>JAJQWJ010000007.1:0-1200000 GCA_023637945.1 Phaethornis superciliosus
GTGCAGCAAAGAGGCATTGAAACCAACTTAAGCAGCAATTTGCAGACACTTAAACCAAGAGCCTGGACTCTGCAGCCTCCCTTAATGTCAAAGGAAAGCAGCTCAGATGGAATGACAATGCCGTGATTGTGGCAAGTCTGAATAGCACTTCATCTTATGCCTGTAGGTTCAGATGCCATAGCTGGTGACTAAGAAAAACAGCAAAGGAACAAAATAAGTCTAAAATCAATGTTGCCTCGAACACATTCGTTAAAACTCTACACAAAAAATTGCAATGTGTCAATTGCTGCTGCCACATAACTCCCATGATCTGGAGCCAGTAATTCTGTGTGAGCTGCCATAAAGGAATGCTACAAAAAATGCAATCTCTATAGAAAACTCTGCCTCTGAAAAGTATTTGATTAGCTGTAAGGGAATGTGAGAGGTGTATACCACGTGTTCATCTGCCTGTTAAGTCATCCTCCTTTCCATGCTCTTTAGAGATCACCAGGGCCAGACCACTTGTCTTCTATAACAAATATTTTAGATTACTGTACCCTTAATGCTCTGATATTTCTGGGCCTCTGTGGGGACACATGACTTATAAGTCAGTGGCCTTTCCGAGGTAGCAGCGGATGCTTCCTCAGCAAATCCTGCCTTTGTACAGAGAGCCTGGCTCCTTCATGGCACTCTTAAGAGCTGCACACAGGCACCTATGCAATGAACCAGTAGTGGGGCTCATGTCAAAAGATCTGGGGAAAAGGCAGGGCATCCCCAGATGTGATGCTGCTTCATCCTCTACCCAGGACTGCCTGCTCCCCAGACTGCTATCTGGCCTTGTAATCTAGAAATCCCCCACTCCACCTGAATGGGAATGCAGACACATGCATGTGTCCTCTCATTTTTATGGAAGATCAGCCATCCTTCTTTTCCTAAGGATTCCTTGGTTTATGTCTATTCTTGTTACACTGAGAATCTGCAATGCTACCAATGAAGTTGTCTATGAATAATACATTACTGCATCATATAAAACAGTCAATGATTTCTTGAGGGATAGTGAAAACTACTAGTAGTTATCAGGTGGTTCAGGCCAGGCAGTACATTGCTAACTCATTTAATCTAGTCTATGTTAAATAAAATACATAATTTATTCACCCCTAGTGTCATGTATCATACAGCACCAGAGCAAATGGGAAGCTGATCCAAGCATCCTGACTGGTATTGACAGCCCACAGCTCAGCTCTGCTGCAGCACAGTTGGGAGGGGATGTGAGGACACACTGGTATTCTGCACTGCAAGGCAGGAATCACCACTCAGCTTTCAGCCTGGCATTTGTACTCATAAAACCTCAGTTTCATGAGCAGTGCAGAGACTAAGCCAGCCACTGTCTTGCCCATTAGTCGAGACAAGTAAGCAAACATGCCCAGTCAGCCAGACCTTCATGGGGAGAGGGGGTATATTCAAACAGCTCAACATCATTGAGAGGAAAAAGGTGGAAGGCAGCTGGTAGATCCTACCCCATCTTTTGACAGGACTGCTTCAGTCACCTGCTCACTCAAGATGTGTTGGGGAATGACTGTATTTGACACCTAAAATATTTAGATTAGTTTTGTTCCAGTCTTTTTATGCTCAAGCACTTAACCCATCAGCCTCTGGGGAAAAGTGCCCTGTCTAGTGAGTGCACCAAGCCACACTAGCAAATAATGAATTTTATTTTAAAAATACAATTCTTGTTCTAAGTAATGCTACTGAAAGATGCAAGCAGAATTGCTCAGTTGAAATCAACAAAATGAAAAGTCTGGCTTGGAGGCTGCATTTTCTTTTTCAAAAATTAAGACATAGAGGAAAACATACAGGAAAGCCCATTTCACTAAATAGAGATGACTTCCTAAGCACCTGCTTTTATTGTTTACTTTGCAAAATATTGCTTTTGAAAAGAGCATTTTCATGTATATATGTTCCAAGGCTCATTAAAATTAACATCCTAGTTGTGACAGTGGATTGTCTCTCTTGGGGCTCGGAGAGGCTTCCTGCCTAAAAGGTCCTAAAAAGCTGACAGCATGTTGTAAGGGTGAGCTCAGCCAGAACACAGAGATGTAGATACCATACAAAACCAGAACAAAATCCTTCTCCAGACACTTAGTTCTGACCTGCCAACAGCAGACCTATAGAGAGACTAAATTCTCCATAATCAACTGCCAGATATCCAAAACTACACAGACATTTCCCCTGTAACACTTGGAAAGCAAAATGCTACCAGCTCATATAATCCCTATTTAACTCCTCAGGGAAACACTGGCACACTGACATTACATTCCAAAGATTATCAGACTGAAAACTGGCAAAATTCATTCATATTCTTCATACCCTATTCCATGGGCTTCCAAAGGAATGGAATGTTTTGCTATAAAATGTATTACAATGTGAGCAATATTACCTTATTTCAAACATACCCAAGCTGACACACTCCTGCCTCATTCACTTCACCAACAGGTAGGAATGGCTAGAGTGATTTGGAGGGAAAACCTTCTGAGGACAAAAGTAAGGTTTTTCTGGTAGTAATATTTCCATTTAAAATGCATTTCCTTGTGGCTCAAGGATTTGTGTAATTTTAGCAAAATATTTCAACTAAAAAGAAATTCTGTGCTGATACAAATCAGATAGGATAGCTTTGCTTTTCAGCTTTTGCATTTGCTTTTTTCTTTTCCTGATCCTTTCTTTTTATCACTGCAAAAGTAGATTGAGATAAGATAAAAAATGAGACACAAGGAACTACAGTCTCATGGGAAGAAGTCAAAACATTTCAGACCTCCTCACAAAGCATCTAAATTAAAATGTTGTGTTTCTATTTAATTCTAAACCAGTTTTCAGTTAATTCCCTCAAAGAAACAAGGAAAAAGCAGGACAAAATCAAAATACAAACTTTCCCCCCCCCCCCTTCTTCTTCACAGTGCTTCTATTTTTTTTTTCCACAACAGCTCAACACACTTTTTCATCAGCCCCATTGGAAGCTTCATTTCTCTTTTAGTAACTGAATAAACTAATGCAGTGCCTTCAGTTACACCAAAAGCACTCTTGGTTTACACAATAAATGTAGGAGACTTTCATGGGAAAGAGGAGGTTTGAATAGTGGAACAACAGAGGGTTGTCTCCCTAAGAAAAAAGGGGGAGAAAAAAGGAAACTGTTTTCAAATGGATGCTATATAGACATCTGAGTTAAACAGTTTATTTTTGAGATACAGGAAATGTTTCAATTGTATTTTGCTGCAGTTCAAATAAACAAACAAAACCCAAACAAACAAAAAAACCACTCAGAAAAAGCCACTAAGTTGAATAGAAAATTAATCTCACAAAAGATGAACTCAAATGCAATAGCGAGTTCAGCAGCAGTGAACTGATATTCAGGATTCCATCCCTATGAAGAACAATTTATGATCTTTCTTAAGAAACTGCAGAAGACTTATAACCTCTAAGTTAGCAACTTCCTACCCTCTGGCTGCCAGGGAAAATAACAGCAACTGCTTCTAACATTTTCTTCTATAGACAGACCTATGATTCAGGGGAGGAAGGGAAGAGCAGCAACCAGAAAACCTTCACACTCATCTGCTCTATTTCCATTTTACATTATTATTCCTTCTTTGTATTGCAGTGTGCATGCACTCTTGTTCCCTGGGAATAGAAATTTATTTCTTAAAAAGCAAGTTTCTAAACAGTCTAATCTCACTGCCCTTCTTTATGGATATAATAGCTATTTCTCTAGGTATTGCCATTCTCTTCATAGCCTCAACTGTTTTTACACAGACAAATACACTTGAAGGCATTTCCTGTGTCTTCTAAATAAACTGCTTAACTTTGATGCCTGAGTACCATCCATTTGGATACAGAGTTAAACCAACAACCTTTGTCACCAAAACTTTCTCCTCCTGTGTTTCCTATCTCTCTGGACAACTGGCTATTGCACCAGTTCACACCCAGCCATCCCTAATACACTAAGAGGGACTTCTTATACTTGGTGACACTAATATTGAGAAGCAAATGGTGCTGGTCTGCTTTTCAGTGCAACCCACAGATCTCTCAACTTCCCTGAGAAATCTGGCACTTCTTGTATAAGCCTGAAGCCTGTGACAGCCCATGAGAGAGCTCAGGAGCAGAAAGTTGCATCTAGTCTATTTGGGACTGAAGTACTGATATCTAAGTCAGATATGTTTTGACCTAAAGCATAACAATTTTAGCAGCAACAGCTAGTTGTTTCATCCTTTTTCTCTCAGGAACTTTTTTACAGCCTTGAGCAAATGGATTCAGTTGGACAAATGTGCAGGAGGAGAAATGGGAGCCCATGAAAAAGGCTGTGTCTTGCTCCTGTCCAAGCAACACACCAGGAGCTAAAGTGAGATCAGGACTGTGTGTGCTGAGCTCCAGCCTGATCTGCCACCCCAGCCAGCCTGCATTAGCATGCCAGTACAACACCCAAGCACATTTAATCCACTAAATCCTTCTGGGTGGCATCGTGGTGGTGCGCTGGTGGGAGCCCACTGGATGCATCAGCCCTTCCTGAAGGCACATTTTTAGGTCTGATATAGCTCCTCAGGAATAGATTTCTATGAGAAATCCATTTCAGTGCTTTCCAAGGAAGTGTGACACTGACTGACTATACACATTTCAGAATGGCCTCTTCACTGGCATCTTCTAAATCAATTTCAGTCACTTGGTGCCAAAGTAGCATATCAGTTTTTAAGTTGCCTTCTCACTGAATGAGATACAGCAAACCTCTGATTCTTATTGGTTAGAAGAAAGCTCCAAGAGGGAGAAATGCAGAGAGAAATGTCAAACCTAGACTTCAGACCATATATTGTTTTTTCTTCCAACACCAGAAGGGAAAAATTCATTCTTTATTTTGCAATACAATTCATGGCTCTTTCCATAAGGCACCTAATGCAATTAATGAATTTGGCATTGGTAGTCTTCACCATTTTTATTGTATATGTATGTCACTGGTATGAACCTCTCTACATATTATAAAGTGTTCTGCCCCAAACATGTCACAAAAGCAAACAGTTTCATGGAACAGGGTTTTTTTGGGGGGGGGAAGTAACCCCACATTAGCAGATGTAAAGCTAGCCAAAAACTCAAGGAGATGAGTGTGGAGTTTTGGGGCAGCTTTTTAATCCAGTGTTTTCCACTCATGAAACCTCAGCTTCCAAGAGAAAAGTAACTGCACCAGCAGTTTATTTTCTTGCCCTAAAAGCACATAGTTTGCATGGCTTTTGCTACAGAAATTAGTTTTTGAGAAAACAAGTAAAAAAAAAAAGTTAACCAACAGACAACCAAAGCACTTTACAGTGAGGGTCCAGATCACTGCTTTCTTTAGACAGAGAAGCCCAAAGACAGCAACATGAATCACTCATGGCAGCCTAACAGCTGAAGTAGACCCCACATTTCAATGCTGTGTCCACAAGCCTTAAGTCATATTCTTGGGCAATCTAAAACTGTCATTAGAAAAAAAAATAGTAAGAATCAGATTTACATGTCTGTTATGGGAAAGGAAAATTAAGATAACATTGAGCTACAGAGCACTTGAGTGAAGCAGCTTATCACCAGAGTCAGGCTGATGTAGAACTGTGTAGGGTTATACCAGCACATAAAAAGTTCTACAGGAAATGGCACATCCAAAACTACATGCCTTCAAACCTCAAAGTTCAAGTGAGTTTTATTCCTGAAATAAAATATCTAGGTTGGATTTTCAAAAGGTAGAAGTCACTGAGGCACACATTTCCAGTCTTTCAGTGGGAAGAATTTGACCCATTTCTGCTTTAATTTTACTTCAAATAATAACCACACTTCACATTTGGTGTGAACAGACTTGACTCAACACAAAAGTCAGTCTGGTGGTATTTCAAGCACATACAACCTTAGAGACCGTAAATATAATTTGATGATAATTTTTTCCACTTATGTGGCAAACAAATTTTAACACAGTGAGGGAAATGTGTGTGCTGTGCTGCCTTCTTTCCTGACTGGTGACTCGTGGTTGGTATGGGGCTGATATTAACTGCAGTGGATCATAATCTATATTTCTATATTTTTAAATGCTTTGAATATGCACAATGGTCTGTAAGTGCCAAATAACACTGTTGTAACAGTAACTTAGTACTGATCATGCACAACTGAAACAATCTACATTCATCTGGACACAAGAGTACTCTCTAGTGTAAGCAAAAGGGAACAGGTAAACACAATTGTTCACAATTAATATTATATAATTTCAAATTCATTATTGCAGACCATCCTGCTTTTCCTTTGTAACGATAAGTCATGCCTGACAAACAAAATGCACTCTAACACAAATGTATTGAGATAATGTACTGTAAAAACTGTTAAAAAGTACTGTCAAGGGTTACCCTTTTTTGTCACCATTATCAAGAGCATAAATCCAATATCCATACAGTGTTCCTAAGCACTGCATTTGCTGTATAGTGAGTAGCAACCTTCTCTGAGATCTTTATAATGGATCAACCACATTTTTTAGGAAATATGAAAATAGTGGTTTGGGAGAGGTAACTTCCTTATCTTCTTAAATGCCCTACATTCACTGCAACAATGCTGAGAAAACATTGCCATCAGGCACCAGTTATGCTGCTGACACAGATTTGACTACTCCACTGTGTTTGCAACTGTCTGCCCTATGTTACCTGCTGCTCTGCACTTTCCCCCATGTTGCATCTCCTGCTTGTTCACCTGCTGCACCCTGCCAGGATCCTAGAGCACCAGCTGCTGGAGAAGGAGAATGCCTTTGCCCTGCACAGCACCAGCTGCTTTGAAACCCAAGGGCCCTGCAGGGCTTCTCCAGAGGCTACACCCCCCACAGCCTGTAGATAACAGCACTGCCACCTCACATCTCAGTACTGAGAACAGTCTGAATCACATCCACGAAGCACAACAGAGCTGCTCAGTGAACACCGATTAAAACATCTATAGGATTTCTGTTTTGATTTCCCTATGAGGCCTCCAGACTGGGGCAATTAGCAGCAGGTGTTAGTGACTCAGGAAGCATCAATGTAAAACTCTTCTTCAGTCTTGTAATCATGCCAAGCTAAGCTACTCTGAATTGTACAGGTACTACTACCTATGCAGAGACTGTAACGGACAAAGAGCAACAGTTCTTCCCACTTCAATATTGGCATTTGTTTTTCTCTTTATTAAGTTCACATTTTCTAAGTGTCTTCTAGAAGACTAAGTTATGTATCTGTGCATATAGATACATAAAGATTGTATTTTTCCTACCTAATATAACTAACTGCTAAGCTGTAACATGCAAGCCAGATTTGAGCCCTGCAGCCCAGATCCTGGAGGCATCTGGTTTGCAACCTGTTCCACACTGTATTGATCTGAGCTACTTGGGGTATACACATACTTGAAAGGGAAGAGAAACCAGCTTTTACATTATTGCAGCTTTTTCTGAGCCAAGGAGACATACCCCAGGGGAGGTTACTTGACCAGTTAATGCTACTGATACATGAGAAGGTTTCCTGTTCCTACGGACAGCTTCTGTCAAGAACTCTCCCTGCTGAAAAAGGTTCATAAGTTAAAGAGAAAAGGCACTAAATTTCTGAAAGTGATACTTGTGAACTGAAAGAGTTTTTTCATGGTAGAGCCCCACATAAAGGATTATCCATCAATAACGTATCCTGGGTGATATCCATGATCCTTAGGGTCAACCCCACTGTAAACAAACAAAAGACTTTTGTGATTTGTCATTGCCTAAAGTAGAAAACATCCACTCCTTAAATTTAAAGCTAAAGAGTAGCAATGTTCCTCAGTAGTCTCAAACTTTGGAGGATCATTAAAAATAAACAAAAGATAAAGAGGACTTGAAACCTGCTTTCCCCCTTTCATTGCCACTTAGTGGTGGACAAAAGAGAATGAAAATTGATTCACAGTCAAAGTAAGAACCTGACAGAGAAGCCCATACTGTGTGTAATGAAATTCTCTTTACTCTTCTGAACAAGTCCCCAGTCTGTGTGCCATTAAGGGGCTTTTCCCTGGCTCAGAGCTGTGCCATCACAACAGTCTGTCTGGCCCCAAGACAGCCCTGAGTCTCCCTGACATCATGAGAGAGCAGCAGCAAAGTGCTGGAGCTGGAAGGCAGGAATGTGCCTTTGAAGATGAGCCCAAAGCCATGAGTTTGATCAGTCTTCCAGTGAGGAATTTTTCACACAGAGGCTCACAGGGTCTTTGCATCAGCTTAGCTAAAACAATGCTAACAAACAGCTTGTGACATGTGGGAAACTACAATGGAGCTCCAAGTTGCCTGCATGAGCATTCTGGTGACAAGAGTTTTGGAGAAGATGTGTCAGAGAAGCCCTCATTAGATGCCATATCCTAATGGACTCTGCTAAAAAGGGCTGAAGTAGGGAGCCTGAAGTCAGCCTTAACTTAGCACTTCCTTTATGGTAATGTCCTTAAAAAGGTCACAGGAATTTTCTTTCCAACTGCACCTGAGTCACCTGAGCTGTCTGCCAGTAATAAGCTTTCATTTGTAAGAGTCTAGAAAGCACTTGGGGATTTGGAATTTAACAGTCTGTTCTATCACTCTTACACCAAAGTCATCCGTGTTCCTAAGCCATACAAAGCAGATAAAGCAGTAGAGAAGTGAGTCTGTAAAGCACTACAGATGCTATTTCCTGAATTGAGCTGGGCTTTCTAAGGTGGAAATACACTAGAGCCTAAATACAGTTTTCAGAATTTATTATAACTAAAGGAACATACACATTACTGCTAAAACTCACCCATTCCAGTCTACAAGGTCCCACTGGTGATTAATGCCATGCACAAGTTGTACTGCTGAAGAGCAATGAGCTTGATTACCTGGGTCGTATCTCATCTGCTAGAGTAAAGGGTGCTGAATGGCATACGAGTCTGTGTAAAGCCAAGTGACACAAGTACATACTCATTTTCAAAAAAGGGAAAAAGTAATAGAATAATGTTATACTCAGGCTTTCTAACACAGCTTGAATTGAGGGTGGAATTTCACTCTATCATTATTTCCATTACACACTTTTATTTGGAAAGCTTAAGCACTATTAAAATGCTTTCTTGGATGAAATTTCACAGGTAAGAGCAATCCAGCTTGAAAAATCAGCATTATATAACAGGAAGAGGAACTGTTTGTAATTTTTACATCAGAATTCACCACAAAACAATTCTCGAGCTTTTACATTTCTTTCTACTAAAAACCCATCAGCTGCCTGTGTTCTAATACAGCTCTAAATGAAAAATGAAGTACACACCAGGGCAGACACTATAATCACCACAAATGTTAAAAAAATTCTCCTCTACTGCACATGCTGCCTAATTCTTCCAAGTTTTAGGAGCAAAGATGAAAAAGAAAAGCCCAGAAGACATGAAGATATGTTCTCTGGCCTGTGGGTCAAGATTATGGCATTTGTTTTCTTCTCCCTTAACAAAGCATGGGTATTTGAGAAAGTCTACAGAAAGGGAGAAGCTGGAAGAGCCTTGCACCTTGCCTGTTTAAAGTCAGGTACCATCTCTTTCTTATCTTTTAGTTATTGCTGGAGTTTCACACTTCACACAGTATATGTACAAACTGTAACATAAAGACAGAAACCATTCTACTGGCTGACACAACAAACAGTCTGCACAGAACTGGGTGCTCAGCAGTGCTGCAGGGTGATGACACGTGCACAGAAAATGCCCACCACATGGAGTTAAAGTGCTTTGAAAGCTGTCTTTTCAAATATTGGGTCAACTTTAAAAGATCACATGAACTTGAAGTACACCGTAATATATTTTGAAATCCTACCATTATAGGAACATGCTGCTCAATGAGTCATAATGCTGAGATGGCAGTGCTCTCGCTTGGGAGAAATGCTGCCCAAGCCATCACCACGTCTAGCTTTCAGAGAAGAGGAAAGGCAAATCTCCATCAGTAAGGCACAAGGTGCTAAGTTAAAGTGAGCTTATTTGAGCTGAAGCCATTTGACCAATCCTGCAGACTGCAAGAAATCCTGATATCCAGCTTTGTAGAGTGTCCCAAGTCCAAATATCACACCATCTCCTTGTAGGTAGGGGATACAAAGGCAGAAGTGAAATTATATGACAGAGGTACCTAGCCCATTTTTGTGGTAGAGTCTGGAATTGAAAGCCTAGTGGCCCAATCACTGAGGAGAGTTTTTCCTAATAAAAGGCTTCTGCACGAATGCGATGAAGAGCAATACATTGCCTGAGCTCCTAAAACTAACTTCATGCCACTGATCAGGCAACATGCTGTTTTAGCCTCCAGGGTAACAGTAAGAGGCATGGGATGAGCTGTGTTCATTGGTGGCAAGGTAACACCATGTGGACAATGAAGAACAGCAAAACCTGCAGCAAGGAGGGGGCAATACTTTCAAAAAGCAATGCATGTTGCAATACACATAAAGTTCAGGCCACTTGCTGCTCTTACTTGCAGTTTTTGAAACCTCACCAACAATGTGTGTACTGTGAAAAGTGAAGTGACTATTAAGCCTCAGAGCCATTATTTAATTTTCTCCCACCTTTTTCTTAAACAAAAGCAAAGAACAAAAGTGCCAGCTCATGAAGTCTCACTTCTCAAGCCACTGTGTTATGCCAATATCTGCACTACATTCCCAAGAAGGAATGCCCCAGACTCCAGAGGGAACAGCACACCAGCGTCTGAGGACAAAGTTTGACTCCAAAGACACATTTGCCTCAAAGGAGAAATATTTAGTTCTCAACTTTCACAGTTGCTTGAAGTGGTGTCTTTCTATCACTCAAGAGGAACTGAGCATGGCTGTAAGCATATTTGGATCTTGCTTACTAAAAATCAACTCTTTTCTCTGTGCACCCTGACACTCACAGAGATAATAATAATCCATTCTTAGAAGTAGCACCGGATAATAAGCTACACCAAGTGACTTAGCACAGAACAGTGCCCAAATATTACAGCCTGAGGTACAGAAAAAAGAAACCACAATAATGAAAAAAGGGCTGGGAAAGGTGATGCCAAATGCTTTACAAAAGCAGTTTATTCATCCTTACAAGATGAGATAGCCAGCTGCTCGACATCCAAATGCTGATGTCCATTAAAATCATAACAATAAATATGTATCATCTGCCTTTCTGGCAGCAACCACAGAATGTCAGGGGTTGGAAGGGACCTCAAAAAATCCAACCCCCAGAGTAGGACCACCCAGTGTAGGTCACACTGGAACACATCCAGGTGGGTTTTGAAAGTCTCCAGAGGAGACATCTCCCCGGGCAGCCTGTGTCAGTTTTCTGTCACTCTCACAGTAAGAAAGCTTTTCCTCATGGAAAGAAAGCTTTTCCTCCATGGAACCTCCTATCACAGAATCACAGAATTACTGAGGGTGGAAAAGACCTCTGAAATCATCAAGTCCATCCTATGACCTAACATTACCACATCAGGCAGGCCCTGGCACCAAGTGCCACATCCAGCCTCAATACCTGCAGGGATGGTGACTCCACCACTTCCCTGGGCAGTCCATTCCCATGCTCCAGCTTGCACCCACTGTCCCTTGTCCTTTCATGGACACCACTGGGAAGAGCCTGGCTACATTCTCCTGATTCTTGCACTTTACATATTTATAAACATTACTGAGGTCACCCCTCATTCTCCTCACCTCCAAGCTCCAGAGCACCTCAGGTCCCTCAGCCTTCCCTCAGGAGATATTCCACTCCCTCAGTCATCTTGGTGGCTTTGCACTGGGCTTTCTCAAGCAGTTCCCTGTCCATCTGGAACTGACGGGTCCAGGACTGGACCCAACATTCCAGATACAGAACAAGGTTCTGGACTGCCCCCAGCCCAGTGGATGAGGCAGAGCAGTGTCCCTCACCTGCAGGTCTCTCCCCTGCGCACGCCGCTGAGCGCCGCTCCAGTTCCCGCTCTGGCCGGGCCCTGCCGCCTCACGGCTCTCTCACCACCGCTGCCTACTACAGATCCTTTCTGGAAAAAAATCTGCTGCATGGCACCGAAGTATGGCAGTAAATGAAGATTAAAAAAGCACATCTGGACCCAATAACGAAGCCCTGGAGGGCACAAGAGATCTGTCAGTGCAGGAACAGATGTAAGGTCAGTGGAGTGAAGAGCCCAGGAGAGAAGCGTCCATCCAGGAGAGCCACAGCAAAGCTGTGCCTGTGGTTCCACGACAGGAGGGACGTGGCCTCACTGGTGACACCAAGTGCAGCTGTTTTCCTGCAGACCAGACTTCCAGCAGGAAACTGAGAAGCACATCTGGCAAGTCTTTGTTACTGCTGAAGGTTGCTGGTGCTGCAGCCTCCAAGGATGGCTTAAAATGAGGACCAGAGAAGGACGGAGGAACTACTAAGGCACTAATAAGGGAAATATTATTATTTAAATCTTTCATTAAGTTTCCTGCCAGTTCCACCTCTGTTTTCACTATTTAACACCAAGCTTTTCCAAGAACGTAGTTCCTGTATTTCAAACTCCTGTGCCACTCCATCTTTCTGACCCTAAATGCAGGTCCTGAAAATTACTCCTCAAAGACTGGGCTAGATGTTGCCCACCATATCCTGGAGGAGGAAGTCTTGTCAGCACTCAGCCTGTGAAGATTGCTTTAAAAGACGAGTTCAGTGTCACAAAAGTACTTCAGGCTATCAAAACCAAGGTGAGAACTGAACTTGACCATCTACAGAAGAACTCTCCTCCTGAAGAGTATAAGGACGAATCACATAGAATCATTCAAAAGCTCTCAACTATGATATTTCCCATCCTAAAGAAACCAGCCCCAGAACTAAGAAACAACTTGTAATTCTTCACAAGTGCTACAATCCTAAATGCACAGAAATAGCTGCATTTTTTCATCATCTGATTCACAGAAGAGTTCACATAGGAAGGTATATTAAAGATCATGTAGTAACCCCCCCTGCTAGACCAGGTTGCCCTAAATCCCATTCAACCTGGCCTTCAACATTTCCAGGAAGGGGGCATCCACAACATCCCTGATCAACCTGTTCCAGTACCTCATCACTCTCACAGCAAAGAATTTCTACCTGATGTCTAACCCAAATCTCCCCTCTTCCAGTTTAAAACCAGCTCCAGCCCTCTGACCCTCTTTGTGGCCCTCAGGACTTACTCCAACAGCTCCATGTCCTCCCTGTGTTGGAGGCCCCAGAACTGGACACAGTACTCCACTTGGAGTCTCACCAGAGCAGAGGGGGGAACCCTCTCCCTCAACCCGCTGCCCACTCTTCTTTTGATACAGCTCAGAATATGGTTGGCCTCCTGGGATGAAGTTAATATCTTCTGGCTCATGTTTAGCTTCTCATTAATTAACATCCCCAAGTTCTTTTCCTCAAGACTGTTCAATACAACTGTTTTCAAAAATGCATACACAGATGGTACACTCAGTCATTTTCAATAAATGGCATTGAAGAAACTGGTTTGACAAGAGCTACGCTTCTAAAGGATAGCTTAAAAATACACTTATCTGCATCATTGTTCCCCAACAGTCATAAAACAAGCAAAAAGACATAACACAACCAACCAGCCAGATTTAAAGGCCTCTCTTTAAAATGTGCTGCTTTTTAACACTACTATAGTGTGAAAGTTGACAGGGAGATAAAACCAGTTGTAATAAAATCTAATCCAAAAGGTAACCGATTAAAGAAACATACTGTGGGTCACTTGAAGGCTGGCAATGGCTGGTTTTGATGGGACAGACCTCAGAGAGAAGTCAAGCTGTCTTATTTAAAGGCACAACCACACTGTAAATTGCTTACCTGAAAGCAGTGGCTACTATTTGCCTTACTCCATCACAGGAGAACTATTCCACAGCTCTAGGGAAAAGGCATAAAATTCACTGCAGAACTCCTAACTCTGAAACAAATAGTTCTTTATGACACAGCCTCTTCAAATTTTTTTTTTAAAATTACTTCAAACTCTATCTTCAAAATTCTTCTTCCAAAATTTGGAGCAGAATCAAATGGGAGTTTTCTCTCACCGTAAATCTTCTGGAACCACATATTTCAAAGGAAAAATTCTGCAGCTTTATTCATAGTCTGTCAGAACCACAATGCCCAATACAAACGATTCTTTTTTTGATAAGAATTGCAGTTTGTTCTGTTTCAAAGAAGAAAAATACTGTAATTTATGAATTTGCTTTCTCTTATGCTTTCCTTACTACTTTGCTACATAATAATCTATAAAATTAGATGATGTCTATCTAAAATAAGGTCTAAAATAATTAGATGATATCTAAAACTAGATTATGTCCAATACTCCAGCACCAAGCACAGAGTCTCCCACTGCACTCATTCAGTCTATAAACACATAGTAGGGGACCAAGTCAGTTTGAGCAAAAAGAAAAAGTGTGAGGAAATGGATGATGCCATACAGGTAATTGGTTTAGGGCCAGAGAGCAGGATCTGAGGACAAAGCTGTGTTGGTCATAGCAAAGCCACTCTAGTGCTTTTTTCCTCAAGATTGCAGCCTTTGACAGCCATGATACTGAGCAAAGGCAAGGGCTGCAGGCATTTTGGATACCTGACAGGTGAGTGCTAAGGACACAGGACAGCAAATGATAGATTCAGGAAAAGAACATCAGCAACTGGAGCTCCTCCCTAGCAATGCTTCTGTCTCTTTAGGCATTTACCAGAGATAAATGCAATTTTCTTTGACACCAAATTGCAATTCTGCTTGCTTTTTAAGTTAGTTAACCATTTATATGCTTGCATGACTGAAAAGAACTTCCCAAGGTAGCACTAAAAAGTAAAATCAACTTGAGGCAAGCTAAGAAAAGCACAGCTCCAGAATCACAGAGTTGTTTTAGCCAAAAGACACTCAGAAAGTGAACCTGCAGCCAGTGCCCTGTGACAAATTTGCTTCACCTGCAGTTTGGAGCCAGTTGGGTATGAGCAGATCTCTCTCATGAGAGCTCTATGCTAACAACAATTTGCTGCTCATACATTTTCAAAAGCCAAGTGTTATTTAGGCTTCATGCAGGAACTGAAGGAGAACAAAAAAGGAAGGAGCAACAAGCATGTCTCAGGCATGTCTCCCTTTTACCTACTGTTTCTCCAGGTCAGAGCAACAAAACCTGCTTCCCCCTGCACACCCCTACATATAGTTTCTTGCCAGGAAAAAGGGACTTTGTCCCTCACCTCTCAGTTCCAGCTCCCTCAGGTGCCTGCAGGCACAACCCCACACATGCTCTCCTCACTCCCAACAAGCCCCTCTCACCTCCCAGAGCTGCACCCACCTGCCAGGCAATGACCCCACACAGCTCAGCACTCACTACCTGGTGGTACACATTCAACAACCTATCTAAGGTATTATCATTAGGACCAGCAGGATGAAACAAATTGCAGAGGGAAAGCTTCAAAGATCTGACTGAAGAAACATCTAGGTTAGGTTAGTTTGAAGAGAGAAGGGAAACCCAAATGCCTGTCGTCTGGAGAATACTGTTATTTATAAGCACAAATCACCTTGGCTTTCTGTTTAACAAACAAGCATGAGGGCACAGGGTGAAGGGACTGGAGGTCTTTCACTCTTTGCTTTCATCAGTTTGATAGTTTAAGCTGAAATTCTAGGCTCAGGAAAGAAGTCTTTTTAAAAAAAAACTTTAAAAAATAATTCCAAACATTTTAATTGAGACAACAAGAGCTTACAGTGTCAAATCATCTACCAGGCCAAGAGGCAGGAGAAGGCAAGTCCTGATAAGGTACTCAGATGGTTACACCTCACCTGAAAGCCCTAAACTATACTTACAGAATCCCAAACTGCACAGTCTTGTATCACTGCTTATCCAAGCCCACTGAACTTGGCTTGGGATAAACCAGAGTAGATAGAATCCTCTTTCAGAGACCAGCAGATTCCTACCTTCCCACAGACTGTAGCAAAGGAGTCTTCCCTTCGAGGAAGTGGGAGAAAGAATCAAACCACCAGGACAGTCTCAGAAGCCTAAACTATGGGACTGAGCTAAGGATCCCCACCTGCATGCCCGTGCTGTTAGAGGCACCTGTGTAGGCAGCTCCTTTTCCTCCAAATAGTTCACTTGTTCTAAATTAAAGGTTATTCAGTATGTGCTTCAGTTACAAAATTAGAGATTTCTGTGACTAAAGCGCACACTATTTCATTAACAAGCTTCATCCTAGACCCTTTAAAGCAACTTTTAAGTCAAACCCACAAACTTTAAACAAAATTTGCCTTTCACAGAAGACAAAAAAGGGTGCATTCCCTTTTATTCCAGGACACCTGCTATAACATGCTCATAAACACACAGTAAGCATTATAAGCATGTTCCTTGAGAAGCAGACACTGTATACATTACTATAAACCGTGATTTCAGACAACCTATTTCAAGCCACTTTATCTAACAGTGAATTTAATTAACCTTTAGTCATCTTATGTGAATTCACCTTTCAGCCACCCCTCACAAATGCCACAAAGAAGGAAACTATGAAGCCTTGCTGAATTTTGATCAGAAAGGAGGTCTGATTTAACACTTTCTGGTTTTTTCTGCAATTTTGCTTTGAAGTAAACTCCTCTTGACACACCAATAACCAGCATAGCTTGGCAGTGAGCACACAAAGCAGTGCTCTTTACTGGCTCTCTATTTGCCATCCCTACCCCAAGCTGAAAGCAACAAGTCACCATCCACACAGTCTCAAAAGCAAAACACTAGTTAAGCTTCACAAAGAATTTAAAGAATAACAAAACCAGCTCCAAAGCAAGCCTCCCCTTACCTTGATGCTGCTGCTTTCCCAGGCATAAAGCAGTTGTCCAGTGTTCACAAGAGAGCACTCCACAGAAGCCCTTCCAGAGGAGAAGTGAGGCTGTGTCCCCGTGCTGGGCACTGGCTGAGCCCACAAGATGCCCTCCTTACCCAATGAGCCCCACCTGCCCTTCCACTCACTGAAAACACCTGAGAGGAACCAATCCAGGGCATGGAAAAAGTCCAGGGGCAGAGATCACTGATTGGCTCCACTACCCACAGCTGTGCCACATCAGAAATTAAACCAATACTACCCTCCTCTGAGCACTCCCACAGTGTTTCTGAGGACATAGGTGGCAATTAGGCTGCAAAGCCACTGTCTGTCATATTTGAAAAGTCATGGCAGTCTGGTGAAGTTCCCACTGACTGGTAAAGGGGAAACATAAGCCCCATGTTCAAAAATGGAAAGAAAGAAGAGCCAGGGAACTCCAGGCCAGTCAGTCTCTACTACAAAGTCAAGACAAATAAATGTAGATTTCATCAGATCCTTGATTATCATTGATGGAAACAAACACAAAGCCCTGAGAAAAGTCAAAACAAGGATATGGATGATTTTCTAAACAAACAAACGAGACAGAGAGCTGCAGATGCAGAATTCCATTTGTGAAGGAGACAAGTGGAAAAGCAAGCTTTTCTACCTGGATACCTCCTTGACCAAGGCACACAAAGACAGTCATTTGCATGTGCATGAACTGCAGTCTGAAAGCAAAAACACACTGAAAAAAAGCTTATCTTACACTAAGTACTGCCATTCAGAGTATCAAAATGCAAGGTAAAGGACTCCACCCCTTCATCAACTGTTAATGGCCCCTTGACTCCCTGAATGTAATGCCTATTGAGACAATTCTGTGCATAAAAAAAAAAAAAAAAAAAAAGAGAAGCTATGTTATGTTTATTTCAACACCACTTTATTTGAAAAGGAGCCCTGAAAAGAAGTCTTCAGAAAACAACTAATAACACAGCACTAAAGGAGCTGAGAAATGAAAAAGCACCTATAGAGAGCCAAGGCACTTGAAGGACCAGGCCAAGTGTGCCTTCATAAATCTGAGATGACTTCACAGAAGATTTTTAATTTACCATCTCTTAACAGAGAGTACAGGTTGACCCCAGAGCCCACAATATCAGCTCTAATGGGAAATTTAGAATTTTCTGGTATACTGAACTCATTGGGAGGATTATCTGAGTTTGGAAAGCAAATGTTTTCTGTACCATAGCATTCCCTTCTTTTCTGCGTGTGCCTGCTCTGTTTGAGTGGTGAATTACAATGACTGAGATTCAGAGTGATCATGTTAATAATAACCAGGGCTGGTTTCAAACCAACACTCCTGCTGGGAGGATTTTTCTATACTCTTTCAAGTGGAGGCGTTGGCCAGGGTTTGGGTTTATTTTGCTTTTTGTTCTTCCAGTATTAGTCTTCTTAAGGGCTTGTCTGTGGCTGAAATGCTGTCCAGAGATTTCTCACCATACTTCACACAGTGTTACCCCATTCATTCAAAGCAGCATTCCCCCATCCACTTGGGAATTCAACATTAAGACAAAAATCCCTCAAAGATGGAAAGACTGGAAATCAAAGACTTATTCAGAATGCCTGCAGGAAAACCTCACAGGAACCACAGCCAGCTTAAAGGACTGCCACCTGAACCTAGTGCATCCTGGCTGGACTAACTGCCCCACAAACTCACAAGCTTTCATCCTGTGGGGCATAACAACTTTGGGATTGTCTGAATGCACCCTGCAGACTAATGCATTCCAAATACCTTCCTACTAGCAGAGCTGCATCAAGCCATCATTTGTGCTGTACTTTGGAGCTGGAGCCCTGGCTATTTTCGTATGTTAAAAATAACAAAGAAAATAAGTTCTTGATAAAAATACCTTAAGCCCAAACCAACTTCAGCCAGGCAACACCTGAAGGTATCTGCTCCACAGAGGGGATTTAATTTCAGAATATAGTTCAAAATTGCACTTTCTATCTTGTTTAATACCTTGTTTTATATCCTTATTAGCATGGGGGAATAGCTCATATTAAAACTATTACAGATAATTTTTGCAATAATGTCAAAGGATACAAGTAGGTGTAATGATAGTGCTAACAATAAAAATTAATAGCCATTCATTTTTAATCATATGTACCGCCAAAATGAATAATCACAAAAATAAACAAGACATTTTATATGAACCTAAAACTAAGGGGATGTGACAACACTATAAATTACACTCTAAATCTAAATCTAACCCTAATCCTGTCACTGTCTGGACCCACCTCCCTTTTCCCCAGAGGTGAAGCCCAGGGAGGTACCAGACAACACTGTTGGGGCACTTAAAGCCTGCTGGTGCCCTCAGCCACTGCCTGCCCATCCCCTCAGGCTGGTATCCCAGGGAGAGACTTACTCACAAGACTTTTACCTGCCCAT
This sequence comes from Phaethornis superciliosus, assembly GCA_023637945.1. Classification (NCBI taxonomy): domain Eukaryota; kingdom Metazoa; phylum Chordata; class Aves; order Apodiformes; family Trochilidae; genus Phaethornis; species Phaethornis superciliosus. The sequence continues at coordinate 19,163 of JAJQWJ010000007.1, forward strand.
GTTCCTCCTCCTCAAGGGTAAGGGGCGGTGTCACTGCTGCCTGAAGTTGTTCCTCATTGTCAGCTGAGCATTTGGGTTTCAAGACTGGAGGCTGCTGGGAGACTCTGGGTTTCCTCCTGCTGCCAGTGGGTTTGAGGCAACTCCTACAGATGACAACACAGGAGGGAAAGGACCTGAGGGTGCTGCTCTACACCTGGATGAATGTGAGCCATCACTATGCCAAGAAGGCCAATAGAATCCTGGCCTACATCAGAAACAGCATGGCCAGCAGGACCAGAGAAGTGGCTATGCCTCTGTACTCCACAGCAGCCTCCACCTTGACTACTGTGTTCGGTTCTGGGCCTCTCACTGTAAGAAGGCCACTGAGGTGCTGCAGTGGGTCCAGAGAGGAGCCACCAAGCTGGTGAAGGGTTTAGAGAAGACATCCTATGAGGAAAGGCTGAGGGAACTGGGATTGTTTACTTTGGAGAAGAGAGACCTTACTGCACTCTACAACTACCTGAAAGGAGGTTGTAATGAAGTGGGTGTTGGCCTCTTCTCTCTAGTAAGTAACAGGACTTGTGGAAATGGCCTGAATTTGCACCAGTACAGGTTTAGACTACTGAACAGCATCTTTGACTGCACCTTAGTTATACGATACTTTCTGTATTTATTAACTAATTTTTAAGAGGTTAGTAATCAGACAATATTTGTAAATTAATGAGTCGTTGTTTTTTAAATGCTTTTTAATTGATTATCCAGCATGTAATCAATATTAAACTCAGATACTTGTAGTCAAGTGGTAGCAGCTATTTATTCACCACACACCAATAGCCCCCGTGGTGCTGCAGGGAGCAGGAGCTGCACTCCCACCCCCCCAAAGTGGCAGGACCTGGCAGTGGCCCAGCACAGGCCTCCAGTGTGAGGCAGCTTCACCAGTGGAGATCCAAGCCCCATGTTCTGATCCAGTGCCCCAGCTCCAGCTCAGTCTGGTACCAGGTTTCCTGCTGGCAGTTTCCACTGTGGGCAAGGCAGCTTCAACCTGGAGAAATTTAACTGACAATTCAAGTGAAAATGTAATTACCAATTCACCCAGTGTGAAACAAAGACCAACACCACCCCAAGGCCTGTCACGCCCCTTCCCAGCTCCCCCAGCAGGTGCCATGGCCATGGCCAGCACAGGGAGATGCTGCTGCTGCTCTTCTCTCCTCTCCTCCTCCTCACAGCTCTGACACGGGTGTGCTGCCTCCCCCCAGTGCCCCTGCAGCAGCTGAAGCCTGTGCCCTGTTCCCTGCACCCAGGTTCTGCTCCTCCCAGGCCCTCAGTGCCTGCTGGAGGAGATGAGATGGAGATGGAGTCCCCTGGCCCTGGGAGGTGAAGGGCATCAGGAATGTCACCCAAATCACTACTCAAACATTGGGTGTTTGACTGCATCTAACTACAGCACTCTTACAGATGTAGCTAAGAGGGACAAGCGGAATACATCAAAGCTCCCATGCAAATATTAATTAGTAGTGATGTCCTGCTACAGAGGCTGCTCACAAAAGTGACAACCAGATAATGGTCCAGGAAGCCCAGTTAAAAAGCAGGAGAAGACTGCAAGTTAAAGAAACTAATAGTACCTCTACTGGAAAAAAAGCAACAACAAACCCCAAACGTGAAAAAACAAAAGGAACTAGACATCCAAATCATGAAGCAAATGAAGACACTGACAAAGAGTTCATACTTAAATACTGATTCCATGAATCTCCATCAGCTGCTAGGAAAATGCTCCAAAACCAAGCACACACATGGCCCTGGTGGCACTATCTGGTTTGCTGTACAGAGTGATCCTCTGCAAGACAACAGCTAAACCTAGTGCTGAAGCAGTTGATTTCTGTTATCTTCTTTCAAGCAAGTGTGTGTAGGTACAGAAGACATCTCGGAAGGGAGGACAATCAACAGTAAAAATGTTGATTCTTCTGGAGTAGAAGTAACACCGAAGGAAAATGGTGGTTGTGGCTTAACCTGACCAGCAGCTCAGACCCACACAGCAACGTCCTCAGAACTGGAAGAATGAAAGTGAGAAAATTCATGGGTTAAGATAAAGACAATTTAATAGGTAAAGCAAGAGCCATGCACATAAACAAAGCAAAATAAGGAACTCATTTGCTATTCCCCATTAGCAGGAAGGTGTTCAGGGGAGCAGGGCTTCATCACATGTAACAGATACTTGGGAAAACAAATATTGAATGTTCCCCTTTCTACCCTCAGCATTTATTGCTGAGCATGGTGTCATGCTGTATGGGTATCCTGTTTGTTAGCTGGGATTAGCTGCTCCAATTGACTAATAACTAACACCACTTCTGTGCTCTTTTGAATGTCTTGCCTACGCATAAGAGAAGAGCACACAGTTCACTTTGCCCCACAGATATTGACAAGTACTCTTGGCCTAACTTTGCTTTAATTATTTTCCATTATCATGTATTTATATAAGGATGAAAAAGTGAAACACTCAATGAGAAACACTCAACTCATGGCCATGACTGAAACAGGAAAGAAAAAAATAAGGAATCCAAGTGGTACAAATACAAGGGCATCCCAGAGTCCAAGTAGGAGAAATTCTTCTTCTCTCCCACTGCTAAATATGATCAGATGACCTGATCATGAATATATTTATGTACAAATTGTGAAGTGTGTATAAGTCTGTGTAGATATAATTATATGCATTTGCAAATGATACTTGAATTGGATGAAACAAGTGATTCAATTAAGTCCAAGTGTTTCCCACACACAATCTGGTAAAGTGTAATTTGTTATCATTAAGCTATCTCTGCAACTTCATAAGTGAAAACTATACTTTCATGTCTTTCAGAAAATCATTACAGAAATTAACAGATAAAAAGGAGTAGGTTAAAATAGGATAAAAGTAATACTTGGCAGACAGAAGAATTTCCTCAACAACAGATGTCAAAAGCTAGATCTGTAGGATGTAGGCTTGTAACTTTATGGGAACGTGTTATCTGATGACTAACCAAGTAATTGGAAAAAGACAAAGTTACTATATTCCCTTTTCTGAATGCTAGCTGCTCTTTCCCCAATAAAATCCTTTGAGCAAAATAGTAAAATGTGTAGTCTGTCACCCTTACTGGAAGACCTCAGTTTGAAGTTGATACTCACACCACACCTGTAGCAGAAGAGCCTCCACCAGCAACTGAGTCTGTGGGACGATGTGAACACAAGGGGAGCAGCCAGCACTGACCTCCCAGGGATAAAACTGTTTCTACCAAATTACCCTGAGTTACCCTGCAAGTTACACTGAGTCCCTAGCAGCCCAGAAATTCAAATATGAAGACCTGATAAACCTGACCAAATATCCCATATAAATCAAGCTTTCCTATGGCTTGTCCAAACTTCTAACATTACCAGGTAGTACCACAGGAACATGAACTGAAGCAGCAGTTGACTCCTGTCTGGGACCAAAGGAGTTTCAGATGACCTGTAAGTAAAATTCAACAAAAACAATGAAAACAAACCAAAAAGCCTAGGATATAACAAAATCACTAAGCCTGAGAATTTCTATAGATTTATATCTCATGAGCTCCCTCCAGCTTTTCACATAGAAAGGAGTCTTCAAATTCCCAGGCTCCAGAAAGCCTCCTAAATATTTTGTACATACAAATGCCTCTCAAGTTAATCTGAGAAGGAAGTGTCAAGAGTATTTCAAAGCAGACTTTGTTATGAGAGCTAATGACAACCTTTTTGAACTCCACTGTTTTTTGGCAGCCCAGTAAGTGTTACTGTGCCAGTCCTTCATCTTTGAAAAACAAAACTATCCACCAAAGCCCAACGATGAACATAGAAAGGTTAAGCAGATGGAGGGGTGGACGTGGGTGTTGTCTCAAAAGCAGGTCTGTTACTCTCAAGAGGGCTTACACCCTTACAATTCAAGTGCCTAAATTCTGTGACTTGGGCCAGAGTCAGGGAAGTATTTTGGAATCCAGAGTTATAATACTAAGTAGAATAATCAAAACACCACATAAATGCTTTCTAATATTCGCCATGGGACTCTTTGGGAGAAATCCACTTGCCAAAACCCTTGAGTTCTTTTTAGTTTCAAAAAATCTGGGAGTCCCTAAGACAAGAAGGGTTTATTTCAATATAAAGTTAATTTCTAAGCACTGAAAAAATTGCAAACTTTCTCTAGAAGTAGCAGAATATGGTTGTGATTTCAAAAGGAGAAGAGGAAGGAGGTTTGTGTTTGTTTTTACAAAACTACCAAAATTTTCATCCAAAATATAAATGAGTATCTTTGAAATAAAACATCAAGTCTGTATTCCTCACTTCTCACACAGGAGGAAAAAATTATTAACATAGCTTGTCAGGGAGCCATTTCCCCTGCAAGCTGGGTAGTCGAGGAGGCAGGATGGCCTCCAAATCTAGGCAGTGTGTGGCCATGGCCTGTTACTGCTCAGACCAGACCCACTGCAAACATCCCTGCAGCTCCTAGCCCACTGCAAACTCCCTGCTTCCCCATGAAACAGCCTGGCCAGGCACTGACTGGCTGTCTTTGCCTGGGGCTGTGTAATGCCATGACCCTCTTGAGCCATTTATCATTCCCTGCACTGAGTGCTCCACCAGCACCACCACACACAAACAGTTGGATGGAACTTCTGTTCTCCAAGTCTGTGACACTTACAAGTCCCAGTCTGCTTTGCTAGCAGCAACTTTCTGAATTGCTTGTGTATTCATTAATGGAAATATCTATCAGTTATGACTGGAAAAAGCACGAAGCTAAATGGCAGAAGAGCCAGCAAAACCATACCCATATATTCTTTGTCACCCTAGGATTAATTTCCAGACAGGTCTTTGTTTACAGTGCTATATTTACATGGAGCAGCCATATGGAATATGGATACTCCTCCTGACAGCTGCTCTGCTTTCCTCAGGAGGCATCTACCCCAGTGCAACCACACTTCTCTCAGCTCCCAGGGGTCACACGTTGCCACCTCGTGGCCGGAATGCCGCAGACATGGACCTCAACCCCCACATTCCAGACCCTAGCCCATCACTCACCTCCCATTTCTGTGAGACTCTGTACACAATGCATGTGTGTGCTCCTCCATCCATCTGAGGGAAGCCACTTGTTTTAAGTTGCCTTCCTTGGCCTGTCCATCCTCTCCACTATGTTCACTTAGCACACTGTCATTTCCTAGGGCAGAAGACAAAAATAAATTCAGTGATAACAACGTCAGGGATCCCATGTCAGTGATAACCATGGCATATTCTGAAACTGCTGGTCAGCATCTTGCAGATCTGAATCTTTAGAACCAGCTGATATTAGCTTCTCCCCCAACTCCAGCTGAGCTCTGATCTCTGAGCCCTCTTTCATCCTATTCACAGGCTTGGCACGCAGGAAGGATTTGATTATTCCTGCAAAGAAAGCCACTGAACAGCACAGTGCAATTGCCTAAAGGGTTGCAGACAGTCCAGAAAAGTGTCTGATTTCCTTCTGTTGGTGTCACTCTGCCTTTACTTCCTGCTGGGGATACAAGGCAGATACATCTCACCTTCAATCTCAGGCTACATTGTGCACTTTGGGGAAAAACTTCGCCACAAAGGAGTTTTCCCCCTATTTTGCCAAGATGAGCATTACAAGATGGATCTTCATTCTTGTTCTAAAATGCCTGACCCTGCTGAAAATCTAACAGTTTGTTGTTGTTTTCCCAAGTTATGCTGAACTGCATAGTAGAGGGAACATTGTCAAAAGCTGCCATAGAAAAGGGGAAAGAAATAATAAATTATTACAAAGAAAGAGGACAGATGCCAACAGGAGGATGAGAGGTCTTAAAGCTCTGTCCCATATCCTGCTGAACAGGATGAAGTGACCTTAGCCCTCAGGATTTAGGAAACTTGGAGAAATACAGACTAAACATCTGAAACCTCCTGAAAGGCGAGAAGTGATTTTGCCTCCTCAGCAAATAGATTAATATTGCAAATATCCTCAGATCCAGCTGCCTCGAGTTAGGCTTCCCACTCCAGAACAGAGTTCCCTCAAGATGGATTTGCCTTGATTTACCTGCCTGAACCACAGCTACTTCCCTTGTTTAAATGGGCTCTAGAGGTATTTTTCCTCTTCAGAAGAGCAGACCAAATTTCTGTGAGCTGGTAACACATGGAGGTTGGACACACCTTTCTCTAGCCAGCCAGGACAAACTTTATTTGAACACAGTTTTTGAAACGGTTCCTTCCAAAACAGTTGCTAAAGGTTAAATACTTAACATAGGAAATTATGTATAAAAGATAATCTGCAGGAGACTACAGGTTATTCAAGTCATTCCAGCATGGTTTTACAAAACACCCTGATGCTGGGATCTTCACCATGCTTAAGTCACCAAATCAGCAGGACAAACTTCTCACTTCCTTTTTATGCTGTGCTGGGATCATTGCAGCCCACCAACTTGTAGGCATCTCTCTTTAAAACTCCTAAGAACTGCCTTAGTCTCCTAGAGACATGAAGATAAAGATATTTTTCTGGCAGTAACTATGGCCTACAGGAAAGTCTTTGAGGTTTTGGATGATTTGGGTTGTGGAGAAGGCCTACTGCAAAGGATGAGCAGTCTACAGAAGCTTTGAGTTTCATCAGAGCATTTTCTCAGCATCTGTGGAGGTGGCTTAGCACAAAACTGGGACTTCTTAAGGTGATGGTTTTACTATCAGGTTAAAAAAGAGAACTACTCTTTGAACCAGTGGCAACAGACACTATAAATGAAGTTGGTGAAAGAGACTGGTTTTGGGCCTTTTGTGCTCAGAAATGTCTGGGATTGTACTTTTAACCAGCATGGGGATGACCTGGAGAACAAAACCACTAAACCAGTGTGGACACTAAGTCCTAAAAAGGGGAATACCAGCAGAAAATGTGAAAGAGTAATGTGATAAGCTAGACTGGCCTGTCCATACTGTAGGGAGAGGACAGCTCAGATTTCAACATAGTCATCCAGTGCTGCCACATGATGGACCAAACTAAGTTTCCCCCCACCTTGGGTTAAAAAAAAATAAGAGCATTCTCAGCATTTTCCACTCCTGTTGCCATTAAGTGCATATAAGCATGTAACAATGCAGCATTAGGTAAGCCATGGATAGGAGTAAGGGCTCCACAGACACTTGTACATGCTTCTTGCCTCTATTTCTAGGTTTCTTGCTATACTCCAGTTGTTAAGATTCTGTGCACTGCTGCCTTTCAGAAAAGATATTACACTACTCCAATATTTTGAAAATGAAAGCAAAGGAAAAGGATGCTAAGAAAGTGTAAGTACTTTTTCTCCCAAATCTATTTCCCCAAGAAGATTTGACTGACTTAAGTCCTGAATGCATGAATTCTGGCTAAGTGATTTAATAAATGCCCCACAGGTTGGCTTTGGTTTGTTTGTTTCTCTCCTGTTTACTGTAAGAACAGGACAGGACACGACACACAACCACCTCAAATGGACCCTTCACAATAAGTGTCTAAAGCTGCATGCAAAAAGAAAGCTTAGAAATGAAACATCTTGTTTTGAGTCACTGAGAAATCCTAATAACAGACTGCTCTTATACCAGTTCCTTTCAGATTAATCCAATGTCTTTCTCTTGTCTAAGTGACTGAGATTTTATGAAGCAAAAAAATGATGGGCAATCAAGAATAAAAATACAGAACTGCAGTAGTAGTAGTGTCATAATCATACATCAAGAATGAACCTTAAAAGAACAAACCTGTCAGAAAAGAATAGCAAACAATGCTGTCTGAACTTTCAGGAAACCTTATGAAACTGAGAAAGATCTTCACCTCAGGAGAATATGGGTGTTCAGCAAGAAGAGGGTGTGTCAGCCTCAACTGAGCAGAAAATATTTCTCTGCCTGCATTTGGGACTGACACTTTGGTAATATCTGACAGCTCATTTTCACCAGATTTCCTCAAATCAGAGTCAGACTAGTCTAATCTCTATTTTGTGAAGGCACAAGCACAAGTGCACACAACTGTTTCCATGCATTAGGTTCGAGATACACTTGCCAAAGGTTTTTTAAAAACATCTGTGGAAATCAGTGTGGAATAGCAGAATTACTGGCTCAGGAAACAAAGCTCTGAGGGATTTCAATCTACAGTGGTGACATCAGCCTTCATTTGGGAGAGGCAATAGATTTAATTTCGGAGAAGGTGGCAAAAAAGATGAATATCACAATCAGCTGTGCAAGCTTTCTGCTCTTCATAGCAGACACATACCAAAATCCTTCCTCTCAAATTCACAAAACTGGACATCCCTGACCTTAAACCTCAGCTCCAGACACACTTAGCAGAATCTAAATCCAGACAGCAGCAGTTGCTTATGTCTTAATGGTTCCAAGTCCTACATTTGCTTTATGCATCAGTTTAATTCATGTGTGCAGAAAGGGACTCAAGTGGGAAAAAAATCAGCTTCCTGTTGAGAGAAAGGTATTTTCTGTCTTTGGGAAGGCAGCCCACAATCTTCTCCCTCAAAGGACTGAGGGGTGCAGTCCCTCTCCCTTGCAGGGGGCCTTGTGCTCTCAAATCTCTTGAGTGTTTTGGAAAAATCACCTACAGAAACATTAAACATGTGCTTTTGAACCTGCTTCCTGAGAGATCTGACTGCTCAGTTCCTATTCCTTTTCATGTGTTTCAGAGCCCCTGGAAAGCCAGCAAACCTAATTCCCAAGGGAGGCTTTAAGTGGGGACACCTTTGTGCAAACAGCCACCTCTGAAATCAACCTGTCAGCTGCCACAGACCTGCAGGATGTGCCTGCATTGCCATGACCAGCTTGGTTTTAGAGAGGAACAGCAGCAGTTACCTGATAATTGCATATTACAGACTCTCTCCTCAATGAACTAATGACTAGTGGGAGACAAGCCTTTGGGCATCCCCCCCCAGTTGTGGGCACCCACTTCTTTGGACACAGAGGTTGGCATGCCTCAGAAATGGTTATCCCAGCACAGTGCTGTAGCATTCTCTCAGTTGGAGGTACAGCCAGCCCCACCTTCACACCCACTCGACAGCTACACCCTGCAATGTCACCCTTTGCAGCACAGCCTGATGCAGCCCCTAACAAGCCAGCTCCAGCTCTGGGTGCCCTGTTGTGTATGAACAAACATCCACCCCCAGCCCCCAGCCTGGGAGCCTGCCCTGCACCCCAGGGCCCTGCTGCAAAGCCATGATAACGTGTCACCCTGCTCCCATGCCTACCTCAGGCTCAGGGTTTGCTCAGGAAGGCTGCAGTCATGCTCTCCCGAGAGGAGACCACTCCACTTCTCCAAAAAGCAGAGTGGGACACAACAAAACTGTCTACAATGCCTTGAGTGATGGGTTCAACACCACTGTCAGGAGCAGAGACAGCCAGATGTGGAGACAGCAAGTGTGCTGCAGACAGCCTTATGGCAACAGCTACACAATACACAGAACTTCATAAAACAACATCAAGAATTTTGGTATCTGTTAGCCCAACAGCAGTCAAATTGAAGAAAGTACTTTTTGATGCTTTACATCTATGAAGAGAACAAACAACTGTTCATTAATTACCACAGCTAGCAAGCAAGCCTCAGTCATCTAAATACTTGCCAAACTATGCAGTAAGTAACCTTTTAATCTCTTATCTCTATTTTATGTTTCATAGCTATAACTTGCAGCAGAGATACAGCAGAAGTTGTATGAGTTGATAATTCAAACAGTATTATCACTAGATAAATGCACCTGAAAGAAGTCAATTAAGATTTTTTTAAAACCATGCACCTAAGTTAAAGCTATCTAACAGCTTCTGTTACAGATCCCTCCAATTTGAGGAATTTTGTTGCCTGGCAATCTGGCTGCAATGTATCTCAGACAGTTCAGACCATGCTCAGTGTTTTAAATAGAAATGCATTTAACGCACAGCTGATTTTTAGCAAAAGGTACAGGCATGTAATACATACTGAGAAACTGTATTTGGTTTGCATTAAGAAGCCAATACACATCTTGTACTTGCAGAGGCTAATGTGAACAGTAAGTCTGAGTGAACAGAAATGTCATTGTGCCAAAATAGCAGTAAAGCCTGGTTAGGTGGGTGGGACTGGCAGCTGCAGAGAGAGCCCTGAATTCATGACCCAGTCCTGCTGATCTTAGCATGGAAATGTAAGAAATAAGTAGGAGTAGAAGAGGTGTATACAGGTATTTTATATTGCTTCATTATATCCAATTAGAAACTGGCCAAGCAAGTGAATCAAATGTTTAGATTGCCACTTGAAGAGCTACTGGCTAAAGACAGAATCATACAGGTGTGTGAAAAGATTTCCCCATAAAAAAACCACTCCTCTGATTCCAGATCTCATGTTTTCTTCAGGAGTCAGAAGTGCCAGCAGATTCAGCTTACACCTTACTGGATGCCTTGGCATAGGCTGTCCAAAAGATGGAAAGCAGCTACCCTGGCTGGCTGTCCCACTGACTGTGGGAAGGTGTACAGCATTCAATTCTAGCTAAATATTTCAAACCTTGGCCTGAAACAAGAGGCACTGCTGCCCGACCCACAAGGGGCTGGTTGGGAAGAGGAAAAGGACTGCATGCATCTCAAGGAAAGATGTGTATGATGCCTTGTATTAGGCAGTCACCTGCATGGTGTATCTGGTGTTGCATTAGCAGATGAAAAAATCCCACTCACTGCTTGGTTGAAGTCTTAACATTGCTAAATATCAGCAAGTTCACCTGCTGAAGAAGTTGGAGCAGAAGGACTAGAAGACCTGTGAGAAGAGGTTAGGCCATCAGTAACCACCTTGCCTAGGGGGAATTGTATTTATGGGCACTACCCACATTAAAAAATGGACACCAGTACAGTTGAGCTGACAAGGGTGAATCAAGTGTCATGGATTAAGAAAAGCTTTGAGGAGGACTCAGGGGTGTTATTTGATGAGAAGCTCAACATAAGATGGCGATGTGAACCTGCAGCCCAGAAAGCCAATCATATCCTGGGCTGCATCAAAAAAAGCATGACCAGCAGGTTGGGGGACCTGATCCTCCTCCTACTGCTCTGCTGAGACCCCACCTGGAGTCCAGTTCTAGAGCCCCCAGCACAGGAAGGACACTTGGAATGAGTGCAGAGGAGGGCCCAGGGGGATGATCAGAGGGCTGGAGCAGCTCTGCTATGGAGACAGGCTGAGAGGGTCAGTCAGCCTGGAGAAGAAAAGGCTCCAGGTTTATGGCAGCCTTCCAGTATCTGAATGGAATCAACTGGAAAACTGGGGAGGGACTTTTTACAAGGGCATGTAGTGACAGGACAAGGGTAAATGGCTTTAAGCTGAATAGGATAGATCTAAAATAGATATAAGGAACAAATTCTTTGGTGTGAGGGTGCTGAGCCCCTGTCCCAGGTTTCCAGGGAAGCTGTGGCTGCCCCATCCCTGGCAGTGTCCAAGGTTGGATGGGGCCTTGAGCAACCTGGGCTGGTGGGAGGTGTCCCTGACCATGTGGGGGTTGGGACTGGGGGAGCTTTAAGGGCTCCTTCCAACCCAAACCAGTCTGCATCTATGATACCTTAAAAATGTACAGTAGTTGTGCTCCTTAAGTGGCTGGGCCTAGCTGCAAGCACCCTTCCCACAATTAAACCATTTCCCCAATCTATAAAGTCCACTTCAGAGCTGTTCAGGTGACAGAGCATCATCAATTCTCCCTTCTACAGAAAGCTTGCAAAGCAGACCAACAGGACTGTACATTTGGAGCTCCTTGACACAAAAACCAAAACAAAACAACCCAAAACAAACAAACAAATCACCTGCCATAAATACTATGATGCTAAGATGAAAGTTTTCTTTGTAGCAAGATCTTTATTCTTTGTATCTGAGACACTGAACTGATGGAACTTATTTATTACCACCTGAAAAAGGTAGTAAATGATGACAGCCTCAGCTTTTGTGCCCACAAATACTATTATCTAGCCATCTTTAATTTTCTCCTTGTAATTTTTTATCTGGTTAAAAGCCTTATTTGCTAATAAAACTCAGACATTTATAATAATTCTCCATTCTGCACTGCAGGTAAGGAGCACAGACAGAAGGAATACTTGAGCAATTTAGCAGAGGTAAGCAACTAATTGAATTATGATACACACATGGATTAAATAATTTATGATCCTCAGAGTGCAGATAAGCAAACTGCTAATTCCAAACAAAGATTTAACTTTCATTCCCTCTTTGATCTGAACTGAATCCTTCCACAGATTATTTATTACTTGATTGAATCTTTTAGGGAGATGGGGGTTCTGACCTCTGCTTATTTATTCTCTTTTGCTATTTAGCTTCAGTTTGCTAGCAAAAACAAGGACAAGGCTGTGGCAGTTCACAGAGATGCAATTTATCTACTGAACTGAGCTTGGCATCTGTTAGAGAAAGAAACAAAAGAAACTGCATAAATACTCATCAGCAAAGAAGTCAACCACCATGCTGTATTTGAAGAATTATGTTATTTTGCTAAAGGTAATGGTGATGCATCAGCCCTAATGATATTTTAGTACACTGCCTGACTGATCTGTTACTGTGCGAGTATAATTTATTTTCCCATTTTATGTCCTGAGTATCACTTGTTCTCAAAATATGGAAGTAGATTTACATAATAGAATTCTTCTCAGTGGTCCTGGACAGGTTGGAGGTTTTTCTTTCAGGTGATGACAGCAGTATCTTGTTCTTCTCTCTGCACCCCATTTGAATAAACCCTACTACGTGACAAGTGGAAGATGGCACTGCCTCACAAAGGGCTAATGGGGCAGGAAAGATAGCACGGACTCAGCTTTGAAACATATCAAAAAGTACTTTTCCAGCATAGTTTCAGAAACCAGCTTTATTTGTCAACTATGTTTATCCTTATAAATGAATCTTTTAATGACTCATTTCAGTGGATTGTCAATCTGTCAGAACACACAGAAAAACATTCCCATCCTACAGAAGGGCACAGTTCAACTTAATGCCTTGTCACTACAGCTATCCTGCCTGGAGTTCTTAACACTTTGAAGAAAGTTATGTTTTTAACTGCACACCAGGGTCCTCTCCCAAAGTGACTTCCAGTAGGTACCTAAATCACCCAGAATCTTTTGAGTATCTGCCTGAAATCCCCTGAAAGCTGGTGGAGAACGGACTTCTAATCCTTTTAGGCTCAAGAAGAATTCTCTTCTGGGCTCATAAGCATACAAATGCTTACGATGAGTAACAAAAACACCTACAAATGATCTGGGTTCTATTTAAAATAGGAAATGAGGGCTCACTTGATCTGTTGGAGGAAGGCAAAGGGAGGAACACACAAATGCTTTCTAGCTTCCCTCTAGTCAAAACATTGCCAGAAGACTGGGACAGATTTTATTCAAAATAAAAGTACTCTTTCTTCTCATTCCAAAACAAGGTGGAGATATTATTTGAAACTGCTGAATATGCAAGAAAAGCATCCTTAAAACAAGTAGGTAGAGTCAGGTGAAAATGACAACTGGGACCCTGAAAGCTCTGCAAAGAGATGAGCTGCTGCTGTGTTCTCATCCTGCCTGGCTCAGCAACCTCTGTCAGCCCCAGTCCTGAGAGCAGGTAATAGGTCTGCCCTACTCAGGTCTGGAGTTCTCTGACTGCCCTCCTTCCAGGACTGAATTTCCCTCCTCAAGTAAAGACAGGCAAGCAGAAGGACAAGGGCTCAGAGGGGCTGCAGAATCTCAGACCTCAGGGGGTTTTTTGACTGGTCAAGGCCCCAAGCAAACCTGCCTAGATGCAGCACTGGCCTTGCTCTGAGTTGTAGCTCAACCTCTGCCTCCAGCTTCATGCTTTCCTGTCAGGGTTTAACACTGGTCTGGCAAAACAACAGATTTAAACTGAGTAACAGATTTATATATTAATCTCTCTCTCCTCACTGATAAAGAAAAGAGAGAGAATAAGGAAGAGGGACTTCTGGGTTGGAAACTAAACTACACAACTTCAATGAAACAGTAATGATAAATAGGGAAAAATTACTAAATATATACAAACATACAGGAAAATTGATCCCACGTTCCTCCCCCCTTCCCCCCAATAACTCTCACGTCACCACCGAGGCTGCAGGGCAGCCCTGGGAAAGTCCAGGCTGGACTCCTGGAGTCGGCAGCAGTCGGGAGCTGGGGGCAGGAACACACAGATTCCGGCTGGCAGGGATCAGGAGCACAGGCAGACGAACGGACGGAATCCTCTCCGGATGCCGAAGGGAGCAGGGAGGACAGGAGAAGAAGAAGAAGAAGGAAGCAGGAAGGAAGTGTTTGACCCTTGTCATCCCTCCAATTTATACCGAGTATGACGTGTATTGGGATGGAATACTCTGTTTGGTCAGTTCTGGCATCTATCTTGTCCGGTCCTCCCCAAAGGAGGGGTTCAGGTGGGACCTCCTTACTCCTTCTGGAGGGTAAAATGTTCCTCAGAGCTGAGCAGTGTCCTTGGCTCTGCACGCCAGTCTCTGGCTGTAACTATAAACACCGAGAGTTACCAGTCCTAGAAGCAGACACTGTCTGAGAAACTTGCTGTTCGTTTCAGCAAGTGCAACTACTTACAAGAGACTGAGCTGAAAGCAAAAGTACAAACCAGAAAATCACCTTTATCCTGGCCCAAACCAGGACATTTCCATAGCACACAGTACCCAAGTCAGCAACAGAGAAATCCAGCATGTTTCTGCCACTGTGATTCAAATCCCCAGTATTTATAGTATGGGTTGAGTGATTTTAGTATCACTGTAAAACAGCACTTGATGACAAATAGAAATGAGATTCTGATGAGCTGTGTTGGCAAGGTCTGCTTGTTTACACATCTGGTCTCTTGGGAGATGCTTTCCCTACAAGTCTTCTCCTGTCCAAATTCCACCCCCCAAAAACTCATCCTTTACAGTCTCATGGTGTGACTCAAGCCACTTGCCTTCTTTCAGAGAGGTGAAGGAGTTCAAAGGCCATGGAGCTGTTACAGCTAATTCCCTCAGAGGGCCATGAAGATGATCAGAGGACTGGAGCACATCTCCCATGAGGACAGGCTGAGAGGTTGGAACTGGGTGAGCTTTGAGGTCCCTGTGTTATTTTAACCTATAGAAACTTGATGCTGTGTTAGCAGCATGACTGTCAGGACTAGTACAGCCTCGGTCCAGTTAGATCATAAAGGCAGTTTTTTTTGGAATAGCAAATTCTAGTTTAGAGCTAAAGTCAACAGAAATGTGGATTTAGTTCCTATAAAACACCTTGAGAAATTTCTCTTAGTAAAACTCAAATCCATTTCCATATAGTTCACCCTGCAGCACCAACAAATCCCATGCTCTTCAAGGTTTTTGAATTCTGAACAGTTTCAAAAGACCCAAGCCAAAGCACTGACAAGAATCATCATCCCACTGATTTGACTGATGTCAGTTATTAACTGAAATAAGTAAATCTTCATGGGAAAAAAAAATCACCACATTTGGGAAAAAGTCACATAAAACAAAAGAGACATGCAGTATAAAAATAGGGCTCATACAGCAACAAAGCAGTAAAAATTAGAATAAACTAGTTACCAATTTGAGAGAAACACATCCCAAGTAACCAACAGCCTGGCCTCGAGGCAGGTCTGCAGGACTCTTTCAAGGCAGATGAAAAGGATGGGAAGGAACACTGCCCACAACTGCCCACAACATAACCTTTGTTACAGCCTGAAGCACTGGGCAGAAAGCATTGAGTAACTGCATTTACTGTATGAACATGCCATTAATATATTAATGAGCTATTAGCATAATAAAATACATTCCTATGAGCTAGAGGGTCCCCTGCTAGCACAGAGCCCCAATTTTTGACCATTGCCACTTTCAAGGGAAGACAGGAATTGGTTAACCAGTCCTGGGTGCAAATGATAGAATAATGTTGAAGTTCTTTTGCACGATTTTGGGTATAAAAGTGGCACTGGCATTTTGGGAAACTGAGGGAGCTCTGCTCCCCTTTCTGCACAGAAATGGTCATTAAAGCAAAGAGCTCAACTCCTTGTGTGGGTTGGATTTTGCACCCCAGCAATGGACCCTCTGTCAGGGCAGTATCTTCCTCCATCCCCAAGCATCACCTAGAATAAACACAGCATTTGGCTGCTCTATTGAGTACAGAACCTCTTGCTTAGATGAAGTTGTCGATCTTTTTACGTCTCCCGAGTACATTTCTTACACACTCACAGAAAAACTGACTGTAAACCATTTCACATCCAAGTACCTCCTCTGAGGTCCCTTCCCTGGGGCTGCTGCTGCACAGCCAGCAGAGCTGGGAAACTCCTCACCCTGTCATCCTGCTGCGGGAAAACGGGGCACCCCACTGTACCCGATACAGCTGCACAGGTTTTAGTAAAACTCAAGCAAGACGTGCCTGTGATTTCCAAGTTAAAACTGCAGCAAATCAGCTGCAGCCAGAGCAGAGGCTGTGCCCGAGGATTTAGAGGGAAAAGACAATACAGTTTCTTTCCTGTGCCTGTGCAATACAGCCGTATTCTTTACACCCTCAAGCAAGCCTCCTTAAGAAGAAATTATAGTTTTTAAACATAGAAGCAATTACGTACTTACAGCAATTATTTTAGCAAAAGACGACCGGTCAAAACAACTCATTTCAACAATTTACAAATTGCCCCTGCATGTTTCTGGAAGGCGTGCTCTTGCCAAAAACGTCTGCTTTACTCAAATGTTATTGAATGTCTTAAGGCAAGGCTACCCGGTGGTTTCCTTCCCATCATGATAAAGATGATGAGAAGTTTAGCAAGACTGATGAACAAAGGTAAATAACTCCCCAGGTGCTACTGGGTACTCACCCTCTTTCAATACCCTGATATTCATTTACGGTGTCGATCGAGCGCTGCAACCCCCAGCATCAGACCTCGACCTACGAGCAGTGCAAGTACAGAATTACAGAACCTCCTCCTCCTCCTGCAAGTCCCTCGCCCCGGAGCCACCGTCGAGCAGGAACGGGCACAGGACGGGGCTGCTCCCGCACCAGACCCGCAACGACCGCCCCGCTGCAGTACCGCCTTTTCACCACCGGGAGGCGCGACGAGAGACGGAAAAAAAAAAAAAAAGGAAAAAAAAAACCCCAAACAAAAACCAGCGGCGGGGACTGGGACAAGAGGCAGGGGCACGGGGAACGGTCCCGGGGAACAAAGAGAGGTAGGCGGAGGCGGGAGGGGAGACCCGCACGGTGGAGGGGGACACGAACGGAGGGGGCGTGGGGACTCGAGGCGGCGCCGGGGGGCGAAATGGCTCCGGTGCTACCGAGACACACACAGACTCACCGCTCCCCTTCACTTCTCCGCACCCGCGCAGAGGGAGAACCCGCGCCGCTCTTAATTCAAAATTTCTCCGTTTCCCTCCGCGAATGCTTCTCACGCGCAGTAGCGCCGGAGGAAGCCGAAGGACACCCGGTGCTGGCGACTCTCACCGAATGCCAGGAGTTGCTTCTGCGCACGTACCGGAGGACCGAGACACCAAGAAGACGAAGCCTTCAGGACTGAGGGGCTCCCGGAGGACCAAGCCACACTCAAGATGGCCGCTGCAGGACTAACGGGCTGCTCCTGGCTGACGGAGCCGGGCCTGCCGCCCCGGCGGGCACAAACGCCTTCACTTCCCCATTGATGCCGTGACCCGCAGTCCCCGATTAACCCCCGCCGTCCCCGACGCTCCCGCCCCAAGAGCGGCGGATGCGGGAGAAAGAGAAGCGGCCGTTCCGTACAGGGCGTGAGGGCGCCGCCATGATTCTGTAACCCGAGCGGGTGCCCAGCTTTGAGTTCCCGGATGTCCGGCTGCGGCCGGCACTGGAGGACCAAGCCACCACAGAGAGAGCCGCGGGAGGACAGAAAGGCTACCTAGGGAGCACGTGACGGAGCACCGGGAAAAAAATACACACAGGAAAAAACACATACAAAAACAAAAAACAAAAACCCACAAAAAGCAAACATCAAAAACAAAGGACAAAAAAAAGTAAACCACTCCCAGTTCCCCCACTTCTAAGCAGAAATGAGCACTACAAAAGAGAAAAAGCTGTAGGAGAAAGAAAGACAGACCCTGGCAAAAAAATCCATAAAGTGACCACTGAAAACTTTTGCTGGCTCTAGTCCTCAGATGGAACCCTACGCACAGCACCACCAACAATCGGGATACATCTTTGCTTTAGTACCAGAAACGTCAAACATTCCACCCCTCGGCAACTGTCCTACTGTATGAAATTTTTCATTGAGTTTAAGTATCTCAAGGGCTCATTTCTGCCGTGTTCTTTGAGGCTCTGCTTCCTAGAAAAAAAAAAAAAAAGCAACCTCATTTTTCTGTGGGGAAAAAACAAAACAACAGGTTGTCTAACCTCCATTTAATACTAGATTTTTGCCTTCAGTATTTCTCTACTGACTCAAGTGAATCCATGTTTGATGAAAACACGAATATGGGAAACATCAAACCTACCTACTGTCTAAGATGGTTTTCTAGCTAAACAGTTTATAGCAACTACCAGAGGAGTAAAAATACAAGTTATTTCCATTATAGTTCGTCTTTATTACTGTAACAAACTGCTCCAAGTTCAGCGATAAAACCTTCACTGCAACACAGAAATGCAGATTCCAAATATACACACATAATTAAGACAGATGACAATTTCATAGCCTAAAAAAAGAAGGCAGAAAACCAAATATCATTGCTGGCTGTGTCCAGGTAGATGGAGTGTCCAGCATTTCAGCCAGCTTTTCATCTGGCTAAGTTGCAGATGGCAGCTCAAAACCTTTAATTGTTGATGCAAAGAACTCAAGGAGAACAAGAGAAAAAACTGGAAAAGCTTCAGTACTGTTCTGCTACACACATCCCCCCCTAGAGAAGCAACCCACGGCAAAAACACCACCGTCCCGCTTACAGGACAGTCTTCAGAACCTGAAAGTGACACAGTTAAAGCACTGGACATCACCAGGGGAAATAAATCGTGATGGTTCAGGTGTTTCAATAGGAAAATTAGGAATATTCAAAACCAGAAAACCTGGTGATAGAAGTAGCTTATGTCAAGCCACTTGATTTTAAAACAACTTCTTTACTTCTCTTGCTTTTAACTTGATAGTTTGATGCAGGCCATGTTCACTCCCACACATAGCAGGGGGGCAGGGGGTGGCACACATTCCTCTGCCTGCGCAGGAGGCCAGCGGGAAACCACCCAGCACAGCCCCATCGAGGTGTTAAATCAGCTTCCCAGCCTTTACAGCAACTCACTTAACTTGGGTACAGTGGAAAAATCACTACATTTTAGCAAAAAAAGGCCTAACTTAAGATTTTATGATAGAACACTGTAGCATAGAAGACATCTGGCACAAACAAGGTAACCAGTATACTGAAAAATGACGTTACATGTTTATTATCATATTTACTTTCCACTAAAAGTGTAAAAAGCAGATCTAATAAGATACCATCAAGCTCCCAGACTGTTCAAACAGTGTGCGTGATCCCCTCATGTAACAGCCAAACAAGCCCAAACCCAACACTCTCCTTCCCTTTCTGCTGCTCTAACTCCAGCAGACTTAACTTGGAGCTCAGGTATTTCTAGCATACAGACATCACTGAGTTTACTGAAAACAGTGAAACTAGAAAGCTAAATATTTGTGCTTGGTTTAAGCCATTATGAATAGAGATAAATACTACACAAATTTCCTTCTATGTCTTGAAACTTCACCAGCATGTATATTACCTTTCTTTCTAACATCTGCTTTTTTTCTCAATCCTGCAAGGTAGCAGAACCTTTCTGAAATGCCGTTGTCCACTCCTAGTTCCAGCCTCCCCTCAACCAAATCACACTTGTGTAGGATCTAAAGGATACAGATTCGCACATCTCTTAATCATGTAAGTTTGTCCTCTCTCTTACAGGAGGCAAAAGAAGGCAAATCAGTTGCTAGAATGATGGCAACTTTTTAAATATGTTCTTCGAAACACATAATTTATTTAAAAGAAGTTTAACGTCCGGGTTTTGGCACAAAACCAGAAAACTTGCCATAAGTACCATTTTCCCAGTGACTGCAAGCTAGGCATACATATAGAAAATGTGCATAACCGTCCAAGAGTATAAATGCATGACAGTTTCAGCAATGCTGCACCGCTGCATCAACCAACTGGAGGAAAACAGACACAATTGTTTACAGAATCTTCCATTTTCTTCTTGCCTTGTGCAAAGTATCTGATGATACCATGTCCTGAAGAAACAAACAACCCTCTCAACATATGCATGGTATTGCTTGAACTGAGCTAGTTTATATTGTCCGACTACAGAACATGGAAGCATATAAAAAAGAAACATGCATTTAATTAACATGCTTTTAGATTTTAACTGAAACCTGGTCTGCCAAAGGAATTCTGATTTAGTAGATTTTCTGCTTCTGCTGGTGACACACAGAATGATCCAATAATGGCTGGAGCTACCTAATGAAATGTCTTTAAAAAAAAAAAAAATCTCTTTAACTTAAATGTATCCCTACAATAAACACACATAAAATGGACATAATTTTGACACACTACACTCTTCTCAGTTGATACATAACTATAATTTTTTGTTAACTCATTCCTGTTGTTTCCCAAGAAGTTACAACTATACAGAAGGCACCCATCCTAGTTCACTGGAGAGCAAAATTAACTCTCCCCACTCCATTCCCTCTTACCTTACATAGTTAGGCAAGACCCCATGCACAGCTAACTAGGTACAAACACAGACTTAAAGAAGAAATTAAATATTTTTCAATAAAAAATTAACCCGTATACAGTATTTTAAATAAAATTCACCTTTTATAAGTGTAAGATTTTGCTTAGAGAGTAAAAGGCCACTCCAGAAGTTCCTGAATATTTCTGTGCGCTGCTGACAGACAAGTCCCTGTGCAAGTCTGAAGTGGTTACTCCTTTTCCTTTTACAAAAAAAAACAAAACCAAAAAACCACACACACACACACACACCAAAAAAACTCAACCCCAAACACCTTATAACAAAGAGCTCTATAGACATGTAAGAACACAAAGGCCACATTACAAGTTTCCTACATTTCCTACATCTTCTGCTATCCCATTCCACTCAACCGTGCAGCAATGAGGATGCTGATTATGGTGGATGTGCCTTAAGACAAACACCAGCTATGTCTCACATGCTCCGCATCAAGCAAAGTAAACTGACAGTTTTATCTATTTGCATGGAAACTAAACCTGAAAATATTTTAAAATGTTGATAGGTACAGTGAAAAACTAAAGATTAAGAACCTGTTTCCATTCAGGTCACTATCGAAGACCCATTCCTCTGAGGAATTTTTGGCAAACGTTTTTTCTTAAATTACAGTATAAATCTATTGTAGATTATTCAGTTATGTCGAAAAACCTTGGACGGGAAGGAATCCAAAAAGCTGCATGGGCAGTAATCTTTTTCTGACTTCCACTCAGAAATCAGATTTCTAAAACAGACTTCTCTTTCAATTCAGGAAGACTACCCCAGCTTTGTTCAGAATCAGGTTCAGTACCACTCTCCACAATATGATTTCTGTTCATTAGAATGCTACAAAGAACACAACCTTTCTGAATATAGACTGGTAAATCTTGCTCTTAATGAAATGTTTTAAACAAAGTTCTGCCTATAAGGTGAAATAAGTGACTGAAAGGCACAAGATTTACTGCAGAATTCTCAGATATACAGAAAGTCACCTGTAAAGAGAAGAGCCAGCTTACTGAATTTCTGACACTTGTCTTGAAGCAAATGCTCTCTGCTTATGTCAAATAAAAAGAAACCTTTCCTCAAGCACCTTCATTTTAATTCCTTTTGCAACAATGAAATGTGCCCGAGATATTTTTCTATGTGCAAAAATACCTATTTCTTAGCTTGAAGTATTCACCCTATTACATACTTTCCTGATTCTTAATTCCTACCAATTGCACCTTCCTCTGTGTACTGCAGAAGCTCCAGAAAAAAATTTAACCTCTGTTAATACCTCACTTGCACAATTGCCCTCTTTCAAAATAGAAATTCTGATGAGTAGTTCTGTGTTTGCAAACATGTTTTGTTATGTACAATTAAACATTATCTCTACTGCTTCTCAGTGTGGGCATTTGAATTTGAAAGAGGAGAGTTTCTGCAATAAAATACAAGACAAAAATCCAAGTTTTCATATTTGTTACAGGTACAGGGAGGAACTTGGGACTAATCATGCTGGTCTTTTGACTGTTATTTTGGTGTTACATTCAAATGATACAGTGTAACTGGTAACAACTATTAAAACAGTATGGGGGCATGGTGAAAAAAATAGAATAGCACCTGCAAGACAGTTCTACATGCAGATTTTTAGAGGTTGAAATACTGAGACTGTCTAGCATGATATTTTATTTTTGTTTAAGTTAAGCCAAATGATTAATGGGGTCTCAAAACTAAGCTTTGGTTTCTTCTTTCTTATCTTCCACAAAAGCCTCCTTCCTCAAACCCAGACAATGTTCTTTTTGTCCATGATCCCAACCCTTCTCTCTCCCACACCATTAACATGCACATGCCTTCCCCAGCTCTTCTGTAACACATCTAACAATGCCTGTATTGGACATTTATGCCTCAAGTATTGTTTACTCTGCTTGAAGTCTGCATTTTTTTAGACCAGCCAGTCCTCCTTTACAACATTAACTTTTTATGACTGCGTGCAAACTGGAGCTCCCAATGCTCCAGTCATGGCTGGAAGACTCTGATTTCTTCTCAGTCCTGCCATTAAATTGCTACCTGCTTGAAAAAACACAGCAGTCTCCTGCCTTGGCAGGCAAACCTCAGGCTCCTGAGTTTTCCCATGGTCCTGTGTCTTGGGGAGTTTGATCACCCTAGCAATACCCAGCTTCTTCAGCCTGTCCACGAGGTTCATCTTCAGCTGGCCTGTGTCTGCAGAGTTACGAGAAGACTTTAGGCCATACATTTCTTGCAAGAATGTTTCTGCTGGTCGAGATGCCAGGAAATTTTCTGAGTGATGCATTCGAGGCTCAAAAGGTGGAGGGGAAGGACAAGGTGAGTGTGAAGGAGAATTAGGTGGAGTAGAAGGAGTGGGGAGAGTTCGAGGGGGCTGTAGCAAAGGCAGTTTTTCTAATATGGGGCTATCATAAACCTTGGCAGAGATGCCTCGTTCTTGCAGAAGTTTAGCCAGACTGCTTGTGCTGCTGAAGGTTGTAGTTGAATCTCTCCTATTAGTGAGAAATTCTCCAATACTAGGCCTGCAAGACACAGCTGGAGTGCTCACTACTGGGTTTCCAGTACTGCTGCAAGTACTTCCAAGTGAAAATGGGGCACACGCAGAGCTGAAATCAAATAGGAATGAAAGAGAAAAAGCACACATTAGACAACTTTATACCTGCTCTGCACTGTATTTGCTTTTTAGTATACAGGCTTGAAAAAAAGTAAGCTATTGCTAACTAGCTGTGACAGTTACAGCTTTAGTATATTCAGAATTATTGTTCTGCAAAATATTTAGAAGATACAGGCTGACAGAGATGTCTTGGGCTAAGTACCAATGACTTTACCTCCTGTGGTCAAGTATACCCCATTAGATAAAATTCCAACATAGATGTCCATTAATAACTTTGTTTCTAAAAAATTATTACAGAATGGGTGGGGAAAAAGTATTATCAATTACTATTTCTTTACAAAAGCTATCTGATACAAGGCATTTGCTATTTAAGAGTAAACATTTACTTCTTTCAAGTTACCCTGTCCTGTTACAACTTTTTAGACAATTTCAAGTTCCCCCTTTGTAATTACAATTATTTGTATGAGTAACATCCTGTGTGTTGATCTAGCTGCTTTGCTATTTTTTAAAACTGGCCCATTCATTAGAAATCAGAGAGCAGCTATTTAATCCTATGCAGCAACATTTAGGATGTTAGCAGTCATCATACCTGAGAGTAATGTGGGTGACATCAGATGGGTGAAGGATCCTACATGTTGTAAAGGTAAACGTGGAATTTGTGGAAGACAGACACTTGCCTGGATTTGAACCTGCAACATGGAGAATTTACATCCATTGAAGGTAAAAATAAAGACAGATAAAGCAAAACTGAAGTAAAGCAAAACTGGAGGTATGATTCTCATCACTGCTGAAGAATAAAGCATTGTCACAAGGTCAAATACTTTCCACTCAGAAAAAGACACTAGGAAAACAAACAAACAAACAAACAAACACTAACCATAACATGCATCTTACCAGCGAGTGATATTGCTGCTGAAGTAATAGGTGGCAGGAAAATCCCTGCCACTGGCTTTGCCACTGTACTTTTCTTTTCCTCTGGGAAGGACTGTTGCACTTGAAATGTTATACCTCCTTCACCTCCTTCCTCATCATCCTCCTCCAAGTCAGAGATGTGGTGCACAGCATCGTCAGGCAGAGGGGTAAAACCTTTTGTAACAACACCTGGTCTTGGGTCAAGAATGGTGCCTAGGTTGGGTCGAGCAAGCTGCTGCCAGTGGAAAAGGGTCTGAGATCCTGGTGTGACAAAAGAGAATAGTCTCACAGAGCCATTACCTGCCACTGTATTGAGTTACAAGAATTCATGATCAAGACAGCTCCACCCAACCAGTGCAAATGCTGTGATACACATGGTGCACGTGGATGGCCACGACAGGAAAAAATCCAACACTCACCACCATATCCCCAAGACAGGTGGGAAGTGATACAGCTGGCATGCAGCCTACCAAATACTGCTACTACCTCTTAGAGCACATCAACTCAGCTGTCCACACACTAACATTTACTTGGCAAATTAATGTAAAATCCTTGTCTGCTATATGAAAGAAGGATGATCATCCTCTTACCTTCAATGGGTTTGACAATTTGCAATTTTTCTGGCAGAAGGACACGGAGATTACTAGAGCTGGTAGTTAGATCAGTGAATTCTGGGTTTGTACTCAGGGAAAAAGAGCTTTCTGTTGGTGTGCTGCAGCCACTAGCCCCTTCTTTGTGCTCAGCCAGCAGATGCATTTTTCGCTCCCATTCCTCCTCAAAGAACTGCTTCTCACTCAGGTAGTTCTGACGACGGAGGGAGAGCCTGTGCAGAGCTGTGACCAAGTCATTGTCTCCAGGGGTTCCAGGCTGGCCAGGAATACGAGAGTCTCTGTGAGAAAGATCACATAACAGTAGATATTAGGACCATTAAATTAACTATTTCTGCCTTCCATGGCAGAGGTCCAGCCTGGGTTTAGTTTTGAATCACTCTGTTTAGAAAGAAGATTAAGAGGCTGTGTTTCCTACTTTAAACTCTCAGAGATGCTCCTCTGGGTCGTCCGTGTGTGGTTCTCCAGGCAGTGTACACCAGACTGGAAAGGCTGTGCTGTCATGACAACACTTGACCGATTAGACCCAGGGATTGGCAGTGGGGCAGGAAAGGAGGAGGAGCGGCCTTGAGTGACATTAGCAACCTTGACAGTGTCAAATACTCGTTTCTGTTGATCTCTGCAGAAAAAGCAAGCAAACAAATGTAGTTTGTAGAAGAACAAATGTAGAAGCATTTCGGAAAAGCTGTAATAAAGAAAAAGTGGAGAACAATACAGGCTTTCAAAAGTCTGCAGAGACATGATTAAAAGATTTAATCCTAGAACACATGATTGCCTAAGACACTAGGGTTTTCAGGAGAACTACTCCATTATCATAATTACCACTAGTTTTGACATAAAAGACTTGAAGCTCTATTGATAACCACTTGAGAAGATTCAGGAGCATATATTTTACTTATTGAACTTATATATGCTTCTGAAAGTGGATATGTAATTTATAACTCCTTGCTCAGAAGAGATCCGGGAGCAGGTCTTCAGGGTTTTGGAAACTGTCAACAGTCTTTGAGCTATAATTTCATTTACCTGACTATTTTTCTATAAGCTTTTAAAAGGATAAAGCTACTACTGTGCATCAGAAAATTCACATCAAGAAATCTCACAAATTAAAGAATGAAATAACACCCTTTTAGCTAATCCCAGTTTCCCTATAGACTCAAATAAGAGCCGTAGGTTTCACAGTTGACAAGATTACCAAATACTACAGAGCACTTTTTTTAAAGTTACATTGAGAATTTACTATAGATGCAACTTGACAACATGGATTTCCAGAAATCAGTTACAACTTTCTTAGTACAAGCATATGGAAATGTGTCAGAATACCAAATAAAGATCTGAAAACATACTTGTGCTTAGAGAGAATAGATTCATCACCCAGGCTTAATTCCTTCCGCATCGTCCCTTCAATTTCTGCTGCAAGGGAATCCTAGAGGAAAAAGGAACCCAGAACAGTTGACAAATTAGATTCAAGTCTTCCTCCTAATAATTTTATCAGAAAATGTCTCTTAAAAAATGCTCAAAAAACCCTCTCCATTTGTTTCCCCGGTATCAGAACATTTTGGAATAACCTTCAGTCTCTGAAGGAGTGTGTGGTGTTTCCACCATGACTACACCTAAATTTAACCGGTACCAGTCCAGTTTTCCTTAGCAACATCAAATTTTTCTTGGTACTCTTCACATTGGTTCCACAACTTGAGCTACAATTTTAACACCACTTCTTACAAGGCCAAACATTTACAGGAGGGATTCTGTATATACAGAACAATCAACCAGAAGCTGACTGATTCGCAGCACACCTCAGAATTTCTGGCAGCACTGTAATCAGAACATACCTGACATTATTAAGAAGATGAAAATAAATGCTTTTAACTCTTTTCCATTGGTTTAGTCACCTCTAGCAGTTAGTCTAAGGTCATGCATTTCTGACAATGCCTAAAACTTACTGGCACCAAATAAGGACATAAGATTGCATCATGAACAACATAAAGGAAGAAAACTACTAACTGTAGTAACTTTTTTTTTTTAAGAAAAACTGACTTATTACAAAATTCACATAAACATCAAACAAAATACATAACTGCACACTAGCTGTAGAATTCCAAATGTGGCTGATTCTCATATTTAACATAAAAGGCATAAAAAGAAAAAAAAAACAGTAACTCAATACAGCAAATGAATTATTATTTTCCTAATTCATAAAATTTTTTAAAGGGTATATGGTAAGGAATTGCAAAACCATTAGATCAGCTCCTATGCCTACTACAAAACAGTTCCTGCTGCAGCTGTTGTACTCGTACAGCTATATGCTCCCACAGGCCATATATTCTTGTGGGTGTGTGCCCTGCTAGCAGTGGTTATTACCATGGGAAATGCTCCACATGGCTGGGGGTGGCAGAGACAAGCAACAGATCTGGCTCTGCTGCGCAGCAGCTTCACTTCTTCTTGTGATTCATGCAACATCCCCAGACACTCCACGTTCCGATCTTGCAACTCATGGAGCTGAAATAGGAAAGAAGACATCACAAGATACTGGTAATTATCAAAGACAAGACAGAATAAAACTGAATTAACTCCTACAGAAACCTCTACTAACTTAGTCAACACTGCAATCTTTTCCCAACTGCATGGCACGTGCTAATATCTGGAATGAGCAATGGTCAGCACAGCACCTGCATTCATCTAGTGGTAAAGCACAAAATCCAAATAAAGACTCAAAAGAGGAAGTAGTATAATAAAATCCAATCGAAAACTGCAAATACAGTAACTGCTAATGCAAAGGAACAGAACAGAATTTCCTTAAAATCTAACGAACTACAGTATTGTTCATATGATCTGTAATATTCACACTAAAAATTATTTTTCTCATAACTGCTAATAGTAAGACCTCACTACTTGGAGCACCTTCCTTGCCTTTCATGTTCCTATGAATACAAAATATTTGTGTAGACAAATGAAAATAATTTTTTTCTTCCAATCACCTGACTCTAATCACAATGAAAAATAAAAAGCCCAACATAATTAAAAAGAAATAGTTCCCATTCTCTTTTAGTTTTCTTTCTCTTGTGTTCTATAGAATTCTAAACACTTATGTGAATGTATATATATAGAAGGCTTAAGTACCTCTGCTGTCAGTTGTCTCTGAGCATCTTTGGAAGCTTTTAAGTGAAGTTTCAGCTCCTCCTTTTCAATCACATGCTGCAAGTACAAAAAGATGCTCATCATTTTCTCAGCCAGTTTCCCTGAGAGACCTGATCCTCTGTCATGCTTTCCTGAAACAGCCAGACAGCCAGACAGAAAGACAGACACACTTTATCAGCATCCCCTTACTTCTCTGAGTTTATGCTGAAGATCAACAATCTGAGACAAGAGGGATGAGATCTCTTCCTGGTATCGAACCAGCTCCTCACTCTTCTCTGACAACTCTTCTGTTATTCTGGAAATCTGAGCATTTGTTTGCCCTACAAGACATGAAAGGAACTTAGCAGAGAGCTTTTCCCAACAAATGACAAAAAACCCAAACCAAATAAAAACAAAGCTAAAACCCAGAAAAGATCAGTGAAAGTCAACACCACTCTCCAAAATGACCAGTACTCCAAGGAAATTAATTCATAGTATGCAAGAGTAGATGCCTTAAAACATCCGTAAGGGAAAGATAACTAGAAGTAGTGGGAAAAGGGATAATTAACCTATAGGCAGAAGTAGATATCAAAGGTATTTTAAATGACCATAATAAAATGCAAAGTAAGCTGCTGATAATTATTTCAAATGATGCAATGGCTCCTGAATACTTCCAAACATTTGTGTAAGAGTAGCTGCAATTCTTTGTAAATAAGTAGTCCCCAAAGGAAATATGGACAACTGCTCTAGGCAAACTGAAACACTTGCCAATTTAAATGCTTTGGCTTATAATATATATTTTTTTTTAAGTCCCTAATGTGTTCATAAATATATGGCAATTTAGAATAGCATTTAAAAGTCTATGCACTAATATATGTCAAAGTCATGTGTGCTAAATACTCTATACAAGAAGTATATTGTTTTGATTCTTCCAGTTCCTGTAGGCTTCAGTTTAGAAAGTTTATGAACATTAGCATTGATTTTCTCTAGACACAGTACACATAACTGAAGCTGAATGCCATAGTGAAATGATGAAATACAGAAACAATTTTGCACTTGGGTAAAGAGGAAGTCTTGAATAATTGCCACAAATTACTGAAGCTCACTTTTGAGTTTAGAGATGATTAAGCAGGTGTAGGCAATAGGTATTTCAAGTACCATTTTGGCAGTGCAAGATACAGCCTGGATACTCACGGAGCTCTTTGACACAGTCATTGACCAGCTGCTGTTCCTTCTCTTCATATGTAATGGTTTCTGTCTTCAGATGGCAAGCCTTCAAGAAAATTATTGGTATTCCAATTTCATTTTATCTATATATACATTAATGTTACACATTTTTACATCTGAAATTCTGAAACTCTGAAGAGTCTCCTCTCTGTAATTTCTGTGTATCTGACTGTACTTCCTAACCATTTTTCCATCATAACCTGTTTCACTGAATTGTACAGGACTTCTGAGCAAAGGACACACAAGCACATGATCTCTCATGTCTCTAATAAAATATTGTTGCAAAAACGTATGATTTGGTAGGGAAAGTAAACCAACACAGTCATCAGAAACAAGCAATTGAATTTGCTTCAAGACTTCTTAAGACAAAGAAATCTTGAAAACTCAATGATTTTAGTCAGTAGTCAGTTCTTTGATGTCTCTCTGTAGAACAGCTTTTCTTCACATTCCTGAAATAGTCTATTTAGACGAAATTTTCTGGGACAGAGACCAAGTATTACCACAGGTCTGTGAGATTCCAGTCAGAAGAAATGTCTTAGCCTCAAAAGAAAATTTTAAACTGAATAAGTAATAAAGTGTTCCCCTTTCCTTGGGGAACAAAGAAGCAGTGCTGGAATGGCAGGAATTTGGAGGCATATAATCAGGGCTGAGGCCCCCATTTTGTTGTCATCATCCTTCACTGACCCACCACCACCTTGATAAGGCCCCGTTCAGGATCGGAACCTCATCTTGAACAAGAAACTTGCCAGGCAGCTGGACCCCTGGTGGTGACTTTCTCTAACTCACCCTCTCTCATTTTCTTCCATTTTTTCCCACTTTCTTACTCTTTTCTTTCCCATCTCTTTCTTTCTTTCTTTCTCTCTCTCTCTCTTTTCCTTGTATCTTCTCCTTTTCCTCTCTCTCTCTCTGGTAACATAATTGCCATACCTTCCTGGGGTTCTATCATTTTCCTCGTGACAACTGTCAAATAAAAGCTTATGCTTTCACCTAACCCCCTTGATGGCTGGACTTTTTTCTAATGGATCAAAGCAAAAAAAAAAAAAATTTAATGTTACTTTGAACTGTAACTAGGTCTAAACACTACCAAACATACTAGATTTCTGCTTACATTTTGACAGTGAAAATGATAGTATTAATCTCTGCACACACAAGTCTTTCATATTCAGACTGTTTGCCAGTAAGTGGCATAAAACTTACTAAGTAAGTTTGAAGATTTTCCATATAAGCAGAAGTACAGCTACACAAACGCAAACATGATTCTTTACATAATGGTGTCACACAAATACTGGGGGAGGCGGGAAGCAACCAAGGTTCAATATGATTGCAGCTATTTCAAGTCACTGAAGGTTATTTTATACCACAGAATGGAAGTAGTCTCTTTTCAACTCTACCTTTTCAAGTAGACTGAACTAATCCCTGGTCGGTCCAGTTCTGTGATCATATATAGGGTTAGGAGCATAATAAAAGCAGTCTGATCTTCTCCAGCACTACTAACCTATCCATTTGGTCCTAGGGAGTTTTAGGAAGGTGCATCTCTGGATGAATACTTTGGAGGCTCAAGGGGAAAAGTGTATTTTGCTCATGTTACAGGAATCTAGTCTCTGATGTACTGTTGTAACAAGCTTATATTGAGAAAGGATCACAGAGGAAACAACAAAACACAAAAACCACACCAAGTAAGTAAAAACCAAACATCTTTCTTAAAAACAACATCCTCCTTCTCTTAAAAACAACCAACCCCACACATACACTTGTAAAATATGAAGTTGGTTAGAAGTTCCATTCTTCACCTCTGAAGAGGAGACACTGCATCTGTAGATTTTGATTCCTGTAGCCTTTGCTATTAGTTTCATGACTTTTACAGCTATTTTATCTGGCCTTCTAAGTCTATCCCTGTAGCGGTACAGGATTCATGTTTTCTACGTAAGAGAGACCAACTAAAACACAGTATCTAATCACACAGTCAAAACTATGTCTAGAAATGAATTTGAGTAGAAGCTTATTAACCTGTAAGATAAAACATAGGCTGGCAAAAACGTAACATTGACAAAACTGAATTCCTAAAATACTAATAATAATCATGATCAGATTTATATCAAAACGGGTGCACAAACTGGAGGGCCTGATGTGTCAAAGTACTTTTGCTGGATGCTTACATATGTTCCCACAGGTTTTGACATACCATAAAACCTTGACTCTGGAGATAATGAGGAGTAGTGAAGGCAACATAAGGAGACAGAGGGAAAGTGTTTGGGTGTGGTTTGAATACATCGATAAAAAACAGTCACATACCTAAGAGAAACCCAAATGCTGAAACTTCTACCATGCTGATTTATTTCATATCCACCACAGATGGATATGAAACAGGTGACTCTAAGCCAGATATACCTTCGATCGGAGAGCAAGGTTCTCCTCTTCCAGCTCCCTGAGTTTATCTTGCAAGATGTCCAGATGCAACAGATCATGTGATACGTTGAAAGACTCATTGAAACGAAGTGGTGTGGAACAGCTGGAATCAGTTTCACTCTCCTCAGAAGCAATCGAAACGATACGAAGCAGGTCATCTTTCTTTGACAGTTCATGCTGTAGCTGGTTAACCTATGACAAAAGCAGGTCACCAATTATTCTTTAGCTATACTATATTACAGGATATTACTTATGCTGCCTCATGGAACATCCCTGCTCCAGTTTAAAATGACATGGAAAAACAGCTCACAGCTCATAATCAATTTATATTTGCACCAAAGACTGAGGTTCTGTTTATAATGTAGAAAGTTCTCCAAACCATAATTTAAACACTGTAAGACAGACTGAAAATGCAAGATAACATATAACTATATAATGGTTTGGGTTGGAAGAGACCTTACATACCAACTAGATCCACCCCCCCTGCATGGGCATGGACACCTCCCATAGTAATTTCCTGGAGAAAGGACTGATAGACATATACTTATTTGTGTAGACTGGTCCTTCCTGGTCTATATATTAAATGAACTGCAGGACAAATAAAAATGAGAGAAGAGAGATCTCATTCAGGTAAATTCTATTTTGCTTATCTACATTCTCATATTAATACGTAAGTTTACACTATCCTACAGTTAATTGTGAGTATGTATTTTTCATCAGCATACTGTTTAACACAAGCAGCTGAATACATTTCACTGTAACTTAGACTACAATGGTTGACCTTAGGGTTAAATAACAAGTGGTAGTTTATAGGCTGTCCACCATTTAATTCTGTTTTTAAAAAGAAACAGAAACAGAAGATTGGACCAAGAATCTGTGCTTAAAGGCACAGATGGAGTGAAGATTTTGAGCAGAATTCAGTTTCCATTACACTTAATTCCTTTTTTAGTGTAAGCATCCCACTAAGCTGTATCGTTTGCTGGCTGCTTCCTCACCTGTGAAGTTGTAGCACCTTATATAACAGGTGATATCAGATACCAGCAACTTATTTGGACTTAGATTATTAGATTCTTGGTTTAATGGCAGGATATCAGAATGATAGTCAAATCAAACCTTTCTAAAAGGCAATCCTGCTGTAGATATATCATAATAATATATAATGTTCTCAATTTCTCAGCAATATGCAATCTTCAATTCTTGTACTGACATAACTGATTTAACTATGACAATTAATAGAATGACTTAAAAGTACACTTCCATAGTTTGAGAGCAGCAGTCACCTGCTTTCACAACAGAAGAATAGATTTCTACTTATCATCTTCCTGTAATCATAAAGGCAGACACACAAAAAGAAGGAAAAAAAAAAAAAAGAAAAAAATGAAAAAAAGATGGAAAAAAAAAGATTAAAAAAATAAAAAATAAAAAATAAAAAAAAGATTACTCACTCGATCTAGAGTTTGTCCTAACTGTTCTTCCAGTGCTTCATTCTGTTCTGTCAACAGATGGTTTCGCTTCAGGAGGGCTTGCCCAATTCGAGCTGCCAGTTCCAGGTCCCGATCTTTCTGCTCACAAAATGAGAACAAATATCTATGATTTATCAGGTAAGTTTTAATTTCAGAGTAGTTTTTGTTTAGTAGCTATTGTTTAATGCAACACTCTGAGATCACATTCCAATCTCGAACGGATCCCACATTGTCAGAACAATGATTAATGCTTCATAATTTGGATCTACAACACCAGCAACAGTGGTGGGATGTACTACATTCTCTTCCACAGTCATTTGCCACAATGTGGCAAAGCACCAAACCCAGGGACATTTTTTTGTTTTGTGCTGAGCCCTGGAAAGGTTAAATGGGCTCTGTTGAATCATACAAAGAAGCCACATATACTTAGGCTTGTGGTCTTTCACATGACACTTTCTCCAGAACAGACCACTTAACTGGAACAATGATGAGAAAGTAGAAGCAAAGGAGTAAAAGGAAAGCAAAAGAAAGCTGTTTCTTACAAGTCACTGGCTCCATGGGTGCCCATGCTTTTGCTGCATTTTGTTTCTGAGACAGTGCAACCCCAGAGCACAGCTTCTCATTACCCATGTGTTTGACAAGCAGTCTTGAAGATAACCAAGCCAAAATTTCCAGCAGCTGAATAAAACCCTTCCTCAAATATACTAACATAGCATTACAGAAACAAGCATACCTCAGCTAACAGATGTTTGACCATATCAGCATCACTGTAGGTTTTCTGCTCCACATTATCTGCACCAAGAACTGAGAAGAGAAAAAGATATTTACTGAAATAGCTTAAGTACAAGACAACTGCTAGGAAGGGAGAGACCTAAAACTCAGAGGATGCTGTTTATATACAAATACAGCACTTAGCTGATGAAAGTAGAAGAGGCTACAAATAATGCATCTTACCTTCTGAATTGCAAAACAATACTAATTTGTGAGATTGATAAAACGAGGCACTGAACATCTACAGCTTTCAGCAATATTAGCTAAAATCTCAGGGTGCTTACACATCCTGCAGATTTAGAAAAAGGAGAAAAATCTCTTCAGATCTGCTTTTTGAACACAGCTAAGCTATTAAAATGATCTAGCTTGCTGGGAAAAGAGGAAAGTTTATTGGAACATATCCAAATATAGCTGGACACACCTGCAACTTCACCCTTGGAAAAAATTCTCATTTGTGTGTTGAACAGCTATACAGAGGAATTATGGAGATCACAGAAAGCAGTCATGAAAATGTATTTATTAAGTGCTTGATCACCTTAGAAACAGTTAAAAAGAAACAGCATAATGTTCATCTGCAATTTAGACATATCTGACTAATGAAGTGACTTTGAAGAGTTGTAAAATTATGGAAAGGTATAGAGCAAGTAGCATTTGAAAAGCAGGACTAAATAAAAAATAAAGTAGAAAGAATTTGTAACAACTCTGAACAAAACACAGTGCTAAAACACAAAGAACTGGTCTACTCTATTTTTCTTCCCTGAGAAATAGAAGATGCTTGTAAAGAAAAAGTCTTTTATTACCTTGAGCAAATTTGTGAGGTCCAGCCAAGGAGGAGGAGGAAGGGAGTTCAATAAGAGCTACAGTAACAGAAAATTAAAGATGAAAGTGGAAAAAAAAGAACAAAGATGAGAAAGAAATAAAATGTAAAGAAATAGGCATGCATCCACAATAAAAAAATAAATGCAAGTGTAAACATACTTTTTATACTATTAAAAATTACCTAGAACTTTTAAAGAAACATTTAAATATTATTCCTTCAGAAGCAGAACTATGCATCTCATATGCAGGTGGTGGATGTTTGTGCTTATCCAAGTTCTGCTATTTTTGCTGTACAGAATCAAGACCATAAAAGTAAAGAAGGCAGCAATACAAATTTAATATAAAAGTACCCGGTTCAACTAAAGTTCTAAGTTAACTTGTTTTGAAACTCATTCCACCATCACTGCACTGCAAAATAAGATTACAACAGATTTAGTCCAAATGTGTTTCTGAACATTTCCTTGACTCTTCTATCTTGTTTAAATCTGATTCATACTCTGTATACACAGCAGTATTGGTTCTCAGTTTTTTCCTTTGTTCTTGTTGAGAGAGAGAAGTGCCAAGATGAAGTGCACACTAACTTACTTTACATGTTATGTAAGCCATGTATGTTCCTTACGTACATAACGTCCATACTTAACCTTTTAAAATATAACATAAAAGTTATGCTAGGAAAAAAACAGTTGAATTTTATATAGAAAGAAACATCCTTGCAGTCTCAAAAGACAGGAGAACAGAAATAACAGTTTTAGGAGAAAATGGTTTACTAAAATGTTACTCTTAGAGCTTAACAGAAAAGCACATAGCAGTAAAAAATAAAATGCTTTTTACAAAATAGATCAGTAGTCATAAAAACCCAACACACGCTGTTGAAATAACTAGGAGCTTTGAACTTAGAGCAGTGCTACGTACTAGCTGTATTTCTAAGTAGGGCAAAAATAGAAAATACACAAAATTTCAAGTACCTGTCTTTTAGTAACATAATATGCATTTGGAAGGCGAATTTTACTGTACTGCTTGGTTGCTTATAGTGGTTGCCAAGAGGGAACTCCAAACTCATCTGGTTTACCAGTATTTGGAAAACTCACTGCACATACACAAGGAAATTTCAGCTATCTACAGGCAGAATATTACAGTCAGCTCCCCTGCAGTTATTGTTCCTACCAGCTAAAAGGTTAAAGTTTCTATCCAGTTCTAAATCACCTTAATAAAGATTTATACTAATTACATACAAGGTTACTCAGGGAGGTTCCTAACATCATAAGCAAATAGATTTCCTCTGACAAATGAAATCACAGAACTAGCATCTCTGAAACTTAGCTCTATATAACTTCTGGTATATTTGCACAGTACACATCAAAATTATACACAGTTTTTTATAATACTTTCTTGTGAACACACACACGTGCAATCTCTCCTCACTCTCCTTGCCAAGCGAAAGCTGCAAGCACCTCTCCCTTTTGGTTAGTGCTCCTGTTACATTGTGCCATGTCCCTTTATTCATACATAAAATGTAGCTACAAAGATAGACTTCTATAACGCAGGGCTTCTTATAGCACCACAGTTGAAGCAGAAAATGTTTTTCTGCCTCACTGAAGACACTTCCCACGGGTACTCAGTTGGTCACTGGATAAAACTTTTAACAGGCAGCAGCAGCTATAAAAAGGGGAGGAGCTCTAGCTCTAGTGCAATAACTATTGTGTTATTATTTTTAACCTTGGATGTTAATTACAAATTCACTGAGTTTAGCATTCTATTCCAGAAAAAGTTAAAACAATGTTTCCATATTTAGATAGGTAGACAGATAGATACACACTTAACCCCAAATTACACTTCCTAAGAATGACTGTCACATGGATGCCCAATTCCAGGCAACAGAAAGGAAGAGACAAAGTTTCATCTAACAAGAAGTTTAGCAATTATTTTAACCAGATCTTGATTTATAACTATATTTGTCTGGGGCCTTCCTGGTTACTCCCTGTAAGTTACCACACTCAAAAAATGGCAAGTACTATAGTGGCTACTACATTTAATATAATTGGGCAATTTTTAGGAGAAACATAAACTGTACTTATGTTGAGTTTATATGACTTAGCTGTTATAACAGTGTTCTTACATCTCTTAAATGACAGCATTGGTTTTGTATGTTACGCTTAACAGTTATCTTTTAATTTCATGTCAGTCATCGTTACAGCTCAATGTTGAAAATGTCGAGAAAACATCCATGGGAACAGGTCCCACACCTCTCACAAGAAGCAAAGTATTCTCAGAGGTCACTTCATATAGTTAAAAAGAAGTCTTCAGTGGGTGAAAGAGGAAGACACTGCTTTCTCTTGTACATACACAGCCAAATACTACATAACTGCCTTCAATAAAACATTGTTGATAAAACCCCTCCCCCTCAGTTCAGTGGGGAGATGCAGGTCCTCCTCTCAGAGTTCAATGCTTTATCACACTGAACTGCAGGTGCTGACCAGAGAGCTTCAGCAGAGCCACATTTGATGTACAGTTCCTTCCCTTACTGACAGACTCTGATCCCACCTCTTCATAATAAGTTCGAGCCACGTACATACCCCACTGACTTCATGAGTACCTCCAGTGACCTGTGAAAGTGTTCACTCTACTCTAAAATCATTTATGCTTGCAATATTATTATCAGAAACAGACCAAACATGAAGCGGCTTTACAAATACTTTCCACAGTTAAAACTGAGTTCCAAGCCAGCAAGGTCAACTGATAAGGACACTACTTCACTCTTAGTAGGTAGTATTACACTTTTACTTACTCAGTTACCATACAACATGGAGGCTTAATGCACAAACAACAACCAAAAAAACCCTTTCAGGCATGCTGTCCTGGTTTGGGCCAGGATAAATTAAACCGAATGACACATGCACAAGCAAAAGGTAATCATTACAGATTGCATACAAATACCAATGTTGTATATAAATACTGAGTTCATTCTCCAAAGTGGTTTGTTCCAAAAGTTCCATTATGTGGAGGAAAAAGGACTTAGCCATTCCTCTAAAGCAATGACAATGCATTCTCCTCTTTCACATTCAAACACTTGAAACTACAGGCAAGTAAGTGTTCAGTTCTTTTGGCATCCTTCAGTACATGTGATTTTTAACAAATAAGATTTATTCAGCTGTCCCTTTTCTTCCCTATGATTTGTTAGGTTTATGGATTCAACACTGATCTAGTCATCATTTATTTGGCACTAACTGCATTTCTATCTCCAGAAGAAACTATTAACAGCATTTCAAAAGCAAAACCAGAAAAGACCACAGTTAACATTATAAACAGAAAAGCTGCATCTTCAACGTTCCCCAAGCTAGAGCTGCTGCATACACCTCTCATATTAATGTAATCTAGCATAGTTCTAAGTTCCTGCCAGTTTTTTCACTATCACATGTTCCCACTCTTATTGCTAAGTGAAGTCCCATTATCAATCAGCCATGGGACATCCTAGGCCAGCACCAGGCCGGTGCTGAACTACAAGCACTTCTGGACTCACTCAGCTTTTGCTTCCACCTGTCTGAAGTTTTCCAGATATTAATACTTCATGAGTACTATGTTTACGGTTTTCTTTGAAAAAAAAAAAAAAAAAAAAAAAAAAAAAAAAAAAAAAGAAACGAAAGTAGGCACACATATACTCACTCCTGTAATGGAAGGGCTCCTCATCATGAACTGAAGTGGTGATTTCAGGAAGATGGCCATGGCAAGCAGGGGCTTGAATCCAATCTTGATTTTCATACAGATACAGAGAGTCCACACGTAACTTGTAATCTGGCAACTGCTCTTCTAGCATGCTCACCAACTCTACCTCAGGAAGGTCCACATTGGAACAGACATCTGAAAGAGAATAAATGCCAGTAACAGTACCTTACTATAAAATACAGCATATATTTAATGTTACAGAATCACAGAATCAGCCTGATTAGAAAGGACCTCTGAGAGTATCAAGTCCTACCCTTAATCCACTACCACTGTGGTTACTAGACCATGGCACTGATATTGCTGCAGTAGTATACATCTTACTTTATAATCTTTCAGTACATTTGAAAAAAAATGTTTTGCACTGGACAAATTATCAGAGTATTTATTGAATCAATACTTGATTTACATTGTAGTATTTTTAAGTTCCTCTTCCCCAGCTGACTCCACAACTTCCTGGAAAGCTGGTCTAGCTATGATTCCCTCTGACTTCTTGAATACAATTTCTGTAATGAATTTCAATTGCTATCTTTTCCTGGACATTGAACTAAAACACAGACTTATATTTTACCAACCATTGATTGTGTAAGATTTCATTTATTGTAGCATACCTACACTTCCCCTTTCTGAAGAATATTAATGTTTTTCTTGTTCTTCTGTTTATTGTTTTGTTTGGTAATGAACATAAATGTAAATAATCTTGTAGTAACTATAAAGATCAACCAAATACCCCCTTAAAATCAGGGAACAAATAGAAAAACCCATTATCATGAAAAGTATGATATTCAAAATCCTGGAAAGGAAAAGTTTAGCTGTTACTGTCTTGTCCCACTTCCACTCCCACTCCCACTCCCACCCCCACCCCCACCCCCCGCTTAACCTTTTCAAAATTATTGCAAAAAAATGAAGCATTTATTCTAATTTGCTATAATATAGCATATTCAAGGTAAATGAGAATTATCTTTCAAGCATTTCCACTAAAGATTAAGGCTATCTTCAGTATCTTTCAATTGAAAAAATATAAGTGTTCATTAATGACACTGAGAACTTTAAAAACATTTTACAATGGAAGCTGACTTCACAAGTTACTTAAGAAGACTGGCAGTTTTGGTTTATTTGCAATACCAGATAAGGAATACAAAAAATGTTAAGGTTGTTTTCAGGTTAGTGCTCTGTAACCTGTTGGATACATTCAGGATTTTTAACAATTAATTCTACCTACCAGGGATGCTCTCCAAGCCTCGGTGATCAAAATTCATGAGTTCTTTCTTCACAGTTCACTTACTTCACAATAGCATTCTGTGCACTGTCCCTTTATTGCTCTGGTAGAAAGAGGGCTTTGGTTTAGAGACAGAGTAAGTCAGAGCTATCAATCCAGTGAGCCACAAACAAATCTGGTACCAAGTAACTTCTGTAGACTGATTTATACTCCAGATTTGTTGCCATCTTACAACATGCTTATGTCATCTGGGCTACTACTGATTAGCAGTTTCTAGAAGATATATGCTTCACAAGCTTCTCAGCTCAGCTGTCATCTACAAATAAAACAAAGAGAATGACAAAGTTCAACAAATGCCATTCTTTCAAATGAGACAGTTAAAGTAATATGACTTCATCTCTTTCAGGTTGAATCTCCTCCTAAAATTAAAAAATCCAAACAAAAAAGCAAGTCAACAAACATTTTAATCCCCAGTTTGCACATTACATTTTCCCTATTACCACCCCTGGGTGGGGTGATAAGAGCAACCATGCCATCGGAGATAATTTACCTAAAGCAATAGATTCTAAAGGCAGGATTTCAAAACCATCATTTTTAGCATTTTGAGTCTTAAAGAAACAAAACAAAACAAAAGTTTTATAGGAATGTTTGCTTTCATCTCTTCCCCTGTAGAAGTCTGTTAATTAAAAACTTCATCTATAAGAAATTTACTTTCTTCTTCAGCAAGGACCCATTTAAACTGGAAAAGAAACTACCATGAGATAATCCATCAGAACAGTTTAATACGGTAAAAATCTTTGCAAAGACTGAGCAGTCCACTTCCAGGTAAAACACAAGAATAG
This sequence comes from Phaethornis superciliosus, assembly GCA_023637945.1. Taxonomy (NCBI): domain Eukaryota; kingdom Metazoa; phylum Chordata; class Aves; order Apodiformes; family Trochilidae; genus Phaethornis; species Phaethornis superciliosus. The sequence goes on from JAJQWJ010000007.1 coordinate 59,527, forward strand.
TCCTAGGTGACAGAAAAATACAAAATTATTTTCCCTCCCTCCTACATTCAGTAACTACAACATTCTCTTGAAATCTTACATTTAATTCAAATTTGCTCGTAACAGTTTCCCTAAGGCCTCCCATCCCTAAGATCAACAACATCAAGTTTGTTTCGCTCTCTGTAGCAACCCCTCATTTGACAAGTTCAAAATAGACAGCTCAGGAGCTTTTTAAAGAAAGCCTGGAGCCTGCAGTTCATCAGCTTGTAGATTTTTGGCAGGAGAAAATAAAGAACTTCCTTCCATTAAGGTCAGATCACACTTGCGAGAAGTATCTTCTTGCTTCATAATTTCTTTGTTTATATACTCATTTTATTTAGTTGCTTTAGTTATTAAAGAACTTAAGATATCTGTTAAAAACAGTAAGACTGAGAATTTAGAAACATTTGCTGTCTGACTGTATAGCTGCTTCTAACAGTAGTGATTTTTTTTCCAAGAGGTTATTTTTAAAATGGATTGCTGAAACCATTAACACCACACACACAAATCTAAAATAACTCAGTACAGTAGAAGACACTTTATAAGACAAATGTCAATCCACATAGAGAAGATTACTTTATCTTGTAATAAGAAGTCTTTGTAAAGTCAGACAAAATTCAGCAACACAGGGTAGTTCCTTTACAACTCTCAATCTTTTTCCTTTGCATTTTAATAATGTAAAAATGAATACTGCTTCCTCTCAAGATTGGATTTAATCTTTCTTCTAAGCAAAACAAAGTAGAAACACTACTTCTGCAGGTCGATCTCAGTTCAGACAGGAGAAAAAAAAAAAAAGGAAAAGAAAAGGAAAGGAAAACAGAAAAGAAAAGAACTCATTTGGCTTAAGTTTTCTTGAGTATCAGGCCAGCATCAAGGTATTGATTTGACAGGGCAATCTCATTCATAAAAGCTTTGTGAATTTTCCTAGTTAAAAGCTAATGTTCACATTTCCAATGCTTCTTAAAGTTTTACTTAAATGTTCCATTGGGTAACTTTTTTGAAAATTCAACCAGCCAATGTACTGAGCATTACCACTCTGAAAGTGACTTCATGAGCCTTTTACTCTGCAGCTATAAAATTATTTTCTCAGTGCAGAGTCCTTCTGCAAGTTACTCTTATAAATAAATACATTTGGATATAGCCCATAAAATTTACAACATGTCTTGGAAATACATGCCCATGCTATTAAAAGATCTCCTCAAAATTAAAATTAAATTAAATCATGCTGAAAGTCACTTCCAAAACAAAAGCCAGCAAATTTTCTTAGGTATTATTTTAGAACTTCACTTATAACGATTATTTCTACTGCCATCTTAGTATATGCATTCCACACAGATGTATTTTTTCTATCAGTTTTAACAATCTATCCCCTCATATGCTAACTTCCAATTGATGTTTGAGTCTTCTACAAATCGCTTAACTGAACATGGAAAAATCAAGGAGAATTCAAGTACTGGAGAATGGCCTTATGCAGGAGTGGTGCTCTCGACAGCTTTTTTTGAGGGAAAGGACTAATGACAGACATTTTATGTATGTACATAAGTATCTATCTCTCCCAGTGCATTTCTGTGCTAAATTAAATTTTACTCCATGATGTGTGTTTGATGCTTCAAATATCATGCGGCTTATGACCCAAGGAACAGTCCTAATGCTCACCAATGTTATAACAAGACCTGACACAGGTCCAAGTGAAAACTGTACAAAAACTAGAGCATAACCAATGAAGAAATAAGAATGGCTGGAAAAACATGTTAAAAGCACTGCAAGAAAGACACATCAATTGTCTATTAAATTGTAAGACTGCATATAGCATACAGGTTAAAAAAGGGGGAAAATGACAAGAATAGGAGCCACATATTCTATTACCGAGCTCATATTTCAATGTGTGACTTGATCTTAATAGCAAAAAGACAGATGAGTTCTCCTGACCACATGACAAGACTTTCTTAATTTTTCCTTCAATGACTCAGAAAATCTCTGACAAGATTAACTTCCAAAAACAACACTGAGTTGTTTTAGAGAAGTTGAAATATTGCCCTAGAGAAGTTGAAATATGTATAAAATATTAAAAATTACTGTCTTCTCTTTCTAACTACACCTTTAAACAAGTCAAGATAAGATTCAAAAAGGCAGTTGTGTCATTTTATTTCAGAATGTAATTCTGAAAACATTCTACCACTAATGAACTTGCAGTTAAACAAATGTGTTATTTTTTCTGCATAAAAAGTTAAAAACATGTCCAAAATATTAGCATCTATTTTGACAACATCCAAATTCAAACGTAAATGACCCATTATTACTGCTACTTCCTATTTACTGAGAGCAGTTAACTCAGCACAAGCACTTGGAATGACTAAACTAGATGTGTTCCTCTGTACAATTACAGGATGCAAGACATCAGGCCACAACTAACACAAACAACATTTCAACAAGACAACTTGATTAAGAAAGAAGGCAACATCCATTTTCCAAAAGGAAGCTAACTGAACGAGTCAATTATTCTGAGATGCTCAATTTTACAGCTATGCAAATACGCAATTAAAAATAAAGCAATCCGTATCAAATCATTAAGTACTTTTTTTCATTACTGAAATTGGAATGGTGTCACATCAGCTAGTAACAATAAACATATCTTGCATTTCAAGGTTAATCAAACAGTTCTATTCTTATAGCAAACATGACCACGCTGAACTACTGCCAAAACATTCCTGGGACTAGTTCTCAGAGGAAGAGGCCAAATCCTTCGACACTGTATATATATAGAGATGAAGGACAAAGGCCAATACACTGAAAAACAGACATACATGAGCATAAACTTTGTTTATCACAATTAACACTTTCCATGCGCCTAAGGTCTCTTACTTTCAGCCATTGCTGTCCCTACAGAAACCTGCTTAGTGCTTGTTTCTCCATTGTAAGGGGAAAAAAAAATAATTTAAGAGTACATCAACACAATCCTGTTAACAAGTGTAATAATCATAAGCAAACCTGCAACAGACCTTCAACTATAAAACTGTATGGAAACTGTAATAAATAATAATACCTGTAATAAACAACAGTCTGTTTCCTAGACTGGTTTTAATTTGGGGTAGGGATAAGTACTCAGAGGTCAAGCTGGAGAACAGATCAAGCTAGTAGAAATGGTTCCCTTTCCCTTTTTATCCAGTTACACAAAGTCAAACTCACACTTTTTCCCCGTGTAAGCCACTTATAATGATCCATATTCTACATCAGTAGCAAAACTGCCTGTTAAGTATGTATGCTTTATGTTTATGTATACATGTACACGGTTGAATATCACAGTTCGACAGATTTTCTTTTTTTAAGTCCAACATGCTTGGACATTTTCTATATCATCCTTAGTACATGGTGTAAAAATAGCACATGCTTAGGTCTAACTACAAACTATCAATGCTACCTACATGAAACACCTGTATCAAGTATTAATTCCTAATTCTCTTTTGTAAATGCTTAATCATAACATTACTGAATGTAAATCTTGCAGATTTTCTTCTTTACAAAGAGAAAAGTCTACCTGAAAGAAATAATGTGTACAGGTAGTAACATTATGTTCACAGGGGTACCAATCATTTTTCAGAGAAGAAAGGTAAAGCAGTCCAGTATCTGTTGTTTAGAGTACAAATATGTGATACATGCTCATCAGGCAAGTGCTGTGCTAATATTTCATTATAAAAGTTGTTAGAAGCTGCTTTAAAAATTGAAACTTGTTCTCCATAAAGTATACTTGAAGTGACAAGTAACTTCATATTAACTGAAATCACTGATTCTTTTAGTCGATATATAGCTGAATTCACTCAAGGAAGTGTTTTTCTTAATGTATACCCCAGCTACCACTCAATTTTAACACTTAAAACTGTGTATTTATTGGATTTACCAGACTGATCTATATGACTCAATGACCACAGTTAGCAATCTAACTAGATAAAAAGATCTGTCATCTCTTTTGAAACCATCTTAACAAAAACGTTATTTTTGCATCTTCTCAGAAAACTAGTAAACGTTTATCCTTCCTGAAAGACAGCCCTTCTAATGCACAATATTCATCCCAATAAGCTCTCTATTAAGAGGCAGGCCACAATCCAATCGGAAGTCTTCCAATTCCCTTACATATCTTTTCTAATACTTGGAGCAGAAATTTGACAAATTGATAGTTCTAACAGATTATACCATCACTACAAAGTTGGCAGAGTTCAATGTATTATTAATTTGCATCAAGCTGTCACAATCAGTCAGCAATTACTCGAAAACATAACCAAAAAAATAAGCATGTATGCAACAGCCTACAGTTGAAGAACTGAAAAAAAAAAAACCAAACAAGGATTCACCTCCACATGGGTGGGATGACTGACAAAAGACATTTACAGACAGATACTCTTACTAGTTTCATCAGCCGATCAGCAGATAACAACGCGAGTACAAAGCTGACAGAAGCTAAAACCTCCGTGCCTTCAAACGCCTAAGCAGGACCACAACTAAAAAGCCGTCAAGCTCAGCACTTGGAAGAGCGGTGACAGAGCTCCGAGAAAAGCGCGGCGGGCGATGGGCACTTCTCCGTCAGGAAGGGACTCCCAAGCACGCTGAAGGTCACAACAGCCACCACGCCTGCAGCCACCGCCACCACTCCTGACCGCGACCCAGGCACAGCTAGCCAGCAGATCACGCTCCACACGCTACCCTACCCTGCCGGCCTGAAACGCGGTCTGTCGGCAGCAACGCAGGTCAGCAATTCCTTACGTGCTTACCCCTCCGGAGGGCAGGCCACCCGGGGCGGCACAACTCCCCCAGCCCAGCCCAGCCCAGCCCAGCCCAGCCCCCTGCCCCTCGCCCCCCCCGCTGTCCCCCGCTGCCCGCCGTACCTCACAGCCTGCCCGGTGCCGCGGCTCCGTGGGGAGACGGCCCACGGGAGGGCGGAAGGACGCGGCCCTGAAGGGGTTAAAGCGAGGGGACAGAGAGGGGGGAGCTCGCTGAATTACCTCTGAGGCGGCAGAGCCACCCCAAACCCGCACCTCCTCCTGCCCTCCGCCGCGCCACCGCCCCGGGCCCACCGCCCGCACCCCCGGCTTTAGCCGAGCGGCGGCTGAGGAAGGAAGGGCCCCGGCGGCTTCCGCCCGGCTCCGGCCCCACAACTCCGGCCCCAGAACTACAGCCCCCGGCTGGCCGCGCGGCCGCCCGACAGCCCGGCCCCACAATGCGCCGGGACGGCGGTGCGGGCGGCCCCCGCCACCCCCCGCGGCTCCGCGGGCCTGGCAGCGGGGCCAAGTTCCGGGCTGGCGGCTCGGCTGCCGCCCCAGCGCCTTACCCAGACCTCGGGCGGCGGCGGACAGGAGCGGGCGCTGCCTCCCTGCCGGGCCTTCCCGGGGACGCCGGGCTTGCGGGCCGGGCCGCGCTCTCAGCTTGCCGCGGGGGAGGCCAGCGGGGCCGGGGAGGGGGGAGCGGCGCACGCCGGGCCCGGGACGCGGCTGCGGGGAGCGGCAACGCCGCGCTGGCAGGGGGCAGCTCCGTCCCGGCCGCCGCGGGGGGGCCCGGAGGCTGGAGGTGCCGGCGCCCTTAAACCGCCGCCTGTGGCGGGAGCGAGGTACGAGAGTAACGGGGCCGGAGGAGGGGCTGGCACCCTCCGTTACCTGTGCCACAGCCGGATCGGGTACCTGGGGGCACCTGGCGGCAGGGGGGCGGCAGCAGCTGCATCCCGGCGCCCGCAGAACCGGAGCAGCCCGAGTTCGCGGTCTCCGGAGCCTCTGCACTTCCCCAGCTCACAGGCACGTTTTCCCGTTGTTTTTTCTCCCTGCACTGCATCCGAAGCTTTGGGCAGCTGGGGTGAGAGCGGTAATTCCTCTGTGCAGTGCTGTCAGTAGCGGCGCAAAAACCCTGCGATACACAGAAACCTGTGGAATCAGTGGGATACGGTTTATGTAGGGGCATCATCCAAAAGGGAATCTAACGTAGAGGCAGTGTTAAACTAGGTAAGAAAACAGAAAATCTTACATTTGTAATGTTAGTTGAACAAATGTGGACTGTGGATGTTGCTGCTGGTAGGCTGGCTGTAGCCCTTTGACTTGAGTGTTTTTAGGACTTAATCTTATCTTTTGTGGCTACGCATTTCATGCAATAGAATAAGCTATCTTGTCTACTAGAACGAGGTCTCTTCTTTCCTGGCAAAGAAAGATACTGTAGTCATTACAGTGCTGGCAATTTAAGAAGGAATTAACAGTATTTCTTAAAGCAGATTTTCAGAGTAAAAATGCTAAGGATTAGGAGAGGCATGGATATTTGGCAGTGGATGGGGTTGTGGGACCTTGTTATTTTTTCAAGTGCCTTTCTTTAGCAGCATATGTAATTAAAATGCTGCATATAATCAAGTTTTGCTACTTGATAAACAAAATGATCAGTTTCTCATATAGTACTACACCTTTTTAAAGTTAACTTTCAACCAATAATTACACATTAGTACAGAACTACCTCCTGTAACTGACTTCATGTTAGCCATGAAGTAGTATTGATTCATCATGGTAGAAGACTTGCTTGTAGCTAAAGTACATTAACTCTACACTTCAGAATCTTGGATGCACTTACTAGCCACAGTGTCCTCTGCTCACTGCCTAGGCCTTCAAACCACCAGACATCAAGTAAGCCTGGTACAAGACTTTCAGAGTGGCTACTCTGATCTGTAAGAGAGCTGGAATGCTGATTCTGTTGCTTACATAAAGTGAAAATCACTTGAGCTGGTTCCCCTCTTTTCCATTCAGATCCCTTTCAATAGTACTTTCTCACTTGCAAAATGTAAAGGGCAGTTGCTTCCATCTTGCTTTTTGTAAGCTAGTTCAGCTGCACACAGCTGAGCAAGATCTGCCTACCACAGTAGTGCTCCTGTAAAACAACAATTATTTTTCTACAAACTACTAGAGTTCCTTATTATTTTCTATACTTACACAGTTAATTTGCAATTAAATTGTTTGTTCAGAAGTGGTAGTAAGACCTCTAAAACCCATTAATCACAAAAAGAAAACTTGGCTTGGAATGTATATTGCATACATGCTGCTTAAAGGCTCAATAGGAGCAGGCCTTCCCAGAGCTGTAGTTTAAGTTTTGCATGTTTTAACTGAGAGGAATGCCTCATGCTTGTGATAAAGAGACTTAGATTTATCACAGGTTTATGTATGATCTTACATTGCTACTTTAAATTTTTTTAGGATAAATGGGTGTATATGACTTTTCCTCTGACGTAAAGTGGTTCCATGTCTTGCTTGGTAAGTTTGTATTTGAAAATTTTTGGCAGTTGTACCTTGTTACGCAGACATACCTTAATGCGAAGAAGTTCCAGTGAGAGATGTTTAAACTTCATTGTGTCAGTTTTCAGTGAAGGAGACTTCAGTATCTCTTCTCTCTAGGTCTGCCACATGTACACTCCATGCTGTTTCACAACCTCTTGCTTGATTGACTTGTAGCAGAAAACTTGCTGAACTTCTGCTAAGGGGGTCTACTTTTGATGTTTTCTAAGATTCACTTACTCCTTTTCTTAAGGACTGTTCCTGCATTCTACGTACACCAGTTGAAGCAATTGGACCAGAAGAGCTATCGCAGAGCAGCATCCACGACTGCCTGGTAAGAAGAAAATAGAAACATTAACTGACAACATAAAAATAATCTAACTGGGGGTACTTCTTAAAATGTCGACAGCAGAAATAACTAGAGTACTCTGAGGCTTCCACTTTTGAAGAAGACTATGGGTGACAAAATGTTACTCTTAATCTTGTACCATGTTTAAGAACAGAACAAGCACACAAACCAGCAGCTCATAAACCGAAGTCTCAGTTCGGTAATGGTAAAAGCACCAGCTTGAATGTTCTGACTTGTGTACTTGATCTTAGCATTCTGATTAATGATATTTCTTCATTAAGTTTAAATACATAAATGTGTAAAAATTACAGTTGTTTTGAGAACTGTTTTTCCTCACTGTTAGGCTGACTCTGATCTAGCCTGGACCCCCCCTCCTACGGCACGGAATGAAATGGTATTTTGCTCTTCCAGTGCCTCTCACTATGAACTTCAGCTGCAAATAGGTAACAGTAGTGTACTTAAAAATAATTCTTGTTCCTACAGATGCATGCCCTCAATAGGTTATTGCTAACTAAAGTAACTACTGTTTGAAAAATGGATTATCAGCTCACTAGAAGTATTCTTGTGTCTCCTGAGTTGAGAAAACTGCAAAACACTGCTCAATTTTCACTTGCTTTAAGATATTAAAAAAAACACAACATAAACAATTACCACAATTACCTGAATTTTTATCTTGATGTTTATGCATGTGTGTCAGTTTTCTAAATCTTTATGTTGAAAATAAACACTAAAATAACACTAAATAACATCGTATCTTGACTTGGCTGCCTGAGTTGATTGTTGTAAAGATGGTTGTCTGCACATGCATATGTTTATGTGAACATGCATGCTACAGGTATTGTTCAGTCAGATGTACAGATACTGAAAATTGTTTTTAAATAGCAGAGCCATGCTTTAACTAATTAGCTGGCTATACTTTGCTGCAACTACTTCAGTTCTTCACATTCTTAAAGAAAAGGCCATGCCTCTATCAATTGCAATTTTAGAACTGTAAAATTATCTCTAAATATGAAGGAAATTATGTAGTGGATTATTTTATGTTCCAACATTAAGGTAGCCACTTCTGGTTTCAGGAAGGAGGTTCAACAACTTAACTTCAGTCTACCTTGCACGGCATACACCTACAGGCATGCAAGTTGCTGTAAGGATCACAGACCTAGAAAACTGCTCCGAAGAGCATTTGAAAGCCTTGCAGGTAAAGCAACAGCATTTCTGCACGACTGTGAAGATAGTGATGACTACATGTGAACTTACTGAACAGAGGTAGCCTTTGTGTTGTACATTTCAGTTTTTTCTCCTATGTTTTTTCTTCTACTGAGTAAAATATAAATACAAGGCACGTGTAAATTTGAGAGTTACACTTTCCAAAGAAAATAGTTGACAAGCATTTTAGAAATATTTCCGTAATTGTACAACTTGTTATTTGAAATATGTTCCGTAGTCTGTATTTAGCACCTAAACTTCAGGGTATAATCAAACTTGATTTACTTAAGACAAATGCAATTATGGGCAAATTATTCACATTTCTATTGCCTGCTATGCACATCATCTGCAACTTCGTATAACTTCATAAGGGGAACTGTTCTTTCTGCTGATTACTGATACAGTTAATGCTCTTAGGAAGGCTGTTGTCTTGTGGCTAACACATCCACTTGCATTTAATTCCATAGAATGAGGTGGTTTTATCCCACTTTTTCCAGCATCCCAACATAATGACACTTTGGACAGTGTTTACAGCTGGTAGTTGGCTTTGGGTCATCTCCCCATTCATGGCCTATGGTAAGAACTGTTAACTGCAATTCTGGAATATTAATAAGAGCTGATACAATTTGAACCGCATGGTCCATGAGAAAGTTTTTCTTTAAGCATCTCCTGTCTTGTAGAAAAAACAAACTTTCCCAAACCATTTGTTTAGAGAAGCCTTCTGTAAGCTTCCTTCCCACTGAAGACGGGTATTTGAGCTGCATTAAATGGCACTTAGTTCTTACACCCCCTGAGTGAGGAAAGCTAACTGGGAATGTATTTGACATTATACAACTTTGCATTTTGCCAACAAAAATCTTGTCCAGATTGAATACAGGTTTGGCATAGCCTTTCAGATAACAAAAGCATGACTTAAGTGTGATCTTTTCCTGATGGATCCATCAGTTGCATCCACGTAACTGTTCTATTTGTACCACAGTCAATATAAACATGAAAATGCCATTCTTGATTAATGTATACAATGCAGCAAGCAGATATAAGTAATTTACTAAAACTTGTTAGGCTTAGTTAGGTTTTTTGTCACTTCCAGGTTCAGCTAGACACCTGCTGAAGACTTACTTTCCTGAAGGGATGAGTGAAGCTTTGATAGGGAACATTCTATTTGGTGCTATCAGAGGATTAAATTACATGCACCAGAATGGCTACATTCACAGGTAGGAAGATATCAATAGCTAAGAATCAGATTATAGCATCCAATTTAGTAACAACTTAGTTTCAGTCCAAAAGTAATTTTCAGTGTATCTCCTTCCTTTTTCTATATACCCTATGTTACACAGTACAAAAGCACTTTTTCAATAATGCAGCACAATCCAGTTTGTAGAGGCTTAACAAGAATGGTACTCCTATGTTATTTAAATCCAGCTGTTAAAAGGATTATACATCTGTCTGGTTTTGTCTCTTTGAAGCAGAAGAGAATCAAGAGTTGTAGAAAATGCTTCCTTACTTTGCACTCTTTCCAGGAAAGGAGGGCCCTTCTCCATTTCTGGCAGTTTTTCCTTGCTTATCATCTCTTCTCTCTCTTATGCCTGTATAAAAAAGACAACTCATACTGAGAGAAGAAATTCTATTAAAATAATCTGCTAAATAGAACTGCAAGTTAACATCTCGCTATAAGTTAATGAATACCAAAGCTTTTCTCTACTCTAGTAGTGCTTTGAGTAATTCTTGTAACTAAAATTTACCACTTTATGTTACAGGAATATTAAAGCTAGCCACATTCTGATTTCAGGGGATGGGCTGGTTTCTCTCTCTGGCTTAAACAACCTCTACAGTTTAGTTAACAATGGACAAAAATCAAAGGTGGTATATGATTTCCCCCAGTTTAGTACATCTGTTCTTCCTTGGCTGAGTCCTGAACTACTGAGACAGGTGAGTATAAATGATGCCTCAGTTTTCTTATTGAAAGTTACTCTTAAGTACTCAACTTCTAAGTCTGCTTGTAGAAGTGCAACTATTGAATTGAAGTGCAATTATTGAACTGCAACTTTTAAAGGCAAAGAGGTAGTAAATTTGTAATTCCCCTGAGGAGAACTGGTTTTGAAGCTGTTGGTAAGATGGTGCTATATTAAGTCTCTTTACCTGACCTTCTTGGAAACTACTGCAGGTCCTAAAACTTGTCTTCAGGACAACCACCAGATTTCTGAACAAAGTCTGAGCTTTCATGACATAATTGCTTAAATACAGAGTATTAGAATCTTGTCTGGAAACAGACACTTGTATTTTTGTCAGCACTGCACAATGGCATCAGTGATTCAGCAGAGTTTTCTGTCTCTCACAGGATTTGTCTGGGTATAACATGAAGTCTGATATTTACAGTGTGGGAATTACAGCATGTGAACTAGCAAACGGACATGTTCCATTTCAGAATATGCCTAGCACTCAGGTATCATGCTAAGCTCTATTTCTACTTCAAAAAACTCTGAGCATTTTTGTTTTACTCAGATAAACCAATGCTATTACTGCTGAAACAGTGGCTGCTTTTTGTTATCTTAAGTATACGTACTTCTCTCTAGCACAAATAAACCTCCCTCTCCTAGAGTTTCACAGCTGAGCCTGGTTAGGTCTGGCTAGCTGTTCCAAATCTTATATTGTGCTTCCACTCTAATAGATGCTGCTGCAAAAGCTGAAAGGTCCCACATATTGTCCTTGGGATATAAATACCTTTCCCCGTGGGGAATCCAGGATGAAGAATTCCCGATCAGGTGTTGATTCTGGAATTGGTGAGAGCATGACACGCACAATAACCAGTGAAAGACTACAAATTCCCTTTTCCAAAACATTTTCACCTGCTTTCCACAACTTGGTAGAACTCTGCTTGCAACAGGACCCTGAGAAAAGGTAACCTTCTGATTAAAACTAATTTTCTGACACTTCAATCTAAGACCCTAACTACAGCCCAAAATGTAGCATTCAGTAATCAGTTAAAAAATGTTAAGTCAGAATTTCAGATCAGAGGTTCTGTGCAAAACACAACACTTAACTTTGGTTTTGTAATTTAAGAATTATCTTGTCTTATAAAGGAACCATTTAAAATAATTTGACCCCTGGATTTCCTGTGTTATGCACATATTTTGTAACAAGTAAAGCTAATTTTTAAACATGCACTTTGTCCAAGAAAAAAAACAAAACCAAAACCAACAGAAATCTGGGAGGCATTGTTAAACAGAAAAGTGAAAAAGCCTTTAAAAATATATTTAGTAGTGCCTTCACTATGAACTGAAGCAGCGTGGCCATTTTGTGCTGCTTTTCTCATGCTTCACATTTGTCTTGTGGATAAAAACCACAGAGCCTAAATTGATTTGTCAGTCTGGCCCATTTGCCAAAGCTGTATTTTACTTTCCAAAACATAATTATATTGTTCATTTTATGATGCAGGCCATCAGCAAGCAGTTTACTTTCACATACGTTCTTCAAGCAGGTGAGTTTGCTACATTTTGTAAAATGACACAATTGCCTAAATAAGCCACAAAATATTAGAGATTGTTTGCTGGAGAAAAGAAAAAAACCAAACCATCCTGCCCATCCTGTAACAGCTTGTCTGCTTCAGATTACCTTTTTAAAAATAAAATTATATTGATAGAATATAGGAAGCATAGGAGTAACACATTTTTCCTTTAATAAAGTTGTTTTAACTTAAATAAAGTCAGCCTAGCTGGTAAGAATAATGGTTAATATTCTTAAATAAAAGGCAAAGAACTGCATAACTAATAAAAGAAGTCTTGAGTAATTCAACATACTATAGAATGAGGAATGCTAAACCCCTCATCCTGTTATTTTCAATATTGTAATATGCAAGAACATGCTTCTGATTTCACATGCTTGTAATGAAGTCAGATACAAGTTATGTAGACTTTTATGTGCAGCCCTGCTTTAACTTTTCTTCTTTCTAGATAAAAGAACAAACCCAGAATTCACTACTGTCTCTGCTACCACCTCCAATTCAAAACAACAGATCAGAGTTCTTGGCACTGCCCTCAACAGCAGCTGGGACTGAACTTGGACATCTTACTGCAAATCAAGATGATACAGGCTGGGAATTCTAAGTAAAAATCAAACAATCATACCTCTCCTGTGCTTCAGAGAAGGAAAATGTGATTTGACTTTGCTGCTTTAGTTTGTATGGTTAAAATACAATTAGAGAAGGTATACTTGAAATGCCATTGAAGTGGCCTTATTTCAATTAACTACTTCCTCTGTTGGCAACACAAAGTGCCTCACATTCTGACTGCAAGGAAAACTGTATATACAGAATAGCAGGATGCCTTTCTTCCTCTTTCAAAACATTTCTTAATGAGAAAGTTCCTGCTGTAATCTGTAATTTTACTCGGTACTGTATTTTCAGCTCATATTGCTGCAGTCCACATGCCTTTCTGATTTCAGGCTTAGGATTTGTCTGTGACCTTACATAAACAATGTCTATTCACTTTCACCCAAATTATTGTAGTGAGGAGAAATCCTCCATTTTCGTATCTAAATTTTAAACTGCATAAATTAGTTACTTGTGCAAATATATTTCTCCTTTTACACATCTCAAAAGGCATTCTTCTAACTTGATGCACTATCACACTTGCCAAAAGTTAGCTAAGCATAATTTTTCATGCAGTTTTAATACTGTGTATTTCCCAAAGAAGTTAAGCTACTTTAAAATGTAACTCATGCTTTTGCACTTGTCCACATTCTTAGTGCAAATTTGTGTTCTTCCATCTCCATTTATGACAGCATTTTAGCAATTGCTCTGAGGACCTCGTACTATGGAAAGTAACTTTCAAGTTTTAACAGGTATGGGTTAATGCTGAATAATCATATTAAATAATCTCAAGTTACTTTCCATGTTTTTCTGTATACTGTATTCCCATTCACCACCAGAACTTACCAGCACCAAACGTTCTTTTCTTAAAAGAAAGGCAACATGCATGAAACTTCTCTGGCATTGCTGCTCACAAACAAAACTCTTCAGCAGGCCACAGTCAAATTACCATGGACAGATGCAATCATAGCAAGAACCTAATAAACCCCTTATGATCCTAGTGAACTTATCTGTCTGAAGTCAGATGTAAAATTGCCTTCCTTGTCCCTACAACTCAGTTATGTTCTCATCTCTCATACTGTACTAGGCAACTGAAGCTGATCAAAAAAGCAGTTTTTAGAAAAAGCTGTGTATTCTCATTGATTTTTAGCAAAAGTTGTGTCCCAAAGCCACTAGGGCTTTCCTGACAGCCATTCTGACTGTAGAAAAAATGTACAAATAGATACCGAATGGCTGTATTTTTAATTTTCAACACAACAGCATTCTGATTTAAGGCTTCCATAGTTGAGCTGGCCTGCAGCCAGCCTTGGGAACACTGCTTTTTTGCCAGAAGCTTCACTACAAAGCCTTTGAGACAAAATTACCAAAATGTAAGACTGAGACAGACATAAAGCCTTAGAAGAGGACATTGAAATAATAACAAGTTGATTCTGCTCATTATGCTGTGAAGAGTGCTCTGTTATTTCAAAACCTAATATGTGAAATTTAGGATTAAAAACCTTTGAATAAACTTACCTTATCTCTCTCCATTTATTTGTGTATCTCTTGTACTTCTCTTTTCACTGTAGTCCAGGCATACTAAACAATTTCTTATTGCTGCAGGGAAGAGATTTCATTTATGTTAGGCATTAGCTAAGAAAATAGTTATCTAAACTGTGAAATTACCCTGATCATGAAAATAGTAACTATGTATCCTTAAGAGAAGATACTATTGCATGTAAATCCCACATTCTTAATTCTTAACCACTACAAATCTTGGCTGTTTTCAGATCAAATACATAACATGTGAAAAACCAAGTGGAGTATGTGATAACACACATAAGTTGTACATATTTTAATTACAAACCTCTCAATAAATATCAATACTTTAAAAAAATATATAAATAGATGAAAACCCCAGAAATTTTCAGACAGCTTACCTGCTAATATTTAGAAGCTTGTCATGAAACAATGGTGCCCTGCATGCTCTTCGTAAAAATGAACACGAATACTAGTAACAAGATTTGTATAAATTAATTTAAACAACTATGTGTTTCAGTGGAGTTCCTTTGCTGCTGTCTCTTTCTGTGGAAAAAAATCAAAATTACTTATTTCTTAATACTGGTCCATCCTCTGTACTGATGTATCTTTAAAGAAGAAAATTAAATACAGTTTTGTAAGTTAAAAAGCTCACATTTTTACTGTTAGTGCTTTTTAACTACAGTATTTTCAAAATAAAGGAATTTAGACGTACTGTGACTTCAAGTAATTCTTAAAATAACCAGAAATACTTGGAACTAGTCCCTGAATTATATTTGCTGAAAGGTTTGCTGCAGCTCCGCACATCAATCATGATACTTCTCTTAAGGAATCATGCAAAATAAGAAAGTATTATGTTAATGTAAAAAAAAAAATAATTATATATATACACATTAAAATATATATAATCCTATAATCATCCTATTGTTAAGGACTTCTGAAAAGAAGTTCTTGAAAACCACTGTTCTACTGAAAATGGTTTTTGCTTATTGTTTTGAAAACCTGAGATTTGATTGTTAATCTTCAAGTTGCAGAGGCTTTCTATTCCAAGCTGACATAATACGCATTCTAAGCACAGTAATTTCTTTGTTTGTTTTGGTTTAGAGCACTTGTTTATGACCTTTAATTCATACCATGGATGTGTGTTCTCAGCATATGAACTAGAACTTCACTTGTGAGGTATTTCCAGAGGAGCTTATAAAACTTTTACACATTTGCAACATCTCGTGACCACTGAAATAAAAATTTTGCAATTTTGCAATACTTTTGAAAACTACACAAGGTGGGTTTCCTTGTGGCCACCTTTCTTTGTGATAGCATTTAACACTACATAACATAATGAAATGCCTGTAACAACATAAGCTTTTATGTTAATGAACAATTATGCTGAAAATATCCTCAATACTGTTGACTTTTTTACTGTCTTGGTCTGATACCATAGCAGTTAGTGAACAACTGCATGGATGAACACAGGAAAAAGCAGGATTTACTCGTCTGCCATAGGAACTACTCACTTGAGTGTAAATGCAACATCCATTGAAGAGACAGCAATTTCTCCTACTTAATGCTATTAGGAATAAAAATCAGTATTAAAAAACAACTTACCGAGTTTTACGTTACCTTTCTCTTTTCCTCCATCCCCTCCTCAAGTGCTATAAAAGCAGTTTTTAACCTACAGGATGGGTAAAATAATGAGAAAGCAATTGGAAACCATTATTCTGAATGTCTCTGGCATGAGGCAGATACCTAAGTAGGTGAGTTATGTACCCAATCTTTAATGCTAGTAAGAAGCTTTGCTAAAGTATATTAGGTTGTCTAATAAACCTCTGAAACAACTAAGCTAGCTGTAATGACCTGTCTTGATGATGGTCATCTCTTATCATGCATGAGGAAAAACTAATGAAATTCAGAGGTAAGACACAATGTGAGACGGACCTCAAAGGACTATTTGATATAACAGATCAATAAAAACTTAAGGATTTAAAAAAGAAAGTACTGAAAAATTGAGGTGGTCTACTAACAACCAGCTAGCAAAGTAACATTTGGTATTTAATATAATTAAACCTATTCAGAAAGTTGAGACAGGATAAAGAGTATTAGGTTTAAGCGGATTCATTCCCAATGAAAACAACTGATTCTACTTCATAGATAAGGTGCATAAATGTATGATGTTGTATGACTGTAAGCATGTATGACTGTATGCTTATCCAGTATGTTCTTACCTTACTTATCCAAACGTATGCTCAATTATCAAAAGAAAGAACTCTTTGTCAAGAGGACTAAATGAAGAAAAATAAAGTGTCTTCTTTTAAAGATATGGGCTAAACACAGACACTACCAAATTTCTTATTCTAGAAATGACAACCAAACCCAGCTTATTAACTTTCTGAACTTTGTTTCTTAACTCTTTGTTAACTGCTTTCTTCCCAAGATCTCTAAGAGAATCCCTTAAGAGAATATTTAGCCAAATCAGGTAAGCCAACTGTTACCAGCATCAGTAACAAAAGCAGGCTATTGCAGACTACAGTGGTCAAAACAACACTGAACACCAGACCCTCTGCATTCATCTAGTTTCTTTGGTTATACAGATGCAATATTTACAAAATCACCTTGACTTTATGTACTCAAGAAAGCTTTATCCTTTTGCTTTTTATTTTACAAAGCAGGTTTTCAACCACATTTGGAAATTGTAGCATGCATAAAAAGAGCAAAATCAAATATATACAATATAAAAATACATCTTTTATTTATGAAAGTTATAATAAACGGCTGCAAGACACAATACTATGGCTGGATTCTGGGCATGTCTCCCTGGGGAAATTCTTCAATTTCAGCATGAAACATCAGTTCTAAAAGAAAAAGAAAAGAATATTTTCTTTTAGAAGTTTCACCTGAATACAATTTCATTATTCCCAAAAAATGCTCTGGCATTCCCCCAAGCCTCCTGTTTTTCTTCCTAATCATAGTATCAACAAATAGTATCAGCAATGGCAGAGGCTGCAACTGTCTTCACTAAACTATTGTCGCCCCCCAAAATAACAGAATTATCCATGCTGTTAGCACCCTCAGCAGAGGCAGCTTTCTGCCTGGCTAACAGCAGATCCAGCACACAGAGCAGACTGTTTGCCCACAGACTGTCACTAAGGTAGAGTTACACAATCTTTACATGCAGCAAAGTGGTTCTGCCCAAGGAAGTTTGAGATTCACATGTGTTTGCCACTAATCTGTGGCAGATTAAACTTTCTCCAGTATTTGGGATAAGTCCTAGCGGAATTTGTCTCTTGAAATTTCTGAAGCAGATTTCTAGTCTTAGTAGGCACATGTAAATATTAAAAAACAAATTAAATCCTGCCATTGACATCCTTGAGCAACTCTCTATTATTTATAAAAGGTGTTTCAAATACAATTTAAAAATCCATCATAAATTTTACTGTTAAAGACTGTAAAGCCTGTCACCTGGGTTTGATTTTTATTAACTCATTAAGTGAGTTATTAGACATAAGCAGAGTAACTGGGGCCACCTGAAAACACAGAAATCTGTACATAAAATTCCTGAAGTTATCTGAAGAAGCATGTTGAATCTTCTTCAGCCTCCCAAACACATGCCTGTGCTTTAAGTTATGACTCTCTTGGGATACTTGTTGACTTTTAAGGTAGAACATTATTTTTATGCACAGCTCCAAGTCACAGGCTGCACGCACTTGACAAGAAAGCTGAGTTATGATAAACCTTTTGGATCACAGTTGGAAGAACAAAAGGAAAAAGGCCTAGTCTCTAGCAAGCTTCTTCTAAGAAAAGGGGTCTACTTGCTTGCCCCCTCCTGTCTCTCCAACATAAGCAGTCCTCATTTGCAGTCCTGCTCCACAAGCACAAATATGATTTTATAAAAGCTCAGGACTTCCCAAAACTCCTGCAATGGTCTACTGAAAATAAAACTGAACTCAGACTCATTCAGCATTTGCAAAAGGAACTTTTAAAACACTAGAGAATTTTTAAAAACACACACAGAATAAATACATTTCAAATATTCAAAATATTGTTAAAGTAAAAATTATTTTTCCCTTCAACACAGAAGACACACACTCTCTCATGTTTCAAAATTCATGTTGCTTCAGCCAGGACAAAGAAGGCCTTTCTTTCCTTTTTAAGTGACAGTTTTGTTCTTTACAAAATCAAAAAACACCAACACCAGCATCCTAACCAGCACT
The DNA here is from genome assembly GCA_023637945.1 of Phaethornis superciliosus. Lineage (NCBI taxonomy): Eukaryota > Metazoa > Chordata > Aves > Apodiformes > Trochilidae > Phaethornis > Phaethornis superciliosus. Next base: position 78,196 of record JAJQWJ010000007.1, read on the forward strand.
TGCTTTGGAAAGTTGATTGCAGATTCTTGTTTTACCTCAGCCACACAATCTGTATGGACCAGTCTTTAACATCAAACATTGATCACAGCAGACATTTAGCTATTAATGTCTCCTACCTTCACTGTGGTCTAGCTCAGGTCGATATGACAGGAAGATCCAACTTGTCCCAACTAGAATAGACACTACCAGATTCACCACAACCCATGGCTGAACAATGTCTTCCTCTTTTCCTGCCATCCTGGGAAAAGCACATCAACCCCATCAGTCAGGTGTTCAGGGGCATATACAGCCTACAACAGTCATTTCAGAGTATCATAAAAGATAAATTTGCTAAGCCAGATCTGAAAACAGAACTATGGATCCTTCACTGATACTGTATGTTGTCTAACTTTTTCAACCCAGCAGTTTGACTAATGTTCCTAAGTAAACTATATTATAATTTACAGAAGTTATTTCTTAAGTTTCCTACCAGATGCTGCCATTGTCTGAAGGTGGTGTGTACAGGTTAATTCTGTCGCAAGTCATCTGCTGGCTTAAGGTTAAGATAAGAGCAGCAAAGTACACTGGAAGAAATGGAATTAGTAGTGTTAGGATATAAACCCCAAAAACGCTGTTTCATCACAACATGGCAATTATCACTGTTTCCTTTCCATAAGCTGCCTCCAATGATAATCTCCTTTAATTCATTCTCACTCTTCAACACCCTCAAGCCATCAAAAGGTTTCTGCACTTTTTCAATCCATCAGCTATGTCAAAGGCAGCGTCTTGTGATTCTGTTTTTTTGTAGGTCTGTGTTCTGTATTCAGAAGTGGGAAAAGAACTTTCACAACAGCCCCACTAAGGCTACTATTGCAAATGCTTAAAAAAATACATGGCAACAGGTTCATAGCCTTTGAATGCTATTTTCAACTACTGAGCAAGTCACTTATTCTAAAGCCAAAAATAACCAGGGAGGGAGATTTCACTGCAAACACTATGAAGGAATTTACTGAACAACTTCTTATCTGCTTCAAAATACTTACAGAAAGAGGCTACTGCTGCTGGATCTAGGGTAAGGAAGCCCCTCAGTGCAACCGATGCTTTTGCCAAATCAATCCTGAGAACAAAACCAAGAGTCATTAACACAACCCAGTAATACTATTTTTCCTCTAACAGCATTCTAGTGTTCTTTTCTGTGCAAGATACCTTTTTGCTGCTACACAACCCTATCCCACCTCCCACAGCAACTGTCCTCATGCCAAAATCAAGAAAAATAGAAACAAAGAGGGATGTTACACAAGGTCTGTAACTTTCACACTACAGTTCTTTCTGTCTGGAACAGGGACAATGTGGGGAGATTTGTCCCCTCTCTAATCCTTACCCTTCACTTCAGCATTCACACCACCAACCAAGTTACACACCAATACAACTGCTCACATTGCTTACACCAGCACAGGAGCAAACAACATTAACTCAGGATTCCTCCCTGCCACTACTCCATGAAAAAAAATACCTATTTCTTCCACCAACTCCTCCCCTGAGCTTATCATGCTGCCAAGGAAACTATTTGTAACTAAAAGAAACATTTGTAAGTAAAAGAAACAACCTATGACTGCACTGTTTATGTTTTTGGTTTGGTTTTTTTCCTCCTCTTTCTGTTCATTCCCTCACTTTAGATATAATGCAGAAACCCAAAAGAAATATTCATTGTTCACCACCCCTCTCTTCCCCCACAAAAAGCTGGCCAGCTCTTCTGCCCAGTTCACCTCATGGTTACACAAACAGCACCAGGCTATTGAGGAAAGGCTCCCAGCAACAGACAGAAATGACAAACAAAGATCTGAATGCACAAGTACACCCCTTAGCTGTAGAGCTAGCCATGTGTGAAATCATCCTTCAAGTAAATCGCATGTAAACCATCAACAGCATAAACAAAGGAACATTTTCTACACAGATTAGATACACCTTTCAAATACAAACATATTTTACCTGTCGAAGGCTGAGACTGTACTGATAGACAGCAACAAATATGACAAACTTTGAGCTGGGTATGCTAGTGTTCTATACTGCTCGAGCAGGTTAGAAACTGAAGAAAGATTATGTCCTGACAAAATGTAGATAACAATGATGTTCCAAACAGCATACCCAGCAAGAAAGCCTTGCGTAAAGAGTCCAATCATCCTGAGTGGAGAAAAGAACATCGGACGAGTTTAACATCTTGAATTTGCGAAGAACTTCGGATAGAAAAGGCCTATGAATCCATGTGTTCAACCCTGCTGTCAGCCTTTCCCAGACTGCTTTCAAGTACTTTCTCTGATCTAGTTTTAAAAATTCTAAGCATCGGGACTTCTGCTTCCTCCCCTGACAGACTGCACCTGAACCTGAGCACCTAAAGAAAACTGGGATGTTTTGTCTGATCCTGTAACTACATCATTACTGCTACAGGAATAAAATATTTTTTTGTTATTGTGTGTAAGTTTATGGCCCAGTCAAATTTCACTCCCCCCTCTTTTTCACCAGCCCAGGGGTTTTTTTTGAGAACTATCTGAATTCAGTTATTTTTGTCTTGATGGGCAAATCTCATTTTGTAACACGTTCTTTTCCTGTGGGCCTCTTAATATTTTTGTTATCAGATCAATCTCCTGGTATTCAGAGTTTGTCTGAATCTTCACAATATGACTTCCTTAGTTATTCTAAGATGCATCTCACATGTGTTGTCTAAACTAGAAACAGATACTCCTGACAAATAAATACCAAAAGCTGGAGTGCTGAGAAACTTTGTACCCACAGCAAAACCCAAACCACCATCTATTAGGAATATCCAAAAGAAATGACAGATACATCACAACGACAAAAAAAGGTGTCAACTTTCAGGGAGAGTAAAAATTTTAAAAAGCACCCTGATTTCTGCATAATATTTATATTTCACCTGAAACTTCGGTGCACAGAGAGGGCGACATCTTTGGTAGTCCATGATGCCTTCACATCCAGAAGTACATTGATATTTTCAGTGGTTTTAATCAATTCTGCACGATCAGCTGCCTGAAAACGTCCTGAAAGCATGAGGGAACTAGAGAGTAACATTATCATCCACCTTCATTTCTACATTAATACTTATTAGTGTTAAAAAGTTGTGTCAGAATTTCTACCAGAAAACATCTCCTTCCCCAGTTCCTGTCCTTTGTTTACATTCCTAATTCAAAGCCTCTGGCTGTGTGATTCATCCTGGCAAGTCAGGATGTGTAAAGCACTTCAGGTAATTGTCTTGAATTTTCCTTGGTGAAAACAAAAGGAAAACAAAAAAATAAAAACAAAAGCACGCAAAGGAAAACACATTACACTTACACTGGAACACGTTTTATCAGTTCTTCCCAACACTACAGTATTTTGAGTTTAACTACTATAGTCCTTCCTGTAATTGCAAGATAGTCCATAAATTACTTGAATAATGAGATGCACTTACGATTTTTTTCAACAAACACTTTGCTAACAGGCTGGCTAATTCCAGTGGGAGCAGCAAACACAGGCTGCTGATCTGGGCTCTTTCTGCTCTCATCTTCAATGATGTCTTCCTCATCCACTTCCAGCTCATTGGAACCCTGAATTTCAGCTGGCCGAGGTTTCCTGTCAGCACAGAACATAAAAGGGGGCAGAGAAAGAACAGGAAGCAAAATGTAATATCTGAAGGCCCTTATGAACATTTAACCTACCTAAACATTTAACATACCTAAATTGACTGATAAGAACCCAGCAGGCTCCCGACCCGTATTGTATTACTCCCATTTATAATTTTAAGGACCAAAGGTCTCATGGGTTAGTTAACTAAAATGATATAGCCAATCCTTGATTTTGGTGTTTTTCTCTCAAATTCCTCCCTGCGTCAAAACAATAAGGTGGAACGAAATACATAGAGACATTAACAAATAGGAAAAAATAAAAAATGCCAAACCAAATACAAGGGTGAGAAAGTGGACACTTGTTAGAAAGGTGCCTAAAATGATTTAAAGGCATAGTTCTTGGAGGAAAGGCAAATTAGAAGGATGAAAAAGTTAAGTGCCTCCAAATGAAGAAAAGGCTAGTAAGAATGAAAGAAAACAGTAATACATTGTAATTTTTTCATGTAACTAAATGTGACTATAGTATTAAGCTCCTGTAAATGTATTCAGTACTGCAATGCATCCAGGTATGCATTAAAAAAAAAAAAAAAGTGAAGAAAGATCTGAACCCTGCATGCAACGTATTTATTACACAGGCTGAACAGTGTTAATGGGCTTTAATATTTTACATTTTTGTAATATGACAATGTACAGTACTACTCAGCACTTTCACAATTATTCCAAATTATGAGCTACAATAGTTATGGCTCACTTTGGTTTTTTTCTCTGCTTGCGGGTCACTGTTTCTTCAGCTTCGGGAACATCCACGCCATTTCCATTCTGAAACAGGGATGCAACATTTTGCTCGGTAAAAGAGGTCTCAGAATCTGAAGATTTAAGGTAAACCACGTGAAAGTTTCACAGCTTTCATAAAAATGGTAATACATTCACTTAAATACATTAAGGTATTTCATAAACACAGTAGCAAGCAAGGAATTACCATCTCAGCACTGAATGATATAAATAATCTATTTTATCACTTCCAAAAACATGTTGCCATGATTTGCATGAAGAAAATGCATCTCATTGTACCTTATACTCATTCTACCAAACCTGTAGGATCCTATGTGTCCTGTGGAATCAGAAATCAGAAAGCGAAACTCCAAGCTACCATTATCTCAAAGATTATTACTTTCAGCTGCTTTAAGTACAAAAGCATGTAAAATCAGGTTTCAAGCCAAAATACAAGTAGGCCAGTCATCTTTCAGTGTCAGGAAGTTTTATTAATTGCTCTTTGTAATCTACAATTATTTCACATACCAGTAGGTACTTTCTTCTTCTTGCGTTTCCTCTGAGGAGGTTCATGAGGTTCAGGAGTTAGGGGCTCACTGCTTTCAGACTGTCGGCGAACTGCTGCTTGAACGATGCCATCTGAAAACCAGATGAGAAGACCCAGCACCCTTAATTCACAGCTGCTGAGAAACAGGCAGGAGAAAGCAGCCTTCTGCTACACTCTGCAGAACATCTGTGTTTTCCCAGCTTATAGCAGAGATGAAACTGTATTGGCTGGGAAATAGAAGAGTTGGGAAACCAGTGTGGTAAGGAAGAATATATTCAGAAGTGATAGCTGACAACCCTCCTTTCACCCTGACAATTTCATGCCCAGGAGGAAATTTAAGTATCCAAGAAGTAGGACAATTACCATTTGGGCAAAAGCAGAGACCCGACTGAAAGAGACCCGACTCAAAGAAATCTACCATATGAAGAATTATATTTCTGTATTTTTTCCTTTCTACATGCAAAGATTATAGTGCAAGGGAAAAGAAAAAACAACAGTTTGTTACAAGCCAATTCACACAGGTAAGTACCAAAGCAAATCAGCATTCTATCTACAGGAAATTCAAATGCTAAGCATACATCACAAGAATAAAGCAGGAGCAGAAAAAAAAAACATACTGAAGGATGTTCACTCCAGACTGAGATATCAACTGCTACATTTTGGAGGAACTACATTTCCATGGGAGGTTAACCAAACTTAATCAAGTATTCAAGCAGAAGTAATATCAATCTGTATGATCAGAAGTAGAAAGGCATAGTTCCTTCTCCATTTTACATTACATCTGGGTTTTTATAGCTCTTTCAAGTACTGCACTTTTTATGACAACTGAATCTATCTTCGTTTTCAAGCAAGGACTTTCTCACCTTTATGCTGTGTTAAAATACAAATCCAGCAAAGTAATGGCCAAAACCAAAGCATACTTAGCATTATCATTCAGCTCACTGAAAATAACAAAAACCAAAACATGATCCTTGGGAAACTGATAGTTACAGCACCACTTGTTGCATTTAAAAGTCTTTAAATGAGGCCTTAATTGTACACCCATTAAAGGAAATCAAGGAGGTTTACTCATTAAATCACAATATGGACCCAAGTCAAAACTGGTTTACAAAAATGCTCTAGATTCTACCAACACATTCTGCTTTGCCAAAATAGATCAGACTTGTAATCTTGCTTAAAACTGTATGTTTGTTGTGCAGATCCACTTCTTGTAAAAGTGAAAAGCTCTGTTATTAGTCATCTTTTAAGCTGTTAACTCTTCAGTCACAATGGAATGATCAATTTATGACTTTATTTGGCCAAGAACCAAATCTGAGCCTATTTGTTAAAAGAGTTTTATCCTAGTTCATTTAAAAATTCAAGTACTTAAGACCCTCAACATAACAAGCAGCTTACAGCTAGAAATGACTATTTAATGAAGTATCCAAAAATTTCAGGAAGGAAAAAATAGGAAGAATAAAGAACGTTTTCAGTTCTGTATCAAGATATGCTGTATATACTGAGAGCAGATCTAAAGAGAAAGAGCAGAGGACAGCACAAATTACTTTAGTTCGTTCTAAACCAACATCATTTTGGGAAAAAAGACTGCAGTTGTTCAATATAAAATAAATTCTAAAAAATTAGCTGAGAACACTACTCAAAAATAGAGTACAAGACTGAAAACCATGTTCTGTCAGGAGTTTGGCTGTAGCACAAGTCTCACTCAAGATTACAAACACAGTTTTCAGTCTTGGCAGGACCTTACCTAGTGGAGTCTTTCCTTTGGGTTTCCGTTTTTTAGGACGACTGAGTGGAATTTCATCTGCAGAAGAGAAAACACGTACAGGTGCACAGTGTGGAGAAACCTCCACTTCCTTTTTGTTTTTTTAAACTACAGTTTTAAAAAAATAGTTTAAAACACTACCCTAGATTTAAAATTGTCTTTCTTTTTCCAATTGAAGACATCCTTCACTTTTTACAGGTAAGGTGACAATTCAGTTCAGATAAGGAGGATAGTAAAAAAGATGGCAGGAAAACAGGGTAAGAAATCTGTCTTAAGCACAACAGAAAGTAAATATGCACATGCACACGTATGAAGTGAAAAACTGAAATGCTCTAAATAATGCTCTGAGGAATAAACTTCTTTAGAGCACAGTGGTAACTTTTCAATTACCTTGATACAGTATGGAAATAGCAAACAGTGAGGAGAACAAATCAGTACAACAGACAGCTCTTGTAATGGCATTGCAGTTACCCATGCAATTTTAAATAATCAGCCAGCATTTAGGACAATGCCTAAGGCTCAAAAGTGAGGATGAAGTGACACTGAATACATATAAACACTGGAACTACCAATGTTTACAATTCTCTTTAATGCCAGAATAGCTCACCTTGGTCTCTACTTCGAATTAAGGAGAAAAGGTGTTGAAGAGGAAAGGAACAAAGATGAACAAAAAGTTAATTTTCAATCAATTACAATTCACAACAGTGAAATTCACATTGCTGCTTTTGCAATTCATTTCCTTATCCCCACTGCTATTTCTCCATATAAGCAGTAGCATACTGGTTTAAGGCTACAAAGCAATCATCAAGACTCAACACTGTTCGTGACTATGCACAGCTTCTTGGTTGGCTAGCTGTGGATCAGATTAAAAGATTTAATCACCTGGCTAATTAAAACTTGTCTCACTGCCTGGTGTGTAACAATCCCACAGAAGTTATGAAACATTTGAGCATATACATCACTAAAAGACAAAATCTTTGTATGCTGTATATCATGAACGTCACATTTGCTTTTAGGTACTCTGAACAAATCCTGAAGTACCATGTCATAAGAATTGTATTGTTACCATCCCTTCCACACTGAGGAAAAAGCCCAGATTTTTCCTTACACTACAATGAACTAGCAGACATCTACAACACTATTCAAGAATATCTAGTCTAATTTCAGAAATCGCCTGCTCTGGAATTAAGATTTGTGATTAAAAATAAAGAATGTAAAACAAAGAGGGAAGAAGTTATTGGAAAGGACATCAATAAAACTAAAGCAGATTTTAATAAAACTGCATTAATAAAGCTATTTGTCTGAAACTTTTATATCTCACAGTATTAAAACTGAGGCGATATAATAACATTTTTTTGCCTCTGTAAAGTTTTAAAATATTTTGTATTCCTTGTATGGGACTCTGGACAACAAATTAGCAGGAAACCGATTGTTTTTAAAGCCACAAAGATTACTCATGTGATTACTAAACTTATTTCTTTTCATTTCATTAACTTGAATAACACTGCACTACAGACCCATGATCAGTTCCACAGAATTAACGTGATTTTACCTTGGCACTGGAGGGAGGGCACGAGGCGGGCACTGAAAGACAAGAGAGAAGTCAACTTCTGCCAGTGTAAAATCCCTCTCAGCAAACAGCTATTCCCAGGTATAATCAGAAGACACTAAAAATGTATCACTGGGTACTCCTGTTAAACAGCAAGCGCCTCCTGATGGAGATGCTCCATAAAAGTAGTAACACTAGAGATGCATGAATAGTATGCTTTTACCAGAGTTCTGATGGGCACTGCATTAGAGACACACACCTGGCAGCTGTATGCAAGGTGCAGCTCACATTTATACTGCTTTCATTGGAAAATGTAGTAGCCATTCTGAGTATCAAAATACCACAATAACTTACACACGATATACTTGAACAGTGAATGATGTGAGCTATTTTCTATTAACAAAGTTGTAAATTCAGAACAATAGCAAAAGCAATAAAAGGGAACAAGTTTTTTTTATGAAACTTCTAAATACGACAATGCGTTCATTTTCTTATAAATCTGAAAATATTTTACAGCAAGTCAATCACAACTGAAATATAAAACTAAGTATCTCCTGTTAATCTGAAACCAAGATCCAACTCAGAATATTCTATGATTCTATGATCTTCCACTTTTTAATCTCATCTAGAAAAAAAGCAGGCAGTTTACTTTCAGATTTTGTATTGCAAAATTACAATGAACGAGTATATATGAATAGATTATTTCCCACACACTGAAAATTCAGTTAATATCAGAAAGAAAAATCAAACTGCAAGACTCACGGATCTACAAACTTACCACTTGTTTCTTTCCCATAAAATTTGAAGCTGTTCCCTGAAAGAGGCACTGTGCACCGATCTGTACTCACTCACGCCGCTTGCGCTGAACCTCAGCTAATTCTGAACTAAAAATAAGCCTCTAACAGCCAGGATTAGCTGGAAGTGAACCTTCCTGCCCCTGGGCTAGGGCCCAGTACTACTCCCATTTGGAACAACAGCAATTTGTTCCCCTACAGCAAACATTACTCACACTGAAAAACCTTTAACTCCATCTGCTGACAGAGATCCCAGGAAGTTTTCCTTAGGTTTGTGAGGAAAAAAAAGTGAAACACCTCGTGCAAGGAAGGGTTTGCAGGATTAGGCCTCAAATCTCTGTCTTGGATTTGGGACATGATGAAGCCTAGCTGCAAGCAGCATTTACACAGGTGGAGAACAGCACACCTTGAGGGGGCATCCAACCAAGAGGCCTGTCACTCAAGGGCACCCAGAAGATGGAATCGCTCACCCCAGAGGGCTGAGGGCTCACTCAATGAGATCCAATATCCAGGATTCACTCACCAAGGTGAGGGGTGAGGGCACTCCATCCTGGGACGTTTCCTTGGATGGTGTCCCAGACCTAAGGGGAGGGCTTCCAATCACCAACCCACTGCTCCCAGAACCACACCAGCCGGGCTCTGTGGGGCTCCCCCCTCTTTATAGCCTGCTGAGAGCCGAACCACCACCATCGATTGGTCGCCGTCCCGAGGCTCCCCCGAGCCGAGCCACCCCATTGGCTGCCGGCCCCGCCTGTTCGGCAGGGTTCCCGCCTCCCCGTTCCCGCCTCTCCGCCCCGCGTGCCGGGCTGCACACGGCTCGCGCCGCACCTCCTGTCAGGGGCGGCCGCCATTTTGAGAGCCCTGACCCCCGGTCCGGCCGGTGGGTGTGTGCACGCTCCTGCCCCAGGCAGTAAGTACAGGCTGTTTAAAATGGCTGGTATTGTAAAGAGCTGAGACAGATGTTGCCGCGCCCTGACGTTTGACCCCCTTCAGAGGCGACCCCGCAGCAGGTACAGCCGCCCCCCACCCTCGCCGCTCCCTCACCGCGCCGGGGCCCGTCCGCCGTGCCGCCATCCTGCTACCGCCGCCGCCTGCAATATCCCGGGAGCGGCGGGGAGGAGCCGGCCCTCGCTACCGCCCCTCGCCGGGCCTGCGGGACCGCGCAGAGCGAGGCTACGGCCACAACCTCGGCAGGGATGCCCGTCCGGCAAGGGCTGCGTCCCTCGGGCTGAAGGCAAGTAAAACCAAAGGCACGTTAGGAACAAAACCCGGTTTCTAGCCTCCTTTAGCTTGTAGCCACGGACGCAATTTGCGACATGAAGCTGTACACAGTAAACAGAAAGGAAAGCAAACAGAAAATAAAGTGGTAACATTTGGTTCCAGCACAAATGGACACGAAGCAAATGGAACAGGAATGAGAACACCTTTCTTTTCTAACAGTGCAAACAGATCTATTTGTAAGCAAACATGTGAAAACCGTGTGAAAAAGCGGACAAATGCCTGACTAGGCAGCCAGAGGTAGGAGCTGGTCATTACTCAGCAGCACAGGGCTTGCAGCCCACCTGCCTTCCACCTGTACTTACCAACAGCAGTGACATGTTGGGACACTGCTCCTGTTACTGCTTTCAGTTAGCTCCCAAAATGCAGATAAAGAGGCTCTGAGATAAAACTCAGGTCCTCCTTTTGTTCCTGATTCTGTAAAATAAACACTTTGTCTAGTGTGTTTTAACACATATCTTTCCCTTTTTGAATGTTAATCTAAGTCCTTAATTTAGTCAATAGATCTCCCTTTAAAAGGGGCAAGAGGCATTCAGCTATGTATAGAAATTTTGGAGTGAAGGTCCATTTTTCCAGCTCATGCCAGAGGGGATGGAAAAAGGGCTTCTCTTTTCCCTGTTGCACCACCTACCAGGATAGAAAATTTGCTTAGAGGCCCCTTGCAGGACTTTAGGACAGAGTAAATAGCTTCTTTATCTACCCAAAAAAAAGCCTCCTCCTTCCCCATATTTATTTTAACCAGAGGCTTCTACTGGGGAATTTAATTCCACCCTCGCAATCCCTGTCAATCTGAGTCCCTATATCTATCGCGAGCATTTCAGAGATAGGATCTAAATTAAACCTAGAGGGGGCTGTTATGCCAGCAATATGGGGACAATCCCTTTTCCAGTGCCCCTCTTGTTTAATATATACACACTGATTTAACTGTAACAAAGCTCTATTTCAATTGATCCCCAGAGACAACTTTCTTACTAGTTCCCTTCTTTTCAGTGTTCCATTCCCTCCACCATGCACATTTAACAAGTTATGTATTTAATTCTAAAAGCTTAATTAAATTAAAATTTTAAAATTAAATTAAAAATTTAATTCTTAATTCTTCTTAAAAAAAAATCCTTTCCTTCTAGCACCACAATAATTTTTATAAGTCACTGAAGTATCCACATACAGCACTTCAGCTCATTTGTCTTTACATTTACAAAACAATATTAAATGCAATCATTATAGCACTGTCATAATTAAGAGTTCCTAGCCATGTCCATTTTCCTCCATCTTTTAGGATATAACTTATCCCTCATTCTTACAATACATAATATTTTTTCCAAGTAAGGGGATGACCCCCAAACTTAATTTCACTTTTCCACACTGGCCAACATTTGGTAATGCGACCTCCTGCTGAGGACAGTTGTCCATTTTAATAACAAATACAAGACTCAAGTGAAACATAGACAATAACAGACACAAGTGAAACAGACTTTTAACAAACAACTGACACAAATTTTAAAAAAAACAAACAAAAAAAAACCTTTTGACAATTGTCAGACACAAGTATAACAACAAAACTTTTAACAAGATCTCTTAACGAAGATACCAAGAGAATTGCTCTCAAAACCTCTCCTACATGTACACAATTCACAAGGAGGGAACAAGCCGAGCAAACCAAAATATCAAAATTACCTGATCACAATGTCTGTAAAAGGCCTTGTTCTGCTGCTCACCCTCCAGTGGGGAGACCATAGGGGTCCCTGGAAAATCCCACGGTGCATGCTGGAGTCAAAGCAGTGAGAGCTCCCTTCTAGAGGCATACAGCAGTCAAGGTCCAGTCCAAATGTGATATCCCATCTGGGTCACCGGAAAACTTAACATTTGAAGTTAATTCCCAAAACAGAGACAAATAGGCTGCCTTTAGGAAGGAAGCCTTGTTATTTATTGCAAGCTTGTGCAGAGTGGGGTCCTTAGTGCCTTCCCACAAACTAAACCCACTGAATCAGATTTACCATGACATATTGATACACAAAACTATAAAACTGGGGATCCCGCAAAGTCATCCTTACAATGACTGGTTAGTGATTTACACTAATTACATCCCTATTTCTACCATCATGCATACTCAGGGGAAGAGGCTTCATCTGGGCAGAGGTCTTTCTGACCTGGGAGTGTGATTTTTAGTTTTATGACATAATACTGAGCTAAGTACAGGATACAGGATTGCAAGTTCTATGGCTCCAATTGCCCAAGACTGGTTCAGCAGTCAATCTCCTTGATTTGGCTTCTTCATCACCTCCTGCATTCCTTAAGGTGAAGTGTCTGTATAGAACTTGGGTCTTCTCTGCCAAGTTGGTGACTTACATGAGACAGCCTTAAAGCCTCTTGATTAATTTCCTTCTGCAAGGCTTAGTTACTGTCGGAGGTACTTGCTTAGTAACAACTGTATTACCAATAGTGTGGCTTTCTGACCACAATTTTAACTTGCATATTCAGGATACATTTTGCACAAAACAGTCATATCACTCTAAATTTCCTAGTTGTTTTTCAACTGTCTCTCCAGTTTTACCTCTAAACAAGCAGGCATGCTGGTAGCTGCAATGTTTAGCATTGAATAATCTTTTTCTAGACTGTTTTAATTGCTTCCATAGATTTTCCTCCAAGGTGAAGTAAGGCCAACAGAATAATCATCTATATTCCTCACAGGGCAGGACAGCTGCAATGCCAGGTGAAAAGAGTGAGGAACTTGTTTGCCAGAAGCACTGCATCATTAGATGAGGAGAGCATGCTGCCACAGAGCAAACCAATAGGAAAATGGGCTTCTGACTTTATTTTCCTCTTTGGTAAGTCCATGTTCTGTCAGTTTTTAGTAAATTGAGTTGATGGAACAAAAGAAAAGACACACTACATGTAATATGAAGATAGCTGTGGTTATTTTTACTGTGCTGAGACATTCTGGTCCTGTCTCAAAAGGTAAAAAGGGTAAGCAGCAAATGACAGCATGCTCAAAGAGCATTTGCTCAAAGACAGCGTGCTCTTTTAGCATGCTCAGACTGCATATTGACTGAATAAAATTTTTCAGTAAGGCTTCCAGAATGTACAGGTATCACAGTGCCAAAATAACCATAATAAAAAGAAAGGAAAGGACTTTTCTATAGCTATGCACAAGTAAATTATGGAGATATATGCAACAAAATAGATTTTTCTTTATTCTTTTAATTGAGCCCTCATAATATTTCCTTTTTTTTTTGTACAAAATGGATGCAAATGTAACATAAAAAGCTGAACAGCTACACAGAACATAGTATGATTATATCTCCTGTAGCAGCTTCTTTCCTAATCCTCTTTCAAATCTGTCACATACAAAGATCAATTCTTGCAATCCTGACATTAGGATTATTCTTGAAGTAAAACATAAGCTGTAATCTTTCTGAAGCTGCCTACTGCTCAGAATTAGGGCTGTGTGTCTGAACATATCCACACTGCAGGGACCCACTGGGGCTCATCCTGTGCACGATGAATTGCAGACAGCAGCTGTGCAGATGCTTCTTGTAGACTGTCATTCACAATTACTTGATCAAAGAACTGACCAAATTGAGCTTCCATTTTCTTAGCTGAATCTTCCATCTCCTGTAAATCTTCCTCCTGTGAGATACAGAGTACAACTATAAAGTTTTAGTGTTGTGTGGAGGAACATACCTGCCTGGCACTGGCAGAACACCTTGGGACATGTAAACAAGGGGTGATAGTGCCAGTGTGCTTCATTTCCCTTAGAGTCTGCTATAGGAAAGCATGTCTGCTGCAGTCATCTCCAGGCCTCTGGAACAGAGCCAACTGCCACATCATTCCCAAGGAAATACCTCATCTCTCAGAGTGCTCCATTCATGTTAGTGCCCGGAAGGGAAATGGACTAACATTTGTGTTCTCATTCCACATTTTAGTTTATTTCCCAGTGTCCATGTTTCTGTCTGCCATACCAATTGTGACTCATTCCAATACACAGTTAGGGACTAAGGTGTCCAAAATTTTAAGATACTAAACTTGACTATGATTTGCATGGTAACAATTGTGGCAATGCACTACACACATTGTAAATACAAGGTACACCTTTCCTACAAGCAGGGCTTGTATTTTATCTATGGAACTTAGTATAGGATTGATATCGATACTGTCATTAAGCATGTGTGAAATAATACATTCTTATAACTACACGAAAAATATTTAAATTATTGAATTACACACGTTTCAGATATTTCATTGCAAACAGTGAATGTAAGTGTTGACTCAAATATTGCCACAAAGTAATTAATTAAAACAAAACCAAAATAGTGTCTCCATTAATGACATTTTGAAGCAAAATGCCTTAATCCCCTAGGTACACACTACAGTGCTTCTATTTCAAAGCAAATTTAGAGTAGGGAAAAAAAATCCCAACAAACCAAACAGAAAAAGACAAGAAAAACCTATATTTGATCTTAAAGACACAATAATATTTTTTAAAGCATTAACATAGTATAACGCATTACGCTTTAAACACTGAATTGCTGAATAATAAACTGAGCCTCTTTTATTCCCACATCTCACCTTGAATTTCATATTCACATAATAATCTGTAATGATCCTTGCATTTTTACGAGTCTGCCTCATGGAGCTTATACTGGATGGTTTGATGAATATAATGTAGGGCTTTAATTCATGAGTCCGGGCTATTTGTATACCCTGGAAATTAAACGTAAAACAACATTCAAGTATTTCAAGTGCATTCATCTCAGTTTTATTCCTATAAAAAGCCAGTTGTTTGCAACATGCTGTTATGCCCAGACCTAGCAGTCATGTTTTTCAGGAAGACCCACTTTAAAATGAGCTTACTAATAATTCATGGACTAGACTCTGTTAAGCAACTGCAGCATATCAGTCACTTAATTTTGCTTAGTAACCTTATTAGGAAGTGCTTTCAACTCCAGTAAGTGACTGGACATTGTCATTAACAGAGCTCTACAATCAACATTAAAGGTGAGTCTGAAATATTCTTGTTTCAACTGCTGGGGAGCTGGCTTTGGAAAAAGTACATTTTCAGTGCTTCATAGTGGAACAAAGTATCCTGCTTTTGGATCTTTGAGCTGTGCAACATTCCCTCGTGATAATAAGCGTTTTTAAACTACTTCAAATCAGTAGAAGGAACTAGGAAAAAAAAAATGCACAGCATACAAGGCTGGCCAAGCCACCAGATTTAAAATACAAGCATGAATCTCAGCAGCAATTCTCCTACCTTACAGCAGTTACTGAAGAGGAGCTATATGCCATTACTTCATACCCTCCCAAAACTTGTCCTTTAAACTCACACCCTAAAAAACTGATAGTGGCACATCTGTTCACATAGCAAGAGTATGTTCCCCCATCCCCCCCTTCTCCATCTTGTTTAGGAGAAGCATAGCAGAAAAAAACCCAAAGACATTTTCAGATGTGAAATGAAGACTAAAGTGTGGCCTAATTTGCCCCTTATGGTGGTTTGGATTTCAAGCAGTACCTCACAGGATTTCATGTAGCTTCACTGGTATTTCAAACAGCACAAACCACTGCTAACCAAAGGCTCTGACTGCACTGGCTCTGCACAATCAGAGGGAAGTCTCCAACACTTACTGCTGAGAGACTGAATATGGTCTCTTTCTTACCACAAGCAACTAACACCGTTCTAATAGATCAAGAATGTACAGATTATAATTTTTTTTCCCAGAAGACACAAACAGTAGAGCCCCTGTCCCTTTACAACTCACCTGTGGTTCTAAATCTAGTACACAGATCTTCCCTTCATCAAGGACTCTTCGCACTGCATCAATACTGGTACCATACAGGTACCCTTTGTATTCCCCATATTCCAGCATTCTGCAACAGTGGTGAGGGAGAAGGAAAGTGAAAGAGCACTTGAATCTCAAAATGTTCTGTTTAAGGATGAAATATTCAGTGATCATAAAACATATTGAACACTGATGAACAACCTTTGTTCTTCCTTGCTACACTGTGCACAAAATCAGAACCATTGCAATTTGACATATCCAAAGCACATATTTTTCCACTCATACTGTTGTTACAGATTATATCTTTAGAAGTTGTGATTCTAATGATAAAAATGCTGGCATTTGTATAGTGCTAATAACCTCAAATCAGAAGATCTCAAAGCAATTGAAGCAGCTACAGGAGTGTAGCTTGAGGTGCCAAGCTAGTCTGTCTATCAGTGGGATTACTGAGGTACAGAAAAGAGCAGACACCTTTGAAAGTTTGGCCCTTACAGTTCTGGTGCTGGAGGTATCATCCCTACAGCAGTTTTGCAGTGGAGCTGCAGATCAAGAACAGGTCTGACTCACTGCTCAATTTTAGAAAGCAGTCCAGTTCCCAGAAGGGTTCAACTCCTAACTTACAAGCACAGTAAATGAGCTCAGGCCTGGAGATCCCACTTTCCTTTAGAAAGATTCTGAGATTAATTGTAGGGAAAGCTATTTGCAACTGCACACACACAGTTTTTCAAGTAATGGCTCAAGTACTTCCACCAAAATTTACACCAAACATGCATAGTGAGTGGAGAAGCCCAGTCTTGGAACCTAACTACAAAACTGCCTCTTCTTGGATGGTGTCACATTTTAAGTAACATGTATGTGTTAAGTAACAAAAGTGTAACTAACTCTACTAGTTACCTGTGGCTATACACCATGTTTTCAAAAGTTTCCTTTGATACATAGTGATATTCACGACCATTCATTTCGTAACTCTTCTGAACACGAGTGGTATCTGGAAAGAGATAAACACAAAAATCAACTGCAAGTAAATTCTTGTAATCTTACACACAACAGTGAGACAACTTTCATGAGGGACTATAAATCAGTATTTTCATAAGTAATTAAATGAGTTGTTCCCATTTGTTAATCCAGAGAAAAAGCTTTCTCTGCTCTACTGGTAGACCGGTGGCAATTCTCTGGAAATTAGCAAAGCACATCTTTATTTCTTGGAATAGAAGAGTAGTTTAATGCAAATATCTGTAAGTCAAACCAATCAGGAACTACTTTGGAAGTAGGTGCAGGACTGTTTTTACTCATCTGAGGTAAAATTTATTAAATTTAATTTGGAAACATCCGGCAAGACTTCCCACACTTGCACCTCCCCCATATAAGGAATCATAAGCACAAAAGAATTGCTGAATTTTCAGCCAGTTTCAGATTAAAGATTGCCTGTTTAGTTACCCAAATCACAATAACCGAAGCAGCACAGGTAGAAACAACTGCAATTATTATGTGAGTTATTACACTGTGTAAGTCCCATCTGAGACTAGAAGGGTTGTAAGGAGGGCTTCAGAGCCTATTACGCACTAACTTCTGTTGCCTTCATTCTCATACCTGATCACCTCAACACTATGAACTTATAATATCCCTAAGAAACAATCTTTTTTAAACCAAGGAAAAGCACACATCAGCATTAAACAAAATCATGCAGACAGCCTACCGCTACATAAAGCTTTAAGGGTTTAATGAGCTTGAAAATACCACTGTCTGCTTTGCCAGAATAAGGAGATAACATTTAAAATTATATTTTATAAAAGAAAGTTCCTCTGTCTTGCAGTAGAGCTGAAAAAACAGCCATACAGGAAAGAGTGTATGAATACACAAAGGCAAGAGAGAAGTGCTTGTCATCTCCAAATGATGTTTGGAGAGGGTAGGTAGCGGGGGAAAAAAGAAGGACTTTGCGTACGAGGTACGGCACTTTGAAACTCCCGTGGGTTACTTGCAATAAGCCTTCGCCTTAGCTCATTCACACCAACTCCTGCAGGACCTGAAAAGTTGGAAAAGCAATATATATTACTGTCAGAGAACATTTTCTAACACATTGCACACACACGAAATACAAGTTCCCAAAATGGTACCAGAAGTGACTGAAGCATCTTGATGGATTAGGGTGGGAAAAATACAAACAAAACAGAACACTTGCCAGCAATATAGCCATACCCAGAAAGCAATTCAGCAATATAATTTAAAAAATATTAAATTCTCTCACACTTAGAAAGCACACTGGATTTGTTTTTACCCCATTTGCCTTTCCAGGATCATGGAACACTGAGAATAGCTTCTTTTCAGGTACTCTCACTACAGAGTACTTGAGAGCCTGCAGCTCACTTAATAGAATATTTTGTATACAAAGCATTATTGAAAGAGTCTCTAGCTTTCCCTACTGCCCATGACTGATGTTTTTCTAGTCTGCAGTATGATTTCAAACATTCCTCTTGCATTTCCACATCCATGCGTATAACAGTGGCTGTAGAAATGCCTCCATGTAGACATTTTCTCATTGTCTATACCAGTCTCAACTGAATATAAAAGATAACCATTTCCCTCATAAAATCCATTATCAATCTGTACTCATAACTGTATGGCTTCTTCTGAGGATTTTTTCTTTGTTTTAAAACATTCACGATCCCAGGCAAAGAAGATGAAATTAACATGAAACTTTAAAATCGGGGTCAAATTACAGGCAATCACTTTTTAAATGTTGTTTTGAGAGCTACCTGCACAGTTTGCAACTGCTGCAGTCAGCAGCAGGAAATCTCACTGGATAAGACCGTGACTGAATATTTCCTCCCCTATGTTACAGGTTGTGAAATTTGCATGATAAAATGATTAACCTCTTACCTACTAGTATAATCAGCCTGTTTCGGTCTGATGAGTGCCGCTGGTACCTAACCACCTCTTCATAGGGAGCTGCCAGAGTGCTGTAACAGCTGCTGGGGCACCGAGCACAACAGGACTGCTGGCTGGTCCGGGATTTCCTGCGACACAGGCGCATGCTTCTACGAAAACCAGCTGCAAGAGACAAAGATATCTGTATTGGAAAATACACCTGAGATGCTGGCAACTAATGCTTTCACCTAGAGTCTCTTTCCAAGCCACACACAAAAGATATTGGCTTGTTGAGCTTTTTGCAGGGTGCAAGTTACTGAATTTCATTGATATACTTGTTACGTCAACTTGGTAGAGCTTGTAAGCATTGAAAGAGGAGGTCAAACCTCATTGAAAGTCACCTGAAAATTGCCCCAGAATTAAAGACCCTCAAATGATCCTAAAAAAAGGACATCAGCTAAAGGAGAAGTGTCTGGCCACATAAAGCATCATTAGGGAACAGTTAGGTTTTTGATAGTGTAGCTTTTTCACACTCCTAAAGTAAATCTGGAAGATTTTCTTCAGCCTCCAGAATGAATACCAATATTTTAAAGGCTGCTATGGTTTAGCAACAGGGATAGGTTTGTTGCTCCACCCTACCATCCAGCTCTGAAAACCTCACCAGGTGACAGACAACATTAGCAAAATTACCTGTCAACTAAGGGAAATGTTAACATCCAGTTAAGTTAAAATAGTGACTGGGTCTCAGTAAAAAACTATCAGGAAGAGAGATTTAACTGGAGAGAATGAACATTAGGAGGTGGGAAGCAACTTCTTTAAGTTTGTAAAACAAGCACTATTAAATTCATTAAGTCTTCAGGTGAATAAGGAAAAAAAAAAAAGCATTTAACTTTAGACAAGCACTTAATCTAGATCAAGCCCCAAACATTTTACTTATCTTTAGTCATTTCGTACCAATAAAGACTCGACCATATTCACCAAATTCTTCCTCTTCTAGAATATGAAGGACAAATAATAATGAAATAAAAGGACAGTGAAAGCTTTAGAGCTAGATGGGTAACAATTATTGTTGATCTCAAATGAAAAACATTTTCAGTAAATGTATGGAAGTACCATATATTTAAAAAAGAACAATGTAATATGAAATATTCAAATAGTTCACATGACTAATTCAAAGAACTTATATTTTTTTAACAGAAAAATTAGCTTAGTAACTGCTGGCATTTTCTAAATTAGATTTGAAACAACTATATATTTGGTTCATTCCTAAGAAAACTAGATGCCAGGCAATGTTTTGAAATACTTATAGTGAAAACACCTCCACATAATTTAAGCTTTTCAAGTGAAACCCAGCTTACTAGAATTCTTTGGTTATAACATTATAATAACCAACAAAGTAGGTCAAAATCAAGAACAGAAATTTGTAACACAGTTTCTGCCTGTGCTTGGAAAATGCAACATGCATCTGCTCTGATCTTTCAGGCCAAATGAAGACCTGATATTATTATTTCTTTTTAATCATCTTTGGATCAGAGATATCTGTGCTTCAATATCCGCCAGTTTGTTTTGTACCCATTCTCATGCTGCTCATTGTGAAGGCTTACCCACTGAGGTGAGCCTCCTAAATCTCTACATGTTGTTTGGTTGTTTTTTTTTAATGAAATCTCTCCTGCAAGGCTCAAAAATGTTGATTTCCCAGTAGATAAATGCCTTTAGCAGTTTAGAGACTATTTTATAAATGTGAATTGAAAATAAGTAACTGAGGGGAAAAATGGTGTCAGCAATATTCAGATTTCTCTTCAAAAAGGACTTCTAATTTTCCCTTAGTTACGTACTCAGTTATCCAAGCTGTGTATTGCCTTTATTTATGCCTCATTAAAGCAAGAATAAAATACAAGATGACATAGTCATATCTTTAAAAGCTAGCAGTTGTTCCAAGGCAAGAACATTTTTCATTTGCAAAGCATGAAATGTATCATATTTTAGCACTAGATTCTTTGACTTCCAGTTAGCAAAACCAAATTAGATCTACAGTTGTTACTCTTATTCACCTCTAGACACTCCTCACTACATATACCTTTAAAATACAATTTGTTCCAAAATTTCTCAGTGTACTAACAAATCCTTGTTTATGACAGTAGAAAAAACTACATGGCACAAACTCCTTGTTCAGGGCTAAGTTCAGAGTACTGTTTAGGTAACATATGCCTGTATCATTTCTATCTTCAGGTCTTTTGAGCCATCATTCAAATCTTTGAGCATTTCTACTTTATCTGCCCATTCTTTTATGGTGTGAAGTGCATTATAGAATCCTACAGGGAACAAGAAATTCAGCTAGCAGATATTGTAAGAGGAGTGCTAGTTCCTGGTAATGCAATAAACACAGATACAGTCAAATAGACTACTGATAAGAGGAGACAGAAAAAAGTTAACATTACCTTCTTTAAGCTCCTCTGCATGTTCAGACAGAGACAGACATAAAACAATTAGTTTTGGGATGACACTCCATACTAAGATTTTTTTTTTTTAATTCAACCAGCATTGTCCAGTGTATTTAAGGAACTTAGGAAACAGGTACTGCAGGCTTTGTATCTAAAATAAACCTGCTTGAGCATGAACTCTCAGTTTGCAAAGAAGGACTCAACTACAGCATCCATGTCAGTATTGTACTTGCAAATTAAATCACATGGATGTTCAAGTACTGACTAATTTAAAGTAAAATGAAGGATAGGAAATATTTGCACCTTCATTCCTGCAGCTGTCTGGATACAGCAGAGAGCTGACTCAGCACTAAGTAGCAAATAGGATTTGCAAGAGTAATTCTCAAGTGTAGTTATCAGAAACATCTTAGCCTGAAAGCAAAAAACTTTCCCATAAGACCTGCTGATTCTGGCTTAAAAACTTTGGGCATTGCTTGAGAGGTGGAAGAAAACCAGCCACCTGTGATAAGAGCAGATTGTTGGACCAGCAAATAGGATCCTTGTGAAGAAGAGCAAAGGTAATGACATTTTATCCACAAAATTGCCAAATATCTCAAGAAGTTTATCAGTAGTAATTTACTTTAGGGGAAAAATTACTTCTATTAGAAGAGGCTTCATTAAAAAAAATAAAACACACCAATTGATTGTATGTCTTATACATAAATAATTCGTTTTATTAAAAAAAAAATTGCATGGTTTCTTGTTCACCATCCATGCACACGTAAGAGCTCTTCTCTTTACCCCATCAGCTCCTACAGGCACTGGGAATCCAGGCCTCTGCTGCCCTGAGGTAATCCAATTATCCTCTGACATCAGTGCAGCCCCTGCTGTCATGGCTTGCACGAATATAAGTGATTAGGATTTATTGAACAGATCTGGTACTGATGCACAAAAAGAAACACACGTGGTGTAACAGGACCAAAACCTTACTACAAAGATAATCAGAGAGCTAGAAGAAAATTTAAGGCAACAGGATTTTACCTAATGGCTTTTCAAGCCAGAATGGCTTCTAAAACTACAGTAGCTGATTTTTGTCACTTGTTTGGTTTTAAGACATTTGCTTGTCTCTGGACACCCTTCTCACAGCAGAACAATAGCAAGGAATTTTGAGTTATGTCAGAAGAACTTACCAGACTCAAATGTTTCTTCATCTTGTTTTGTGATCCAGATAGCAAAGACACGAAAATAAATTCAAAATTTAATTCTTTTCCTTATATAGAATTTCAGATTCAGAAATCAATTTTCCATCTCCTTTCAGTCTGTCGCACAAATACTTTCCCTACTTCCCTCTACACTGAGGTGGTAAAACACAGCTCACCACACTTGAGTTAACTGTCTGGTCTCTCTCTTTCTAGTCCTACAAGATCACACCACTCATGAGAGCTTCCTGCATTACTGGGGAGAAGGAAGAAAAAGCTGTGCTGCTTTAGGCAGCAAGTCGAGCTAAGAGTCTTCACATGTACTATTTCCATGTAAAAACCTATTCTTGCTTGTGCCTAAAAACATAGTCTCCTGAGATCAGTCTCTTGACAACAAATTGTGTGAGTTTGCAGATGATTGTAGTCTTAGAAGTCTTAAATCTACAATAGGCAAAACCTATGGTGATGTTATAGCCACATTCCAAAACCTGAGTCAAAGAGCTTGGATCTCATTCAGGCAGGTATTTTTGGGACAACAATTCCCAACAGTCTCTTTTTGGCACAACACTTCACCATAAACACTGGACACCAGAAATGCAAACAGCTCATTTTAATAGACTAATATAGGATGTTTCCAGGATATAAAAAAAATACAATTTTCTACTATTAAGGTCACTGGGAGAATGAGTGGTTTTATCTGGAAAATAAAAGCAGGCTTTAGCTACCACCTTGAAGCAAGCAGAATCATCTCAAGTGAACTCAGTTACCTGTTTCCACACACTTGTCATCAATCTGCATGTCATCTTCTACAGATTAATATGAGGAAAAAAAAAATCTGAATCAGAAAAACACTAGAGAGGAAAAAACCTTACAGAGATTACAGAACTCACATCAGACATCAGAAAGAAAATATCTGAAGCTCAGATAAGCTTTAGACATCTTTAAGAACTTAAACACTGTTAACTCAAACTTATTGCTGTTCGCTGAGCAAAAGGTTCTTAAACCAGTGCTCTGAAGGGCTTGTGGAAGAAAGCCAAATATATCTAACTTGAATTCTCCTCTGGAAATAATATAAGCTGTCACATGGCTGTCACTCTGTTTATGTTGTAGATACCTATTTATTAAGTGTTACCATGGCAGAATATAATTTTCCACTCACTGACTTTCTCTCCTGTAGCTTTTATAGGTGTGTTTCTTTCCAATACATTTCATTCAAGGAAAGCATTTTGTTTGATCTTATGATTATTTTTACAAGATAAGAAAAGTGGAAGATTGATTCAGCTCCCTCTCCACCTACATCAACTCTTGTCCCTGAAATGGGATCTTGTGGGCTTGCAGAATCTCATTGCTCGCAGTACAGCACTGTTTGTGTGTTCTGTTCTTGCATGCCCCTCCAGATAGTCCTAGTAGGAGCTATTTTCCAGTTACAGGGCAACTGTCAGGGCACCTGTCAACCACATTCTGCCCATTAATATATCCTTTAAAGAAATACTCTCTCAGAGCTACTCAGGTGAACTGCTGAGGATGTGAGAGAAAGGAGGAGAGGAAAGTAGAAGGTTCCTCAAAGCAATGCATACAAACTGTCATTTCCCAACCAGATATTGCACAGCTTAAGTCCCACTTTAAGACAAGGTAAGCTTCCACTATTTCAAATAAAAAGACTTTATTTCAATTATACTAAGCACACCAAATGCCAATAACTTGTGCTTCTTTTGCATGTATTTACCAAGCTGCTTCATCACTGACAACTTTTTAGAAAGCCTGTAAAGCCTTATGCTCTATTGTACAGCAAAATCAATCTTGCTCAGATATGATTTCCTACCTTCTTCCACAGTGCTTACTGCCACAGCATTTCCATTGAAGCAGTTAAAATACAATAAGATTATGGTAAAAGAGAGCTCCAACTCTAACAAGCAAAGCAATCAGTGTGAGAAGAAAGCTAGACAATGAAACACATTCACAAGAGAAATGAAACAAGAGAAAAATTTTCTCACAAGAGAAAAATTAATTTGTTACTAGTATAAAGAACTATAGAAGAAAATGGGGAAAGAGAAAACAGGAAGAACATTCTTTGTCTGGGAATACTGGCCTGTTTATGGCACAGGATAATGTTTTTGGATTTTCACCACAAGTAAACTCACGGGCAGCATAGCTTATCTTACACTGATTTTACAGTTTTTCCTCAACTATAAAAGTTCTATCTTTCTCTCAAAAGTTTTCATGTCAAAGAAGCTTTCTAAACATACTGCATGTCATCTTCCAGAGCAGAACTGTTACCTATGTCCCTGGAAAGCCAGGCTAGTACAGCTGTCACTGCAGACTTATTCATACCCAATGCTCCTGAAGAAAATTGACTCTCCTATATCTTACAGATTTCAGGAGTTGAAGTCACAGCTTCTCTAATAGTCACATCCCAAGTACACTGGAAACCACAGCCTCCACAATCAGTACTCCAGGTGAAACTACCAGTAAGTATTTTCTTTTTATTGGAGACAGTTAACACATATCTGAGGTTTCAATATGGCTCCAAAAACAATGCCTTTGAATTAGACTGAATTGTATGAGCTTCTATTTCAGTACCACTGGAAACAGAGACAAAACCTTTCTTTCTTTCTTACTCTGCCAGTCATATAACTTTTCACTCACATATTGATGATTTGGGACAGAGATGGGGCTGGAAAGGCTGAGACCACCAGAATTCTCGCTGCTTCCTTTGTAGAAATAAATTTATCACAGTTAAAGAAACATAACAGTCAACAAGTGCATTGTACTTACAGAATAAGATCAATTAGTACTGAGATGACAGAAGACAACAAGAATAGAAACATGACCAATATTTTAGCTCACTATTAAGTCCTGGAAGAGAGCTGACATGCTTAACTATATAAGGGCAATTGCCAAACAGCAACCTGGAAGCATTTAGAGTGTTTTGAGTTGATATTTAAGAACAGGAATATAAGCCATACTGTGGTACAGACTCCTGGAAGTAGGACAGCTTGCTACTGCTATGGGTAGCAGCACTACAGCCTATCTTACTACACAGAGGCTCTTGCTTGCAGCTGTAATCAGAATCTATGTTCATTTCAATTTTCATTATACAGAACACAGCTATGTTTACATATAGGATAAATCCAAGCTGATCATCTGCAATTGTGTGGCCTTACAATTGGAGATGTGTGGTTAAAGGATGAAGCTGAATAGTGTGTTACACCAGTTTAACTACTCTGCTTCTGAAAGCAGATAGTGTAAAAAATAATGTGCTGATTATGCAGAAAATAATAGGCAAGAGATCTTGTTCTTCCTTGAGCACATTTTTTTGTTTGTTTTGAGTCCTGTGTTTTTTTCCTCTCTTTTAATTTGGTCTGTTCAAGTTTTGAACAAAGCTGATGCCTTACAGGACATCTTGAAATAAATACTGTTTCTTCATACAGCTATACCCTATACATTATGGTTAGTATCCCACTCTCTCCCCTGGTTCCTCCCACCATTTGTTTTTGTTTGTTTTTTCAATCAGAGACAATGTTCCTATACAGACAAGGCCCTCAATTTCTGTCCATCTTTCAGATGCTACACCCCACTAGATGTCTTAGCAACTAGGACAAAAATAGACAACTGATGCAAAGTACTGGGACAGCAATTTAAGATGATATAAGTGCTTTCAAAAGCTTATTCTCACACAGACACTCTTTCAGAAAGGAGAGCAAGAAGTCAGAGAACAGAAATGAAAAATGTTTATCAGATGTCATTCTGAATCATACTGCTATGTAATTTATGAAAATTTTCAATAGCAAAGTCTGAAGAAGTGGCTGATTTTTTAACTGGAAATTAGAAAAATAAAGACTTCTTTACCTTTTAAGAAGATGATTTGAGGGGATAAGTCCAGCACAGGCACTAAGATCTGAAACTTTCCTAGCCTGCCACCAGAAAGCATCATTTTGGTCCACAATCTGGAGTATTTCACCCTTCTTAAAAGGCAGACCTGCATCAGCACACGGTATGGCAGGATCCTGCAGGGGCCAGTAATCTGCCATTGCTCGCACATAGAGCTGGTAATGAAAATACACAAGAGCAAATGGAAGCTGTGTTAACAAGACATACAACATGAGCTATGTGATCACGGGGCCAGGTATCACTGCTGCTCATGTCAAGACATGATGAACTCAGGTTTTAAAAACAAGATCCACCCCCAAACACCATTTCTTTCTATGACATCATTAGACATTATTGGGGTGATTGTTTGCAGTAACAATGCAGAAAAAAGAATGTATCTTACTGTTGTTTGGTTGCTGACAGGCCGATCAGAAACCGGAATTAATTTGAACATAATTGTCCCCTGGGACAGGGCCTAAATGATTAAAAAAAGATTAAAATATGACCAGTATTCAACAACAATAGCCAAACATTGGCAGCACAAACTTGATACAGCATAGCTTTGAGCTTACTATAATGTCTATATTGCACATAGAACTTAGGCAGATTATGATAACACTGTAGTTTTTCAAAAGGAAACTCAAGAATGAAACTTCAAATCTGGCTAAAGCTTTTTAATGGAATCAAGTCTATGTTTCATTATAAATATATCTAATATCGACAGCAATTCATACCAGACTTCTCTACTGACATCTAATTTAAATTAGCAGCAGGGTCTGGTTAGACAATTGATGTAAAGGGAGTAGGAGAAAAATAATTATTTAAGAATTAAGCATTTCATTAGAGCTTGCATTTCTTATACCTAGAAATAGTACAATGAGGAAAATAATACATAGAAAAACTTGATACCAATCACACACAGCGATATCTTACTGACTGGCACTAGCACTTTGCAGTGAAGAACCCTGAAAGACTGGGGACAAAATGACAAGTCAGTAACAGGGACAGCACAACAGATTTCTTCAGGAAAACTGTGACAACAGTAATTACCACTGCCCTTCTTTAATAGGTGAAGTATGTAGTTTACAAGCTCATTCACTCTGCTTCTTATGGAACATTATTGTGGAATATTAACTGAGTGAAACTTAGTGAAAAATTATTAATTGCTAAGGTCTGAGTAAATTAATATTCCTCCCGGAAGCTGCAAGTGGAATAGCCAAATTTAAGTTAATTTCTGTCCAAAACAGGGGTTAGATTTAACTCTGGTTTCATACATTATGATTTCATGGGCAATTGTGAGCTTCATCCACAGTAAGGAAACAATCTAAATTCTCTGTTAAAAAAAATTCAGACTTTCTCCTCTTGGAATGTGCATGTGTGTGTCTAAAAGAAACAGCATACAGTTAATCTTCAGATACAAAGCAGAAAAAAAATTGAGTACCAGAATATTAATAACTTGCTCAGGTTCAAGTCCCTCAACAGGAACTCCATTTACTTCCACCAATTTGTCTCCAGCATACAGCAGCCCTACAGTGAAAACAAGGATAGAAGCAGCTGCCAAAGTTTAGTCAAAACATGGATTATCTGGGGTAGGAGAGGCAGGAACACATAGATATACCACAGGTTTGGAAGTCAGCAGTAAAAGTTTTCATACACCAGGTATGCAGGAAGATATTTTGGATTTTCTTCTAATGTTTCACATTTTAGTTACATTACATTTCCCAAGGAACACAGAACTCATTCAGTTCTAGGATGACAAATCATTTATGTTTCCAAGGAAACCCCTTGGAAGAGTGCTTAGCAACTAATGCTACCAAAGTGTTCAGTAGACTAGTGCCAAGAAGTATTACTACAGATGCCTTAAAGCCCAATATTTAACAGAGTCACAGACTACTGATGCTTTTTCTCCATTAGGGAATGAGCTGCAGTTTGGGATATTTCTGATGACCGGGTCTTGGTGCCAAGAATACATAATGAAAGGTGGATTTGTACCTCAAGTCAGCCTCAAAATTGCACATTCATATGAAAATGAATGAAACTAAAATCAGTTATTGCAACATTTCACTGCTTACAGTGTGGTCCAGTGTACACATCTCGCTCTATAATGGAAGACTAATTATAGAAAAGCTATTATCTTATTTCAAATATCTTCATTCAAGTTTAGGTTTTTGTATTACTTTGTTTAAAACTACACATACCACTTCTGTCTGCTAGCCCACCATGGATCACACGGGCAACCGTTATGTCACCTGTTATCTCATGGCGTTTAATGGTGGCACCCTGGCAAATAAAAAAAAAGAGAAAACACACTGATCACTGACAAACCTTCCAAGTTCCCTTTCATGTCCTAAAGTCTGATCTTAGCCATGTCAAAGAGTCATTGTGAGGTTACATCACGTGGATCTAGTGTTAACATTATTTGTACCAAGTCCTTCAGTGTCTTCAACTTGCATTACACTAAATAATCTCATTGGCTAGCTGTAAGAAATCTCTGTATCAAATATTACAGCTTACTTTTCCCATACCAGGTTAGCTAAGCTGTACAATATTTTTTGCTTTTCATCACAAATGATATCTAAAGAACCTTTCAGAGTCCCTCCTCCCTCCCTTCCTATTTTGGCCAGAAGAATAGCTCTCCTTCCTATTTGAATTTTCATTATATGAGGTATAACATTTACCACATATTGAAACCCCAGGTGGACAAGGCACTGAGCACTCTACTGAAGTTTTACCCACACTGAGCAGGGCTAGCTGGCCCTTTCTAACTTCAGCAATTCTTATGGGTTCTGAAAATTGGACAAGAATGTACACGGTCTCTAACACTCCTGGAGAGAAACCAGCATGCATTGTAAATACCTCTGTAAGTTAAAATAATTTGGCAGAATTTGGAAAGCACCCTCACCAGAGGCTGGTTGTTTTTCACTAAGCAGACAATCCTCATAGCTTCCTCATTTTCAGGTATGTTTTCTGGCAATGGTGGAAGGGTTGGTTCAAAATCTTTCTGGGCCACGGTATCATGAGCAGATAGCAAGGCCTGTTAACAAAAAAAAAAAAAAAACCACAAAAAAACCAACAAAAAAGCCCAAGCACACCAACCACCCCAAAAGCAAAGATAACACAATAGAACAGCTTTAAACAGTGACTAGTCAAAACCAGAAATCAACAATAAAGTCCTTAATTGACGTTTTCTTCTTTCTACTTGTAACAAAAGATGAAACATTTCTATTTGGAACTCCAGCATTAAGAATGCAGGTTTTGAAATTAGAAAGAATAACTGTTGTTACTTCTCTGTATCAGCAGCTCAGAATTTTACTTTGTAACAAACATCTCTCTCAAACACAGCCCTTAGATAAAAATGCAT
Source organism: Phaethornis superciliosus (assembly GCA_023637945.1). Classification (NCBI taxonomy): domain Eukaryota; kingdom Metazoa; phylum Chordata; class Aves; order Apodiformes; family Trochilidae; genus Phaethornis; species Phaethornis superciliosus. The sequence continues at coordinate 107,985 of JAJQWJ010000007.1, forward strand.
CCCTCTGCAAGTTCTCCAGATACACAGTTCACACCTGACTTCATGACTAGATTAGTTCCTAACTAGGCAACTGCCTCTTCTGGCTCCTTTGCCGGTTCTTGTGAACAGCTGGGCATCTGCTTCCTTTTCCTCTGCAGACAGCTCTGTCAGCAAAAATCTTTTCTTTCCTTAAGCAGGACTTGCCTTTAAGTGTGGAGCTCTCAGCAGTCGTCTCAGCTCTTTGATCTCTCCAGACTGAGGGCCTTCACGCAGTAACTGTACCACCTGTTACATGTAAGGGAAAGCACAGAAACCAGATCTGGTGGACAATTAATTTAGGAAGTTCTAAACTGAGCTTAGAGGAATACTGTGTGGTAAGCACCCCACTTCATAGGAGCCAAAGCACATTCATGCAGTTTGCTCTAGAACTGGGCCCTATAACCACATCTGCACAACACTCAGCCAGGCTGTTCAGTTCAGGCACACTGCCATGTGCTCTAGATTTTATTTTGTCTCCTGTGCCTCAGCCAATCTCATCACTAGTGTCAGTTTCTCCACTTAGTCATTAACATTCTCTAATTCAGAAATTTAAGAACTAATCAGCTGTTAACGATTATCACAATCCAAAGAGCTTTCCAAAGTCCTCATCATGTCAGGCTGCTTAATTATAGCCATAACACTGATCCACACAGTTACAAGGGATAAAAATTATTCTATTCACTTGCCATATATTTTATGAGTTCATTACCCTGGCCAGGGCTCATGCAGTCTAGTGATCGCAGCTGCACTCTTTTCTTATCCCTCCTCTCACAGTAAAAGTTACTGATGAATGTGTAAAAAGAGACTCATTTCAAGTTTATATACCATACTCAGCCCTGAAACACAAACCACACACCAGAACACTTATCTACAGCTTTGGTAGGAGTAAGTAAAGCTATACATTGTGTATACACAGTCTTACCTCATGAGTCAAGACGCGTGCCTGCGGTGTGACAGGAACTGGTCTTTTCCCAAGGTAGTGCTGGAGGCATTCATAAATCTATTGCAAGCCAAAGCAACGATGGTATGATCTCTTCAAGTGATTATATACGTACAAAAAATAACTGCTCGTTGTGTGATGTGTATTTCTAGGAATTTCTTGGTCCAGCTAGAGTCAAAGAACTTACAGTCTCAATCCTTAATATCTAATACATCTGGAACTGAGTCTAATTCATTGTCTTTCTTTATTATCATACAGTTATGCTGAGTAAGAAAAGCTGATTACACAGAACAGCAGCCTGATAGTGTCAATTCTCTGACTTGTGGCTTGCTTCCTACCCCTGTTAGCAGATCTGATGGACAAAGTAAATTTAACTTAAAACAAAATAAATTGCTTCTTTTTAAATTATCTTATGGACCTTCTCATCCACTGCCAAGTTTTTCCTCTTTAAAATTTAAAGATTTAAAAAATCTTAATTACAAAAAAAGCCAAATTTGTTCAGAATTTGGACAGAATTTTTGTCAGATATACAACTCTGCTTGAGGGATAAGCACTAGACAAAACTATGTTCTATAGCAGCAAAAACTCTGCTCTACTCAGATCAGAATGCAAAATAAAAAAATAAAAATTTCATGAGCATCCATGCAAAAAAATAGGGATGAATAGCCATAGAGATTTAAGAATAGAAAAGACAGCTGTGTTCAGCCCATGTCTCTTTCTCCCTGGCCTTAATACAAATGTGTAAAGTGAAAAGCTTTAATGGCTAGGATGTTATGAAATAAAACACTTTTTTTCTTTAAAGAAAAAGTGGTTTTTTCCACCTTGACTGCTGATGCTAAGACTGACAATAGGACTATTTACACTTAGTGTAAATAACCATTTATTGTACTGATCTAGCAAAATAAAGCAGCTATTCCCTGGAGAATGCTCTCTAGGAAACCTTCACCTTCACAGGTGAATATTAATTTACCTTCAAAAGTGCTTGCAGCCAGCGAGATCTGAGCAGGTCATACAACATGCCAACGCCATTGACATCCCTTTTACAGAGCAAACTCAGTTCTTGTAGCACTAGAGTCAGAACATGAGATACACCTGAGCCCAAGAAACAGAAAAGTGCAAGACATTTCATTTCAAATAACAGGCCAAGCAGAGCCATACAATGACCCAGGTCTTTGAAAAAAACCTTTCCTCAGTTTATACTTCCAAGAAATGCACCCATTTCCTGTCTGCTTTGCTTGTTTTCTGCAATCAGCTCTGTTGCATAAGAGCTTTCTTTTATGTTATTAACCAGCAGGGTTGTGTCAATACCAGCAGTTTTCAACTGACCTGTGAGAAAAACGCACGTATCTATCTGGATTCAAGCTCGCAGCTCCTCCAGAGAAGTAATAAACATTAAAAAAATGCCATTTTCTTTTTATGGGTTTTTCTTTTGGATGACCCACTGTTTGGGCCAGGAACCATCCATTTTTCTCCATTCCTGAGACATTCTGGATAATATCACTAATGAAAATGCAAATTCCCGCCAAATGCATAATGTTGTCACAGACACCCATAGCACATTCCAGGAGAGGGGAAGAACCTGTCTTGCTATTAGACTCAGCACTTGATCTGTTAGGAATAGTATTCCAGTACAGTAGAAAACAGAAAAAGATGGTGTCTTTCTAAAATCTCAAGAAGGTGGAAACTAAGGGGTGACAGATACATGAGATGTTACACAAAGTCAGGCCTGAATAAAAAATGGATTTTTTTGAATGCATGGTATTTAATTTTACCTCAGAAATTACAACAGACCATTTATGATATGTGACAGCCTTCCCAAGGAGCACAGTGTTTGGAACAGCACTTCTACAATACTATACCAAATACTAGAAGTTAGATTTATTAAGCTGTAGGGGTTCTGAAAGAGAACATAAAAGTTGAGCACCTGACTCCTACTGCATGTCAAAGGCAAGTTCTCAACTGCTGTGCATGTTGGTAAGCCAAGATGTCTCTTTGCTTTTTAGTGCCAAAGTAATCATACAATATAATTATAACTGGATACTTTGCATTTGTTTACAAGATTAAACTTGGTATGTTTCAATCAGTAATATTGTAATACAAGAAAAAAAGGTGAACACTAGACAGGACACTAGAAGCATCTAAAAGTATATTAACCAAAGTAGAAATAATAATTTCTTAAAAACTAAAGCACATTCAGTAGATCCAGAATAGCTGAGTACTCACCACTACCAAGAGTATCATCAGCTGTTATCATCCAGTCACTGCAGCTAAGCTAAAGATGGAAGCCCTTTACTTATTTCCCTCTTGAGCACTGCTTTTGTAGCCATTGCCAGTTAACTGTACCAGCTCTAGACTTCAGTGTTACCAACACTTATGTGGCATATATCTTCAGTTTCACTGTGGTGTTTTCCTGCCTGCTATGTTTCTGACTTTTCCTTCAATCATGAGACAGAATTACTGAGTATTCAAAGCAGGAAAGCCTGGAAATGTACCTCATTATCAATATAATCATCTGTTTCTGGAAAGCAGACATCAAGCACTTAAAATATTATAAAGTCAGGGAACCCTGATTGTGAGCCCCCCAGAGAAGTATCTCCCTAAACATAGTTAACTTAAAAAGATTCTCTTCTACAAGAACTCTCTAATGCCTGAGAGAATACTACCTTTGGTGGAGACACTTTTCAAAATCTTTTCCTCAATACTGGTTGCCTCTTTTTGAAACTACTTGTACCAGGTATCTCCAGGAATGCCATCCCCACATCAAACTGGGCTCAAACAGACCAAGATATTCCACACAGAAACACAAAACTTCAAACTACAGAGAATCATTTCCTTACCCAAATGAACATCAAGCTCCTGCAGTTATTAGTAATTCCTGATACAGCTGCAGAGACCCTTGATTTTATAAGCCAGAAATTAATGCCAGGTGTTCTCTCCTTACACTCTAAGTTAACTGGATACTGCCATTAACCATCAAGAATCATTCCACCTATTAAGCAGTAATACTTCTAGACATTCATGGAAGATGAGTTACAGCAACAAAGGTGTGTAACTTTTGCAGCATTTTCTTCCGCCTTGAAAAACAACGTAAAAGTTACGATTACCATTATCTTGACTGCAGGCTGTTGGCACCTCCATCTTTTCCTTTATTCAAGGAGATTCCACCCACTTTAAGTATTGCATTCACGCCAAGTAGGTTTCACAGTGACAGATGCTGAAGTAAGGAAAAAAGTATACTCATATCAGAATACTGTCAGGTATTTTAGAACAATAGGAAAGCCTGATTTTAAGAGGGGAAACCATTCATATTTTAAGTGCACAGTAAGTTGCCAGTGCAAGCTAAAATACTTGAGTCCCACCTGCAAATTCAATTACCCACCAGCATCCAAAATGCAGACAGATGAACCTCAACTGCAATATGACAGGAATCAGGAATCTATAAATAAAAGCTCTGAAGTAATTCTGCATCTTCTGCATTACATCCTAGTTGATCGAACCTCAAATCATAATTTGTACAAGTTTGAAGATGTTGTCATAATTACCAGTACTGTAAGATTAATTTTAAAGACTTAAGTATTTTAGGACACTCAAGAGATAATTCAGAGTAAAGTTTTAAAAATGGTAACATCAGATACCTGAGCACCTCAGCCACTAGTGAATGCCTTGCCAAGTTATGCTAGATGTACAGCAGTCTGCCTCCTAGATTAGTAAAGCAAGTATCAGTAATTTTCCTTTAGGTTGTTTTGTGAACAGAAAAAAAAAAGGACAAGCAGGAAAAGTATTATCTTGATCTGCTTATAAAAGCAGAAGGCATTACTGTCACTTTTACTGCACTTAATGCTTGTTTTTAGAACATGCTTCCTCTCTCGTTATATCATAAAAATGCTTTCAAAAAGCAGCGGAAATTAAGGAAGAAAAAAATTCGGAAGTAGGAGATGATGATTCAAATATTTCATTACTGAGTATTGGCAATTCATTTCAAGTTACCTCTGTAAGATCCTCAGTGATACATGTTATTACAATTCTAATCCAAAGACAGCTTTAAAAGGGATGATTTCTTCTTTCAAAGATTAATGAAAATATTAACAAAAATAACCTCACCCCCAATAATCAATGCAACATTTCCACTTCAGTGTTACACTGTACTGCATAATCACTTTCCTACAGGTAGCAACTATTTTTCATATTTTATCAGTGTAAAACTGAATCCTTCTACCACACATTCACTGGGAACTGGGTGTTGAGCTGCAATTCTTTCATTTTTTTCAATAGTCAGAGTTCTATTCCTTTAAGAGTTTGCCTTGCCCCTTGTTAAGCTTAGTTGATCTGCCTAATGATGGATTTAAAGCAGGCCATATAAATCTAGTCACGAATATCTGTTTCTTAGTTACTGAAGACTTTAAGAGTAGGACAGAAATCCTTGCTGTGGAGTAGTACAGACGGGGAAAGAAGAATCCCTGTGTTGCAAAGTAGTACATCCAGGGCACTGGTACTCTGGTTTTCACTGAGTAACAGCAATATCAACACACAAGTAACCCATGATCTCTGTTATGTTCACCCCCTTACCCTTTTTGGAAACTAAGAGTCTGTAGCTCCAGACTGCATTGCAAAAGAATTTACAAAGAGATGGTGGTACTCCATCTGCCAGTTATATCCTTAAAGGAAACTACTTATTACTATGCACCTTTACCAGATGTAAGATTTTAAACCAGTTGATTCACTCGAAGTATACAAAACCTCTATCCATAAGGATTCTCCTCCACCCAGAAGGCTCTCAACACATTGTTCTCACAGTACCTTCTCCTTCAACAAAGACCAGTTCTCTCCAGAATAAAACTCCAGTTATTTCAAGCCCAGATCTGGCTTTTCCAGTATTGTATCCTATTTAGCTTTGAAGCATCAGACTGCATGACCTTTAAATTAGGGTGGGACCCTGGAAACACATATAGGGAAAACACGTGAAAGACAAGAAATATTTCCCCAACGCGTTTTGGGTTAACTAAAAGTTTAGAGGATGCCTTACCCTCAAAATAGACAAGCAACCACTCTACAAATTTTGCAGAAGACTCCTCAGATGCTTACTGGAAATTGAATCTTGTATCTTCCAGTGACTGTAGTGAAACTACTATAATCTTAAAACTTCCTGTGTTCAAGTGGTGATGCCCACCAAACCAGCGTGTTGTCACACTGACAATGATCATTACTTATATTGTTACACAGAGCAGCTTAAAGGAAAAGAGAGAATCCCACAACCCTCTACAGTATAGTTTTAAGAATACCTTTAATCAAGGCCCCTTTTTGCCTTCAGGAGCTGGATCATAGTTATTTCTTCTGAAGTAGGATAGATCATAGATCTTGCACAGCACGATGACTCAGAAAGGGAAAGAAGTAAACCAAAGCAAGCACGTCCCCCTGTTGCTGACAGAGAAAAATCTACAATCTTCTATTGAACAGTTACTTAATTTTTAAGTATAACACTGAAAATCATCCTGCAAACAGAGAAAAAGAACATTTCTGGAGAAGTTTTAGACACAGTGTTTGTCTTGAAGGTTGGCCTCAGAATGCCAAGAAAAACTGTGAAAGTTACTGAGTGCTTATTGCATGCCTTTTTGGGTGAAATCCTTGGGTGTAGCTATCAGCTGCTAGGATTAATAATAAACAGTCAGTAACCCTTCCATCCACTCTTGCCTTTTTAAACTGACGAGTTTGTGCTCATGCTGACAGAAGCAGCATTTAAACATCAGAATTTGTCAAGCTCTTAACAACACAGCTCACTTCATTCATAAAGTAGTAATGTTGCCTACATTCACACACCAAAAGGAAGGCAGCTTCCAGTTGTGAAGCCTGGTTTAATCAGCTGTCAGTGTCAATACATGATGAACAAGTAATTAGCAGAAGGGAGGAAGAAATATCTGGGTTCTGTGCAGTTCTTGGGGAGACCTACTGCATTGTTTGCTTAGGGGGAAAGGGCAGAGTTCAAAGCTGTAACTACTACTGTGCCTTGATTTCCAGAGACTTACATCTATGCAGACTAAAAGGCCAGAACTCAGGGTCTCCTCATCCCAGGGATCTAATTAAATTAGATGGAAGGTCTTACTAAAAGGCTTACCTGACTAATCTCCCAGCCAGCATAAAGGCCATTCCCATGCACATGTATTGCACGCAATTGCAGATGCTCATTAATAGAAAGCATTTCTGTTAGCCTTTTATTTGGGACAGAACTGGAGAGTAGTGCTGAGTGTCCCAGATTCTAAAGGAGTCCATCATCTCATGTCTACAAACACCAGCTATTCCATATTTGGACCTACTTCCTTAAGCAGTAGAATATAAAATTACTTGGCACAAGGCTAGGGCTGTAGGGGAGCCTGCTTTTAATATCATTTTCACACTTGTCTCTAGATGGACAATTTTGGGTGCTCAAAAGGGGACAGACCAGAGAACTTGGCATTCGGAACATCATCCATCCTGCTCTTATACACTTGTTTGGCTAAGATGCTTGACAAAGTCATTGAGCATTTTTAACAAAGAAAACTACTCATATCTTTACATTTATGAAATCAATGATTTGGCACATTCAAGACTGCAAAATAGCTTAAGGGCAGGGAACACTGAGAAAGATTTTATTGATACTATAAATGAGCAGACTGAGTAGGAAAAATGATATTAATAGACATTCAGTATCTCTGAAATGACATGCTCTATTCAAGACTTTTTTATTCTTCATTAAACTTAATTAGGTGAGTCTCATCACTGAGATCTGTCAGCTTCTTTTTCTAGACAGTGTAAAAAAACATCCTGCTTTTTGTACAGTTTTTGCAAATGTTTTAATTAAAAAAGCAACCCTAAGTATTAGTGGAACAAATTGACACATTTTAAGCAAAAGCTGAGACCTATCCTTTGAAAGCATATATCCTTACCTTGAACCAAGAACCACTTACTGCAAGTCTGAGATGATGTAGGTTGAAAAGGAGTGAATAAATTTTATGGTCATGTAATGCATTCTGTAAGATTTAGGTGATCACACCTGCATATGTAAGGCTGCTGATGGAACAAAATATATTACCTTTTGTAATCAAATATATTCAGTGATTACTTATTCTGCATCTGTAAAACAAAAGCTTACAGCTCCAGTGTTGGTAGAAGCATCTTATTTATGTGGGGGCAAATGCCAACAAAACATGGCTTCCTAAAAAAGCAACGCACTCAGAGCAGAATGCCTGGGTGCAGCACATTCTGGTCATGTGAGGCAGACAGTTTTACTTCCAGCTGTTTACTGCCAACAGCTTGGGCTTTCTAAAAAACAAACAATATAAAGGAATCCAAACAACCACTTGAAAACATCAACACATGAATTATAAACCAATTTACAAGTACATGGCAGGGTAGGTCAAAGAAATGATTCACTGTGCAGTGCCTTACCAGTCACATCTTTCCTCTGCATCCTCTCATACCTCACCATACCACAACAGGTAGTTCCCTAAACTGCTCCTGACAACAAGTACAGTTAGGATCAAACATACTTCAACAAACAGTAGGCGATAGCATTCTAATAAGGATACTTTGTGAAGGTTAGGAGTGAGGAAAAAATTATCTTCTGAACTACCCCCCCTTCATTTATATCTCTAGTACTTAGCTAATGGGAATTAAACAAGTAACACAAGTTTAATTAGCTCAGAAAGAAACTACATTTCACAGCTGCATGGGAGAAAGGCATGCAGTACAGTGCCTTCAGCACTGTGCAGTACAATCATTTCAGCACAGTGCATTTTCTTACCTGCCAGCACCACAGATTACACCATGTTCAGCTCCTGAAGAATTTCCAGAGGGAAAGAGTATTTGCTGGATGTTAAAGCAAGTAACCTCGCTGTCCCAGCTAATCTATGGACATCCTCTACTTTCTAATCCTTAGAAACCTAACCTTAGAACTACTCATTACCAAGGAGAACAAATCCCCTTAACCCTTTTCTTGCATAAAAAGCCTGCTTTAGTTGTCTGTCACTTAAGTAGTTTCTTATTCACAGTCAACAGGGCACTTATCTCTGGGGGCCTTTTCTTCCACTCCCATGACTGCAATTACAATGAGAACCTGCAGTTCTGTAGCATTAATCTTCTGTTTCTGGTTACAGGATTTCTGCTACAGCACAAATACCCGGCTTTCAATTTCAGGGGAAAAAAAAAAAAAAAAAAAAAGAAGGCAAAGAAGATGAGAACAAAGTAATTACTATCAAGCAATACGGACAGAGAAGTCTGCATGTTAACTCATTTGTTAGCTACAGAGACAGACAAATTAAAGCTAGCCTGTGCTGATTTCCTAATGCATCACAGTGCACGTAGGCTGTGAAGTGGAATCTGTGCCAGAAGCACACTTAATCCTAGGATTCTCTTCAGCTAATAACAGAGAGATATATCAGAAAGACCCAAAATAATCCAGCCCAGCCTGGTTGCTTCCATTAATCAGCAAGCTAAATTCATGTGCTATATCACCACTTTTTTAAAGAAGTTGTGTGTGTTTGTGTGTATGTAAAGTCAGACCTATTATTTGTATTTTGGGTCTCAACTTTGCACAAACTCACAGTGAATGAAGCAAAACATTTTAAGTAGCTACATATTGGGCAGATTCACCTCCTTATTCAAAGGCAGAAAGATGATGGGAAAACTTCCCGTCTCTAGTTACACTCTCTGTTTAAGTCACAGAATCTCTGTGGGAGAGCCAGGTCATATCAAATAAAGCCTTCTGTGTGTCAAAGCTGTAGATAAATATTAATTCCTTTCTCCTGAAACATCTGAAAAAACACTGACTCTGAACAGCTACACAGCCAGGGGTGGGGGAAAATCAAACCTGTTTTTAATGATGACACTACTACCAGAGGTGAAATAAATCCTGAATTTGGATCTTTGCAGACAAAAATTATTGCCATTGATTTACCCAGCTGTTAAGCATAGTTCCTTTCCAGAAAGCAGTTCTGCTCCTCCATGTCTCAGCTAAGTATTTTTTGTACATTGAGTTATACAAGATTATTGCATAGAAAGACTGTACCTAGAAGAAAAGGTTAAGTGCTCAAATTACTTCATTATACTTTCCACCCTTTCCTGTGCATCTCCCCCTCCCCTTCTAAATTAACTTATTTTTCTATAGCTTCCCTTTTATTCATATTACTGTTCAGTATAATTTAAAAATAAGAGTAAGCTAACAAAATGGTTTGCAAAATCTACTGTCTCTGTTTCTATTATCTCCATTGATTGTTGCAAGTATAGCAATTACAACAACAGTTCTAAACACCATCTTGCCAGAATTACTCTTTCCCCTTCTCTGATAAAACTAAAGGTAATTTCAGAAAGACCAATCCTTTTATTTATTATGAAAATTGCTACATCACAGTCACTGTTTAAAACAGTATTTTGACATGGTTTTCTTTCCATTAAGGTGCCAGCACACAAGCCATGATTACTATTTCAAAAATATGATTAGTGTTATCTGTGATAGTTTGACATATGTCATTATAACATTCTATAACCTATGCCACCCTCCCCCCTTTCTGGAGTCAGCCATAGTAAGGAACAGCACCTATGATACCCACATTATCCATGGGTGTCATTGGTATAAATAAAGTTAACCATAAACCACAGAATACACACAAAAAGTTTCCCCAGGAAAATTACTTGTTCTCTACATGATCAAAAATGCAACAAGGTTAGAATTCTTTCACTCTGACACTCAAATTAACAGGCAAAAGTCTCAGATCCAGTCCGCTGTCAACTTGTTCACAAGCACAATCCCATTCTCCTCTCACACAGGCTTCCAGAGCAGACCTTGGTGTAGTGAAACTGAGGACTGCAGAATCCACGTGTTTAATTCAGTGCCAAAATATGAAGTGGTCATTTCTTTCATAAACAGAAAGAATGCTGAATGCCTTTATGTTTATAATTCTAGTCAACAGGAAAGTCCACAACAGTGTGATTATTTCCACTGCATTCAGCAATCCTTTTCAACACAGATGCCTCAAAACCTTTGCAGCCAAATGCACTATAGGTAACTCATTATAAATATTAGCATATTTCTATCTTTTTAAATAAACAAACATAATAGCTTAATTCAGGAAGACTGAATGGTTCTGTGGTGCAATTCATTCTCTTTAAACATCTCTATTGACAAACCAATAACAATAAAAACAATCCCACTGCTTGAGAAGCCATGCAGTCCAGACTTTCACATGTACTCTATGTAGATGACATGCTTTTTTGTAGCATTGTTAACTGAAAAGGAGTAAAATCAGCTTTCTGTTAGAATAAGAAATTATTTCTTCTCGGCAAGTCCTTGACAAACTAAGTCTCTTGCTTCACTTCACTGATAGCCTCTGGCTGCAGTTTTCCAATCTTAAAAGGGAAAGTTCAGAAGAAACAATGAAATATTTTCATCTGTAACAGAAGAATTTTAACAGAGTATTTTCTAAGTGCCATTTCAGGGAAGAAAGTAGGTTTGAGTGAAGTTCCAGTGACCAGATTATCCCACAGAGCCATGTCATCAATGATGGTCTAGGTAAGCTTTTCGTGTTGAATCTGGTAGTAACATGCCTGAATCAAAACAAAGTTCAGTTTAGCATACACACCAGTTACCAGCGAGCTGATAAAACATCATACACAAGAAAGTTGTTTTGTTTTTTTTTTTCTATCCAAGAAAACAGAGGCTTGGGCTTTCTACAAACAGTGATCATAGAGAGACACTCAAGAATCTTCTTATATGAAAACTAGCAAAAAGGGCAACAGGAGATTTTAAGTTACAAATTATGTCCAACTCTTAATGAAGCAAGACAGCATGATTTGGGATTCTGAATACTTCCACAGCTCCCAGCTTTACCAAGATGAAGTTTTTTTTTACTCACAAGTCTGTCTTTGCCCTGTGACAGAAGGACCCAAAAAAGAAACTATTTCCTTACAGAACAAGGATGCAGTGATTAAGCACTTCAGAAGTACTCAGACTGGAAAGCAAAGGTGTGTAGCATCTAGAGAAACACCCTGACCTGCTGCTCGATGGCTGTTCACTCTGTAATGCTAGCTCAAACACACCTTGGGTCAGCCATGACCAGAAACTTACTGTAAATGCCTCAGACAGCACTTGGAAAAAGTGGAAAATAAGACTCTACTTCTACTACATGAATGATTGTTAAAGGTCTCTTCCAACCCTGGCAATTCACTGATTCTATGATTTTTCTATATATTTTAACCAACTTAAACCATTCCTTTCTGCAGCACTATAAAAAATAACTGATATGAAAAAAAAATTGTGCACCCAACTGTTTCCAGTTTGCACAGAGAGATGTCACAATAGAAGCTTAGCTTTTTATTTTAAGTTTCATGTTAATAACCTCCCTCCAAAACAACCCCCCCAAAAAAACTCTACACAGCTAACTGTCACAAGACCTACTAGTCTGAACAGGTCTGAGTTATCAGAGCAACCTATTTCTGTTATGGAGATCCCAGTGTACAATGGTGTATTAATCAAAACAGATTCTCCCCCTTTTTTCCACAATTAAAAAGAGGGAAATAATACATTGAATGTGTAGAATGACACAGTAAAAAGATTTTTTTTTTAAATTATTTTTTTGTGAAATTGATTCCTGAAGCAACTTGATGTGATGTTAGACTTAAACATTATAGGAATGGCTAACTCCAAAACATCACTTCATTTTATAGAGGAAATAATCACAGGAGAACAATGTAAGCATTCAGAACAGTCAACAGTAACCAATATTACATTTGAATAACGTACGTTTGCACATGGCACCCTTTTATTAGCAGTACCTGCACTTGTTAGGGTATCCTAAGCTCTAAGTTTCCATGCTCATCCAAGAAAAATCTTGAATAAAAATGTCAGAGATCACAACCTGATGTTCATACAGTTGTCCTAAGTTGATCATCATTGCTTAAAAGCTGATTAATTAAAAAAACCCCAAACATTTAATAACCTTTAGTATTTTTCATACCTTCAAGGTAGTGAACATGATGCCTTGCTCCCCATGCTGCAGGTAAGGATCCATCAGGTCTTCAATTAAGTGCACCTCAGATCCTAAATTCCTTATTCTGTTACATGCAGGTGAGAAAGAAAACTGTTCAACAGAGGGTGTCATTGTCATGTTTCTACCTTTTGTATCTGGTGTTGTGCAAAAACCCATACTATTCCCTAACCTCTTTCTAAGGTCACTTCAGTCAACTGTTCAAAATTTTTTTCAAGCCAAAGCAAACACAGCCAAACAAAAAAATTAACTGATGTACACAAAGCTAGCACGTAGTTCTGTAATGAGAAGCAGGAGTATTTAATACTGCTAAAAGTACTCATACTGCCTCTGCTCTGCTTATGGCTGATGCCACTCATAGTGCCTACCTGGCTCGCAGCACCACATAGAGAAAAACAGGAAATAAGTCATCCATGGACCACAGAAAATCTTCCTGAAGGGTCTCAAGTACACTCTGAGAGATCTCTTCAAAAGTCTGCTGGATCACCTTCAACTTGTCGGATGGGGTAAATGTGGTACTGTTCAGACAGCAAAATCAGAACAGGGTAAAAGTAAGAAGTTGTGCATCTGCATCAAAACCAGGAAGACAATTTGCTAGCTAACATGAAGCCAGATCCTTTGCACCAAGGCTGTGCAGTACCATAGGCAGTAATTGCTGGAGAACAGCACACTGCTGCAAGCAAGACTGTCTTCAAAGTTTGGAAATGTTTTAACATAGTGGTAAGGAGGAAAAAAAAGTTCCATTCTATAATTTCTATTTACATTCTTACTGTAGAATTCCTTACACAGAAAAGCTCCCTGTACACAGGTCATGCTGCTGTAACTGTTTAGAAATTCACACTCATAAATTCCATTTGAAACCCTGACACTTTTGATTCTAAAAAACTTGCTATGGACACATCTCTCAGTCACATTTATGAGGCTGCACTTCATTCCCCACTGGGAGACATCATTCACATCTTCAAGAAGAACTCTGAAATATCTTGATGACCCCGCTTATTAAGGTGACCAAAGAAAAGGTGACAGGTAAAGGATCACAATAAAATAATTACTACTACAGCAGGAACAGTAAAATACTAAAAGACAAATTTCAGAGAATTACCTGATTTGCTGTAAACATTCAACTGCAGAGGCAAAGCATGCATCTTTTGTACTTGATGATACCTGTGTAATCATAAGAAGATTTATCACGCAGGCTTGAACAGCACACTACTCAACAGAAGAAAAACAGTGTATCATGCTACACTGGTGTAAAAGATAAATCAAACTAAATAAAACAAGACAAATAAAAATAAATGAAAGTATACTGATTCATAAACAGACATGACCTAAACCATAATGTAAACCCCAAGTTGTTCAAAGTTATGATTATTTAGCCACTCTTACTGATGCATAGAGACTCGAGTTCTACACTACGACCTCTAAGCATTCAGCAACTTTCAGCAAAGCAATGATTAATAACAACTATACATGTATTCTCTTGATCAGAAAGTATGCAATGGTGCAATTCTCTTCAGCAAGCGGCTTGAAAATTTCCTTGAATGATGTTATTCTCACTTTTTCATAACTGGAGACCAAAATCTTCCTGAATTAGAATTCATTACAGTGTAAGACAGTAAGTGACAAAGCTGGACTGACAGATGTAAGAAATCACTAATCTGGCTGCTAAGTAGCAGACAAATTTCAAGGAAAAAAACCTGTATACCATCTCTTAAACAAAAAACCTGGTCAAAAATTCTTTGACCCCTTCTTTATTAGCTCAGTTTCTTTCTGTAAAGAAACCCTGGGCAAAAGCACACTGTAAGCCAAGGCCCCATGAACATACCTTTCTACTCTCCCCAAGGACGGAGACAGTTCCTGGCCAAAATTTCCTGCAAAGAACCCAACATAGAGGGTTGAGAAAGCAGACTCTTAAAGCATTTTTCACCTTATGAATATGAACTAACCATGTTCTTCTGTGAGATACAACAGCTCGCTCTACAGGATCAACTACATCTAGCAGAAACAGATGGAAAATGACCTAATTTTGAGATGCCTTGCTCTGGTTTTCAAACAATGCCACTCGTCCCCATCCCCTACCCTGCCACTCTTTATGGAAGAGCGAAGTTTTTTACTCACTCTCTGAACCACAAATAAATCTAGATGCATTTAAATCAAAGAAAAGCACTTTGGGCAACAAGGGGTTTTAGTTGCTTAATTTAACTGCATGCCATGATCTTTTCAAGTTGTTTTATTCCTGGAGCATACTCACGCTTGCACTCCAAGAAAACTCAGCAGAGCCAGATCAGTTTGTTTGTTTAGACGTAAAACACATTCCCAGTAAATATCTTCTTCACGCTCATTGTCTAAGGCATACAACATAAACAGAGGAGGATAGAGTCGTGGCAGTAACACAGGGAGCAGCAAGCCAAAACTGGTAACCACATAGCTATAAGGAAAGAGAGAGGAGGGTGGTTTGAAGAGGCAGACATTTTAACAATCTAATTATCTATAAAAATTGAATGAAGAAGAAATCATTGGAATGTATCTTTCATTTAGTAGAGTGTATTCTATGAGCTATAATAAAGTACAAATCCATCAAATAGCACCTAAGTTAAGCAATCCTTAGGAGTAATGCTCTTTCACAGTCCATGTACAGGTGAGTTTGGGGAAGGGATTGTGGTGCAGTTCTTTCTGACCACATCTGAGGTTGCTGTGGACATGACAAGGATGGGTACCAGGGTGAGCTCCATGTGACTGTGGTGCAGGGTATGTGCACTGGACCTGCATTACCCCTGTGCTCACATCCCACACTTTTCTGAAGCCTGGGCCAAAATCTGAATTTGTTTCCCCACAACAGACAAAAGCAAGTGTGGCCTTAAGTAGAAAACCTCTGCTGGGAACAGGGGTGAAATGCTTATTGTAACCATGAAAGCGTGCTTGTCAGAAACCTGTTACCAGAACCAAAGTGAGGGGGAGGGAAGCCTGCTTATAGCCATCACTGAAACATATGCTTATTTCCCCCCACCCAAGATCAAAAGAAAAGGAATATAATTAAGCCTTCCTTAGTTCAGTTTTTCTTCCTTCATTTACCCTGGCTCAGGAGATTCTGATCTGGAGTCAGACTTCCCGCTGCAGAATGATCGCCTTCCCTTTATCTCTGTTGCCAGAAATGGAATTGTGCTGCCCTCCTCCGGAAGGTCAGGAAACAAGAACCTAAACGGCAACACACACCGTAATGTTTGATTTGTCTTCAAACCATACAAATCGTAGCATGAGAAGGCAAGATTGGAAAGAAAATTCAGCTACCATAATACATGCTGGCTAAAACAGCACAGCTAACAGATACACAGTAGCATTTTTCTGGAAGAAAACTTACAAAGGCAAATACCTCCAGTGCCAAAGATACCTCTCCTACCTTTCACACCACTTCCCTCCAAACAAGGCTTCTCATGGTTAATAATTTGCTTAATATGCTTAATAATGCTTAATAATAATAAGCATTTTCTGCTTTCAGATTTGTAGGACTTAAAGTTGTAATTGCCCTCAAGAATCTAAGCAAGCACTTCACAGGAACATCAGTTATCCACGCTGGTAAGAACCACAATGGAACGCACTGCAAGTCCCCATCCTCACTATTCTTCTATACCTTTTGAATACTGCCTTTTCACAGTGCAGATATCCAGACAGTAAACTGGAAACCCATAGTCAAGAAGAGCTTCCTGCAGCAATATTTTTAAGTACAATGTAGGATGCAATGCACTGTGAAGATTTTAGATTTTCTATATTTGACAGATTATTCCAACCTCCTTAAAAGGTTAAGAAAGTGTAAGCAAACCTCAAAAAAGAGTAAAGATACAGGCACACCTGGCCATCATAAACACTAGGCAGTTTCAGTACATGAGATATCTGTAATTAATTCAGCAGTAGTTTTGACTTTAAAATTAGACTCTGTACCTAACCAACTGGAAGATACGTTTGAGGTAGGACTTTATCTCTCTGACAGCCTCCTGCAGCAATCGGCGATTAGCTCCGACTCCAACGTAAGTCATTCTGTAGACAGCTACCAGTGCTTCCACCAGCTTGCCCAACGGATGGAGAGGAGTATCACAAGCCTGAGGTGAAAGATATTAATTGGCTAGAATTAAAACTATAATTGAGACAAAACTGACTTTAAGGCAGTATCTATTAGGTATATAATGATTTCAGTCTTAGCTGTGGAATTAAATTCAATACACTGGGAAGTTAAAAGCAAACATTAATTAATACAACACGGATGGGAAGAGTGCAAATATAGAAGCAATTAAGGAAAGGTTTCAAAAAGTGAGCTTGACATCATGCCTTACCAACAAGTTGTGTGAGCATTTGTGAAGCACGTTACCTTTATCAAATATTTTTTTATATTTTCATATTTTTCCAGGGTGAAGGCACCAATGTGTTGTGGAATAAACTCCAAACTTTCCAGTGTCTGAGTATGGGAGCGGCTCAGTAATTCTGGGCTGCAGTTTTTAAAAGGACAACAACATTGTACAGATTATTTATTTGACAAGGTAGGAAAAAAAAAACAACCCTGAAGCCAACAACTACATTCTCTAGGAACCAACCTGTCTTTGTGTTGTCGTCGGTTGGTGGTCAGGGCCACTGCAATATTGTCCCAAGCCTTCCATCTGTCCCCCTGGCCCGGGCTCTCACAACCAAGCTGGTTCCAACACTCTTCAAACACAGCCTTCCATTTCTCATCAGGAGGCACTGCCAGGATCCCAAGTTTCCGCCTAATAAAATGACCAGCTACTCTGTTAAAATCAAACAGTCGTGAAACAACACATTCAGCTAGGAAAATCACCTATGGCCACTGTCAATCTAACACCATACTACTGTACTAAAAGCTGATACATCTTAACAGTCTCTACTGGGAGCTAAATTTATCTCAAAGAATAAACCTAGAACCTCCAAAACTTTGGAAGTTTTGACTTCCAAAACCTAGAACGAACTTAAAAAGTTATTCTTAACTGTCTTTTCCTTGCTAAATAACATACTCTAATCCATGTAGTATTTAGCGAAGTAACATGTAGATATTAAAAATACTGTAGTAATGTGGTAAAAACCATGAACCTTCTTACATTAGACAAGTCCATCTTACTTCTAGGAAATGGGTTTGTTCAAATGCTAAAAGGACTGGTTTGATTTCCAAGAAAAAGGGACTAACAGCACTCTACCCCTGGTATTCATTCACAAGGCTCAGGACACACTCACATACCAAAGATGTGGCACAAAAATGCCAAATATCTCACTATCCTGGGATGTACACATAGCACAGCTACCCAGATAAATACAAAGAATTAATATATGGCTTCTGGCCCTAAAGTAACACCTACTTATGACAGTAAAACCATCTCGGGCATAATTTCACCAGCAGCTAATGCTCAGGGATCCTCAACAGACGAAGGAAAACCAAGAACTTTCACTGTTCCTCCTATAGATAAAGGTATCTCAGACATGGAATGAAATTTAGGACTTTGACAAGCTTTCATAAAGCACATAAATGCTGTCAGGGTTAACAGTTCTAGCTTGATTTAAAGCAAGAGTCAGAAATCATCAGATCTTTCATTAATATTTTTCCACCACATCTGAAATGAGAACTAGCAACACCGATTATTTTTCCATGCTTCCAGTTTCACAAGGCAGAAAAAATAGGCTTCAAGCCTTTCCACAAATTAGACCAGAAGATTTCCAACTTCAAGAAAGCCTGAAAAGGGTAGATGAAATCCTTACTTCACAAGCACTCTTCAAAAGTATGTGCATACATTTATTCATAGACTCCCTACTGGGGTAAAAAGCAGAGAGCTGCTAAGGTTTCAAGTGTTGTTCATCAGGGAGGCCTGCTTAACTCCGCATCCTGTTGCAGGTATCAATGTTGTCAAAAGAAATTACCAGTGAATGCTTCAGGAAGCATACTGAGAAGTCATCTAGGTAAAAACATTGGAGTTGCATTTACCATTTTAATCTGCAATTTGAGTCTGTGTCAAAGCCACTGAATCCTGTACAATTACTGATACTGTAAACCAGTATATTATGCTATCAAACACCGAAATTTCACCAAACACTTTTTAAATTTACTTAAATGTACTCAACTTATCTCATATATATATATATAACATACCTCAGTTATGACTTAAACTGTGTCTTTTTCCCCCCCAAAAATAGACCTAGTGCATGTGCTGTAAGGGCTTATACGAATACTTCTAAAAATTATCTTTGCCAAAGTGTTAAAATTCTCTCTTTTATAATTCAGCAGATTTTTCTATTATTTTCTTACACATTGTTTGAAAGAGGTGTAAAATTTACCCCCACAGCATTATTAAATAACACATTAAATTAATTCATTTACTAGGCAAGTAATTGGCAGAAGGCAGAAAGTTCTGTGATTGACTTAATCACTCAAATGTAAATTAGTCTCCCAGCATGTCAGGAATCATTGACTCAATTTAGATTTAAATAGAAAAAATTGAGACTGCTTCAGGGACAGTAGCAGCATGTTGGCTATTCTATAATTTTAGGCTGTTACTTGCCTATTGAAGTGGTAATTAAAGCAAGAATATATTTATAGATGCTTATTTTATTTCCTAAGCAGGAGACAAGAGGAGCAAAAACCAGAAAATGTTTTCAAAATACCACTGTTTCTCTGGAAATGTATTTTTAACTGGCCTTTGAAAAAAGACAATAGTTATGTTCCAAAGTATTACTGAAGCATATAACAAATTATTTCATACTCAACACTCACAATGCTTTAGGTTTGTCCTTCTCATTCTCATACAAGCTGGGTTTGAAGTAGGTTCCTGTGATTTTGATCCCTGATCCCCACTCTCCACTGAAGATACCTTCAATATAATCCCCATTTGGCAATGTTAGTGTTCCCTTGAGAGAAGATAATAAAAAATTTAACTGAAATCTATTTGGGTTACAAGGTCCAAATTACAAGGAAAGAGACTTCTTTTTAGATGGTAGTATTTTACAAGTGACAAGCACAATACCAAATAACCAACCTTTCCACTCAGAGTCCAGTTATCTGAAAATTCCCCCTCATAAACTGTATCATCCTCAGAAAGCAGAATTCCAGTCCCCTACAAAGACAATCATAAAAAACACAGAGCAGTAATTTTAACAGAAAGCCAGACCACATACCTGAAGATAAACTGAAAAGCCTTTTACTAATTTTTTGCAAATTTTTTTAAATTTTAAAAGCAGGTTCTGAATTAGTCCTAGGTGAAACAGAGCAGAGATTATAGAGACAATTTAAAAGCTGGGACAATAGAAATTTAGAACAAAAGGTTTACACAGCCTAACATAAGCTGATCTGCCCAAGAAAGGTACCACACTTAGAGGAAAAGTCACTACAGCAGAGTACAACTCACCATCATTTTGTTGGTGCTGAAGGCTCCTTCATAATACAGTCCAAACTGAGTCACCACCACACCATTGCCTTGGCAAACATCATCTTGCCACATTCCCATATACTTTTCTCCTCTGAAGAAAAATAATTAGGAAGAATGCAGTCTAATTAGTACATTTATATCCTTTCTTTGACTTTACTGTGATATTTGACTATTGCAAAAACTGTTACAAAAAAGGCATACAGCACTGCTTCAGGTCTGTCAATCTAGCTGCACTTGCTTCAGGGAAAGAGAGGGGTTTTTAATAACAACTAACTATAATGGAATTATGGATATAGCAAGCCCAGTCATTAATCTGAATTCAGGGGTATCTTCCAGCTGAATTCAGGAGTATCTTCCAAGGCTGGACCCATAGCCTTGCAGAATGCTGGTCTGATTCATCACACCATCTGGGTGAGAGCTTCTTGAAGAGACAGACACAGCATACTCTGCTACCAGGATGTTACTCATAAGAGAGCAGAAGCTCCAAATGCTCAAATGACTCGTCTGCAAAAGTGACAGGATGATACAAAGAGTGTCTGCAACTATTCCTGATTTGCCTGTGCAAGTGAAAAAAACTAAACCTTAGGCCAGAAACATATGTGCATATCCTTCCCTGAGACCAGGAGGAGAGCTACCATGAGGTCTGCTCACTCATATTCCAGTAACTCTGGAGTAAAAAGAAAACACTACATTCCTCTGCCACCATGAACTACCACTGCATTACAAATTCTGGAGGTGAGGGGGCCTGTGAGGAAAGCAGCCATCTCTTTAGTCAGTCCAAGGTAAACAAATGTCTAAATAAAGTCAAGATGTGGAGACATGTTGACGCTAGAGGACAAGAACAACCACTACCAATGAAAAAGACGAGGTGCAAAACTGACACCAGGAAATCCCTAGAGATGCTACATAAGCTCCCTTCCAGAAAAATATCCACATACACAAGACCTCCAGACTTTTTACTATTCTGCTTTTTAAGTGGGCTGTCAGTTCCACTACACCAAAACCAGTTTTCTTGGGGTCTCGCCAAAAGCTCTCTTTTTCAGGAATAAAAGAGCATTAAATTAGTGCATGAAAAAGCAGACTGTACTGATGTGTGCTCAGCATTCATTGAGCACATTCTGTTTAAGATCATCACTTCACTTTTCTGCCTGGAGAGAAAGCATCTTCCCTCTGCTGCAGTGACAGAATAAATAAGTCAATGGAAAACCTGAGCATAAGGTGAAATTTCCCTAGTCTTATATATCATAACACTGAATAACTCAGTCTTACATGCCCGAGATGAAAGAGTGCATGACATTCATAAAACTTTCAGCACTGCCACCACAAGATACCTCAGTAAGGTTCTATATTCAGTGCTAGTTTTCAGGCAGGAATATGATAGGAAAGCAAGGCAGAAAAAAACCCCACAAATACAACAAAAAAACCCACATCTACTCCAGAAGCAGCAACAAAATGCTGTCTCTAGAATCAGTTCTTTAGATCATCAACCCAGAAAGCCTAGTAAAAAGAAGATAAGAAAACACATGCACTAATAACACTACTAACAGACCAAAACCTTTCCTATTATTTTTGCAATCGCACATGGGAACAGTGCTTAAATACATGTGGAACAGAAGCCTTACCTTGTGATATCATCAAAAACTCCATAACCACTCTTCTTATCCATTGTCCACTGTCCAATGAACATGCTGGGAGAGGAAGAGGTCAGCTTCCCACTGCGTAGCAGACCATGCCCATGACGCATGTTATCCTGGAAACACCCTTCATACACCTCACCAGTAGCATAGCTATTGGCAGAAAGAGTAAGAAAGATTCCTAAAATCTACTTTGCTATTGTGATTTGGTGGTTTTGTTACATTTTTTTGTTAGATTTTTTTGATAATTTTTTTGTTGCTGTTATCTTTTCTTCTTTCTCCCCTGAATGGTTCAACCTTCTTCTCCTTCAAGCAATCACAGGACAGCCCCACCAAGCAGGAGCTACAGTAGAAGTATGTTTGGGATAAAGGTGAGCCTTTAGCACAAGTCATCTGATGCATTGCTGTTTTAATTTAATTTAATTTTTGCAGGCTATTTAGATGTTACATTTATCTCTCAGGAGAGTCCTTTATTGTTGCAAGTTGGTAACAATATTAGGATAGATGTCAATACCAAAACACTGCACATGTGTGCCTCATGGGAAGAAAATAACCCAAACTAACTGAAATGCAACAAGAAAGTTACACACAGCTTGCTAAGGAGTGTGACAGAGCATGAGTCCTGCTCTCCCCTCTGCAACGACAGCAACACAAGCACTACATGTCACCTGTAGACTCCATGCCCACACATTTTGCCTTCCTTCCAGTAACCCACGTAGTGGTCATCCTTATTCAGTGCTTTGTTTGGCACTCGGTATTCACCGTACCTGTCAGGGAACAGAAATGGAACACAAGCAGCTGTAACACAAACATTTCATTACAAACAGGAACAGATGTGTAGCAAACTTGCTGTAAAAGCAGAATGCTCTATATAATTTTTAGTGTGTCTCCAGCTACAACAGTTACAGATTATTTTTATTATTTTTTTTAAACAGAAAGCAGGAATTCCACAATTCCCAGGTCATTTTAGCCTGTACTACTTCTCTGCTGTTGAATCTAGCCATGCTACAGCATTTTTCTCAGCTTTGTACTTCTCACAGCCCTCACAACTCTGCTCACACTGTAAGACTGCCTCTACCTTTGCTGTCTTCTTTAAAATTGAGGCACATCTTTACTCCAAGGAAAAACAAAAACAAGTCTTGATACAGAAAAATATGTTTAAAAAAAAACCCAAAAGCTGCTGGATTCCCACTATGCTTCAACAGTAGCACAGAACTGTTCACAATTTCGGAATGCCTTTTTAGGCATTCTTTTTATGCCTAAAAACAATGAGACGTGAAACGTCTATTTACTGATTTTCATCTTCAGGAGAGATTAAAATCCAATTATGAAGGTTCTCCTAAAAGCATATCTACCCCAGAAAGACATTACTGTTGTCAAGTGTACAGATTATAGTATGCCAGCTAAAATAAAAATACATGGCATTTGATAATCCTAGCAAGTACAGCTGAATACCAATCCATTTGTTTCTGGTGGGGATCTGTTTGCATTGCTGCCATATCCAACAACCCTAAAATCACCAAGGTTTGTTACACTTCCTATTGGTCAGAAACAACCAAATGTCTCATCTAGTTTTATTGGCTGACATTACACCAGTTGCCAAGGTGCATTTTAAAAAATTATCTGCAGCCAGACCCTATTTCTGTTATCTGTCAAGCTTAATACTTTGAAAGTAACTGGAAACTAATAGGACTCATAAATTTTTATCCTGCCCAGTATAGACAAGTCTGCTTGCAAGTTTCATACAAAAATGCCTTTGGAAATAAGTTAACCTCTTATCTTAGTAGTAACCTAGGCAGATTCAGAGCAATGAAATCCACACATTAAATCAAAGCTGTGTAATAAATGAAGTAACTTTCAAGTGGTCTTATTTGTTTCAACAGATAACTTTATCAAGTCTAGGAATTAATTCATGCTATTTTCAAACTCCTCTGTGCCAGTTATCTTAATCATTAGGATCACACAGGCTCATTAGTTTTGTTTTTATCACCCAAATCCTGAAGTCAACTCAAGATTGTGTCATCTTCTTCCTGAATTATTAAACCCTCACTCTACAAGAAACACAACAAGGAAAACATTAGAGAAGATGCATCACTACACTGCATGAAAGGCACTGAATTTTCTAGAAAGAAAAAAACACAACACTGGAGCTTTTGGAAGAGTATTAAACCCCCCAAAAAAGTTGGCTACCTATACAGCAGGAAGCTGACTACAGACTTTTCATTTGCCTTCCTATGCTTATGAGTTTACACACACACACACTCCCAGCCCCCCTGTTTGACTGTTTTAACATTGCCTTTCTCCATCCTACAGCTGATTACCCCAACTAGTTTCAGTTTTTATGAAAGAACAAGTTTTAAATCATGCAGTCGCATGAGTCTATTGTGAAGACAACTAGGGAACCTCCAGATAAATGAGCGAGTATCTGTAGATCAACATACAGATATATCTTGTTAACAGATATATCTTTTTAACATACATAACCCTGAGTCAGTATGATTCACTGCAAAACCTTTGTAATTAAAGGTTTTTGTTATTATCTCTTACAATAAAAGGTATTTCTTGTCCTTTGGCCCCACAAGCAGTGAGAGGATCTTACCCATCCTCTAGCCCAGTCCGGAAAGTCCCAGAGTACATTCTTCCATCTGCCCACTTTAGGATCCCTCTGGAAAAAATAGACAAAGCCATACATGTGTGTAAGGTAATCAGTTCACTTCACACTTCCCAATTTCTGTGAGTGACCCAACTTACTGATACAGCAATGACCTCATTTTGTTTTCAACTGTTACATTCAAATGTGTTTACCTGCCATGGGGCTTTCCTGACAGCCACCTCCCATCATAAACAGCATCCTTAAAGCGAGGGTCCTTGTAGAAGGTGTATCTGGCACTGCGGGAAATGGGGGGCTCCTGTCTTGGCACGTTCCCTCCAGCTCCATACAGAATTAAGTCAGAAGTCCCCCTGAGGGCCTGATCCACTGCTTGGCTTATTGCCCTCAGCCACTTGGTCTGCAACAGAGTTGCATCACAGCATTTAGCTAACAACTGCCTTCGCACTGAATCTCACCTTTACAGACACTACAGTCTCCTCTGCACTCCTCAGAGTACAGTGATATACACTGGAGCACGGCTACAGCCAAGCAGAGTGTGCAGTCAGCCTGCACACCCAGCTGTAGGAGAACTTCATTCTTTGTGAATACTCAGGAAATACTTCTCCCTGTTTGGTTTCACAGGAGAGGAAAAACTCATACATGTCACTGAGGCCAAGCGTAACTTGTAGATATTGCCTACCTTTTCTTGAGGTGTTGAAGAAATAAGTACAAATTGTTCTTCTGGTGTTGTAATCTTCAACCCATTCCTACATGAAAGAGTGGAGAAAAGTATTTTAATCTAGAGAAATCTCATTCCAAAAAAGGGAAAGTTTCTTAGAGCTCAAACATTGCATATTCCCTTCCCCACCCCAGATAGCATTCACTTTAATATCAATTCAGCAGTTAAAAGAAGCACTAAGAAAGACTACTTGCTTTCCTCAACTACCTTATTCTTTCATGTTTATACATTTTTTTAATAGACATAGGAATGCAGTACGTTTTCTAAAACAAGCTATGATTGAATCCAGACTTATACCACTTCTAGTTTATAACTGATTAAAAAACGGTCATTCACCCTCCCAATATATGAGTACTTTAGCATCACAAGCAAGAATACTCACACGTTACCAGCTTCTTCTGAAAGAGCTTCTACCCACAGAGTAGACAGGGGAAAAATATGGTGCGTTGAGAACTGTGGGCAAGGAGAAAGGAAACTTCACTGGGTACTGATCCATTATCCCTGTCCCATGCTTTTTCTGGACAGGTTTTTTCCCTTTCTTTACTGTGGACAATTGAGCACTGCAGCCTGCTTATATGCACCTTGCTCCAAGCAACAGCTAACAGAAAGCACAGTAGCCATCAGGCAACAGCAATCAAACATTTTAAAAATGCATGCAGTTTCAAATTTATTTGTAAATGTGAAAGAAGTACAACTTTTAAGCATTCAAGAAACACTGCAGTGAATGGTACAAAAACTTTATTTCACCATATGAAAACACGTGTCATTTTGCTTGAAGCAGAGCAATAGTTTTGTTCCTGGATACAAGCTGGCTTACCTGAGCATGCACCAGAGCATCATTGAAGAGGATGAACCAGTTGACTGAGAACCTCCCAGCATGCTGCAGGGACAAACCCCGGTTGCTGCTTTCACAGATTAAACGGCGCTCTGGCTTACGCAAGGAGTCCTACAGGCAAGGTTCAAAACAACATCACAAATGCTCACTGATTGTGACCCGAGGTCAGACTGCTTGTCTTTCATACTAAAGGCTCAAGCTTTCTAAAGTTAAGAGCACTACAGCAATGTAAGTAAGAAAAATGAGAAGTGGAGCTGGGACAACAGCACCATCAACAGACACAGGGAGCAATGCTAAGAGCAAGATGTTCATTATACCGTCATTTTCCCAGGAAAGGTCTTCCAGAAGCCAAGTGTGTATTCTGCTTCTTTCCTTTTCCTGCCGAGATGGACAGCAAGGCTCTCATAGCATGAACTAGCATCCTGTAACTTCTGGTATTCTGGAGATGCCTACAGGGCACAAGGTAAGACAGACCTGAGAGTGTTTCTGAACACCTGTGCCACCTGCACTCACCAAGCTGCTGTAAAACTGCTTGTTTTTCTACACCAGCACCAAATGCAGGACAGTCGATCTGGTAAACAAAGTAACAATCAAGGCCAAGTTATACTCAGCCACATGCTCTACTGGTGCACTGGGGGGGGTTAAAAATCACAGAGGTTCCATGAATGTTAAGAGAAGAATGATCAGTATCCAGTTACATGATCTACCTTTCCACAGCTTAACAAGGTGTAGCAGAAGTCCTGCTACAGAAATAATACTTCAAATTAATATATAGGGATAAGCATACAAGTAGTTACTGTTTCTCTTTAATCATATTTCATTTCAAAAGAATGCAATTATATACATCTAAATAGGTGGTAAAAGTCTGCCTAATATATTATATAGTATTTTTAGTGGAGTATTGCATCTAAGACTACCTAGAGTAATGATGCCAGAAGGAACTGAAAAGCAACAGGCAAATATCAAAATAATATACTTCTAATTAAGCACTCAGGCACATAAACAAGTTCTGGCAGGGCAACGAGTTTCTACCTGTCACGCCATCTGCACAGGTGTGGTGTAAGATTGCTCAAATAAATGTGCATGATCTTCCCTGAAGCAAAGACAAGTCTGAGGCAGCTTCTGTGGGACTAAGCTGTTTCTAATTACCTGGCATTTGCTTCACACAGGTATTTCCGAGCCATAAGTTTCATGTGTATACTTATTCAGATATAGATAACAAAGCCAGCTTACCACTTCAAAACAGGTGGCAAGCTTTAGCAAAGTTCTAGCATAATTATGAAGTCGTCCAAATGGCATGAAAAACAGAGCATTCAGAACTTCCATCAGCTGGAGGTTTTCCTCATTCTTGGCAGATAGTTTCTGTAACAGCTCCTGGTTTTTACTCAAGAAATCTCTAAATGATGGGACATTGGGGAACAGAGGGAGAAGAGAAAAAGACAGTGAGGCATCAGTGATGTTTTAAATAAATGAGACCAGAATGCCCCTTTCTGGATTATCATAAGCCAATAAAACTTCAAAGCAAATACATGCTGTTATTAATCTATTCCTAGCTTAGTTTAAGTAAGTACAGTAGCACACTCTTGTAGCTCTCTAACCTCTGCAACACAGGACCATTTTCACTGCTCTAACATGCTCGGCCATTTAATCTGCATGGAAAGCAACTAATTGCATTTTCCTCTTTAACACTTGGTGTAAGAGCTAACATCTGGAACGACTCCCCCATTTCTGCTACAGTAGTAAGTTTCTAACACTATTGATTCATTCAAGAAGGTGTGAAAAAATCCTAACTTTGCTCCACTGCACTTCCCTAAATATATCCAATTAATCTCTTCCCCACCCCTGCTGTTCAAGACAACTGACCAGTTTTTTTTCCCCTAACTATAAAAATTACATCCTACCTCAAAGAAAGGCAGGAAATCTGTTCAATCCTCAGTCTGTTTTCCAAGAAGGAGAACTAATCTAGTTCAGAGAAGAAGAGGGAAATAATTCTGAAGACAATGCATTAGCACACAAAACCAGGATTTCTTCATCAAAAGGAAACCAAACGTACTATTCCCTCTCCTTCACCATACCTGGGTGTATAGGTGTGCTAGCAAATATGACACATCTGCATTAAAATACATCCAGCTGGGAGGCATTTAAACCACAAGCTGCAAGAATAGGGTGAGGCTGAGAAAGCAGGCCCCAGGGACAGCAAAACAGATCAGAGAATTGCACAGCAGGGTCCCCAAGAATTCTATGTGATTAGCAAGATGCCATTTCATACATCAAAATACCATACCTTGTCTAGGTCTGCTAATGGTATTTAAGAACTCTCTTGTTCAACAAGCCTTAAGGAATAAAGTCTTCTTCAGAGAGAAGACCATATTTCTCAATTTTAAATTTAACCATCTGTTTGGTTTGCAGTTTTGAAGTGCTTCGAGATCCTCTTATAGAGGTCTCTCTGTAGAAAAGTGACAAACAACTGATTTGTAGCACCAAGTATAGCTCACCCACACTTTCAGAACTCAAAAACCTGCTGTCAATGAAGACTTGTATTGAAGACAGCACTTCTCAAAGGTGCTTAAAGACTACTTCTAATACATTTGTGTTGCAGAATACCCATAAAAGGCTGAAATAATTAACAGCTAACTTAAGACAGTACTCCTCAGGGAAGGGGCAAAATTCATTATTTTTATGAAAGATATTCTCGACTTCCCTTTCCAAGTGGCAGGACAAAGCTTTTAAAACATCTCCTCCCTGAAGTTTCAGAACCTGAAGAAGTTTTATTCACCTAATGAGACCCTAGTTGCAGTAGGAGAAGCTGAGACAGCTGACAGTAACAACTGACATGAGGCATTTCAGTAAGAGTAATCTCGGCACCCAGACTTTTTCAGTACAAATTATAAATAAGCTTATATTTGAAATAAGATTTCCTGTAAGTCACTTGAAAAATCTTGACCACTGCTGCAAGATTCTCAGTGCCTTTCTGCAGTGAGATTTTTTTACTTAGTCCTTGTCACTGGTTCTCTGGTGCAAAAGATTCTTTGCATTAATACCCTGACATTTCACTAATACATTGATACAACATTCAAAGTGCTCCATAAACAGCTGCAACAGCATTACTCCCAGATTACAGAATTTCAAAAGGAATGGAAGGTGACAATTCCTTGGATTAGTTAAATACCCTCATTGAAGTAACTTCTTCACAGCATTAGAGTGAAAGGTGCATGGTGTCATTATTTTTCAGACAAAATACTATTGAACTGACAAAAAAGCCTTACTTAGTGATCTGTAAACTTCAAATATATCACCTCAGGCCTTAAGGTACAATTTCTTCATTTAAGAGCACCTATGCATGAAATAGGGCAAGCAACATAGAGAGGCAAGGCAGACATACATGCAGGGTTGTTATTTTTGCACAATTTTGAAGTGCTGCCATAAACTTAAAATATTCAAGTGGAATTGAATTCACATTATCTAATCTCACTGATTCTTAAACAAAAGTTTCCTGTGCTGTATTTCCTTGTCAGCAACATTTGAAACAACAATATACTAAAAAACACTGAATAGATAATGAAAATTTAACCTCAAAATGAAGCTTTAAAATAAAAATTATCTGAAAAATATTTGTTTCTTTCAAGAAATTAACAATAATTTATGCTTTTTTACTCCTTTCTCCACCTTCACAATAGAGTAACTGAACTAATTCAGGACCATTTTAACCTAAATTTTTTATCACAGTTGAGAGAAAGTAACTTTTTCTTGATCTGATAGAAAATTAACTAGTGTACTCAAGCAGGCTACGACCATGTCTCTGCATGCTCATTACTACACACATAAACACATGATTTTTTGAAGTGCAGTTCCTTGCTGATAGATCAAAAGCTCCAGAAAATGGTACAGGTTTGCTTACATTGCTGGCTTTGCGAGAAGCATAAATCCTCCCATCACAAGGAAGTTTGTTACTGAAGTACAATACCTAAAATGGGGAAGAAAAAGAGGTTCCATTACAAACTAAGAACATCCCTGGAAATAGAAACTGTTGTAATTTCCAACAGTTTAACAATGAGATCGATAATATCTTTTACAATACATGTAGTTTAAGTACTTGAGAAAAAACTACACAGTGAAGCACTCAAAGATACTGCAACACTTCCCACTGGAAGACAGGGCATGCATTACCATTCCACATTCCTGCGGCCATTAGCACAATGCAGAGGGTTTAGTTTGAACACAAAACTTGAATTTTTAACTTTCTCTCAAATTTTGGTATGTAGGCCATCTGTTTCAACAGTTCAGTACTGCTAACTTCTAATTATATTCAAGAGGATAACCTCAAGATAGGAATTTTTCTTTTCCTGATATTTGAGAATCTGCCTTTCACTTTTCCCCTACCAAAAAAGACAATAATTTAAAAATTACAAACAAAGAAGAAAGTTTCCTTTAGGGGGATATGGCATAAGTTTATCACTGACCCACTAAGAGCAGTTACTTTTGTGCTTGAGTTAAAAAGAAGTGCAACTAGCAGCACATTCAAAATGCTAATGCATAACAGCTGAAGCTGATGTACTTGAAATTTAGTTCCCTTACAGATTTTCACATGTCTGGTAACCAAAGACTACATTCTGAGAGGACATTTTAAGACTCTCCCCTCCATCCAGCCAGTATTTTTCACAAAAGTCTGTAGGTATTAAGTAGTATGTGACTTATGCTACATTTGGATTAAATTATCCAGCAACTACAAAAGTTATTTAGGAGAAAGGCAGTGAATAGCTAACTGCATAGACTAACTCTCCCGAAGGCATTAAGCTGGTAAAAAGGACAGCCAAGATAATTTGGTCTTAAGTGTGAGCACTAAAGCAACTCTGTCTTTTGGGTGAAAGGTATAATGCTCAGCTATTTAGCAGTTATAGGGACAGAGGAATCACACTTCTGGAAGACAATTTTCAGTTAATGACTACTGAAAAGACATTTTGTAACTGCTTAGTACCTACACACTGTAACTCTGTTCTATTCCATTATAAGATCCTTACTATTAAGTAATGAACGCAACACTTTTAACAAGTGTATATGCAGCAACCAAACTGAAGCTTGAATGTAAGAGAAGCTGAAGCTGTCCAGATTGCTCCACTGGAGAAAAATTTGAAATCCACAGCTTGCATTTTGTGTAAAACTTCCCATACAATTTAAATCACAAGAATATAATTTGCACAAGAGTTTCTTATGTAGGTTTCCTTAAGATCTACTTTCTCCTAACTCAGGGCTTGTGGTGTCCAGTAGATTAAACTGGCAGACTCAGAATGAGAGGGAACTGGATACTTGCTCAGTGTAACTATCCAAAAAGAGACTGGAATGCTTCAGGATGGCCAAGCTCCTGGCTTCTTTCACTCCATGAAGAAAGCTACTTAAAGAAGCTCCATGCTGACCGATGAGATAGCACAGCTTGCTGAACCTGCTTGCCATTTCCTGCAGCAACTGGATTGTATTTGCACTGCCCAAGTTATCTGTAACAGACCAGAAAGCAATTTAGCTTACCTTCCAAAAGAGCAGCACCTGTTAATAAGGGGAATGAGCAGAAGGTGCTGTGCAGGTGTTTCACTGGCCATTTCACCTCATTGCTACCTTAGCCAGGATCAAGAATTCAACAATTATAGACTAGACAGATACAGCACAAATAATTAAGTTCTTTCAGGTAAAACAGTCAGGAAAAGTGCAGATACTGATAACATGATGGAGATGTCAAAATGCTGATACATTTCACCAGTTTATCTAAACAGGGGAGAAGAGTAAGACTTCAGCTTAATCTTAAAAATATATAATTATTTTTTACTATTGTATGAAGACATTTGTTGTGGTACTTAGAGTAAATAATACAAAATAGTAAAATAATTTCTTACCTAAGCCTAGAAGAGGTCTCAGAACCTGAGATTTTATCTCGCTCAGCTTGAAATAAAACCTTCTCTCAGTAGAAGCCAACTCATGCAAACTGGCAATATATCCCATTACATTTTTGTCTACCAAGACCAAACAGTTGTCACCACCAGCTATCACACTGCTTATGTACCCTATCTGAAAGATGAAAAAGAGAAAAGTAAAAACAGCAGTCTATTTTTCTTTTTACACTTCAATTTACAAATAGGATGATGCAGAATAAAGCATATATTGAGGAGCACCAGGTGACAATAACTATTGATTACCTAGAGTAACAAATACAATCAACATCGATTTAATAATACAAGAATGGTAAAACTACAACAAATATTTATATTTGTAATGCTGTTCATTTTCCTCGCACTGACAGAGTAAAATACCATAAATAGACCATCTTTTAAGGTGACCCCTACAAACATTCCATATTTAAGAGATAGTGACCAAAGTCGAGTCATACAGAACTGCAATATATTTCATGCTTGTGTTAGCAATGTTGATACTAAATAGTATCATTATGTCAGCTATTTCTCCTAATAACTAAGAACAAGCTTTTAATATTATGACTATACTCTGAACTACAGTCCTCTCTGAACCTGAAAGTTGTCAATTTATTGGTAAGTGTAAAATTACAGTACTGATAAAGTGGACTAGTACTAATGAATATACCAACACCACAAGTGCTCACTCACACATGTGCAAACACACAGCCCCAGCATCTAAATCCCTGTCCCTCCCCACAGCCCCTCTCCAACTGCTCTTCTGCTCTACCCAGGGAAGCAGCAAGGAAACCCAGGACACAGAGCTGACCTATAACCCCACCATTTCCTTTCTGTTACCTTAAAATCACGTGGGTCTGAAATCATACACTTTGGAAGAGAACATACAGTCAGAGTATAGTACACATTGCCCCACCTCATGCCAGCTTTAAGGCAGATATAGGATTCAGCTTGATGAAGAAAATTGTAAAGGGGCAACTCCTCTGTCCCAGAAACATGCAAATGAACATTATGGTGCTTTTGCTCAGCTACCCCTTTACACCCACGAGAAAAGGAGGGAAAGGAAGGAGATGGTGCACGAATAAACATATGAAGATGGTAGTAAAAGCAGAGCACAATTTCAGGGTGCACTTCTGCAACACACATAACTGGAAAGAGATGGATTAGACACACTGGAAATACCTTCTTGCGCCTCAAACAGGAAGAACGACCAAGAAACAGGCAGAGAAGAGAACAACACTCACTAAGCAGGCATCTCCTCTGCCCTCCATAAGCTCTGCCCCTGCTTTGACTGCTAGGAACTGGCTACTTGACCTGATACCCTTGAAGACAGTTCAACAACCAGCACTGTGCTATTCCAAAAAAGTAACAGTATGACTTGCACTAACATAAAGAAAATATCACTCACCTTACTACATGATAGTAACAGAACTGGACTCATAGTACAACTGTTTTCATTCAGATTATTTTCTGACGTTGTCTCCTGGCCACTGTAATATAGCCCAGGCTGGAAGTCCTGCTCATCTGCTAAGAAGAGGGAGTAATCTAGTCCTGCTGCTGTACTCCAAACACCATCACCACATACCTGAAATTCACAAGGAAGGAAAAGATGTTAGAAATCATCACCTAATGATAGAAGAGTACTT
Source organism: Phaethornis superciliosus (assembly GCA_023637945.1). NCBI lineage: Eukaryota > Metazoa > Chordata > Aves > Apodiformes > Trochilidae > Phaethornis > Phaethornis superciliosus. The sequence continues at coordinate 141,722 of JAJQWJ010000007.1, forward strand.
TTTTTAGCCACACATGCATGTAAAACACTTGCCCAGAAAAAGTATTGCCATAACTGGTAATCTTTCAAAATCAGTGTCCCATATCAAATACATTTCTTGCATGTAGACAGAACGCTGTTCTCCCTACACATTTGGGACAGTTAACAAGCTGCACATTCACTTGCATAATTAGTTTTCCACTAAGACAAGTGCCAGAAAACATATGCAAGGGTCTGGTCTAACCCAGAATCATTTTGTGGCTTTTCACTCAACATGATGAGAAGTTCAGAACTAATAGAAAACCCACAGCCAAAGCAGCACTAGAAATACAGAAACAAACATTCTATGAAAGCTAAGAACAATAGAACAATGTTTAGAACAGAAACAGGGTTGCATGTTACTTAAGTTTCAGCACTGCAACATCTACATCAGAGAAACCAATAATAAGGTAGAAGTGAATTTTTTCAAGATACAATCAGTCACATTTCTCAGTTTTAGAACTTCAGTGTGGTCAATCACCAGTGGAAGCCTGTACAAAGGATTTCTTCTGTATATTTTCACAAGCTCATCTAAGGATCATAGTCACAGTATTAAGTCAAGAAAATCAAGGTCTCTATTAATATATTGCACACCGATAAATAAAAAAGGTCAGTTTTTAGAAATGGCTTTGTACTCACTCACTCATGTAAGAAGTGACCCTGAACTGAAAGAAATAAAATACAGAAAATATAAAGTACCTTTGCGAGACGAGGGACTGTTGTTGGGGAGTTCAAGTGACCAAGCTGGCCACAGACATTACTGCCCCATGAATACACCTGTAAGAAACACAGCTAAATATGAGAATGTAAATTTATATACATGGACACATACTGAACTGGAATAGGAAAACACAGGCAGAACTCTGGCAGAAACAGAACTAACTCCTTCCAAGATTCTTTCAACAAACAAAGGAATTAGCAGATTTGAGGCAAAACATTGAACAGTAGAAAAAAACAAATATCTCAGTTTTATCACAGATAAGCAATATATGATAAGGATCACTTGTACCTGGGATTTGGCAGTGAGTGCTAAGGAATGATGACCACCAGCAGAGAGGTGAATCACTTCTTTACCATCTAGACTTTTCACACACAGTGGCTGAAGTCTGTCAATTGCCAGAACCCAAGGCAGAAGCAGGGGGAAGAAAAAAGATTATCAGACATATACTTAAGACAAAAATAAAATCCAAGTTTTATTTTTACTCAAAATAAAAATACAGAGAAAACAAATATACATGGAGTCTTTGGCAATAAACCAGCTTAGTCAAAATGGTCATGAAGGGCAAAATCTGAAGATAAACCTCACCCAAGCTTGGATGAAGTCAAAACATCACCAAAACTCCTATGATCACAAGGGAAAAGTCATAACTGACTGATGCTCAGTTACAGCACATCATAAAACATGTTACTTGGAAGATCTTAGACCGTAACACAGAAGAACAAAAATAAAATGCAAGGCGTTTGACTGAGTTAGAGAACTTGAAGACTCAGTTTCCTAGTGACCTACTAAGAAACATGTACAAAAGAAATCTCACCTTGGCAGAACATCACCATGTCCTAGCTGTCCTTCCTTCCCCTTTCCCCAGGTCCACACCTCCGTTCTTAGAGAGGGTAACAGAGCATCAGCCTCACCACTGTACGTTGGAGTCAGAGCTACAGTCCTCATTTTTGCCCGCCCGACCTTCCGTAAGAGCCTAGGAGAAACTGGAAACAGGCCATGAGATAGAAAAACTGCTCACCAGTTTAGGTCAATATATCACTCAGACTCTGTGTTAGACAGTAACAGCAGCATTTGTGATAACCAATCAAGACTGCCTAAAGAGTTCTTCATTAAGACTGAAAGCAAAGGGTGACATGTAAGATATGTTATTGATACACAGAAGGAATATATGGGCTAAAAGTATATGGATCCCAACTAATTTTTACCAGCTATTAAAGCCATTTGGATTTATACCCTTATACTGCGGTAAATGAACCAAAACAAACTATACATTTCTTTTTTAAAAAGTATGCTTTTAAGGAAAACACATCCTTGCAGTGAAGAAAACATTTCAATACTTCTTAAAATCTCCTCTGAGATCCAAAATCAATACAGAACTAAACCATGTACCCACCCACTCAGGCCAATTAACAACACCAAAATCTATGAGGGAAAAAGGTCATTAACCCTGAAGTTTGGCACAGGGAACTGGAATATTCCTAGGTCCCTGGCTCAAAACCAGATCAGTCCAATAGGGATTACAAACCACACACATTTGATCTGCTATGCAACCTTTATGAAAGATAGTTTGCTCTAACTTTGCACTTCAATAAGACTACTTCAGTGTGGCCACTTCACCCATAAAGAACATTCCTAAACCCACTGCACTTTTTGTTTTATTAGCATGCAGTTATCTGATAGTCTTTGCTCTCCCCACTGCCTTCAAGTTCCAAGATGTAGTTTATAACTCATAAACACCTTCACTATATGATTGATATTAAATAATAATGTTTGCTTTTCAGTTATAAACCTCCACATTACTGTAACTTCTCCAGTCTCTTGGTCTTCCCAAGTGTGCTTTTTTACCTTGTGACAACAAGCCAGGCAGGGAAAGTCTTCGACTCCCTCCTTCAGATTCCTCCTCTCTAATATCTACTAAACTGGAACTCTTCTTCCCCTGCATGGATTCCTGCCTGACCTGCTCTTCTCGAATGTCTTTCAGAGCTTCAGGCCCCGGGGACCCCCCACCAGGTTGAGATGCTGGTTCACTGGAAGGTGTGCCATAGAAGTTCATGACTTTCCTTAGGGACAATGCTCCAGCTTCATAGGTAGCAGCTACCCTCACACCAACTGCTGATGCACAAGAGGCCACCAGGCTGTTCAAGGCAGACGTGCTGGTACCTGGAGGCCCGGGGATACAAGCACCCAGTTGTTCTTCTTGAGAAGGCTAAAACCAAAGAAAAATTGGAGATTATTGTCCCAGACAGCATGGAACAGTAGGATGAGGACATGCACATTCACTACTCAAACTACACACTGCACTGAACAAGCCACTAGGAGGAAAACCATCTTCGGCTTAGTTTTTTTTTTTTTTTCTTGTTAAAAAAAAAATAGGCTAGAGGATTGAGATTGGTTCAGTTTACCTGAACTTCATTCCTATTTATAAAGACAGGCATAGCAATACAGAAAAGCATAGTCAATTTGTGCATAAAAGCAAAAGAGAATCAAAGGATTTAACTGATGCTGAAACATTACACTAGAGTCTTCAACTCTGCTCTTTACATGCACACTCAATTGTGTTAAGGTTCATCAAATCAATTCCAGGCTTGCTTATTCCTGGAACTGTGCAAGGGAAACAGCACTCTGGAAATATTCCAGGAGCAAGGAGTTGAGCAAGGGAGCATGAAACTATGTGTTTGTCTGAGAGGTTACACACAGCTGCTGGGATGCATTCACATTAGCAAAAATCAAAATGAAGGACAACTGTGTTCACACAATGTTTACTTCTCTGAATAAGAAAACGTAACTCACTGAATCAACAAGTTACTGGACAGCTTGTTTTCGTTTTAACACTACTTTTTTTTTTTCCCCCTCCCATCAGGGGTGGTAACAAAATTGAACTATTTTTTCAGTACTGTGTAATTTATCTCACAAAATTGTTTTGAAAAAATTCACACTGTAACTACAAAAAAAAAATTAGTAAACTGGCACAACACTTGATATGACAAAAGAAATTTCCAGAATTCTGTGACTTTGGCATATTGGACCACAGTTCTTCCAAATGGTACCATAAACCAGCCAATGGGACAGTACTTACATAAGGACTGACAGACTGCACCCTAAGATTTTGGATTAGTTTCCTGTCTAATAGCTTTTGCCTTCAATCTTCTTCCCATCCCCCTACCCAATTTTTTTTTTTTTTTAAATAGTGGAAAACGTAGCATTTTGGCAGGGACTGGGGGTCAGCTCTTGAAACTCCAAACTGCACTATCAAGAATCTTCTAGTACTTATTAAAAATTATTATTACTTTTCTGCTGTAGCGTGGGAACAGTGCTGTTGAACCATTTTCCACACCACACTAAACAGCATTATTTCTGTTCCTCTCACCTTTGAAACTACAGGAACAGCACAGATAGATGGAGCTAACAGTATTTTCCGTTTTGGGAAAGAGTAACATATACAAGAGGACTTGTAGCAAAGTAACAGCTAGTGAGTAGGTACCAACCTGCTCAGGTTCTGTGCAGATGTTTTTCTCCTGGCTCTCGTTTAATGTATGATCTGATAAGCTGACTAAGTACTCCTTCACTTCTTTTTTCTCCGAGTACAGAATATTTCCAGGACTAGAAATTCCACTGTCTTCCTGCCCATCACTGCTGGAAAGCACACCTGCTCCATCAGGCCCTAAAGGAACCAGGGTATGTTCTTCCACAAGTCGTTTCTGACAGTCTTCCCTGCGGTTACCTGTTACACTTTGTCCTTCTGGTGTCTCCAGGGGGGGACAGAAGGTTTGGCTTTCTGGTTGGTTATCAGACAGTGCTACACCCAATGGGCAACAGTGGCTGTCTGAAATGATGACATGATCCTCCTTGTCCATCATGGTGATGAGGAGCTGGCTGCAATGATTGCACCTCTCTGGGATTGGCTTCATTTCCTGCACAGGAAGACACTGCACCAGAGCCAGGCTGTGGTAGGCTCCACAAGCAATCTGGAGCACGACACGTCCTGCCAGGTGCTCTACCTTCTGTGGCTTTGTCACTGGGAACGTCGTCGTTATGAGGCCAAGCTGGCAGCCACTCCCCCAGGCCCATATCTCCCTGCTCAGTGACAGTGCCAGTGTGTGTTCCTCTCCACATGCTAGCTGCAAAATCCTTACTGATAACAGAGGACTGGTTTCAGAATCAGAAATACTGACGGGTTGTGGCTCTGGCACACATGGCTGACTGGCAACTGCACACTGGCCAGCAGAGTTGTTCCCCCACATGTACACCACACCACTTTCTGTCACGGCTCCATTATGGAAGCTGCCAGCTGCCACTGTGATAACATGATGCCCAAGCAAAGTATTTTCTAAGATAGGAATATTAGCACAGGACTGCTCCAGTCCTGATCTCCAGGGCAGTCTTCCAAAACTGTAGACCTCTCCACCTGGGGGGGAAAAAACCAAACAAAAACAACCTTAGTATGAATCAGATGAAGTTAAACGAATAAAAAAATACGAGGAGAGATTCAGATAAACTTATACACTTTTAGTTTAGTCCAAGCTCAGTGAAACTAAGGCTATTGATACATGAAGACCAGTTGCTGTTGTGATGCTGTGATGTATTGAAGCTGGCTGATCTCTGCTACTGCTGCCACTAAGTTCTACACCTCATGTTACTGCTACCCTGTGCATGCAGGCACTGCTCAAGTCATGGTTGTGTGTTAAAAATTCTACTATAACCAAGGTAAGTGTACTCACTCTTGCTGTGCTGGCTTTTTTGAATGAAACAGAAGAAATGTAGTTTTGAGTTAATATGGCTCAGATTACATTACTATCTACAAACCAGAAATCCAGAACCATTGTTGGAAGAAAAAAAAAAAAAAAAAAGCATGTGAAAGACACTATGCAGATGATTTCTGTTCCAACACAGTACTAAGCCACTTATAACTAAGAAGGAAATATTCACAAAGCTAAAAATCTGTTTAACAGTTGTTTAAGAGACACAGGTGGAAGAAATAAAAATCTAAAAGGAGAAAACTTGACAGTAGCAAAAATCTGCTATTGCCTCAAATCTTAACAAGTAAGATGCTTCTTACTTTCTGTCAGAAGTAACCCATGGTGTATCCCAAGGGCTGCCTGTAACACAGTCTTTCCACTGAGGCCTGGAAGCCTTTCTGGAGTAGCAGAGCAGGAACCAGCCTTCCAAACATAGACCAAGCCTCTCTCTTTGGCTCCTTCTGCCTCTTCTGAGCTACAAAAAGATTGGAGGAAATACAGAATCAGCCTGAAGTTTTCTGTGGTTCAGTAATGCATAGTTTGCTTTCACGTATGTAGGAAAGGCTTAGTAATTGGTCATTAGTTTTAAGATCAGGAGGTTAACATTTGGTAATCACAGAACAGTTTGAGTTGGAAGGGACCTTACAGGTCATCCAGTCCCACTATTATTTAAATGAAAAAGAAGTACCTTCTATTTTAAATAATGAGCTTCCTTTTTCATTTGTACTTTACTAACTGAAAACTAGCTGATCTCTTCACTAGTAAAGAAAGAAACATTTACTTGCAGCAATTTTACAGGGTGATCATGAGCTGGCACATCCCAGGGAGCCTCTGTGACTTCACCTAGCTGCTCATTCTCACCTTCTTTCCTGTGAGTCCATCTGTCAGTGGCAGCACTCCATCACCACAAAATCATTCCCTTTTCAAAAGGAACAACAGAATTGCCACAAACTGTAAAACATAAAAAAACCAGCTATTTAATTGCAAATAATGGTAGTTCTAAAAAGTTACCAAAACAAAACAAACAAAAAAACTCCTCCAATAAGAAGCAAACCTTTGGAATCCATTTTAAATAAATAAGCACTTCAACATCACTAGGATGCTTGAAGTTATTTAGTTCACTCACACTGAGTTGGCAGAAAAAAGCTAAGCCACCAGACTTGTCCTACCTACTCAATTCACAATATGTCTATTGTAAGGACAGACTGAACAAAACCCAGTTCAAAGGCAGAAATTAACATCAATCTGTCTCTATAATTGTCAGTATACCCCTCAAGAAACATCAAAGCAGGATAAGTGACGTGTTTTCAGTCTAATGTAAGATAGCAAGCTAAATATATAAGGTAAACAGATTTGTATGAGCAGAAAATGTGACAGAGATGGATTCTTATCTGTGTTCCTGAACCAAAGCAGGATTTTCACTCACAGGTACAGTTCTGTTAAAGCCAGAGATGCAGAAAGCCAATTAAGGGTTCAAAACATTTCTTCAGGCAAACTGGTGGCAGACTACCAGGCAAGCCCAGGGAAGCCAAGTAGAGTGGCTGCTCTGTTTACACTTGTTTACTTTCAGATTTTTCATTTCACAAGTTCACCCTCAGACTTTCCATCTTCACAAACACCTCTGTGCTACCCTTTGTGTAATAAAACAAAGCAACACCTAATCTTCGTTTCTTCTAATCTGTTTGCCTTTTCAATATTCAAAATTGTGATCTACCTTGCTCTACCTGCATTACTAGATGAAGCAGTAAAAATTTCACTTACATTACTGCATGCCTGTCATATTTAGTCAAAGAAAATAAGTTTGATATACAAGCTCTCTGGATCCTTTTGTTTTATTACAGTTGCTGTCTGATATCCACTGTAATAAAACCAGAAAATAATTAATGTAATGGTCTTTTAAGACAATTTATCTCCAAGGAAAGATCCAGAATGAGTACTCTGACGCCTTTCACACAAAAAAAATAGAAAAAAAAAATGGCCAGTCTTGATCACAAGAGAATATATGCCAAGCTGTAAATTGCATATGGAAGCTTCAGTTCACACTTGGAAATAGTAATCAACTTGACAAACAACTGAAATAACTAGTATAAGTCCCAACACTTTCACTACACTGCTCTGAATAAGTAAGTACCAAACAGACAGAAACATCAACAGATCATACCAAACCCTTTTCAGTTTTCCAGACACAAGACACCAAAAATCGTGATAGGGGCTTCAGAGTTAGCAAAGAATATATGATAAAAAGATGAGAGCCACAAAAAATTGCAATCAACTTAAGGACAGAACAGTATTGTGGTAAGTCATATGCACCTTGCTCTAAAACAAACAAACAAAATACCCAACAAACAAAACAAAACCAAAGAGCATAGTTCCCAGGAACAGACAGACACTCAGCCACACTTGTCAGCACAAAGGTACTGCTTTTGAGACTCTCCTTGTTCAACCAAAATCACCACAGCTGTAAAAGTTAACTTTCAAAATATTTACAGTGTCACAAATATAAGGAAACCGTCATGCAACACTTAGGTAACAGAGGAGTTGATGAAACATCAAAGGAAAACAGAAATGTACTTCTGGAACATCCAATTCCCTGATGTGTTCTTGCTCACACTAAGTCTACCTAGGGTCCATTTTTTCAGCCTACTCTAAACCCCCTAAGCCTACAATTCACTTCTTGAAAACCCCAGCACTTCTCTGTGGGGAGCTACAGATTCACATCTAAATAGCCAAGGGATCCTTATTGCAGATGAAGGGAGAGCTTTGACAGAGTCATCAAAGTATCAACAATTGCATAATTTACATTGTTTATACTTATTAAAGGTCAGGGAAGCCGGGCTTAAAATTCTTGGCTTGTAAAATTTAGATTTTTTTCATTTTCATGAGTTTCAGCTGCACACAAGTATACTGTGAGACTTCTGACAATAATAAAATGAAACCACCTGACTGGCTGTTCTACACCACCTGCCTTCAAGGCCGAATTGAAAAACTATTTGTGTAATTATTAAGAAACCTGAAATACCTGTGAACTAGAAATTAAGAGCGATATGATGGTGGTGATACATTGTTTTCTTTTCAAAATCACACTTAGTGTGATTAGTTGCATCACTGAGGATTTATGCATATTAGGGAAAATTATAGTGAAGCTGTTTTCTTTCCATGAGACATCTTTAAGGTATTTTAAATTCAAGTTCAGTTCAAGCTTTCATTCAGTTCTAGGACAGCAAAATGTTATTTCCATGTTACAACTAATACAAGATATTTAATCACAAGTACAAACTAAATACTTATAAATGGAAAGTTTCTTCCTCCCCCTAGGAACATGCAATTTTCCTTGCCGTTTTTTACCTCATTTCACATTTATATGACATTATGTTGCAGCACATGTACATTACTTCTTTTCCAGTAAAACTACCTGCACAGTTGCCAGGTTTAATGTCCACAGAAGTGGACAGCCAGGCACACCACATCGTTCTCATGGCATGGAAGAACAGTATCACCCCAGAACCTGCACTGCTCTGCCCACCTGTTTACCTTCTACATTTCTGCTTCAACACAGCAAGAGGAAAAAAAGCCAAGAGCCCCGAGTATTGCCAGCTCATGAAATGGATTTGTCAGACAGACAGGCACTAGCACAACACTGATGTCATACTTTCCACTTACAGGTTTGGATGCTAATTCAGTGTCATGTCCAAAAATCTAATGTCCAAAAATCAATTAAAATTTACCAAACTCGTAAGAGACTCAAAGTTTCCTGAATTTCCCTTCCTTCTCTTTTTCTTTTGAAATGACACTTTCCTAATTTAGCACATGTTCAGGTGCTTCCCTTTCTTACAACAGCTAACTGCAGACACCGAAATATTCCCAGTAAAGCTGCAACTGCCACCGATCGGCTGTGACTGCTCCCGTTGCTCCGCAGCGTCCCACCAAAACGTATTTGTGCTGCAAGAGAAGGCCTGAGAGTGACAGCCCCGAACATCATCTGCAAACGGGACCGCAGCCGGGCCAGGAGGATCGCTCCCAGTGGAAACGGGATTGACCCCAGAGCAACCACCCCAGGGACACCATCTAAGGGCGGGGGGGCTCTTCCCGTGGGAACGGAAAGCGCTCCGGGAACCCGCAGAAGCAGCACCTGTGCTGGTCCCGCCCTGGACACCCCGCACCCCCAGCCCGGGCTGTTCTTCAGCCTCACCGGCACCCCCGGGGCGAAGGGGCCTGCTCCCCAACACCGCCTCACAGCTACCACAGCTACCACACCTCCTCCTCCTCCTCCTCCTCCTCCGCTGGGCCCGGGGCCCTTCGGCCAACCAGGCTCCCGCTCCCGCTCCCGCTCCGGGCAGGGCAGGGCGGACACGTCCCCCGCTGCTCCTCACACCCCCCCAGCCTCTCCCCCCTCACCTGTGGCCCTGCAGCCCGGGCGGCCCCTGCCCTGCCGGTGCGGCTCCCGGGGGTGAGCGAGCTGCGGGGGTGCGGCCGCAGGCAGGGCCCGAGGGGGGAAGGGGCGGTGAGGGGGGGGTCGGGAGGGTGCTGGGGGGCGAGGTGCTGAGGGGAGGTGTTGTGGGGGTTGTTAGGGGGTGTTGTTGGGGTGGGGGTGTTGTTAGGGGGTGTCTGTCTGTCTGTCCGTCCGTCCGTCCCCTCCCTGCCGCCGCCCCTCACCCGTCCCCGCGCTCGCGCTCACCGCCGGTCCCGCCGCGGGGCGCGCGGATCACCTGACGCACGCGGGGCCGCGGGGCGGAGCTCAGCGTCGGGCCGCGCGCAGGGCACTGACGGGTCCCCGCCCGGGACAAAAGTGTGCGAGGCAGACAGCGTTGGGGTCCGGTCCGGTCCGGTCTCCGGCGGCAACCGAGGCCGGCGCGGGCGGCGAGCGGAGGAGGTGCTGGTGCCGCGGGTGCGCAGCGACAGTGCGGGCTGGCAGCAGGTGCACTGTGAAAGGCTGGAGGGCCGGGACAGAGCTCCAACAGGAAGCCCGGTCGGTACCGCCCGGCCCGGTCCGGTCCCGGTGTGCTGCGACAGGTGCTCACGGGGACACCCACACCTCTGGGGAAACACGCGTGTGTTCTGCCCGGAGCTTCCCTGTAAAAAACATGGTCCCAAGGCCAGTCGCAGGCTCTGCTGTGTGACCTCCCACATTTTCTCAGGATAAACACGAAACGTTCCTGTCACAGTGTTCCCTCTGCTAACTGAAATGAACACCCCACTCCTGCTGTTTCCCGTACCCAGAACCACCCCCTGTCACCGTGCTTTCTGCACTGACCAGCAGTACTAACCAGGAGCAGTCGGATGATTTTTCTTTCTGAAAAGAATAATTTCCTTCCTTGAGACAGAATGTACCTATGATAACAAAACGTATGATTTTGTCTACTTCTTGTGCAATTTTCTTTCATTCCTTCAAAAAGCAAGTGTTATTTATGCTTAAATATATTTAGAATCCATTTGTATAGATAGACTCATAACAATAATAAATATTTTCCAGAAAAAGAAGTTTTGAACAGATGTGCAAGCAATGCTTGCATAACCAGTTCATTACTGTGCTGCAGCTACAGCAGCTTTCTCATCCCAGCATGTCCAAAGTGCTGCTGCATCCTGATGCTTCAAAGAATATGTGGAAAATAAACAGAAGCCTGAAGTGGGTGATGATGGATATTTAGCAAATTTTGGCTAACTGGGGACTGCAAAAAAAATCGTGAAATAAATCAAGACTCCCAGGGATGTGAGCTCCTTCTTGCCATGCAGAGGCTGGGTAGTTTGTTTACAGTGAGACACAGAAATTGTTCTTGCCTTCCCAGTATATTTTTCCTTAAAAAATCTTTTCACTTAAGGCAAGAGCATTATTTTCAGATGCCAAAAGTGAAGCAAAGGGAAGGTTTTATGTCATGCTTTTGGACTGATCAGTTTGCTCTTTCTACTTTGACTTCATTAAGTCACTTTGTGACTTCACTCCTGAATTAAACCATCACTTCCCTACCTACCTGGGAGCTGCTGCACTAAAAGCACTTTGTGAGAGCAGAAACCCTGGATTTATTGCTCAATTCTCCATCTTTAGTTATGGAAAAAAAAAAAAAAAACCAAGCAACACCCAAAACAAACAAAAAAACACTTCCTGCATTTAGAGGGCCAAGTGAGCTGCTCCAGGGCTGAATTTGCATCACTGTGTATTGGGCTTGCAAAGAAAAAGAGCAGAAATCACAGGACTGCTTGAGGCAGAGACTTCATGCAAGTCATGGACTGCTGCTATGGAGGGAGAGAGGAGGAGGAGGAGCGAAGGAGAAAGAAACAGATGTTAATTGCATCAAGAAAACAGGAGGGGAGACAGAGCAGGGTGCTGCAGCTGCTGTCCCGAGGGAAGAGGATCCCAACAGATCCAAGGCCCTCAGCACAGGGAAGGAGCATCCACACCAGAAGTATGGAACACCAGCCCATGGTACTGCTGCACTCAGAGCAGTTAAAGCCTGGGTTCTTCCTCTTGCTGTGGGAGTACAGAACATTCACCTCTGCTTCCAGCCTGGCAGCACCAAACCTGGCAGCCTCAGGCTTGTGAAGCTACTGAAAGAGGACTCTGTGCCTTGGATGACAATCAGTGCCTTTCATGTGATGAACAGGGAGCAGACTGCACTCTGGTGAGCTCTGTGCAGGGGAGGGATTGTAAAACAGGGAGCGAGCCAACAACCTACAGTTCTGGAGGAGGCAGCATGCCACAGATTACAAACCCTCTTCTATTTGAGTCAAACAATAATGCAGGCACCCATCCAGTTGTGGCTGCTCAAGAGGAACTTGCAGCCTGCCTACCCTTCATTACCACTATTTTTTAGTGGTTTAGTGTATGGCACTGTTAGGCTGTATGGGCCAAATTACTAGGCTGTGTGAATTACACAGTGGTGGGAAAGGCTCAACATGGCAGGGGGGTGTGGGGAGCAGGGGGTTAAGGAAGCAAAGACATAAATTTAAACTTCCTGAAATTTCACTTCAGCATTTGTTTTTTAGTCCCTGCTATAAGAGATTGCTATCTAGAGACAAATAAATCAAGGTTAAGAGAGAATAACATGCATCTAGAATGATACTGGTAGAAAGTTCCTCTGCAATTAAGGCTCCTTTCTGCAGCAGATGGGACCTAGCATGATGGATTTAGTGGATTCATAGGTAATTAAGTGCAAGGTGGAGCAAGCTTAAGATTCATGCTGCTGTGCAGTGGAAATACAATGGTGGTAGCCACAGCCACCAGCATCAGTACTGAAGGAAGCTTGCTGCTGCTGCAGCACCCAGCTCTGTACAAGGACTCATCTACAACCTGTGCTGCTTCCAGTGGTGCTGCTGAATCAGGCATCCCTTACTGCTCAGCCACCTCGGTACTGACACCAGCTTTTAGAAACAGGCAGAATTCTTATGGTCAAAAAAGGCAAAGTGCTAAGCCAGTATAAATTTGCTTTGCCAGCAGGAAACTCTTCAAATATCTTTTGCAGATTGCTTGAAAAACAAAAAGCAGCTTTTATCCAGGCCCAAAACTCATGCAGCCTCCCACAGCCAGACCAGGCTCTGCCTTGTGTGCTTTGGCTAATTCAGCAGAAACAAGACTCTGTGCCCATGCCTTATCTGAATGAAATCTGTGTGGCCCAACAGTAAACTGATTTGATTCTAATCAGCAGGGAGAGGTGAGTCTGGAGCAGCTCTGGGGCTATTCTGCTATGTCAGGAGTTGAATGAAAATCTGGAGTCAGGGACTCCTGGTTTTGATGAGCTTTGGGGCTTCTGCCTGTGCTCAGTTGGGGTTTAACAGCTGGCTCAGATGTAGAGGCAGAGTGATCTCAGTTCCAGCACCACCTCGCATCCCTCCTCTGCACAGAGCTACAGCAACTTTGGTCTCAAACCAACTTTGGTCTCAAACCTCTGCTGGCAAATGACAAGGCTGTGCATCCTCTTCCCCCATAATGACTGTCATTGAGACTTTCTGCTGAGAAGCTGCCTTCCTGAGTGCATTGTCTGGAGCCTGCTCCATCACTGAGAAACCTTTTGAGGCTGGAAGGCTCGGAGGATGACAGCTTTTGTCTGAGCACTGGTCAGTGCTCTCTGGTCTATATGGAGACACAGAGACATCTACAAAAAAACCCCCAAGCTGTAATTTGTAGTGCAAAGATTAATTTTTCTTCTTGTCTTACAGCCACACAGGCTTATTCTTTTCTTTCTGTATATGCAACAGCTATATGCAAAAATGATTCCACATCTTGGATGCACTAGGGTGGCAGACACTATTTAACTCCATTTCTGCCTTGACAACACCATGAAAGTACTGCTCTGGAGCCACAGCAAGGACAGGAAATAATGACATAAGCTCACATCCCAGTTGGAGCCAGCTTTGGCACTGACCCCAGGCACTCACCACAACCAAGCTGCGGGTTGCTCTCGTGGGGAGGGCAAGATGCCAAAAGAAGAGTACTCAGAATGAACCTTGCTATTTCTGTTGCTTTTGCTGATAGCTATCAGCCAAATTAAAAGGAAAATACAAGGGCTATGTCTTCTTATTGCAGTTTCATGATTAATTCTGGCACAAGTTTGTATTCTGTTAACTATCAGCTTCAGGTCATGTACTGCTAGGGTGAGATAACAGGTCAGCCAGGTCCCTGATTCTGTCCTGCACTTAAGCACATCCTTATGTGCTGTATCAGACCAGATGTTCACCAAGGTGAAAGAGGCACCTTTGTAGTGGTTGCATATTTTTACCATGTACAGAAGAGGCATTGTTTGTAAAGTATTTTGTACTAGTAGCTTTGCCCCAAGTTCTCCTCTTTAGCACACAGATCTAGCACAGTACATGGGCTAGTACCCTAGAGGACTTAATTCCTGCAGTGTTATGCTGAGTTCCTTAGAACACTAGTATTCCTTCAAGCATGAGGAAGTGTGATTTTCAACTACATATGGTCACTGTAAATTGTTTACTACTATTTATTTGTTCCATATATGAGAACCACTTTGGAGAGAATTCACCCTTGACAAAGATGTAACCACCTCTCTCTCAGTCTCCAAAGCTTTTTTTCACTTGGTCTCTCTTCCCATTTTCAGCTTTTGTGAACTATGACAGCTTATGGCAATTAAATCTCTCTCTACACAAATTTTTATCCTCTAGCATTAGAATACATTATTCATCTTTCTAATTAAAAACCCTCAAAACCCCCTCTCCTCTCATCTGCAACTTGCTTCATATTTAGGAATTTAAATCGCTTCTGTTTCTACAACAGCTTTTCAACTGGACCTGAGCACAGGTGAGGATGCACCCTTACTTTACAGACTGATGCCATTACAGTCCCCTGCTCTTCTATGTACACATCTCCACATTGACTTCAGGTTTCACTGCAGATATCCTCAGTGAATTTGGGGTCTTTTTCTTGAGCAGCTTCAGTTAACTTATCTTAGAGCTGTCAACAATAACTTTGTATCTTATCAAACTGCCTATTCATCTGAGTTTGTCAGATCTCTGAAGTTCCTCACTGTCACTTCTTATCACAGCTAATCTAAATAACTTCTGTCATCTTCAAATGTTGCCACCTTGTTCTCATCTTTTTTTCCTAGATAATTGTTAAGCCACACCAATTCTAACAAAGTTTCTTGGAGCCCCAGACTTTAAACATCCTGATAGCTCAGATCTGAGATGCAGTGCTGTAGTACTGGCACAGATCTGGAGGGCCCTGCAAGCAGATGGGCTCACAAATCCTGTGGATCCCAGGGCTGTGCACATGGACTGAGGGGCACAGCTCTGAGGGAACACCAGGCAGCTGCTCTGCCTGCCTGCCCCAAACCCTCACTGAGAGCAGGAACTGAACTGAACCATCATCCACTGCTCCTTCAGGAAATCATCAAATGTGCTTCTTTTTTAATGGCAAATGTTGTTTGGTTTTGCTTTCTCTGGTTCTTACTGAATGGGATGCAAGCATGCAGAATATTACAGGGACACTTTTCTAGTACAAAAATGACCTATGGGTGTCACTGTTTTTCCTCCACTTCAGACTAAGCTTCTCGTGAATAATACCTTTTCTGTGGTGAAGTCTGATTACTTTTGCTGTGTTTTGTTTCTATCTACTGTCCAATCTCATGCCTTGTTTCAGCCTGGGCTTAACTATACTGATATGGTGGCAGGAGTTAAGATATTTATTGGTTCCTTGCTTTCTTGCTTGCTTTTCTGCTTGCTTCATTCATCATATCTTTTTTATTATATCTGTTCAAATCAGGTCCTTGTGTTTTCTCCTAGCTCAAAAGTAACAGTTCAGTGTCAGGTCAGTCCCTTCACTGGTGGAGCTTATGCTGGGCAGATGGGGTGTGTGTGGATCTCCCTCTGCTGGTGTCAGCTGCAAAACCCATCTGCTAAAACCTTCCTTTTGGTTGGCTGTATGTCTTTGACTTGAACACTGAAATCAGAATGTCTCCTGAAATCCTGGTCTGTGTTGTGGCAAATTGAGCTTGCTCCTGCAAACAACGGTCCATTTCTTAAAAAAAAGAGCTGATTTTCCAAAATGTATACTTAGGAACTGTGCTACTACTGCCCTCATGGTTCTACCCAGAAAACCTCAGAAAGCTACAATGGATCCAGCCAGCAGCAACAAGGACTGGCCTTAGTTACAAAAATGTGGCATGAAAGGGTTTCTGAAAGGGTGTGTGAGACTAATAGAGATGGAAAGGTGTGTGAGACTAATAATTTCTGTCATATTTTGTCCTTCTTAAAGAACATGTCTCAGATGCAGTCTACCCTTCATTCAGGAGAAGGGCTCTGTTCTGCTGAAGCCTTGTTAGCCCACAGCCTCTATCCCGTAATGTGCCTGGAAAAGGATGAAAGTGCAGCAGGCTAAAGGATGTTCCAGAAGAGGGCTGGGTAAGTTTACAAACAGCAAAACTATAGGTCTTCTCAGGCTGCACCTCCCCAGAGATCTGGGGCTTATTGGAGACTCGGATGGCCTGGAGGGCAGTCTGGGGAAACAGGAGGTTTTAGTTTGCTCACTTCCCTAGGCCTGCTGCTGATTTAATTGCTTAAAATTCCTCCAAGGAGGAAAAACCTTGATGAATTCTAATGGCTTCCAGCTGCTAAGCCAGCCTAAATAGTCCTGTCTTCTGTCCCCAGCTACCTGTCACCTCTCCCCTCCAGACAGTCTCTCAGGACTGTCTGCTGAGTTTGAAGAAGATGCCTGTCTAGCAGATTGGAGGGTTTGCATGAGCAGATGCTGGTATAAGCCTGTTTGTGTTTTTTTTTTCCTGAAAGCTGACCCCTGTCTAAAGCTCCAGCTATGCACCACAAGCCTGGCAAAACCAACATCATGAAGAGCAGCATGGGAGTGCTGCACAAAGATCCCATCCAGTGCCCTGACCAGCTCCAGCAGCACTCTCCTCTCTGTCCCACTGCACCACATCCACACTACAGGCACCCTCACTATAACACCTCCTTATAATAACTTTCAAAGTCTTTGCCCTAAAGAAAGACATCATGCTGAGAGAATAGAGAGTACTTCAGCCAGTTCTATTCACCAACTTCCTCTTACAAGTGTTATTTATTATCTTGATGTATGCTGCATTTAAGTTCAATTTTTGCCTATTAGGAAATAATGTGAATTCACACAGATGTTACTTGTCTATTGGAAAAAAAAAAGGAAAACGACTATGTCTTTTGGATGCTGCAAATTACATGAAGACAGGTCAGAAAGCCCTTGGTAATGGCATGAGACAGTGGGTGTTAAAACCTCAGTTTAAAGAAACCAATTATAACAAAATAAAACATTATGGCAATTCATGCATAGTGTGCTTGAGCAGTAATACTGTCAGTGGGAGGCACATAGGAAGTGAATGAGGCCTTGAATAGATAAAGGAAGAAATACAGAAGGAGACTCACTTGCTCTTGGACTAACTAGAAAAGCTGCTTTAATCTCTCTGTATCTTTTTTCTGTCTCTTTTTCCTTCAATATCTCTTCCAGACTTTAGAAGATTCAATTAAGGGATTTCCAAGAGACTAACGTTTCAGGGAGATTACACTGCCTATCAGAAAGACCTTTTTCTTTTTTTTTTTTTTGAAACACCAAGTGCTTTATGCTCATGCTGCACTAGTAGCTGCTAACATCATGAGTGCCTTAAGTCATGTCTTCTTTTCAGTCAGGCTTTCTTTGTATAATCTTCTGATAACAAAGAAATTAAAATCAGAGGAATCTTCCTAGGCAGATTCATGTAGAACAGCAATACCCATGCCACCTGCCAGGCCCTCTACAGCCTTCTCCTCAGCCTGCTCTGCTTTGCTCCACTATGCGAAACTGGGACATACTGGGTTCTTTCAGTGTCTAATGTATCCTTCAAGATGTCATTCCAACTTTACACCTTTTTCTCATGGAAACCAACATATATTCCACAGCCTTCTGCCACCACCATCTTTTTCAGATGGGTTGGTAACAGGATAAATAGAAAGAGACCTGAAACAAACTGTTTGGTGCTGGGGAAGGAAAAAAAAAATCCAGATGGTTCATATCTTGCTGATAAGAAAAAGATGGGCACAGACTTGTATGGAACTTCTGGCTGCTTTGGGCTTTTCTTCTAAAATAACAGGGGGATGTGAACATGACATATCTCCAGTCTGCTCCTGTCCTATTTGACATGTCAGCTTTTAGTTCAAGTGTTACAACCAGTAGGGCATGAATGAAACTAATGATACTGCAAACAACTTACAAGAAGAGCCAGCTGCAGATGTTTGGAACAGAGCTGCAAGACCAGGGGTGTACCAGATGGACCTTCTTCTCACTGCTACAGCCAGTAGTGTTTATTATAACACAACACCCCACCTACCACTACACAGCAGAGGTACATCAGCCTTCTCTGAAGCCTGTATTTATCTCTACATCTCTATAGACACCCCATATCCTGCCCTGCTTCACATACACACTCTCAGCAGATGGCAGGAGGTAAATATACAATACCTGCACATCAGACTTGTAATTTTCAGACCTAAGCTGAAAAACCCATAGGGTTTACAGCTTCTACATTTACAAATCAGGGCTTCTAAATTTCCATTTCAACAAGTCTGTCTTTTCCCTTCTCTCTTGTCCATCCCAACAATCATATTACATGCCACGTACATGAAGTTCATACCTTGGATTTCTTGTGTATTTGTTGAAATGATCCAGGGCCAGCAAATATTTGCAGAACTTCTGGTACTTGTGAACACCTGGTGAAGATCTGGGTGGTGAGTAAAACAGGCCCTGAAATGGGAGAGAAAAAGAATCTAATGCTCCAGCCCCCTACTTAATTTTGAAGTCTTAAAGAATATGTCCTGTGAATAGCAGAAATATTTCTGTCCAATTGTCTGCCCAGGTCAAATGTAACCCATTTTACATTTGGCAACTTTCTTACAGACACAGGAGTAAATCAAATGTCTTTTCTTTGGTGTTTGCCATCTCATCAAAAATTTAAAGCCGATTAAAGTGACATCAAATTGAAGAAGGCATAAAAGGTGTGCAGGTGCTGCAAATTCTATTCCTTCTTGTTAAATCCTTTACTTACTGTAGGATACAGCACACCATATTCTCACAAAGGAGTTCTAACACTGCTCTTAAACCACATGGAAAATGGCAAGACTCTGAGGGGTTCTTCAGAGATCTTTCTTCATTTTAATGTGGAACATTCTGTATCGTCCAGTTGATGGTTCCTTTTTAACCCCTTCATCTAAAAATACTCCTGCATCGTAGGGTTTTCTTCTCTGCTTTCAGCTAGAGTGTGATTAAAAGACAAACAAGTAGGTCCAGTTCTTAGACCCAAGTTCTGTCCATTTAAGTAAATGCTGAGTTTCTCTTTCCTAGAGGGGGGCAGGGGAAGAATTTCTGAGAAAAAAAAAAAGAAAATCCCCATATAGTCAATTGAGAGGGTTCAAAGGCAAGGCCCAGTTTCCCAGAGTATGAAAGAAGGGTATCCTTCCCCTTATGGCTCTGAAATCTCTGGACACATTCCCTGTGGGTTTGCAGTTGGAGGGTTACAGTCCCATTGCCATTTCTCTGTCATTAGAACTAATACCATGATTAACAGGATTTGTGCTGTAGAAGGAATAATAATAATTAAGAAAAAAACCCCAAAACCAACTTATTTAAAAATCATGAGGAAGCTTTAAGAGCCATGAAATAATTAGTGCCTTTCACAGAAGGTTTTAGGTTATTACACAGCCTGGAATGAGGCTCTGTGTTAAGCCAAGATTTCAGAGCTCCCTAGCAGCTTTCAATGCCTGACTTGAGCTATTTTGCCATGTGAGGTTCAGAAGGGGGATTCCTACTGCTTTCTAGTAGTCAGTTCCTTTTGTGTACTAGTGATGGAGGCACCCTGCACTGGTTTGGAGACATTCTGCACTTGTGTGCATGAGTCTGTGTCACCCAGTATGCTGATACCCTGACACAGTTCTGGAAAATCCCCATTTGTTGCCCACCAGCATGCTGCTGTGTCTGAGCCAAACACCTGCCACATCCAGAGCAGTGACTACAAGGCTTCTCTACATCAAACATAAACACAGCTTCACAAGAAAGCTGAGCAAAATCAGATGAGCTGACTCCTTCAGCTGGCTCATCACGGTGAGAGGGCAGAGAAAGGACAAGGCTTTATACCAGCCTGAAGCTCTGGCTGAAGCATGGGCACTGCCAGAATGTTTCTGGCTGAAACCATCCCTCTTCCCAAGGGGACTGAGCTCAGCTGCACCACAACATTTCACTACAATATTACAGAGGATCTGCTTGGGAAGCATGGCAGAGCAGCAAGTACAGAGAAGCTGTTTGGCTTTGTCTGATGGCATGGACCAGAGAATTAACAGCTGCATTTAGGGTGGTTACACAAAGGATTGTTCATTCATTATTCATAGGGATTGTTTTATTTCAATTTAATAAATGTAAGTAGTTGTCTGATTTGGCAAAGAAATCCATTGAAGACAGGAGTTACCTTGGAAATTCAAAAATATATCTCAGTCCATGGGCTGGAATAGCATCATTTGAAACGACTCAGAAAAGATAAATATAAATCCATATTCACGTGGCATTCAGTGACTGGTGCTCCAAATGCTTGAACAACTCAACTCAGCAAAATTTCAACATTTACTGAAAACCTTATGTAGCAAAATACAACCATGCACGAGTAACTATTTTCTTCAATTCTTCACCAAAGAGAGGCAAAGTGCTAAAATGACCCTGGAGATAGTACAGTTTTACTATGTACTGAACTTGGCCAGCTGCCTCCTGTGCACTCAGAGTTTACTTTGGGCAGACCTGCCCTACTTATATGCTACACCAATCAAGAATGCATCTTCATCAAAAGCCATCCAATTACCCTTAGTACAATCCACCTCCCAACATCCTCTCATGGCTGAACACTGCAAGGCACCTTCTCTTCGGGAAGCTTTCGAGCTTCTGAGATGGTTTTAGAGGTGAGCAGAGGGTAGGGTCCTGCCCCTTGGCCTTGCTGTGGCAGGATGAGTCCACGAGCAGCCTGCCTGGCTTCCCCCACAGCCCCCCAAGCTGAGGGCTGCCAGCCCTGAAGTGCAGACCCTGCTTGTGGTTCAGAAAAGCAAACTGCTACCAGCTGCACACCAACTGCAGCAGCCAGGCTTTATATTTCTTTCTTCTTTAATTTATTTTTTTTTTTTTACTGATGCCTGTTTTCTTGCAATCTTACCACAAGCTTCTGTGAAGCCGTTTCCACATATCATAGTTCTCAGCATTCATTTTAAGGAAAAATAACTGCCTGTCATGAGCAAAGTCTAAGTGATGTGAGGCAAATCTAGTGCTGGAGAAGAAGTAGTGAATAAAACACCCCAACATTCTTCACGTTAAAATGTCATTGGTTTTTTTAAGGGAATCTGATAATTTGGGGGAGTGTCTGGATGATAAGCTCTAATGCTTGGAGTTAGCAGTACCATATCACCTGCTGTGAACTTTTCTTAAATACATGGCTTTACCTCCTTATCACAACTCATCCATACCAGTAGGCACAAGACACATTACATGAGATAAGTAATAACAGTAACAACACCAAACACCCGCAGCTGCAACCAGTACAGAAATCCAGATATGCTTTATCTCAGATATTTTGGCAACTAACATGGTTGGAGGAGACCTTCCTGGCCCAGACTTTGTTCTGTGAGAACCTACTTCCAAAGTCCACAGTTTACACTAAAGAGCAGAGATGGTGCTGAAGCTCTGAACCCTTTCAGGATGGGACACCTGCTTCCCTCTTGCACCTCAGAAGGGCAGGGGTTTCCCTCAGCCCTATCACGCAGAGGGAGCTGTGTGGCAGTGGCCTCGCTGAGCACGGGGTGCACGTTCAGCTGGTGAGGGAAGGTTTCACTGCTGTGGGTGCTGGGGAGGCAGGCAGTCTCCACTCCTCAGAGCAAAGCACCAGTGTCTCCTGGTTTAGACTGGGAAAGCTGACAGGTAGCTGGAGGCACAGACACATTTGTCTGAGCTCTCCTTTGTTTAAATTAAGATTGGTTTGGGAGCCTTTAAACCTCAGTTTTAAAGGTCACTGTCCCTGATTTTGATGTGGGCAAGGTGAGAAATCTGTGTGATTTATAAAGCTGGCTTCTTTTGTTTCCACATGGGCTGGTAGAGAAATCTGTGTCCTGGACTTCAAAGGGCCAGTTGTCTCTTATTTTGATGTGGGCAGGTTGAGAAGTATGCTTTGAAAAGCTAGCTCAGTCACTCTCCCTCTTCCCCCGCCCCCCCTTCTCTTTTTCTCTCTGTCTCTCTCTTTTTGTTTAATGTTTTCTCTTGGGAAAATATATTCAAGTGTCAGTGAGGGGGAACTGATGAGCACTGATTCTCAGTCTCTCAGCAGGATCATTCTCTAAGAGCAATATAAAAGTGAAATATTAAAAACCTTAGAATGTGAAATCCACCCTTCCACAATCCAGCCTTTCTCTGTTGCTTGTGCCCTACGAGAGTGGTGGGAGCCCCATCTATCCAGAAGGGGGAAAAAAAGAGCAGGGGGGAGAGGAGGAGGGAGAAGACGTGCTTTGAGCAAGAGGTTTACAGGTTTAGTAGAGCATAGTAACATCTTTTCAAAGAAGTGGGTGTTGCTCTGTGACCCAGTCCAAGATGCCCCTCCTTTGATTCTGGTGCATGAACACTAAACAGCCCCCATTTTCACATGGTAGCCACGATTGTCTGAACAATAACCTGGTCTCACAGCCAAAAGGACTGGAATCCTTCACACAATTAGCTGAGACACATTAATCAAACCAGCGTGAAATGGGAATGTGTTGCTGTCCACAGTAAGTTTAATTTGGACAGGGAGCAAGCACAGAGCGGACAGCTGGAGGAAGCACTTTCTTTTCTAAGTTCTTGAAGGCTTGGCTGGGGAGCCTACAAGTTGGGAATGGTATTCCAGGAGCAAAGAAATGCCTGTGTGGGGGACTAACTGATTACAAAGGAAAGGTTTTTATGATGATCATCTGTGCATACAGGGCCAAAAACTCTCAGTGATGATTATTGGGTATCCTGATGCTCCCTGAGGGACAATCTAAAAGTGCAGACACCTAGGCAGCATGGAGACAGCTCCAGTAAAGACAAGCCTAGTCAAAAGGGGTAGTTTTCAAGTCTGAGTTGCTTTCAGGCTTGACAGAAATTTTCCCAAGTGGACTCCAGTGTGTAAGAACTGACCTGTGCTGTGATCCTGTAACGCTGGTGCCTCCTGTGGCTGGAGCAGACAGAAATGCAGGAGTTAGAGCTCACCTTCCTGCGGGAGCATCCCACCATGCCAGCAAATACACGGGAGAGGGGTAGAGAGCCCGTGTTTGGGGCTGCAGCTGTGCCAGCTGGGGAGGCAGCATCCCCTTCCCCTCCTCAGAGCCTGCCCAGGGGCACCTGAGCTGCTCCAGCCATGGACAACTGAGCACCTGGCTCACACCTGGATTATACAAACCACTTGAGACACAAGAAGGCTGGACTATTTGCCCTGGTCGTGAACTAAATCAACTCAGGTTTTGATGGGCTGCTGGTAAGAAGGCAAATTTGTTGGAAGCTCTTTGCCATTCACATGCTCCTCTGCACCTCTCCTCTCCTCCCTGAAGCACAAGTGCTGTGTCACCCCCAGGACACGCTCAGAGTGGAAGCCCTGGAGTCTGCCAGAGAAAAAACCTTCTCTCCTGAGGTTATTTCCAGCCCATTTGTGAGAGCTGGAGTGCCTGGGATGGCTCTAGTAAGCAAACAAACTTTGGAGGCTTCCCGAAATCTGATGGCTTGAATGCTTTCAGTCAGTGCCACTGCTGTGTGCGCCGCAAACAAACAAACAGGTTCCTGCCAGAGGCAAGGAACGAACACCAGCAACACAAAGCACCGAGGTGTGATCCTATTCTCATTGAAGTTGATGGCAAAACTCCCACTGGATTCAGCAGAGCAGGCTCAGCCACAGACTGAGGTTGTTACTGGAAGGGTTCCTAGGCCAGGTGGGTTCGTAGGAATCTTTGAAATGAAAGCTGGAAACCTTTAGATGTTTTCCTGTCACTTCTGTGGGCTTGAGCATATTCTGCTGCAGAGGCTGAGAGGAGATACAGCATAGGCTGTGGGGTCTGACAGCCAGGCAGCTCCCCTTGCCTCCTCTATAGGCAGCTGGCAAGGGATGAAATGTGCAAAGGAGCATTTATCCACCCTATGCCCTGGTGCCTTCTTGCACAAAGCAGGTAAAAAATGGACCTCGATGCCCTTTGCCCACAGTTTGTCAACATCTCAACCTGTGCCTGACCCCAGGTGAACAAGAAGGATGGGAGAGCAACCCTGCCATGGGCTGCCCTGCAGTTGGTGATCTCTCCCCCATCTCTGCAGGACAGACACTGGGGGTAAGGAATCCCAGGCAGACATGGGGCCTGAAAGCACAGACTTGGCCCGGCCCTGGCCCCAGAATGGGCTCCTGCAGGACATGCAGGGTGGGAGAGCTCCTGTCCCAGTGTCCCCAGCACTGGCTGTCCCTCTCCCTGGCTCCCTGGCTGAGGAGCCCTGCCCACAGCGACCAGGCTTTGCCCCCTGTTTGTTCATTTGTTCTGTTCCCCTCATTTTGCTTCCCCTGAAAGAGGCAGTTGTAGCTCTGTTAACACTATTTTTGAAAGCTCTCATGCTGTGTGAGCTCAAATCCTTGCATTAATCTACTGCTGTGTTCATTTCACTGTGCTGAAAAGCAGGGAGTTTAAATCCCCTCTAAACACCACTGGTGACACCAGAAGGCCAGTGTTTTGATCCAGCCCCATTAATGGTTACAAGTTTGAATCTAGACAGCAGGGGTCAAGGGCAGGAAAGGATTAGGAATCCCAGCCCACGACATTAAGCTAGTACTTCTGCCAAACTGGGAATACTGGAGCACCCAGTGCACCAAGATGGTTTTTGTTTCCTCTTTCTGGAATTTGGATTCCAAGGAGCGGGGAACAGTGCTTATTTGTTTATAACAGGATGAGCTCACCCTGAGTGAGCCTCAGGCCCTGATTTATCAAGGCAGAGGCTGACTGAGGAGCATGTTTCCTACAGCATGTAGCATCACCTCACTCAGCAGGTGAAGGTTTTGCACAGGGCTTTTCCAGATATAGCAAGGACTGTTAAATCAAGTCTAGTTTTTCATGCATCTGCATTCACGTATTGCTACTCTGAATGAGATTTAGAGGCTCTCCGGGGTCAACTTGTGCTCTCTTGTACGGATTTGAATATCTATTGCGTTTCCACAATGTCACCAGCAGATGGAGGCAACAAGCAGAGGCTCCGAACCCCAAACTTCAAATGAGATGTTTGAGGATGCAGATGGA
The DNA here is from genome assembly GCA_023637945.1 of Phaethornis superciliosus. Classification (NCBI taxonomy): domain Eukaryota; kingdom Metazoa; phylum Chordata; class Aves; order Apodiformes; family Trochilidae; genus Phaethornis; species Phaethornis superciliosus. The sequence continues at coordinate 166,957 of JAJQWJ010000007.1, forward strand.
GTCTGCACTCCGAGTGCTTTATCTTTTTCCCTTTTGCTATCTCACTTTTTGTGCTGATGCTCCACTTAACAAATGGGACGGTTGGAAACTGAATGCTAAAACGATGAAATTTTTATTGTCATAATAAACTGCATGTGGTTTTGATGCCAAAGGGAAGAGCAGCACTGTAACTAATGTGCAGTACAGGCTGGCCAGGCTGCAGGGGGACTCCCTGTCTGCCTGGCACTGGGCAAAGGCTGCAGATCACAGCCTGCCACACAGACAGAGCTCTGCTCCTCTCCTCCAGCCAAAGAGATTTCACTAATGAGAGAAATTTTCTCTGTGAGCCTGCAACCCCATAGCCTCCATCCCCACTTGACATTCTCTTTCTCTCTCTTCATCAATTAGGAAAGTTTAACTTTTGTCCCCTGGCTTGCTTGCCTCATTATCAGTTCATTAGCTACTTCCACCTGGGTTTTCATATATGAAGGTATTTCCTCATTAGCACCCACTGCCTTGCATCCGGAGAGAAAATAACAAACCCAAGCATTACCTTTCAGATCTGATGGTATTGTTAAACAAGCCAATCAGCCCCACACAATCCCATCACTTTATGTCTGTATCATCACTGTAAAATGATAAAATCAGCAGTTCATCCACTTTTTTGGAATTATATCCAAATATTCTTTATCCCTTATCTCTAAGGAGTAGCAGGTTGTGCAGTTTTAAAATTTCAGACTGGTCTTAATCTTACAGTAGGGGAAATATTTGCAGCTCTGCTCTTACCCTGCTTGACACAATGGGGCCTCAGCATTCTCTAAGGGTTTGTCTATACGGGGTCAGTCAGGAGATTAATCTGAACTGATTTAAAGTGGATTAGTTAACTGCATTAAGTCCTTGAGCAGAGACACAGTGTTTTCTTACCCATATCTTCCATTTATCATCAAAGCTCTGCATACTCAAAGTGGCAAGTTTGGCAGTCCTCACTCAAGCAGAATTCTCCACTGAGAGATGTGTTTGGACAGGGACACCAGTGGCTGGCTCGCTGGCTCTTACACTGCCCCTTGTAGATAATTATTAATCTCCAGGTCATATAAATGCTAAATTTAAGTCAAGAGGCTTGCTCGAGACAGCAAAGAATTATAATTCAGGCATTTCCCCCCAGTTCTCAGCAAGCAAGCTGATATTTCTAGCTGCAGTGTAAAGAAAACCCTATTTCTTCTTTGGAATGTTAATCCTGAAAATGCACTCCACAGAAACAGTGTGAAATTTCAGTTAGATCTTATTGAAACATTTTGATCTGGTGTTATCAACTGAATGTGCATTTCTCAAATTTTATGTTAAACTCATTAAATGATATTAATGTTAAAAGGTTCCAGAGGATCTAAACTACAATATTTAAGTAATTTTTACATTTTTATGAGATAATAGAGGAAACTTATTTATTGTTATGGAATGTTTCCATCTGACAAATCAAAATTTTCTGGCAGAAAGCTTTTGGTCAGCTCTATGAGAGGTAAGAATTTCTAAGCCATACAAAAAAATCTTATGCCTTTCCAAACCATTTTAAAAATTGTTTTTCTCAGATTCTGCATGGAAACATTACATCTCTGCTCAATATAAACCTTTTCTTTTTTCTATACTTTTACTACAGATGAGAGGGCAAAATGAAGAAAAGAAGATTTAGAGAAAATGTTATTCTTGATGCAAGAGGAATGTTCTGCCAGAGTTCATCTTGGTGACTGATTTGGGAAGGGCCTATTTAAGGCACTAATATATAACTTCTTCATATTGGCAATAATTCCAAAAACTCTGGCACCTAAGCAGTCATGAATCCTGTCCCAGGTTATATTGCCATTTACTGCTCTAGCAGTTACCTTAGTATTCAGGGGAAGGAGGACACTTCAGCGGTGAACTGTTTCTTACCCTGTGATAATCAGGTTTAACAACCTGCTCCTCGCCTGGCTTAGTGGCAAAAGAATGGCTGCTGGAAAGGTTAAGTGCTGAAAGTTTGTGATTTGCACTTACTCAGATTGTTCATGCACTTACACCACCCTTCCTCCTCTCCTTTCCATGGCTAGAGCACTCTGCTCTTCATCTCTGCTGTTAGATGTGGTGCTCAAGAAAACAGAGAAATTACAGCCTTTCTGAGGCAAGAAAATGTCTCTGCTGGTCAGCTCTAAGGGGAAAATCTTCCAGGCTTAAGCCATTCATTCATATCTAAACCCAAGAAAATTCGTGCTTCTTAGGAAAACGTTTGAGGAATGTATCCCCTCTACATTGTCCACAATATTTAGAAATGTATTCTCGACAAACGGCAGCAACAACACAGCCTCCCCAAAACTGCCAACTCTGCCAAGTTCCAGTCAGGTAGAGATGGTTGAATCAGAAAATACAAAGCATGGATGCAAATGGTTAACTTGATAAACAGCAAATTTAGTGAGGGCAAGAAGAGAGTGGGACCCCAGTCCTTTGCTCCGACTCAGCCTTTCTGCCTGATCCATGCAGGAAAGCCCCAGTGCCCACCAGGCAGGTCACGAAGCTCAGCAGCCCCTTGGAAAGCCAAGACAATTCCCAGAGATTCAGGCCTGTGAACCTCCTGCTCCTTCCTCTGTGTGAAGGCTCTGGGGACTGATGCTGATGCCTGAAGTCAAAGCTAATGGCCACACTGCACGAGGAGGTGGCTCAAGGCCTGTATTCACAGATGCAGGACAGGAAAGGGTTACAGGACTGGAACAGCCTTATTAACATCAATGCTGGTACTCAGGTCCTATAGGAATAATGTATATTTATAAATACCAAGATGACAGATTCTATAGGGTCCTTTGAAATTCTGAGCATGCTTTTTTTGTAAGGGCTCAAAGAATGGGTTTTGGCTTGATTTTCATTTAATCCTGTGATTGCACATTACACTTTCTAGAACTGGTTGCTTCCAGGAGACCTCAGAGACTCTGAATCATCTGTGACAGGTAAGCTACCTATAACAGCAATGTCAAAATTGCCTCTGGGTTTATTTGTTTCTTTATGCAATCATTTAACTTGAAATGAGCTCTTTTGGCAAGCTCAGGAAGCAGGGTGGTTCTGTGGTAACAAGCAGATCTAACATCAGTGAAGCAACTGATTCTGAGAGACTGCAGCAGAGGTAGACACATAGTGGGGTTATTATTCTCCAAGGAGTAGTGATTATTCTCAGATAAGTAGTGATTCAGTGACATTATGTGCAGCTTTTTACGGCGCACAGTTCAATCCAGAAGGTCGTGCTTTCCCAGGCCCCCTTGCCCAGGCTGAAGACAGGCTCTGCACTGTCCCCATTTGTATTTCTAGAAACAAGACTGTCAGAATGTTGCTCAACACTGGTAAAGAAGGCGTGCAAGGACAGCATTTTTACAAGACAATGAAACAATCTTGTGATTAGCCAGGAGAAGAAAATACACATTCTTCAGTGGCAAAAAGCTATGAGACTATGGCCATGGTTACACACCTCAGCCTGACCAGGCCACACCAGCACAACCCCGTCACTCCCCAGTGAGCTCACAGCAGAGAGTACTTTTCAAGCATATATAGGTACCCACACACATATACATCATGCATATATGTATAAGTGAAAGAAGTCTATAATAAGCAGAAATCGAGCTCAAAACATGATTAAAACTGAAAACTTTTGCAGTACCAATTTTGAGGCACACAAGAGGCATTATTGATCCATGGGAAAACACTAAGGATTGTCCTCAGGACTGCATTCAGGCACAGGTCAAGAATAAAATATTCTTTGAGAATGTGAGCAGGTTTTTCACCATTGCTGTTGATCATCTGTTTGTCTCATTGCTGGGGATGCAGCCCTGCTCTGAAGGAAGGGTACTGCCCTTTAGAACTGGGCTCCAGACACTGTTCTGCACGAACATTCTGCAGGTTGCTGAAGTGCCAGCCCTTGTCATGCATGTCTGCAGAAACACACACAGCTCAGCATGTCCCAGACCCTGATAACAAGAGGTCCTGGAACAGAAGATATCCTCTCTCTCAGCCTGAACAAAGAAACAACTATGTTCCTCACCACGCTGCTGGACTGCACTTATGTTTTCTGGCCACAGTCCTTGGCAGGCCCCATGAAAGCCCCACGCTGAGGGGCTCTGGGCTGCCTGTGGGTCAGCTCCAGCCCCAGCCCCAGTCCTAGCTCCAGTCCCAGCTCCAGCTCCATCCCCAGCTCTAGTTCCAGCTTCATTCCCAGCCCCGTGTCCTCAGGCTGGCACAGCCCCACAGCCTCCTGGCCACACTTGGCTCCCGAGAAGGAAAGAGTTGCCTCATGCAGAGCACTCAGCCATGACTCTCCATGGCCAATTGAGAAACCAAAGAGGAGTTCTGTGCAGAGCTCAGCCAGAGCCAGGGAGCCTGAGCCATGGTGGGAAGGGTCTGGCTGCCCCCGGGAGCCTGCGGCAGCGGGGACAAGGGGACAGAGGTCTCCAGAGAGAGCCTGCTGTGCAAGCAGCCTCTGGCTGGGTGCTTCAGCTCCCTGTCCTGTCCCTGCTCCTCCAAACATTTTACTGGAGGTGACAATTCAGCAGTTTCCTACCACAGTGCCTCCAGATCCCTTTTATAAATCTGTTTCTCAGGATTTCTCTTTCTCTCTCTCTCTCTCTCTGGTGTTTTCCTCCGTTTGTTTTTGTTTTGTTTTTTTTACATTTTATCTCCTCAAAACAAAAGTGCCAGAGTGTCAAATGTCCTGTGCAGGGCTCCCAGCACCTGATGTCACTTGGAGGGGAAGCAAAGGGGAGAAGCACAACAGGCCATGCTCCACACGGGCCTCCTGATGCTGAAACATGATCAGAACAAACAAACAAAGTAAAAGCTGTAAAACTAAATGACTCTTTTTATTTGTTTCCTTGTTGGTTTGTTTCCTCTCTTCCACTTCCTTGTGCCCAGCTGTGCACTCCTCTAGAGAGAAGCCACTTGGCATTGGTATTTGCTGGACGTGGAACATATGTATATTACATCTATTTTAAGAACTCATCCTGAGAAACAGATTCATTTCTGTGAATACCCAACACATTTTACAACCAGCTGCACAACTAGTTCCAGGCTAAGAAAAAGGGAAACATTATTTTTTTTTTTAGTTTTTCAGATCTGACCCCTGGTCTGCTCAGTGGGTCAGTCACTTGCATTGTCACTGTGAACTGGTAACACCAATCTCTGATATTCCAGATACCACATGTAAAATACAGTCTTCCCAGCAGCACTGTCCCTTCTATATACAGCCTTATTTTTACACAATAAAAACTTATCTTCACAATTCCTCTGAAAACATGAGTCTGAGCTAAAATCGTGGATGTGTATACACATAGAAAATCAAATGTCCAGGAAAACTATATAGCTGTGTGCTGTTTATCTAGCTCCCCTGTTTCCCACCACCACCTCTGGGTCAGGTTCTGGTGCCAGCTTTCTGACTTGTGCTCATCTCCTATGCCACCTTTTCTCCTGTTTTCCTAGGATGTGCAGGGTGCCAGCAACAGAGGATTTGGCCTCCAGGATGCCTAGGGCCCTCCCTCAATGCCAGATCTCTACACAAGATGCACTTCTTCATGGCTTCTTTAGCCCTCTGCCTCCTCAGCTATATCAGGTTACTGCTGGTAAGTGAACTCTTGATTTCATCGCACCAAGCAAGAGATACCTCACATGCTGAGTTTCTTTAATACTGTGGAAGCCTCTGCCATTCTCCCAGACATCTCTCCCTTTTCTGCCTGCCCTCCCCCTTCACTCCCATATGCTGCAAAGTTTCCATCACATTGCAAACCTGACAGCTTGTTTTTTCTGTTTTCTTCCACTTGACCACAGAGGTAACACTTAAAAGAGATGCTGGATGGGCTGCTGCCACGGCACATTTATAAAGCAGAGGTGTATGTGCTCCTCCAGGTTGTTTCTCCCCCTTTCTGTACCCCAGGGGCCCAGAGCTTTCCCTCTGGCTAGTTCACACTGTGTGTTCATCCTGACTCCCTCCTGATGTCCCCAATTCCCAGCTGCTCAGCATGATGTGCTAGCCCCAATTCCCCTGGATCGCTCCTCCTGCTCGCCTTTGATGTTCAGGGACAGCAGCTGTTCCTCATGCCCTGTCCCACCAGCTCTCTCTCAGCTTTACCTGCTTGATTTTCTTCCCTTGCTCCCTTCTCTTAAGTACACAGCTGCACACACACAGATCTGCCTCTCCTGCCCCAAGGTGACAACAAACACCAGGTCTCTGAAGCTGCAGGTTCTGCTGCTCAGCGGGAAATGCTCCCTTCTGCTGGGCAGGAGGCCAGAGAGCTCTCACCTTCCCCAGTGCCTCCTGGGCACTCGATACACTAGTGAGTTTGGTTTTTTTAAGACAGAGGCAATTAAGAAGCAGCCTTATTGAACTGTCTTGTCAAGCTATTTGAAAACCTAATTTTTGGCTTCTGTGGCACATCCCAAATGAAGGAGCAGCCAGGTCGCGTCTCTCCCAAACCGCTGCCCTTCAGAAGGTGCTCTGTGTGTGCATGTGCATGAGTGAGAGACATCTGCATTCCTTTTCTGTTCACCCAGCCACAGAGCACAAATCTACTTTGACACTTTTAGAAAAATGAAAAGATGGAATCTCGCAGGAGCCTGCCTATGCCGGGGGGAGAGGAGGGGAGCACGCACAGCAGGAGGGAAGTTGACTTTTCTTTATACATATAGGGTTTTTTCCATGCAGAGTTTAAATTATGCCTGATAAAAGGAGTTTCGTGGATGTTTCAGTTCTTTCAAACCCTCCTGGCTTCCTCCCAATTAAATGAGGTTTGTCAAAGCCACAGGGCTCTGCTGCTGCCGGAGAGGCGGACAAGCACTTCCCGCAGTGACATCTCCAATCCCCAAGGGAGAAGATGAAAGTGTCAGTGCCAAGAGAGAGAGAGAGTGTGGAAAAAAACAGGTACAGAGACAGACACTGTGAGAGAAAGAGAGAGAGTGAGGAGAAATAGAAGGAATGAGAAAACAGAGTGGCATCATGTGTCAGTCTCTCCGGCGTGCTGTCCGAGAGGGGACAGATTGCCTTCCCCTGGGTTTCTGCACCATCCCCTGTTTGCTGTCCCCCATCTTGTGGGCAGAAGAACCTTGTGGAGAGGAAACTGCACAGCATTATCATAGCAACCTTTGTGCTGGACATGGAACCCAAGTGCACGGGGCTGAAACAACTGCAGTACGATCGTGCAAGACCACATTTATGAGTGGCTCCTTAAGCCTGTAAAAGTTGTGCAATTTGAGCAATCTGCACGTAGCCATCCCTGTTGCCATCATCGTGTGAAACATCTGTTCTCTTGTGTCACTTTGGCACCACAGTATTTTGGAATTTCACTGTATCATTTTAAAATTCTCATAGCTACGATAACACAGTGCAGATTTTAAATATATTCTGTTCCCACTTAGTTCTGAAGGATGCTGGCTATTGGTCCCCATCCTCTGAAGGAGAAATTTAAAGCAAAAGGGCAAAGAATGAGCTGGTGATGAAAGGTGAAAAGAGGGAGGGACTTGGTCCCAAGGTGTGTGAGAGTAAGAGGGAAAGAAACAACCTTTAAAAAAATTAAAAGGTTCCTGTAAGAAGTTATTTTCCATTTTTTATGAATTAACTCCATAACTGTCCTCTTTTTCACAAGTAGCTATGACAAACTGGAAGCTAGAGGATGTTTTTCAAAAGTCAGTCCCTGCTAAAAGTAATTGGAGAAATCAGAGTTGCAAAGGGAAGTACCCCCCCAGAGAGCATCCCTGATTACTGAGGGGAATGCTAATGGCCAGAGGCTGACTGCTGCCCCAGAAAGCCAGAGAGGGAGCAAGGAGCTCTTTGCCTCCTGGAGGTCAGCTCCTGCAGAGGGCAACAGGTCACTGTTGCTTATGCTCAACTGGACTCAAAGCTCTAGGAAAAAAAAAAAAAAAAAAGAGTAGCCCAAGCTGTAAGAGAGAAAGACTTTCTGTCCCCTGAGCAGGGATGGTCCCTAGGTGGGACACCCCTGCAGCTGCTTGCCATTGTGTCTCACACACCAGAATTCTGGGGTTGCTCAGGCCCAGGCTCAGACCCCACTCCTTGCCTTAGTGGCCTTGGTTCTACACATGCAGCAACATATCTCTGCATGCAGCAAGAGAGGAGAGGAGCAGGGGATTCTCCAGCTGCCTTCCACCATGGCTAGTAGCCTAAGCGGTGGTAGTGATGATCTTTCATAAAACTGGAGCATTTGCTGTCCTCTTTCTGGCCTAAGCCAATCCTGAGACAATTATCCTTGTGCAGTGCAGCCCTGCACTACCACAGCTCTGATAAAACTTCAGTCTAACCCTTTGCCACCTGCAAAAGCAGAATGTTTTCTGTCCAATTAATCACTCCTGGAAGAAAGATGAGATCTTTGATTCAAGAAAGCCAGAGCTGTATTCTCAACTCTGTGTCAGTCCTGAAGTGCAAAGGGCCTTCTGAGAAGGTATCTCACTCTGTCAGAAAGGTCAGATGCTGTAACAATTGCAGCTTATTATTCTTAGTTATAGATTTGATTTATTTTCCCTCTCTTTTGCCCTTGAATGCTTTAGAGCACACTTGCAAGCAGGGAGGGTGAGCTGTAGGCTGTGGGGTGAGCTCCAGTGTGCTTCCAAGAAGACAATCTGCAAAAAGAGCTCTGGCCAAACATCCCTGACACACTGGACACTTCAGAATCTGTCCCCAGCAGACCCACGTCCAGGCTCTGCATAGACCTTCCTCACATACCATCACCATGGAAGTTGGTCATCAGGTCCCATTGTGCCCCATGAGGACGGCTGTTCCTTGTGAGGATGTGATCCTGGCTTTGACTTGGAGGGACTCGTTGGTCCCTGACTGTTCCCTCCCGCCAGCAATTCAAAACAGAAGACACTGTTCCATTTCTCCTACCTCAGCCTGCTATTCAGCTTTGCAGAGAGAAAGGAGGAGGAGGGAGGCTCAATGCTGGCACAGCACTTTTATTTTAATGTCCATCGCATCTCAACTAATGCAAAGGAAGTGCAGGCAATGAGGGGGTTATGGCTCAGAGCCACTGCTTGCCTAAAATCCCATGGCTGTTGGGACTGGCCAGCTCTGGAAGATGTTCTCACAAGGCAAGTACAGAGAGCTGGCTTTCACAGACATCTTGTTTGTGTGGGCTGGTGTCCCTAGGTTCTCCTACATAGCTAACAGGCTTACATAGTTGCATTTTTACAGCTCTGTGCTGTATCATCTTGGTACAGAGCAAATGGACAGTCTGCACTGCAAATCAGACATACATACCTAGAAAGTGAAGGCGTACACACCAGGTGTACGAAACTGCATTACAGTGTGTCTTAATACAGGAATAAACAAAAGCTGGTGCTGAGCAGCAAATCTGCTGTCACTCCTGAACCAGAAGCAGTTTTTTAATGTGAGGTGACAAAGCAAATCTTCATTTAACTCAGGAAAAACACCCCTGACTTCACCTGGCCTGACCTCCATGGTGGTGGAAGTTCTGCTTGCATCAACACTGGCAGGGCTCTGTGGTTCTGCCATCGGGCCACTGCCTGGGGAAAGAGCCATTGCAGCATCCCAGCAGATGTGTGCCAAGGGCACAGCCCTTTGGAGATGTTGCCCAACAACACCCAGGCACTGGCCTGGAGCAGACAGGGTGCTGGCAGGTGCAGGGCCTGGCTCAGCACCACAGGGAGAAGGACAGACAGGAAAAGAAGGAAGGTTTCCTCTGCTGGCTCACGGCTCCTGCTCTTGCAAAAGCACAAGTGGCACAAAGCTTGGCCCACATGACTTGTGGAAACAAAGTCCTACAGACATGGATCAAATGCTCTGACTCCCATTGATCTCAGGCCAGAGAATCTCTATAAAGGTCTTATTGTTCAGGGAGATGAACTGCTCTTGGGGGGAGTGCTGTTAATACCCTTCGTGGAGGCAGACGCATTGCATCAGAGCAGATGTTTTTCTGTATTTTGTCTAATTGCAACTTGTATCTGAGATATTTTTCACTCCCGTTTTCCCTTTAACACTCTTAAACACAAATCAGTGAAGATTTAGTCGTCTTGTTTTCCGCAAAAGACATCTGGACTGGAACTCCCATGTAGTTGTTTCCCATCCTCGAGTGCACCCCTGCCTTCACCCAGTTATCAGCAGAAATGGGGATGTAGTGATCAGATTTCTAAGGCACAAAAGTTAAAGCTAAGTTTGAGATTCTGACAGCAAGCAACCATGAGCCTAGTAACTCAATTAGGCTGAAAGACAACTATCTCATTATCTTTCCTAAAATGATATAAATACATGAGAATATAAAAATTTAAAATAAACTCTCTCTATTGACTGTCTAGATGACTGAATTTCACTGCTCAATTTCTTTAAACACCCACTTTAGTATTTATTTATTCTAAGCGTGAAGCAGCTACGATAATTAGACTGTCAGATTTGGTAAGTTAATGAGGAGTCACTGGAGTGGAAGGTTTTGCATTTGTGAGATTGCTGAAGGAGAGAAGCTCTGTGCCTTCGCTCTATCTCTTTTTTCTTTTCCTTTTTTTTCCCCCCTCTGCTGGGTGGGAAGGAGAGAGCTTGGCAGTGTGTAGATCCATTTGAATCCTTTTGATTAGCGGGTAGCATTCCGACCACTGTTCTACCAAATAGTATTTTGCTGGTTGATCCAAGAAAGAGAAAAAGGAAAAAAATAAAAGAAACAGTGGGTGAGATTTCTAGAGAAGGGTGACTAGATTAAAGAAATAATTTTTTAAAAAAAATTAGAAGGAATGGAGCTCTGAGAAACAGGATCCTGATTTAGTTTATATTGTGGCTACTGCCACAGGAGAGCATTAGGAAAGTAGCACAGTGAAGGAAAAGGACCATTTTGAACCTGATTTTTCCACAGGACAACCAGTACTCACAGCTTCAGGAGTGAGACTGCAACCTGAAATCTGTGTTCTGTTTCCTTCTTACCAAAAAAAGCCACCTCTCAGGAGGTTCCAGCAAGTTTTGGTGGAAAGCAGGGATAATTAACTAATTCTTGGGTAAGGGTCTAATTGCCACTGTCAGAGTTTCTGCCATCATCCTTAGCACATTAATTCCTTTATGTACTGAAGACAGGAAAACAGAATTGATACCCAGGGCTGTATGACCACACCCCAGCCAGAAGACAAAGTGGTAAATCTCACATCCAGAGAGAAGACATCAGCAAGCCAGTGGCCCAAATCCACAAAGCTCAGTGGTATCATGAGAGGTCTGGGTTTGTTTCCTCATACTCTCCAGTCTCAGACCAGTGCCCTTTCCTCCCATGCCTCCCTAGTCAAAATAATGCTTCCTTTCCCCATTGCTTAACCTGACCAAATTGCTTTGTTCACCTTTGTCCTTGTCTACTGAGTTCCCATTTTATAGTTCACTTATTTTGATTTCACACACAAGGGAAGGGAAGGGAAGCAGAGCTGGGCAGTATCTCTTTAGCCTGCAACATCCTCAGGTTTAATCCATCACTATTTTAACAACACAACTCAAAATCACTCTTCAGCATCAACATTTTTCATCTCCTTTTTGTTACAGAAGACCAAAAGCTCACTTAAGATCACTGTTATTGAAAGAAGTTACTGGAAATTACCCTTTTATTATATCTTGTCTCTTTTTTTACTTTGTGCATCTGTTAACTGCCCGTGTCCAGCCAGTATCACCAGCTGGGTCTGTGCTTGCAGGGCAGACCAGGAAACTGATCTTGAGGCCAAATTAGTTTGAGACTGTCCTACTGTCTGCCAAGCCAAGGGCAGCCTGGCTGTGCTATCAGGGAGACCCTCCTGTGCCTGCAGACTCACACAGACAGCCTGTACCTGCTGTAGGACTGGGTGGCAGCATTCAGGACCTGGCCTTGCAGCCTCTCTCCACCCCATCTGCCCTCACCATGTAGACAACAGCAGGCAGACAGGGCAGCCTCAGCCTTTTCAAGAAGGACCTGTCACTGTCAGCCCTGTGAGCAGATTGGGTTTTGGAGGCAGCTGAATACATTCCCTGCTCACCTGCTCAGCGAAGTGCAGGCAAGGCGTCTGTTCCCTCTCTGTGATCAGAGAGGAACTAATCCTGCCAAAAAAAGCTGCTTGTCAGTTCCACTGAGGCTTCTGGGACAACTCACTCGAGGAGGGCACTCAGGCTTCAGTCTTCAATGAACTTAGATTTGGCCAGTTTTAACTGACTTGAGACCATTTCACAAATGTGTGATTTAAAATAATGAAACAATGAACATAGTAGGGATACTCTTATACATTTTTTTTTTTTTAAATATTAACCTGGCCTCAACGTGATAGTGTCCCTGTTTTTAAGCTGCTTACAAAATGTAAGATTAAATACCAACTCAAGTTTTCTTCTGCACTTCATTACAGGGAAAGATTTGATAACTGATGGTGTTCATATTAATTCTCTTAAAAAAGGCATCTGGGTTCAGACATGCAAGGTTATAAATGAAAGAGTAATTTCTTTGGCATTTTAATAGGCTAGCAATGGAAAGCAGGGGGTTCTGTCTGCTTTTTCAAATCTAATCAGAGGTAGATAGGCATCTAAAGCACAACAGCCTCATGCTGGCACATAAGAGAATGGAATTTCCTGGGAACATAATGAAATTGGCCAGCCTTCCTTCATTGGCCAACCTGAGTTACAAAAATAGACAGAACCAAAAAACCAAACATACCAGGCTCAATTATGAATCCATGGGCCCTGAGTGACACAGCAAGGGACAAAACAACACCACAGTCTCCTCCTTGTTCTCCTTCTGGTTTTAGGAAGGAAAGAGATAGTGCCAGGAATCTATCCCAGGGTGACATACACTCCATGCCAACATTCCATGCATTTTCTACTCTATTGCACCTTTTTCCCTCTACCTGCTGAGGAGGAACCTGAGGGCCATTGGAATCTGCTTCCATTCTCATTCTAACACTCAAAATGCAGATAAATAATGCAGTGCCTCTTATATATATATGTGCAGCTGTCCCAGCTAAATGTATTTGAACCTACAGGAAGATTAAAGCTTGTTTTAAACCATCAGTTAACAAGCAAAATACCTGAAGTCACTATCCCTGCAGAGTATTTGTAATTGGGATTTATTTTTCCTTGTGGTCCAGGACTTAGGCCATGGATTCTTATGCTAACAGAATACCTTTGCAACAGGGGCAGATTCAACCCTCCATCATGCCAAGAACCTTTGAAATACCTCTTGCTATTGACAAAAATGAAGTGAAATCTTTAAGAGTATTAAAAAATGGCACAGTTCTGTGAAGGGTGGCACTTTTAAAAATCACCTTTCAATAGAAGAGACCGGAACTGTGCAGATGTCCTGCCTTTTTTTTTTTCAGAAAGCAATGTCAGAAAGATTGACTTGGCAATGAAGATGTAACAGCACAGTCTGGACACTGGGCTTGCAGAATAAACTCAGCCATGTGTCCCTTAATAGAGAGATCCCTGGACCAGAAGATCGATGTACAAACAGGACAGATGGGGACTGACAATTGAAAGAATGCAGAGACTGATCCAAGGCTTATGGAGACCTGTCATTCCTGGGGTTTGCCTACAATCTCCTTCAACAAAAGAGCTCCTAAGGGAAGGAGGGGATTAGTCAAAAGTTGAGTGATGTCTCCAGGGAAGATGGTTTCTTGGATAAAGTTGTCAACAAAAGGAATTGTTTAAGACTACTTGTTATAATTTCCTGGAGGGAGCTTCTGCCACCACTAACAGGATTACCAGCATACTGGTTCCACACCAGCAGAGCATGAGACATGTGCATTGCAGACTGGTTGCTTAGAGCTGAATTCAGGGGTCTTCTTAAACTGGGTCCCAAATGTGTGCAGGTGTTGATGAGCAGAGGGGAGACAGCAAAGAAAGAACATGCACCCAAACATGGCCTATTTTTGGTCCAGCTGTTGAAGGGGGTCCTGGCTCACTAATGACTTAGGAGAGTGTTTTAATCTCCTTGATCTCGGGGCTGCTGACAGAGCATGAGAAGGAACACTAGTCCGAGGCAAGTGCTGATCAGGGTACAGGGGGAAATCAGAGTGCTCTTTCCCAACTACAGTTACAGTGAAATTTCTCTCTTCCTAGAAGAAACAGGAAAGCAAGCAACTTACCATGTTTGTGTACCACTGCATTTGGTTTCTGTTATCTGGGATTCTTCTTCTCAGCTCTGGGACATCAGAAACCAGAAGTCTTGAGGTAACCTCATAGCAGATCTGGGGAGAAGATGACAAAGAGAAATCATTAAGGTCAAGGCATGCAAACCTTCTTAAATACGTCTCATTTATCTGAGCAGTGTCACTGGCATGACTGGGAGAACTTCTCTGAGCAAGAATTATGCAGAGCATGAAGGCATTGGAACAAAACCAGTCATGGAGCTATGGAGAAACACCAGAGCAATGGGTGGCAGCCACAGGAAGCTGGAGGGCAGCATCTTAGTGTAATGGAGCTACATCTCCAGCCCCACCCCAGTCTATTGTTTGCTATCCAAATACTGCAGATCTGGTCAGGAAGCAGCACAACTGCTTATGTTTCCCTTTTCCCTTGCTGTAGACATAATTTCAGGGACGTATAGATTAGCTACATAAAAGAGCATACAGACTGCCTGCAGGCACTGTGCAGAGGGCAAGAGGCATTCCTGACATTAGGTGACAGTCCTTAAAATTCCCTGCATTGATGAAAAGGCAAGCTAGGTTCTAAAAGTCTTTCTGCCTCTTGACTGCATGGACCCAGATCTCCCAAACAGCAGCCACTCTCAAAGGGAGTGTGAATGCCCGACCTCCCTTTGCAATACTGAACAGAAATTTGCCTCAGTATGTCACCTTCTGCCTTTCATTTGCTCCGCAAAGAATCTGTAATAACAGAAGAGTGACCTCACAGCAGTATGAGCAACATCAGACCAGAGTATCCCATAGAGTTCCTCTTAGGTGTCTATCTCTCTGTCAGTTTCCCATGCAGAGGTTTATTTGTGGAGAGAAGGGTGTTTGGAACCGTTTTAGAATGAAAAAAAAAATACAATTATGCACTCTGGCACTGGCTGCTGCGTTGCAAAAGCTTCTAAGAGGTGGTACAGGCAAGAAGGTTTTGTAAAGAGGCTGGCTGGCTGCACCAGTAGAAGATAGCTCTCCACCCTGAGTTGCACTGCATTGTCATGGAGGTGTTCAGAGCATCTGTAAAGGATGCCCAGTTTGGGACAGGGGACTTCTGCATTCCCTCTGCACTGGTGGGATGGCTGTGGCTGGATGTCTGCTCCTAATTAGGAGCCACTAAATGCTCAAGGTGAGTTAAATTAAAGGATTCATGATGTATGGGCAGTGAGGGATCTAATGACGAGAACAGATTCACTTTCCTCATGGTGTCTATCCAGAAT
Source organism: Phaethornis superciliosus (assembly GCA_023637945.1). Taxonomy (NCBI): domain Eukaryota; kingdom Metazoa; phylum Chordata; class Aves; order Apodiformes; family Trochilidae; genus Phaethornis; species Phaethornis superciliosus. The sequence continues at coordinate 182,277 of JAJQWJ010000007.1, forward strand.
ATCAGTTGTAAATGTCTTCTGCCTTGGAGCAGCAGAGAGAATGGCTTTGCTCTTTTACATAGCTGCTATCCCATAATGGCCAAAGCACTCATGCAAGATTGCCAAAGGGTCCAATGATATCTTCTGAAGACCCTGGCAAGAGGATGTGCTGCAACCCAGCACCCTTCTGTTAATTAATTCAACGTTGGAGGCCCAATGCCTTAAATGTGCCAGATGTGAGAGAGAAGTTGTCCCAGAACCACTCCTTTTCCTAACTAACAGGAGCACTATTTAGAGAGATCTCAGTACATTTTCCATCCCCTGGCCTGCACAATTTCAGGGCCAACAGCTCTCAGGGAAAATGGATGTAGTGCTGTAGTCAGTCAGGAAGAGAAGGTAACAAGAAACACATCTGAATTCATGTACCAAGCTACTGTCACCCAAAAGGGCAATTGTGCTTCCCCCATTTCCCTCCCTGCTTCAAGCTTCACAGTCCTTCTCTCTTCTGGCACTTTCCTAAGCTCTTGATGAGCTGACTTAGCACACAAAAACAGGTAGAAAACTGTTAGCTCTTTTACCGAGTTAGTTTTCTATCACTTTAGTGAGCTGAATCAGATTATGAAGGGGTTAGAGAAGTACCAGACTTCACACATGTCTGAGCATGGAGCAGGAAAAGAATGATGAAGTTCAGACTCTCCTGTCTCCAACCTGCTCACGTCTTGTTCATGTGGGTGGTCATCCCCTGCCACATCGGGATGTTTGATGCTCTGTTTCGTGGTCATACTGAGTGGGTTCTGGTGACTAAGTGCTCAGTACTGGTACCATGCATGCGGGTCTATCTCAAACTTAGGTGTTTGCTGTTGAGGACCCCACAAAAAATCCCAGACATTGGCAGAGAGGTGCAGGACTGACCTTTCCTTTTTTCCAGAAACGACGTTCTTTTGGCAGGGGTGAGATGACTTGGTAAAGCAGGTGAGAGTTTATGAAGTGCATGTAAATGGAGATCATTGTGCTCGAGGGTCATCAAACTGTTTCTTCTCATCACCTAATAAAAAATTAAAAAACAAATCTGAGATTTTGGAGAAATCCTTTAAGATCCTCTTTTATGTAGAGAGAGTTTAACTGCAGACTTAAATATTTGCTTTAAAAACATATTGCAGTAAATGAAATAACTTCTTTGCCAGGCCAAGATTCTGTTTTACTTCAGCCAGGAGCCAGTCGCTGGGCCAAATTACATATCCCCAGGAAAAAATCCGAGGGCTTCAACACTTGCAAACCCCTCTCTGCAATGGCAGGAGCGGGCAGTGCTCTTTAAAAGGGGGGGTGGAAAAAGCACCGGTGAGATCCCCCCGAGCTGCAGCCCCGCATTTGGGGAGCCCAGATGAAAGGCATGTGGGTCATGAGACAGGTGTCACCGCAGTACTGATAGCGGGGCAGAGATAAAAGTCCCGTGGCTGGGCATGTGACACCGCTTCATTACTGCCACAGCAGGTGGTCCCAGGCTCTCAATGCCTGGATTTTTATTTTTTTTATTATTATTATTATTTTTTAATTTATTTTTTTTATTCTGTGATAATGAGAAAATGTTTAAACTTCCATCCCTGTGTTTAAACACTTCTTCATGCTGACAGCAGCAGGAGATCCCTTGATCAGCTGTCAGATGGGAAAGTGCAATTTTTCTGGAAAGTAAACAGCGTGTTTGCCAGTTGGAAATAATTTTCTGTTTGTTGGGACTGCTCATCGTGGTGTGATGGAGCCGTGTCACAGCACCTGACAACCTGGGAGTGGGGAACAGAAAGGCTGAGAAGTGGGGTTTAGACTCTGATAACAGGAGCTGGAGATTTTTGACACTTCACTATTGTTATGGTGGGGGGAAAAAAAGCAACACACCACTTAGGGATTGCTTATGAAACTTTTGAAGCAGCAGCTTGGTGTCAGTGTGGAAATGTGGGACCTTTGAAAAGAAGCTCCTGCATTTTAATAGAAACTTTCCTTGCAGAATAAAAGAAAAGGGACACACAAAGGGGCTGCAGAGGTGTGGTGACATCTGGGGCTGAAGGTGGCCAGATATCATTCCCAGTTAGCATGAAAAAAATAATAAAAAAAAAGAGTCTCCTTCTAATTACATCAGAAAACTTTTTCGTGGCTCTGGTGTCACACTGGCTTGGGGAACCCACTAGGTAGTTTCAGGTGAGACACAGAAAGCAAAGGTGGTCCCAGGGCCAGGGAGCCAACCCCATCCCGGAGTGGCTGGGGCCTGGCTGAACCCAGAGCTGTTACATTCTCCTTCAGAACTACCCTGGAACCCAGCTAAGTTCACTTTAAATACTAACCACCTTTTTTTCCCTTTTCCTGTTAGGCAAATACCTTCTAGACGTCAATTCCCATAGAGAAAAAGAGATACAGATACAACACACGTAATTTTAATTAAAATTAAGGTTTTAATGTGCATATGCAGAGGCATACACAGCATTTTTCCTATGCAGACACAGACAACATCTTGTATGCAGAATCAACAAATCAACCTGATTTCAACACTGGGAAAGTTAATTAGTCCCTGGTAGTCTCCCAGGAAATGCTTTCCTGTGCTGGCTGCACTGCAGCCTTCTCCCTCTTCCCAAAGGTTCCCATTAAAAGCTTCCTGCCTGTTACACTTCATGAAGCCTTGGCTCATGAAAACAGAGGTTTGGATGCCCAGCTGGTCCCTCACTTTGCAGCAGGGAAACCCCAGAGCTGGAGTTTCGGTGCCAGGAGGAGGGGAAAAGGGGCAGGGCTGGACCATCAGCAAAAACTCAGAGAAAAGATCAGATCAGAATCTGGCCCTTTGTTAGCAGTCATTAAAAAACATTGAACTTTTAATAGGAGCTTATTCAATTAGCAGACTAACAGGCTCCATCAGATAAGCTGGGGATTTCCCTGGGAATCTGAATCACACTCTGCACACTGTGGTTAACCCTCTCCGTACAGAGCCAGGGCCAAGAGGCTGGATCCCAGGAAAGAAATGAAATTTGGGATTTTTATGGGGGAATAAGTCCTCCACTGCAACCCAGCACCCCCTGAGGTGCCAGTGCCGACGGTGAGTCCCAGAGGGGAAGGACCTGGGGGGACCATAGGCACTGAACTGATGGGCAGAGACCATCCCCATCTCTGATCAACCGGCTGACATTTGGCAGCCTGACAGCTTCACAGTCCTGTGAGGGCCTTCCTAATTAGAGCCTGGGTGAGAAATAATCCACAACTTGAAGTTTGTCTCTAGCTTCCTTGCTGTACTTTCCCCCCCCCCCCCGCCCCTTCTTGCACCTTTCCTCTCTTTTCAGTGTTTTCTCTGACACGTTCCCCACCCCCCGGGCAGTGGGAAGCTGTTTGAAGCAGCAGGCAGGGGACAGAGGGCTCATCCTGGCCTGGCCCGAACCCCCAGCAGCTCCCAGCACCCTCCTGCATTCCAGCCTTGCCCTTGAAGGAGATAAGGGCAGGGAAAGGGCAGCACCTGGTGAGGTTTATAATGAGACAAAGCACAACCCGTCTGGAAGGAAACCAAACCAGTCCCATTCCTTCCTGGTCAAACAAGTATGGCAAAGCTGGTGGAGAACAGGCACGCCGGGGCTGCATCCAGCCCGGAATTCCACTTCCCCCTCTAGCAAGCTGGCCCCGAGCAGCCTGTCAGCACATCCCAAGTCCTTCAGCAGGAGCCAGGGGCTGAGCCCACCACTGCCTTCAAGATGTACAGGGCCATGGTGTTGCTGCATCACAGAATGGCACTCATCCAAGGACCACTCCAAGATGGTCATCCAAGGTCCTAAGATGAAATGTCATTTTCAGAGATAAGGACTGCTACAGAGCCAAATCTTCCACAGCTCAATCATATTCCATCCATTTACCCCATCACATGCATATATTCTGAATAGTTCCAGAAAAGCTCTTCAAATTCAACTACCTCTGAAGCTGATATTATATCAACAACCAACATCTGCTAAGACAAGTAGAACTCTTTTACTGTACTTCTTTCCTAGAGGGTTATTGGCTGATAGTGGAATTGATTGTTCTCTATTTAATACCCCAAAGTCTTTTCCAGGATGAGTAGACAGGTAGCAAATCTCTTCAAAGACAACATTCAGTGCATACTCTGCAAACAGCCAGGATACAGATACAAGCATCAGAACCCACTTGATGTTAGGGGGCTGCCCTTCCCCCTCCTCCACAGTGATACCATGTTCCCTGGAGAGCCACCAGAAACGGGCACAAATTTGGGATTCCCCTGTGTTGGCTGTCCCTTTACAGCAGGCAGCTCTGTCAGTCACCACCATTCAGCAGATGGTGACATGGGACCAACACCTACAGATATCTGACCATCAGACATCTCATAAGCAGAGAGATTTCATTCCAAATATGTTGCTGAAGCTGTTTCCAAGACAAACATGCTTACTGCTGAGACATCCTGGAGGATCATCACATCTAGGGCTCACCCAGAGGAGTGGGGGTCCTTGGGGAGGGTGCTTTTTTGAGCTTTCTCTTGGGGGGCTTCACTCTGATTGCTGATGCCCCCAGTGCCTGTGTACTCTGCAGCTATGAGGAATAACTGTGGACCTGCAGCTGGGTGCTGGGAGAGGCTGTAACATCACTCTCATCTGAAATGCCTGTATTGCTAGGCTGCTGAGGCTGAGAACATTGGTTACTGGACTGATACTTCCAACAAAAGATGTCTGTGAAGGGAGCAGAGCTGCCCCCTTAGGTTCTAACATTAACAAACTCCCTGCATAGATGGTAGCTGTATGTTTTCTACCATCCCTCTCTCCATAACCTGGAGTATGGATTAGAACACTGCATTTGCAGAGCCCAGCCCACCCACTTGCTTGGAGCAGACTCAAAGCTGGGGCAGATGTAGCTGCATTCATAGCCAGACACCACCTCCAGGCTCCCTGTGAGCATCATATCCAAATCCTGCCTTTCAGCACAGCAGCAATCTTGGAAAAAAATTAAGAGGTTAGCCTCTGGACCTAAAATATCTGCCCTGATTTTTTTTTTCATGCTAAATGATTACAGAGATGAAGCAGGAGGAGAGCACAGCTCTGGGAAAGGTCTGCTGGAGGCTTGCCTGAGGAGGTGCTGAGGCAGAGCTGGCTCTGGGTGACTGGCACCTTGGGTTCCCTGTCCCTGCCAAGGGGACAGAGAGGCCACAAGAGCTGCACTCTGCACACACAGACACGTTTCATAGGATCCATTTCAAAACTCAGGTGACTCAGAGGCTGCAAACAGGTGCAGTACCACAGGAGAAAAGAAAAATATTATTCTTTTCAATTAAACTCAATTTTCTGAGGGTTTAGAATTTCAGTCATTTAAACCCATTTTAGACTACGTCTTGAAATAGAAGTTGGCAGCCTGGAGGGATTAAGTTTTTAAAATTATTATTATTATTATTTTATTTTAAGGTATTAACTCAAGTTGATAGATTTAGAGCATTTTTTAAGTCTGTTGGTTTCAGACACTTAAGAATAAACTTAAAATAAACAAACAAAATCCAGTTGAAATTTTGGCAAGGGCTGAATCCTTTGGGCAGCATTTTCCCAGGAGAAGCAGAGATGCCTGATAAGCAGCAGGGGAGATGCCACGTTTCACAGCTGCAGTGCAGATCTACGGCCTCTCCGGAGACTCCCACACACTGAGCAGGGATTTCTTTAGTCTAAATGCCAGATCTGCTTTGGTCCCAGTGAAACCCCAGAGGGGCATCACGAAGGAAAACAGGGCATCTTTAATCCACACTATTATTAATGCAGAGAGCAGTCTCAATATTTGTGAAAACCAAACCCATGCATTACGAAAGGGCCTCCCCAGCTCTGCAGCCTCCCCGAGGTGTCACACAGCCCGTGTGTGACATCTCCTGAGGATTTAAAGGTCTTCCTGGGACTGTGATGAAGCCAGCAGGAGCCAGACCTCTGGCCTGGCTGGGCACTTCCTGAAGGATGTGCTGGGAAGCTCAGCTGTCGAGCGACTGAGGCTGGAAGTGCCACGGGTGCCAAAGGAAAATAACAGCTCTGAGCAACACAGACTCTGGGGGAAAGCTGCAAGACAAACCAGACCACGTTGCACCAGCCTGGTGCTGAAGGCTTCCCACTCCATTAAATAAATGTCTGTTTTGTACAAACCCCTCTGAGAAGCCATTCAGCTGGATACAGACCTGAAAGATTTACCTCAGTTGAAAGAAGACTGTGTGCAAGAGACCTAGAAGCAGGGATGCTGACCACCCCACCATGAATCCCGTGCCAAAGGAGCTGAGAGACAAGCTGGGAGACAGCTGGGAGGCCCTCAGCCTGGGACTATGGGACTCCTGCAAGCAGAACAAGGAGGCTGCTCTGGGGACAAGTGAGAAGGTGACCTGAGAACCATAAATCCTGCAAAGGTGACAGGGAGACACCCGGAAAGCAGCTACCCCAGAGAAGGCAGAGAAAGGACTGTTATCATCTGGGGGTGACAGATGAAGGCAGAGAGCTGTCCCCATGCTTGCAGGGAGCTGCTGGTGTGCACCAGCCTCCACCACAGCCTCTGCCAGGGTTGAACCTGCTTGACTCAGTGAGGAAAAAATAGCCAAGCCTGGGGGAATGCATGCTGTGAGCAGAGGTTGGATACTCCATGGCAGACCTGAGGTGGCACTGGAAGTGATGTCCCTGAGGGGTCTGCCTTGGGGCCCTGGACTGGAAGGAAACAGCTCCTGAACAAGACCTCCTCTTCTTCTGCCTCCTCCCCTGACAGGAGGCACAGCTACCAGAGTTCCCTCTAGTCTGTATAAGCAAGGGGGCGAGAACATTGCCTCATCTCACAGATTTCCACCTCCCTCCCCTGTGGCTATGGAAAAAGCTCTGGAGGGACAGACAGGAGCAGCCCTTCAGCAGCTGCACACCCCTTGGAGGCAACAGCCATACTGTCCCCTCGGGTTGTATCTGGAGCATCTGCCTCCTCCAGGAAAAGACAAGCCTTGGGCAGGTGTTTGAACCCCCCAGCATGATCACCTCACATACCAAGCACCCAAGGGTCTGGAGATACCTTCCTTTCCAAGTATGATGACAGCTCTAATGAGATTTGAAGCAAGCCATTTCTTCTAAGCAATGGTCCTATCTCATTCTAACCCATTTAGATGATAATCTGCTCTTCCAGATATTAACATTTCCATATTAATGTAGATCCTTTTTATCCCTGTAGCTTAGCACTGGGTTCTGATTTATTAATAGCTGGCTCCCTCTGGACCAGGGGAGGGGATGCTGCGTTGTGATGAGCTTAATAACTCACTGCTCACCAGTAGTAAACTACAGACCAGTGCTTCAAATTTGCAGAGAGAATTGGGTTGACTTTCCCTCTTTCCTTGAAGGATCTCAGTCCTGTTGTGCAGAACTACCTGCTAACAGTCTTTCTAAAACCCACCAAGAGCTCAAGCAGGGGTTCAGCCCACTCAGCTGAACTTTCAGCAGCCTTTCAGGGAGGAAGGGCGAGAGCAGAGTTAAAAGATTTCACTGGGTTTTCCCATCAGGTGGTGCCAGGGCACTCTTCTGGAGGTACCAGTACTGTAACATCCAGCAGAATTAATGTATTTATTATTTTAGAAGAGATCATGTTTTTTTAATGTCTCCTGGTTTGAAGGAAGGGTTGAAAGTAAGGACAACCTATTTGCATTGTGAATAAAGTTATCTGCCTTCTCCACCCCCCAGAATATGCAGAAATAAATGCCTTCTAATGAACCCTGGGGGGCTGAAGCTTTGATATGGATCTTGCCTGGGGTATAGTGGATGGGGAGAAGTTCTCGCCAGACTGAAAGCCAGCATGGGTGGGGAGGGGCAGGCAGTCTTCCTCAGAGAGAAGGGAAATTGGATTATCTTGCTAGCAGTTGGTGTTTTCTGTCTTCAAGAACTTACAGAAGAGAGGCCCCAGTCAGAAACTTAAATCCAGCCCTCTGCAAACAGTAATGTTTGGTCGCGCTTTTTTCTCATCTAAATAAAAGATAGAATCCTGTCCAGGGTCTGGAAAGTTTCTTCTCTTGCTCTGGCTGGATGGGTAGAGAAGTGGCAAGTGGGTAGAGGAGCAAAACTACAGGACTGGGGTTTCAGTTTGGTGGCTGCTGAAAGTGTTGAGTATGTGTGGCCATGTGTTTGTAAACACCCATCACTCTTTGAATGTGACAGCTGGCTTTCAGGGAGCTCCCACAGCAGGCAGAACCACAGCAGTGCACACTTCAGTTCCCTCAGACAAACCTAGTGTAGCAGCCTGGCTGCTCTGCAGTTGAGAGCGCACCAAATAAGCTCAAAAAACAACAAATGCAGCTGAAGTCCCTTAAGAGAGAAAATCTGGTTAGATGGGTTGCTTTCCGGGAACAAATTGTTGAATAAAAAGAACACCCTGGCAATGGGAAAGGTTTTTCTGCGTTGCCAAGAGGTTCCATAAAAAGCCCATCTGACAGCATTAGCCATCCCCAGAGCAGAGTGCAGAGGAGCAGATGCTGGCAGGGGTGGCATGCAGCAGCCCAGCCCTGGGGGGTTTCAGTACCAGGGTGTCCCACCAGGGAAGTTCACAAGGTTCCAGCAATCTTCCTCCCCTCCCCACTCCCCACGGCTCCCTTGCCCACACCAGCAGCTATGCCAGCATGCTGCCTGTGTAGCACGTGGAGAATGAGAACTGATCCAGATTAAAAAAAACAGCAACCCAAGGGATTAAAAAAATAAAAAAAAAAGTTTCTTTTTCAGCTGTCTTGGCTCCTCCTCTGGGCCACTGCACTGCAGGGCAACTCGGGGATGAGAGCAAGTGCCAAGGATGGGGTCTGTAAGCGGCCAGTCAGTAAAGATCTCAGCCACCACCACCCCCCCTTTTACCCTTCTTTATTTTCTGGAGGGCCTTTTTTCTCACACCAAATTTATATTTCTCCACAGAGATGTGATCCAACCTAAAACAAGAGCTTGAGACCTTTTGTATTTCACAGAATAGCCTTGGGGTGTCAGGCTACATCTCACAGTAAAGCTTGCTGCAACCATCTGCAGGATCCAAAAAAATTTTTAAACAAGAAATTTTGAGGGGATTGGACTAGGTATCCTTCAAAGGTCCCTTCCTACCAACACTATCCTGTGATTCTACCTCCTGCAAACAGACTGGTCCATGCATGTGCCACCATCCAGCACCACCGAGTTGGAGTGCATGGGATGGGAGGAGGGACAGAGCTGCCACCTGCATCCTCCACACCCCACTCCTCAGTGCTCAGCCTGTTTGCTGGTCAGTGGGATGCAGGCACTCTGCTCCCAGCTCTGGGAACAGTGCCTTTTGGGCAGGCAGGCTGAGCACCCACCCCAAAGCACCAGCACAGCATCACTGTGCTCCTCTTACAGGCTGGGGAGAAGACAGACTCGGGTGAGTGAGTGCTGCCACTGCCACTCAGCCTGGATTTCCCTTACCTAATACAGAAGGTGTTAACTACATGTAAATACGATGGAGTCAGGCAACAGAAATCTGTGGGTGAATGTCAAGTAAAATACTTTTGATCCACTTCCTCTAAAACATTCCAAATCCATGTCCTCGGGGTCCTGGAGACACATATTACCTGGAACACCTTGTTTTTGTACTAGATGATTAGATTCCCATGTTTTTCCACAGGCAAAGGAAGCATGCCCAGATAGAGTTCACAGCACCTATGTAAATTCATTCTAAGTAGTGTCCAGATGTTGGTAGGAAGAGACTGAAGAAAAGCTCAAACTATTTTCTCATTTAAGTCCATAGGAAAATGAATCCTCCCCTCCAGCTGTGAGCCTTTCCAGAATACATCCCCGGGTACAGCTGATGGATGTGCCTCCCACAGCCCACAGGGTTTGATGCTGTTCCAGGCATGCTTCATGGGGAGTATTCCATTCAAAATAATGATCAAATTGAATAGAGTAAGCACCAATCTATGCAAAAGCCACTTTGGCTGCTGCCTGGGAATAGATTACAAAGCACATTTGGCTATTGTGTGCATGCTTGTAAATTTTGAAGTGCCGGGTGAGATCTCCGAGTCTGGAGAGCATCAGAGGATCCTGAAAGCACTAATGAAATGTGGAACCCAAATCTTTCTGCTTTTCCCTCCCCAAGGAGTCACAGACTCTGTTTCGTAGAAGCCACCACAGCTTCAGTAACTCCTAATAAATCTTACAGTAGCTTCAGGTTTTGGGAACCCACACAGGAAAAACCTGCTCCCAAACTCTCATCTCCCATCTTGGTTACATTAATTTCTCCTTGTGGTCTTTTCCTGACATCCATAATGCTCCACCTCCAGTCCAGATGGATCAGAGTAGTGCAGATCTGACTCATGCAGCATTGCCACCACATCCCTCTCTCTCTCAGCCCATCCACTGTGGCACCCCTTCCATCACACCACCTAGCAGGGCCTTCAAGATCCCCTCCGAGCCTGCTCTTTTTCACTCACCCACCAGAACTTCTGTTACCCAGCAACAGGATTCAACTGTCCCACTTCACTCCTCCAGTGCTAGTTGCTTGTTATCCCCACTGACCTCTGTTTTCAGCAGTCATCTGCCTAAACTAGTCCCAGGCTCCTACCCTTCACTTCTCCAGGGGTCTTCCTCCAGGACATTGATTTTTGAGCAGACTTCAGCGTTACAGACCCTGAAGGCAGATGGGACAGCCTGCAGGAGAGCCTCACTGGAGGTACAGCAGGCCAGAGAAGTCCCCACTGTGTCCCCAGCACTCAGGTGTGGGTCCAGATCCCCCACGTGTGACCGAGCTCTGCAGCCTGGGCCACAAAGCTCCGAAAACTTAGGCCGCAGTTTGATTGTAAAATAAATCTGACTTTGTGGTTCCCAGCATTAGATCAAAAACATAACACAAACATATGGCATGAAGCACAGATCCAGCAGGAAGTCACCCCCACCACGTCCAAGGAATGCAGCAGATTTAAGCAAGTCGGTTTTCCCCATGGAGGTGTGCAGCAGGTTGGGTACAGGCTGCTCCTGCCACACCAGGGATGAAGTGTCCAGCCCTGCCCCACAGCAGGGAAGGGGTTAACTGCATTCGGGTACCCCCCTCTCTGCTGAACTCATTGATTCATTTTCTCTGTTCCTATTTCTTTCTCTCACTTTCTTCTTCTCTCTCTTGCAGGCTGATTAAAAACTCTTTGAGTTTGAAGGTTTTTGTGTCAAAACAGCTCAGCTGCCAGCTGGGTGCCAAGCAGTGAATATTCATGGTATTCAAATGTGACAGAGTGGTGGGGGCTAAAGGACGGGCTAGTTAGCTCTTTTTAGATGGAGATTAGCTGCCTCTTTGCTCCTAATCACCACTGTTGTTGAAATATTACAGCTTCTGTTACAACTATTAATGTCCTAAATGAAGAACAGGCTCCTCTGAATAAGATCAAACACGAAATGGTCACTTCCAATTCCTGCCGCTTCTCTCCCGTTTCCATCTGGAACTAGAGACCTGCCCGGCCCCGCAGGAACCCGAGGAGGATCTGCTCTGCTCTGCCTCTGCCTCTGCCCAGCCACAGCTCCCACTGCAGCCAGAGGATGGATAAAGCCCGTGGGAGCTGGTCCCTGCAGGGAATCCTGACAGGAAACCCTCAGCAGCACAGACCGCCCAGATGTCCCATGGGTGCTGGGCCATTTGGATCCTCTCTGCATCCACCCAGCAGAGCTGCCTGGGAGCATGCCTGGCAGGGTGATGAAGAGGAGGGAAAACCCATGTGTGGTCCTTAGGCTCTGGCAAGGAATAACAGAGCAGAACACCAGGCTATTGATTTCGTGTTTGCTTTAAAAACAACCTAAGTGCATTCCTGGAGCAAGGCTGGTCTGGAAGCCTAAATAAAATAATATTCTTCAGCCTTGAAAACTGACACTAGACTTCAGTGACTGCTTTAAAGTCCTGTCCCCCAGACTAAGACCTGCACATTGCCTAATCTCTTGTCTACACACAAAAATGGGGCTACTTTAACTAGCCCAACATAGCCAAAGCGACACACACCTCCCCTCTTCCATCCCTTTCTTCCTTGCACAAAGGCTGTTAACAAACACACTTCTTCTGACAGAACTTTCCTGACTGGAGGAAAAGATGCTTTTACCAAATAGGAGGCTTATTAGTATCAGCACACCCAGGCAGGGGTAGTGATAGCATTACTGGTTTGGTAGCAAAAAAATCACATCCATACACAGCACACTGAGGCTGTCTCAGAAGGCGTGCACAGAGCAAACCTATGGAGAAAGAGAAGCAGAAGAGAGAGGTCTGATGCATGTTCCTGCTGCAAGGACTTAGGTGCTGCACTAAACAGAACACAAATTATCCCACTTGAGATACTCCTCTGACTCTCACAAGGCTACACAGTACCTGACTAAATACATGTGTGGATTATTTATAATGTACAGGCAGTGACACAGATTTCAGACCTTCCACAGCACAAGCAGACCAACAGCACCAGCACCTTACCTACTGTCACCAGAAAATAAACAAAGACTCCTAATAACCAAACAGAAGCCAAAATGCATTCACAGTTACAAAGAATAGATTTGAGCACTGCTTTGTTTCCATGGACAGCCTCAGAAATATGTGGGCCTGGCCCTTTAAAACCCCTTCCTCTCAAGGAGAATTGCATTGGCTAACTCTGGGCTCCTGAAGAAAAAGGGAAAAAAAAAATCATGTAGGACATACGTATATTTCCTTCTGGCAGAAATTCAGAATTTAGACAGATTGCATCTGATATTTAGGATGCTTGTGGGCAATGCAGTTGTGCAGGAAAACCAACCTGATGTCTCACTGGTACCTTTGTAAAAGCAGTCTGATAATAACAGCAACAAACTCCTGACTTCTGCCTCCATCCTCTCAGCATTTTCCTGCATCAACCCTATTACCACTCCTGCTGAACAACTTTCCAAGGTTCTAAATGCTGCATTGCTTCTGATGCTTCACCGATTCTAATATTCTCAGTAACAATATCAAAGCCTTCAGGTGCCTTTTCCATTGAAGTCAGGATGACCTGCATTGCAGTAGATTTTCCCTTGAACAGCGGTTGATTTATTCTTTTTAAGTCAATCAGACGGTACTTAGTACATACTTCTGGGGGGAGAGAAAACAAAAGACAGGTGGATGTGGCTCCCAGCAGGCAGCAGTTTGAAAGTATGGCACCAAATAGATCAATAGCCCCAGCCTGTTCTTTGACACATTGGAGTGCCTCTTGCCTTCCTGGGACAATTTTCTTCAAATGTGTTCAGCCCCCACAAATCGCGGTCCCCAAAGCTGTATGAAATGGGAATATCCCCAACACAACCATAAGTGAGGCTGCCCACTGGCAGAGCTGTACCGCCAGAAATGCCAGACCCCTCCTGATGCACTAGTGCTGGTGAAGGTCACTGGTCAGGCACTGGGAGCCAGCAAAGAGGTAAGGAGCAGCAGTGTGGCAAAGCAGCAGCTTTCCCACTTGTCAGGAACCAGAAACAAAATGATATCCTGCCCTGGCAGGGCATGGGCTATGAAATTCCTAACGCCTTTCTTTTCTGACACCAGTGATCACAGAGGGGGAAAAAACCACCTGGCTCTTTGATCAGCTGTCCTGCCTGCCAGTAGCCCCACAGGAGGAAAGGACATGGAGCAGCAGGCACTGCTTCTCTTGGCCACAAATGTCTGAGGGCACCCTCAGAACAGCTCTGGTTGAAAAGACCTTTAAGAGCACCCAGTCCAACCATTAGCCCAGAACTGCTATGTCCCCAGTAACCCACAGTCCTGGGCACCACATCCACACAGCTTTTAAATCCCACCAGGGATGGGGACTCAACCACTGCCCTGGGCAGCCTGGGCCAAGGCCCGACAACCCTTTCAGTGAAGAAATTTTCCCTAATAGTAGCAGAGAGATAGGAATTTAATCGAGGGCTGCTTGTGCTGCTAGGGAACAGTCACTTATCAGCTATGGATTGTGAGCAGAATGAACTGAACAGGCACTGGCAACTCTCCCTTTCACTACTGTCATGTCATCTCATCTCTCCCTACTTTCTAGGTTGCCCAAACCTCACAAGTAAAGCTGCCTTCCTCTGCTCATTACAAGTATCACACCTTCCCTCTCTCTCCTCCTTCCTCTTCAAGACTTCAACTGCTGACTCCATGCCCCATTCAGACGTTCCCCTTCCTGCTCCCTGGCTCCCTTTGTGTCCTTTCAGCTCCTCTGGCTTTATCATGCTGATCTCCCCTCCTCAGCAGCCAAAGCCTTCATCAGCTCCTCCAGAGGCACCACTTTTTAAAGCAATCCCTTCTCATCACCAGTATCTCTACATTATCTCATGCCTCTTGTGTGTTTGTTTCACCTGCCTGAACTGATGCATGCAGGAATGTTTGCAGACCAACACCCAAATCTGATGTATGCAACAACTGATAGTGAGGACTTTGTGCACGGATGTACACTGCAACAGACTTTGGCAATTATGAAGTTGTGTCAGGTCCTCACAGCCTCCTGGTGGCCCAAGTTACCCTGCTCAGAAAGCCTTCCATGTCCTGCTTGGCTAGAAGATAAATGTCTTTCTGCTCTGAAGTCTGCTTCAGACTGGGTACCTCTCCTGCATACTTCAAGCCTACCAGGGTGCTGTCTGAAGCAAAACCCAGCTCAGCTGGGAGAACTCCCCCAGAGGAGTCCCCGAGCTCAGGAGGAGCATGTTGGTCCTGCAGTGGCCAAGCTGCAAGGGGGGTCTGAGGAACACCTCAATAGCCATCTCATTAAGTCCTATTTGATTTACAACTTGCTATCTCTGAGAGCATCTCCTTTCTTTTCCAACTTTCAGGAATAAAAAGCACTTGTGTGACTTGGTTAATAACTGCTGGGTTACTTTCACCTCTGACTGATGGAAGGTAAAGCAGCTGACAGCACCTGAAACAGGAAAGTCTTCCAAGAGAAAAGCTGGAGGTAATACATCTCCTCCGGAAAATGAGAGCAGACTGAGAATGGGTGGCAAAAATGCAAGTACCTCTCTCCCCACAGCCCAAAGCATCCACTTGCTTCCACCCCTACTAATCCTGGCATCATGCCTTTTCCCTGTGCATCTCCAGCATCCCTGCTTGCAAGGATGTTATTCCAAAGTGACCTACTTTCCACTCACTCATCTTCAGGGGCATTTACATGAGAAACCAATGGATTTCCCATCACTCACCCCCAATTTTCTTGCCTTAATCCCCTTGTGCACACCTCTGCCTGCCACACACCCCAGGACAGGGCAGCCTGTGGAGGGCTGAGGCAAATGCTTCCTCACTTACAGCTTACCTGAAAGGACTTCTCTAGATCAGAGAACACCAAATCTGCCCTTCTTCCTTGTCCATTCACCAGGACAAAGAAGGATCTACCTCACTCCCCCAAGCCCACCTGGGTAGCCTGTGGCAGAAGGCTCAACAGCGGCACAAGTGACAGACCTCCAGCCCGCTGTCTCTGCTCCTGCCTGCTCCTCCCTCTGCAGGAGCCCCTGAGATGGGTGCTTCCCACCCAGCCAGTGCCCAGATGGAGAATGACTCTCCATATTTATTTCCTTCTTGCTCTCTCTTTCTGATGATCAGACCCCTCTTTTGTTACTTTCTAAACTTGCTGTGGTCTTGCTCACCCCAGTGATCTGCAGCTGCAGGAGGGGCAGTTACCTTCTCAAGGCACTGCCTCACTGTCGGGCAGCACCAAGCACAAGGGGGGAACAGAATGCAAGGGCTGGATCCTCATCACAGAGCCAAAGGGTGACCTGCAGGACAGCACTGTCCCCCTGAGTCCCCTCTGCCAGCAGGACCCAAAGCCAAGCTCTGGAAGGAGCTGGGAGTGAAGCAGCCCTGCTGGCAGAAGAAGCACTTGGTAATGGCACAGCCTGTTCCAGCAGAGCCAGCTTCAGGATCTAAACCCTGGGCAGGATTAATTACCCAGCAAGCAGCTTGTTGGGAGCTCTGCTGGCACACAGATAAGGGGAACTGTAATGGAATCAGCCAATTAACCAGCTGATGGTGCTGAACTAAAAGTGACCCCCTCGTTAATTGTGGTTGTTTCTCAGCAGCTTTCTCATCACCCTGGGTGCTTGGGAAAGGGGCAAGAGAGAGGGCTTATCCAGGTGCTTAATTTATTTCTGCTCACAAACAGGAATCATGGGATATAAACTTCATGACAATTACATGGCAGAGCTCTAAATCTTATGACACCTACTCTTCCTGAAGGAGGGGAGGATGAAAGTCCTGGAAAAGCAGCAAAGAAGGCCTGCTCACACTCTTCAGCTCAGTGAGCAGCTGTCTGGTATAATGAAGCCTTCTTAAGGTAGTTTACCTGAAGGTAAATGAGAGGAATTCCTCTGGCTCTCTCTGTCCCCTGGCCTGGCCTGGCCCAGCTGCAGGAGCCCTCAAAGGAAGCTGACATGAAAAGCTCAGGATGGCCTGGAGCTACGGCTGCAGATCTGGCTCCAGACTTCCCCTCACTTCAGAGGTGTCTGAATCTCAGACCCTCGCAGAGCTTTGGAGCCAGATGGAAGAATCGAGGAATGAGTTTCCTTAAAGTTCAAGAGGGTTCAAGAGGTTTTGCTTTAAATCCATCTCTGGGGATGACCTAAAGCAGTCAGTGATGCAGAACAAAGGTCTATCTTCTTGTGGCTGCTCCCCTAAAGGAAATGGTTGGTCAGTTCTTTGTCAGGAATTAATCTCACATGCTCCTGAAACAGCTAACCCTTCCCTGCAGTAGGACTGTGATGAAAGAGCATCAGTCGTAAGAACAAGGACATTAATTGCTAAATGTGGCCTGGCTTCCTGGAGGATGTGCAGACTGTTCTGACCCAGCCACAGCCAGCCCTGTAACACAGCCTCTGCCATACCTGCTTTGGACTTCAGGTCCTTCTTTTTCTGCACCCCATCTGGCAGTAGGTGATGTGGCAGCTTAACAGAAAATGCAGGAGAGGGACAGGATGGGGATTCTCACAGATTCCTGCAGTCTGGAGCACAGAAGCTTCCTGAGCTGGGGGCTCTGTAAGCGTCCCCGAGTTTAGCATCCCTTTTTAGACTTTACTTTCATGAGCTTTCCAAACCCTTTGAACTAATCTATAACCGTGTCACTGACTTGTGTCTTGTGGCAATGAGTTCCAGGTTTGGCTTCGCATTGATGAAAAAAGCAATTCTTTTCACTTTCCTTTAAAACTTTTGCCTGGTAACTTTGTTTCCTGTCCCCTAGCTCCCACGCTGTGGGTAGATTCCTCGCTCACATCATCCCTCCTGTAACCCCTTCAGCTGTCACCTTTCCAATCTGAAGAGCCTGGTTAGTTTTCTTCCATACAACTTCATACCTGGTGCCCCTATGCTTGTCACTCCAGCCCCACAGCTCTTCAAAATTTCACCCTGTGGCTGCTCCCAGCTCTGTCCCTGCCCCTTGCTGCCAGCCAGAGCCCCCTGCCACGCTGCAGGACTCCTGCCAGCACTGCCACACTTTTTCTCATTCAACTGCATCCTGTCTGGATGACAGGGGGGGGGACCAAGACTGCACACAGCAGTCAAGACACACATGCACCATGGAAATATACAGCAGAATAAGGATGTTTTCTGTTTTGCTGCCGGCTCCTTTCCCAACCATTCCCCCCCCACCTCCCAGTCTGGCTGATGCTGCACAGTTCTGCTCCCCAGGAAGGCTCCAGATCTCCCTTCTGGGTGGCATCAGCTAACCTACCTACACATCCACTTATCATTGCTTCTCCCCACCTTACTTCTAAGTTTACCAACACGCAGTTTCATCTGCCATCCCATCTGTATCCTGCAGCTCTTTGTTCATTACAGCCTATTACAGCAATCTCATGGAAAAACAAGCTCATTACAGTCAAGAAACTCACGCCTCATTCCACTGACTGAGGGGCTGCCTGTGTTGGAGGTGGTGCTGACTGCTTGAATTTCTTCCCAGCTATTAACAGAGGGCCCAGTGTGCACTCCCATCCCCTACCCAGAAGGGCAGCACTGATTGAGGCTCCTTCATCAGCCCAAAGGCCAAAGGATCACATGTACAACACACCATTATTTCCCTGCTGCTGGCAACACTCTCCCAACAGACCGCTCGTGGCAATCCTCTGCCCACATTCCCCTCCAAGGCTTCTCTTTCCCAGCACCACTGCTTCCCAACAGAGGGGGAGACAGCTGAAGCAAGACCCTTCCCAGCACAGCCCTCACTTGTATGATAAGGGTCCGAGTGGAACCAGGAGATGGGAAGTGCTCTGGGCAAGGCTATCAATAGCTATTGGGACAGAGTAGAGAAACCCCAAACCTTACTGCAGTGGTTACTCAGACCCCCTGCTGTGGAAGGGTTTGGGCCATGGACTTTTTCTCCAGCTGGGTATGCCATGCAAAAGCACTTCCCTCCCTCTCTGCACAGAAGAGATTTGTCTGTGTGGTATCCCAAGGAGGAATGACCTAATATTAGTGCCAATCATGGTTTATACTTTTATCTTATTATTTCTGGCTATAGCTTGTTACAGGCAGTTCAGTTACTTCCCTCCCTGGTGGCACTCACACCTGGCCAGCACATGGACAAATGTAATCTCATTTTCTCAGGCTCCATCTTATCTATGTGGCTGTTCTGTTTTTTCTTTCCCCAGTTCTACTGTGCCCCTCGGTGCCTCTCCCTGAGTCCTCCTGGATTTATCTGTTCCTTTCTGCTGTGACACAGCCCAGTCCTGAGTGCTGTATATTTTGCTTGGGATCTCATCAGAGACACCGAGAGGAACCGGTGCCTCCCTCAGCTGTGATTTGCTGCCTTTGCATACACAGATAAGGATCTCATTAGTGATTTTTCTCTTGCTACCGTAACACACTGGAGTCACACATGATATACAGCTTGCTGCCTACTATCACACTCCCATCTCCTTTAGCATAACAGCTTTTCAAGTCCCTCTTCCACCAAATCACTGTGGGCCAGGTGACCTAAATGGAGCGCACGCTTGGACCCATTAAAGATTTGGCCTTTTATCTGGCATAAGTCCTCTTTAGCCTCACCAGCCTTACTTAATCCAGACCAAATCTCACATCATTTCTTGCTCATATTGCTAATCTTTGTGGTTTCTGGGGTGGTTCTCAAAGAGAAGAGTCAAAACTTTCTCTTCTCTGGTATCTCTTGAGTATTTGCACCTGCACAGCCCACAAGGTGGCTGAGATCTGTCTACACATGGTTTATAGAAGGTATACTGCCAGCCAGCAACCCAGATACCAGAAGTTCTTTCCAGAATGACTGCAGATGTGTAGTTCAAACAAAGCTGTGCCTGATTTTCCATTCCATTTCTCTCCTTCTGGTCTCAGTGGAGGCCAGGCCAGCACAGAGGAGAGCCCCAGCTCACTGTGCATGGCTGTCTGCCTCTTGGGCCTTCAGGGCTCCGAGATCCTCAGGTCCCACACTGCAGGGCTAGCTCCTGCAAAGCCCTTCCACAGCCACCTCCTACAGCTCACATGCCTTTTTGCCAGCTGCCCAAAATGTTGCACCAGAGCTGCCAGGATTTCGACCGAGATGACAAGACTGATTTTGGCCTCCATGTCCGTGGCGGGAATGGAAGGCTTCATGGATGTAGGACACTTGTCCCATTGTGCTGCTGACTGCCTCTTTGCTGCCATCCACCCCACAGTGGCTGGGATGCTGAGGGGGTCTTTTGCTTGCTCTTTGGAGAACTGGCACCCACAGCTGCAGGGAAATGTTTGGTAGAGCCTGCCAGCCACACAGTACACTATGGGTAAGGGGGGAAAGACAGAGAGGCAAGTATCTTAGCCAGGTTCTTACCATGCTGGCCCTGAGAAGCAAAAAGAGAGTCCTTTCTAGCCTGTATCAGTAGCCAAAGATGCACCTCCCTCTCAGTATTAAAGAAACACACCATCCTGTTCCTGTGAATTTGCTTCTCCAGATCCGCTCTTTATATTTTCAAAGTGACAACGTTTGAAAGCAAGTCAAGAGAAGTCCATACAGATGGGTTTGCAATGCTAAGCCCGTGTCTTCACGAACATTTTAAGCCAGAATGAGGAAGCACAAGTGGGCACAAAGGTCCCTTTACACGGACACACACTCCCTGATCAGTTCTGGAGCTGTCAGGAGCTTTCTTGGTCTTTGCTGTAGAGTTAGGGCCAGCAGGAACTGATCTCACTCATTCTTGGCCTGCCAAAGTCTTTGTGAGCTTCTGTAAACTAAGCAGCACCTCAGCTCTCCTTGCTACACAGGCCCTTTCCAGAGCAAGTCAGCTGTGTGCCTACCAGGGAATTCCAGAAATTCCTGTTTATAGCGACATTAAAATCCCCTTAACAACAATTAGCACAGATAAGGCAGGTAGTGCAGGACAATAGTTTTCCTCCATACATTTCCTTTACCCTCTGTAAAAGGTGGACTGGTAGAAGCAGTAAAAGTAGTCTGGTAATAGACTTTCACACCTCAGCCCACCTCTTATGTCTGCTCTCAGCATCTACACAGGCAGAGCACAGTGTGACTGCTCTCTTAGCAGCAGCTGGGGGAAGGTGCCTGGGCCCAGACAGGTCCTGCCCAGCCCCCAGGGACCGCAGCTCCAGAGGGAGGCAGACCCAGGTTCCGTGTGAAGCACTATCTATCCAGACACCCGAGATGCCACTTGCCTGCTCAAATGTACTCAAAAAAATGATGAAGAAGGAACTCTGTCCGTGCAGAGCTGGTGATGGACCAGGTATCCCGTTATTTTTCCAGTTCTGCCCCCCCGCAGCTGAGGGGCCAGCACCACAGGCTGTGCGACTCAGGTCCCTGAGGAGAAAATCCTCTGAGGTGGCTGCTGGTGCCGGCAGGAGCTGGAGGAGGGCAGAGCTGTGGCACCAGGGGAGGTACAGCCCCGCTCCTCACCTGCCCAGCCTCCTGCCTGCTCCCAACCAGGGCTCCAGCCACCCCAGGGGCTGCTTCCTCCCCACCAGGGATTGAGCAGAACATGTTTTAAAGACCCTCCCGGGAGCTCACTCAAGCTCTTTGTTTACACAGCAGATTGGTGGCTTCTCGTTTGAAGTCAGGATTTAAGCTGTTCTTTCTAATTACAGAAAGACTCTGAAACCTGAGAGATCCCTGCAGTTGAAGCCTAAGCACAGAGGCAAAAAAACCCCCAAACCAGTTGCACAGTGAGAACAATACGACATCCAAACCCTTGAGTTTGCTTTAAACAGAAGGCCCCTGCAGCAAAATAGGACATATGCTGTTACTCATCCCCTGTAGTCTCTTTTCATCATGCCATTTTCTGCTTCTGTCACCTCTGTTCCTTGTAAGTTATCACCAGCACTCAAGGACATTTGTTCCACTTTGTCTGCTCCAGAGGGTGGGGGACAGGAGCAAATCTCTGATTGCCAGGGAACTTCCCTGGGCAGACAATGACAGCAGAGGGATTTCCATCCCCTCCACCCTCAGCTGCCCTGGGACACAGTCACACTCACAGGGGATGCATTCAGATTCATTCCAACCCATAATCACTAACGCTTCCATTGGGAGAATAAAAGGGCGTACACCACCACCAGGTTTCAGACAGACACAGTGTTTAAATGATTCTTCAGCAGCTCCTGTGTTCCTACACTGCCCCAGAGCCCCACTGGCCATGCGGATGTCAAAGCTGCTTCCGCACCCATCCCTGCAAGGAGGAGGGGATGGAAGGAGACTCGAGCAAGGTGGGACAGCCAGGTCTGCAGCCTCCCAGAGTCTCTGCACAAGAGCCCCAAGGCTTCCTGTGAGCAGGGTTGGGCACTGCTGGGGCCTGGAGCCCCCAGAGCTGCTGTGTGATGGGACACGGAGCAGCCCCTCTGCTGCCACCAGCACCGGGGATGTTTCTGCAGCTGGCAGGGGAGGCAGGAGGTGGAGGAGGCGAGGTGGGAAAATCCTTTGGGAACTTTTCCCAGAGGTCAGAAATAGTCCTCCAGCAGCACAAGCCCAGAGATGGCTGCCTGGTTACCAGCTCACCTGGAGCTGATGAGCCAGGAGGTGGGCAATGCCAGGCTGGGATCAAGCTGAAGCACAGGGCTTTCAGCACAGCCCGGAGCCAGGTCTGGGACTTTGCTGACCTGAGAGCCCTTTGGGACAGAGAACTCCCTGCTCTGTAGGCTCAGGGCTGTGCTGCCCCTCTGCTCACCCTGGCCTGCAAGGCCAGCACTGCCATAACCAGATTAGGAGCCAGGCAACAGCTCTGTTCTCTGAATTAAAGGCAAAATAATTATAAATTATTGTTTCCCTGCAAATTGAAAGGCTGTTTCCTCTCCTCTTGATTTCTGGTTTGTTGGTTATTTTGGGTTTTTTTTCTCTCTGAATAAACAAACTGCAGCATTAATAGCAATGAATTAGTGCTGCTTGGATCTGTGCAGACTTCCAAACGTTTATATTCACTTATCTGAAAATGATTTAAGGGAAGGGGCCATAAACCCCACTCAAGGCAAATTCCTCCCAGTATAATCCACTACTGAAATGGATATCGGCTGAATAATTGGACCTGGTTAATTAAAACCTGCAGGGCACCAGTGAGAGACTACTGTAGGTCTTCACTGAACACTCACCCACCCCCTCCAAGTTTCCTGCCTTATTTTGAAGGACACCGACCCCACTCTGCCCGAGTGGGAGGCAGAGCTGCCACGTGTCCTTTGCCCTGCAGAACAAACACAGCCATCCTCACACCCCCCAGCTAGCACAAGGTCCTGGCATGGGCTCCTTTGTAGAGTTTCAGGGGTACAGACAGCAAATGTGTGACAGCTTCAATGCTTCTCCTCCTCCCAGCTGCTAACTGAAACTCATCTCACGAGGAAGAAAAGATCATTACAGGAGATAGGTTCAAAAAGCCCTGTGACACAGAGGAATGTAATCCCTGTTTGAGGGTAACCAAGTTGTGGGTGATCCAATCTAGATGCCATGGTACACAAGACCTTCCTCCTGCTCACTGGCCCATCTTGGGCTGCATGTCTGCCCTAGAGAAACCACCACCTAAGTGTAACAGCATGGACGTGGCTGAAACAAGGTGTGATGTTCAGATCTTGATGCAAATTCTCTGCCCTGTGTTCCCAGATTCAAGGCTATTTGGGCACCAAAAACTTCAGTAAAACAAGACAGTGCCAGAGATAGTCAATACAGGCAAAATGAGGTGATTTGATGGGAAGCAAATGAAAATTACCCCAGTTCTTATTCTTGGGATGTTATTTGCTTCCATAATCACTCTCCCCTCTTTCCCTTTCACCCACTGGACCAAATCTCAGCCAAATCTCACAAGGGTGGTTGATGACTTGCAAAAACTTCAGGAGCTGAGCCCTTCAGGAGTTGGTATTTGGAGCAGAAATTACCACTGTGAAACTGGAGACGGTTTTCATGCACATAGCAGGAGAACAGGAGCACAGGCAGGGAGAAGCTTTACCAAATCTGCAGTGTAAGTCATTCTTCTCCTGTTTCTAAGTTAAAATCACCAGCTTTCCATCTTGAATATTAAGCATGGAGCACCAGAGCAGCGGTGAGCTGAGATGATGAATTTTTATTCCTTTGTTAACGGAGGGAGACAGACTCTGAAGGGAAAATAGTGATAAGGGAGGCAGGGGAGAGAGGGGGAGAAAAAGCTAGTTTACTGTTAGCCTGTCACAATATCAAACAAAAAACCCCAACCCACTGAAATCCACTGATTTATTTGAGCTTTTCTTATGTCTAGAGAGTAGGAGGGACAAGTAAGCCAGCAGAAAATGCCAGGCACACAGGCAGTGAGTCTTCTTTGAGCAAGGCCTCCAGAGCTGGTTCCTCAGTCTTGGATGAGCAATCCCAACAACTGGTTTAACTCAAACCTGCTACAAACTGAACAGTAGCCTCTTAAAATCATAAAATAAATGTGAAGTTTCAAGCCTAAGTTCCCTGGGACACTAACAGTGATGGCTTTCACTATGCTAACTGTAAAACAGAGAATTAGTGCTCTGACTCCCCTGGGCAGGTGTCCCAGTGTTCTGTACCAGGGGAGTGGTTACAATCAGATGTGGTCTCACACAGACAGACCCTGCACCAGCAGCCCCTGTGCCAGGGCCAGGCCCAGCTTCACCTTGCCAGGAACTTCAGAAGGGAGCCATGGGCTGGATGGCAAGTGCAGGACAGAGAGAGCTGCTCTTCCCAGGCAGTGTCAGACCACACGTGAGGAACAGCATGGATGGATTTGAGATGCCATGAAGAAAACTCAGTTCCCCAGAGTATGAATGGGGTGGGGAGGCTCTACACAAACACTAAAACAAGGTCTCCTGCAGTTTATGGAAAGGTTAAGTCACAACAGAGCTGAAAGACAGAGAACTGTTGGTCAGAAGAGGATCAAAGAGAAGCAGAGGAGGAGTACTCCACTCCCCCTTGGGAAAGCCTAAGGCAAGAGAGAGCATGCTGAGGACAGGGCTGGTTTGCAGAAGCATTCAGAACAGCATTAGAACAACCACTCCTTGCCCTTCTGACAGTGTTCAGGACACAAGAAAAGCTGGTAAAGTACACTTATTGAACCTGCACTGTTAAAGTCAATGGACTGCACAGACAGGGCAATCTGGAGATTGACCATCCCTTAAAACCTACAACGTCCTAGGAAAGAAATTTCTCAAGCAGAATGTCTGAGGCCACCAGCAGGAAAACAGAGGTGTGCCATTTTCTGAAGGTGATAATAAAAAGTCAAGAGTTTTAGAGGCACTGAATTTTAGAGGCACAGCTAAAAGCAAGAAGCCTTGTAAAATGAAAATGAGTCATGTAGCTGTGTGGCACTTGCTGAAATAAGGACTCCAGTTATGGTGAGGGGGAAGGGAAGGCACTGTCGCTCTGTTCTCCTGCTGTGTTTGCTTAAAAAGTCCCAGGCACATGATGAGTTTATCCTTTCCTACTTAATGACTATGAATTTCCCTCTCTCCTAACACTGGGAGCAGCCTCTTTGCAAAGCGTTTGTCGGTTTGTTCTTCTGAGGCCTGCAGTGGAGGGCCCTCTGATCAGCTGGAGGAATACAGACTTGTACAGATGTTTCTGCAGCTGCTCTGCCACCCGGCTTCCTGGCCTGCCAGCTCTGGCCAGGTCTGTCACCCTCCTCTGACCAACAACACAGCTTTGGGAGGGGAGAGCATGGAGACTCTGCTGAGCCTTTTCTTGTGCAGTAAGAGAGCATGTGGAGCACTGGCAGAGGGGAGCAAAGGGGGATGAGACACTGGTGGGGGGAAATAAAAGGGAGATGGGAAAGAAGTGTACAGGGACCTCCTGGAAGGACACAGAGATGGGAAGTGTTAAAAATGTCAGCAAGAAGTTCTGAAGCAGATATTACTCCAATTTACTCCAGAGAGACCCAAAGACAGGCCAGGCTGAGACAGCAGGGTAGAGACACCCACGTGTGGTCTCAGGAAGGGCAGCAGAGCCCTTTTTGGTAAGTGTGTGATGCAGGCACGATGATAATGATGAGCTGCCATAAAGACAGATGAGTGCCACAGGCTCCAGGGCACATGGTGCTCTCATCCTCAGGCACATCTCTTCAGCTTTCTTGCAGGTCTATACAAACACCTTAAATGTACCCAGGAAAGCTGCTTCCATTTAGGTAGATCTCTGACTCTCCACTCCTAGAGCTTTATCAACAGTATTTATCTGACTTATGAACAACAAAGCACCCCTGAGGACAGGGGTGATCGGAGTGTAATTTACAACACTGAGGTAAGGCTAACACAGCATCCCAGATCTGCACACCCAGGATACCTGGAGACTGATGGGATCAGCTCACACAGAAACAACTGCTTTTTAACTCCCCTCTCATCAGAGTGAGCCTTTCTAAAACTGCAGACAACCTCTCATCCACAACCAGGACATCAGGAATTAACGCCGCAACATATTCCAGTCCCTGGATCTCATTGTGCTAAACATGGCTCTGCCTCTTCAGCAGACTTGGCACAAACAACTGGCAGTGGTGGGGAGTCACAGTAGGGCAGCTTGTTACTGCTCATCAAATATCAGCAGCTTCCACTGTGCATTGCAGAGACAGGGAGGAAAGTGTCTCCTCTCATCCAGTTCCCAGGCGTGACTGTGTCAGCATTTTCCTGAGATGCAGTTAGCTGGGTTCCAGTGCAAACCTGTCACTCCACCTCTGAGCAGATGATAGCAACGTTTCACCTTCCCCCAGCAAAAGAGACACTTGCCAGAGATTAAATCATAAACTCTGTCACCCTCCCTCAGTTGTAAGGTGCATAGTAGCAAACCCCACATCTCTCTGGCTGTAAGCAGCAGTGCAATTAGGGCAGGAGACTCCCCCTGAAATACTTACTGTAAATGAAATAACTGGGATCTTCCTTCAGGACTGAAAAATGTAACAGCAACAGACAAGAAGGACCAAGGTCTTCCCCACCCAAGATAACCAGGCCCCTTGCATTTTGCCCAGACAAACGTACGTGGAAAACTGAGTAGCTATTTTACAAGCCAAGCAGAGATTCTGCAAGTCCACAGACTTGTGCCTTCACACGAAAAATATACAAAGAAATAAAGAGAGCTAACAGTAGTGACTGAGCTGATGAAGCTGGAAGAACTCTACTTCCTGTGCTGGAATATGCACCCATTGGAGGCACTATTTCTGATTTTTGACATTAACCCATGACACTGTAACAAATTTTAGCTTCTTAAACTTACAGCTAGTACCTGAGAAACCCAAGTCATGCAGCAAACAGCTGAGCAGAAAGAGCAGAAAATCCTTCCTACAGTCTAAAGTTGTGCAAAGGAAACAACAGAGAGCTCCCCAAACTAGGAAATATATAAACATGAATGAAGGATCAGAGCCCCTTCAACGCCACTGTCCTATGGCATCTTAACCCCTTTGCCTTCAGATACAGAACCTGCAGTTCAGCTCTGTGGTGGTGAAGGAGCTGAGAGAATGATCAGCAAGGCAAGACTGGCTGCCAAACATCCCTCTGAGCAACTTGAAAGAACATGAGGTTCAGTCAGGTGGGTGATGGGTGCCCAGCTGGTGCTCAGCTTTCAAGAAGCTACAAGGGGTGCCCCAGCAGCAGGCACGGTAGCCCTGAGCTGAGTCCCACAGCTCAGGATGGGACCTCACCCATGGGTGCTCCTCTGGTGCTCACTGACAGGGACAGGAGGGTGACTGAACCCAAGCAGCCTTCAGGCCAAGGCATTCAGCAAGGGGAGAGTAGCCAACAGGGATTTAGTTGCATAATTTAACCCTAGTTGGTTTTTCAAAGCAGTCTTGCCAGTCCGTAGCTTAGAAGCCACCAACTCGTGTTTGTTGGTCTCTCCATATGAGCAAACCCCTTGCACGGAAACCTTTCTGCTGGTCCCAGACACGTGTCTGCCAGGGAAGGAGGCTCAGCAGAGTGCCAAGGGCCACAGGCAGGGCAGAAGGTCTGAAGCAGCTCCTGGGGCTGCTGTGCCAGCTGCTGACCCAGCCCCTCTGCTCCCCCCCATGCTGACAAGGGCTGTGCTGCTGCCTCCCACACCTCATCCCCTGCTTTGAACACGCTGCCTAATGGAGTGTCAGAGCCCCCCTGCCCTGCACGGTGCCCCAGGACTGACTCCACAGATCCTTTCATCTCCTGACCTCCTCCTCTCTGCCCTTCCTCAGGCTGGGATAGCCTGGGGCCCAAAGGGGCAGGGGAAGGCCCAGCCAAACCTTTCCCAAGGCACAGGTGGGAATCAGGAGAGGGAACAGGCATCCCTGCCAGGCTCCTGGGGACAGCCCAAATACACCACCATGCCAGAGCTGTCACCATCCTGCTCACAGCACCCTCCACCACAGGACAAACTCCCCTCACACCTTTCAAGCTTCCTCTGGGCTGCAGTGGCTTCACTTCCATGCCCCAGAGACTACAGGATTATCACCAGGGCCCTCTTGCACAAACACTGCAGAAAGGTGAGGCAGAGAGGTCCTGCCCCTGCCCACCTCCTCAGACAGGGGTAGGAGAGGAAGTGGAGACGGGAAGGACAAGGCTTCCAGGAATCAGATCACCTTACTCAGGCTGGATCTGCTGGTGAGTGTCACATGGATCACCTGCCCAGCTGCTTAGTTCTGATGAGGAAAATTCAAAACAGCGAGAGTAGTGAAAGTTTAAAAAATAATTAAAAAATAAAGAACCATCAGGAAGAATGTCAGGGGAATCTAACATGGTTCTGATGTGTATCACTCCCTGAGTTTAGGACTAATGCCAGCCTTGCCAGAAGAACAGTAGACCAGCCCCTCCTACACTGCTTTGCTTTCACAAGTTCTACCATTCCTATCCCCTCTGCAGAACCCTCCCTGCAGCCTCATTGCCTCTTTGCCATATGCCCAGGTGTAAGAGACACAGAAAGCAAGAGACTGTACAGTCCTGATTCCCAGTGATGGATGCCCAAGAGTCACTTCCTTAGGTGCCATGTGCCTTCCTCCCTGCTCTTCCCAAATATCCTCTCATTCCTCTCACAATCCCCTTCTCTCACCAGTTTAGGAGAGTACAGTCCTGCAGTTGTCCACACCAAAGCACAAAGAAGCAGAGGTCAGGAACTATTATAGCATGACAGCCTGAGCCATGGGCTCAGAAGGGAAGGCTGGGCAGCCCAAGCTCAGCTATTAGACACGACTGTGAGATACTGTAAACACTGTGCTAATTCCACACCAGAAGTAGTCTCCTTTACATGGAAAACATAGATTCTACCCTTCAAAAATCTCTATAAAGAAAAGTGTAAGATAAAGGTAAGTATAAATTGTGATATAACTTTATATTTATGTCTTATGCAGCTTCGTTGACAAATAGGTATGTACACATATATGCATATTCAAGATCATACAATATCAAATATTAGAGGAAGAACCCACCAATGTATAGAAATTACTTTTCTCTTGCAATGAAGCTAATTACCATCAGGTGAAATGCAAGGGTTCTTTTTATTAGCTTATATCCTTCTGGAATGTGGATTTTAGTCTAAGCAGCAATGGCAGGCTCTGTTCTGAGGGCATAAGGGCTACTTTGCTCCTGATACTTTGTTCTGTGTAAGCATCCAAAAGGAAACCATCTGGTCTGAAAGATGGCTATGCTATCAATTATCTGTGAGGATGCACTTTCAAGGGTAATGATATCCTTTCAAGGTTTGGCTAGTTTGTTTAGATAACTTTACCAGAGGAGATTTTAATTCTGTGTGCCTCAAGTGTGGAAAATTTCAAGACTGAATATCTGTGAAATAACAGAGTGAAAATGGTCAAACGGGGAAGTGAAAAGCAAGCAGGCTACAGACTGTGCTATGAATGGCACACGTTATTCTGCCAGAAATCACTAACTGGGAGGTATTCAAATGCCTAGATAAGTAGAGAGAGGATGCCACAGAGAGAGAGATGTCACCTGATAGGTTTATGAAGTGCAGAAGCCAACAGGACAGATGGGGAGACTTGCAGAGGAGAAGCAGAAGCAAGGACTCGGCTCTTACATGCACCCCAGGGAACCACTCACACACCAGCAGTGAAGTGCCAGCAGAGCCTATGGGGGTAGCAGCCCCGAGACAGCCCCCTTCTCCAAAGCATGGCCAGCCTTGGCTCTGCCATCTACGGCCACAGCTGAACAAGGACAGGGAAAGGAGCATCACATCTGTGGTACTGACTCTTGCTGCCTCACCACCTCTCCTGCCCTCTTCTGAAGGACCGAGAGGCCGTGATGCATGAGCACATCTGGCTTGGCCAGGCCAGCTGACACTTTCAGAAAACCTACAAGCTTGAGATCAAGAGTCAACTTTGCATGATCCCCAGAGTGCCAAACCTGTCTGCTGGAAACCCTCCCTTAGTGCCAGTATACCAGATGCAATGTAGCAGTGAAGATCTGCACCCATTCATAGAACACGTAAGGCCTCTTGGCCTGAAGGGAGTAAGAGTCCTGAGAAGTGTACAGATGAGAGGAAATAACCAGCTCTCCAGATGGGCTTCTGATCTCTCACAACTTCTGCCAGGGTCAAGTCCATTTCAATGTATGTTCCTCAGTTTGCACCTGGGCTTCCCATTTAATGTCTAAATATTTTATTTTATATCTTTATAAAATGCTGGCGTGAAGGTAGTTTCCTGAACAGAGTTGTTGCATCCTTTTCAAATACAGTTAGAATAAACCTTTACAAACTTAGAGTAACCCTGATCTCTTTTTCGGTTGCTTGAGGTTCTTCTGCCATCATACAGCACAATCTTCAAAACAGCCAAATGCTTCCATTTGAAATGAGTAACCTGATTTTTAGCAAACACTTGCATTCTCACACTACACACATCTAAGGCACTGCATTAGAAATGACTGACACTACCATCATCTTACCCACTGCATTAGTCAGATATAGCTCAGGTTCATCCAAAGGAGGGTAAAAAGAGTAAGTATCATTTGCAAACACCTGATGGAGCCAGGAAACTATTAACTACCTCTAATTAGCAATACATGTTTATACCTGCAGCTATTAGTTACGGCTGCTTCTCATTCCCGTGTCCTAGAAGAACTGTATCACTGCCATCACTTTGGAGAAGTCCTGAGACCAACAACTTGATCTTGATAAACCCCCTTAAACCTTCTGTAATCTACAAGAGTTTTGCTTGATGCCTTGCTGCAGACTACACCGCTCTTCATACCAGCATCAACCATCCACTTCATCCAGACCTGGCAAGGACAAAGGACAGGCTCTGCCTGGACATCTCCTCCTTTAAGCACAGTCAGATACACCCCTCAGAATTACTCCCAGAACACAGACACAGTACCTGTGGGTTTAGGTAGACCAGTACAGCCACATAGCCCAAGATGCTGATCACACATGGGTTTACTCTCCAAGCTCTAAATCGTTCAAAGATTTGTGAGGGCTTTTCTTTGTGTTAGAAAGCTTCCTGGTAGATCAGGGACTTTTGATTCATTCCACTGCCTTTACATCCATTGAGTAGCCCTTCTCCAGAGTAAATCATGGAATATGTCACCAGTTCAGCTAGCTGGCACAGTGTGTTTGGATCCAATGTGTACACACTTGGGTATAGAGCAAGCAAACCAGCAGGAGCAAAACTCTCCATCTTCCCACCCTCTGCCCTAGCAATGTCCTTAAACATCATTCCCAAACCCTGAGACGTGGTTATAGCTCACACAGAGCCCATCCCATGAGCATTGTTGCCATCAGCTCACCAGCAGCCACAGATCAGCTGGTGGTAGCCCAGCCCCTGCCTCAGTTCCCTCACTCAGTAACAGTATGCAGCACCTCTTGCTCAAAGGCTTGAAGCAGTACCTCAGACCTGATCCATACAGCATCATGAACAGACCTTCTTAGCATGAGATGAGGTGTCCACCACAGACAGGAACTACAACTTCATTCTCCTGGTGGGACACCAACTCACCAGATCCCCTTGGGGAAGCAGTGTCATCCCTCCTCGCCTGAGTTTTCCCAGCTGTGAGACATGGGTAACAATATTCTTTGAAGTCTATCCAGCGCCTCTGATAAAGGACAAAGGTTTTAAAACATTGTTCTTAGCTGCACACTCCTCAGGACATGAATTGCAGCCTTGGCAGGGGAAGCACATGCAAGTGCTAATACAGCCCCAAAGAGAAAACAACACAACTCTGCAGTGGCTTATCACTACAGGCACTGGAAAAATACATGTTGGTTGCAGACACACTCCTGGATTTTGGCAAGTCCGTGTGTTATTTCTGAATACAATCACAAACTGCTCTGAGTTCAAAGAACCATTCAGCACTGCTGAGGGTTATCTAGGAGCCAAGCCAACCTCCAGCTGGATCACCCCGTGTCCCTGGGAATATTCCTCCGGTTTGATCTGAAGCTGAGTGGATCATGAAGGCACACAGCTGGGTTTCTGGACATTATCTAGTACTGTACATGCTCAGATCAACATATTTCACATGCCAGTGAGAAGTTTCTTTATTGCAGAATTAATTGATGTAATGGGTGTTTACATTGGCTCTGTGCAATCACTTTGGGTTTTTTCCTCTCTTTGCTCAAAGATCATACAATATTAGTACTAGAGCAGTGATGGCCAAAGGAATACACACAGCTCCAGTTCAGAACAGGGAGGGTCCTTCTTATGTCACTGCTGTCAACTTGGGACAAAAACTGCGATGAATAGGAAAAAATAAATAAATCTTTTGTTTTCAAAGCTAAATAGCCCAAAATGCAGCTAGAAAAGTTCCATAAAGGTTTAGCTTTCAGCAACACATAGCGGAAACAAAGCTGATTCCTCCTCTGGCTGTGCCCCCTGACCCCAGAGTTTTATATGTCACTGCCTAGAAGGGCTCCAGTCACGGCAGCCTCTGTGCCTGGCTTTCCCAGGACTTTCAGGGTTTTCCTTGGGGGATGCTTGAGTGGGGGAAAAAAGGGCTTTAGCACCAGCCTCCGATTTAAAATAGCAGGGGGAGTTTACTGATTAATATTCATGAGGAGGGAACAGTCTGCTTTTTGTTACCGCAGCCGTTTCCCATGCAAGGTGGGTTGAGGGGGAGGAATACATTTAGGAACATATCCTCCTGTCACCAGTGCCACCACCTTTAGAGCTACAGAGAATCAGAAGCCTAAGCAGAGCTCACAGGGAAACTCTTCAACAGGGAAAGGACTCGCCTCCTCTCTCTGCCCGTATACATTAAACTCATTCTTTCCTTTGAACAAGGGAACTGTGTTTTCCTTTGCTCCCTACCCCCCACCCACCCCTTTCCCTGCTTAAATAAATTAAATTAATAAACAAATAAAAAATAAATTTAAAAGTGGATAGTTCATAACATACTATGAATTGCTGCACCAGTGACACGTTTGAATGTTTTCCCTCTGGGTTGGTTTTGAAAGTCACTGCTAGTCCTTCTCTAGGGGGAAATGTTACTTCTGCTCACTTGGGGCACAAGAAAGAGTCCGACTTGCACTTATATCAGAAGAGTTCTGGGATAACCTAGCTGAAATCCAAGATTCTCATACCTATCTGATGCTGGCGTGTGAAAAAAAAATACAAATAAGGCAATTTTTCAAATGCAGGTGTGGCTTTAGCTGAAAATCCCCTGCCTCTCACACACAGAAGCACAGAACACAGTGCCCCCTGTGACCTCCTCAGTCCTTCTGGCATCCCCACCAGCATCTGAGCACGGGGATCCCAGAACCAGGAGCCATTTCTGGATCCAAAGCCTCTCCTGAAGTTCTGTGCACTCACCAGGAAAATGTAACAACTTATTTGGCAGTCAGCTATTACTAACTCCCTAGAGATAAGAGATTGTAAGAGCTACAGAACACCTCCATCTCTTGACCCCAGGTGTGGATTCAGAAAGAATCTGGCAGACCTCTCCAACAACAAATTCTGTCTGCAGACATGAGGTAGGAGCAAAGCAGCTGAGGGAGCATCCCCCAGAATCACCACGACATCTCCCAGCTGATGATGAACAGACCACAGCAGGGCACAACCAAGAGAGCATCACCCTGACTGTCACCTTTGCTCCTTACCTCCACAGAACACAGAGCATTAGGGGATCACACATGGCAGAGCAGACACCCGTGAAGGACCCACCTGCCCTGAGGCCAGCCAGGGTAGCCCCCTGAGAGCCAGGTTAGCTCTGCACCAGCTGCCAGCAGAGCCTGGAGCCAGCCTGGATGGTGATCCCAGACCAGCCTCACTGTTTTGACAGATGTCTTGAGACTAAGTGCAGTTAAATGGACCAGTGCAGCACATTTCACCTGGGGGAGAGAGGAAGGGGAGAAGAGAGAGATGACCAGTTCCACCCATAGCAGCTGTTCCTGCCCCAAAGGCCCTGCAATGGCCCTCTATTCCTTCAAGATCCAGCTAAATACTTTTGCCAGTGGAAACATCCTGGGCTTTCGTTTTTAGAGAGAAAAAAACATGAGGCTGCTGTACCAACAGAATTTTGCTTGTACGGTGTCTGTTCCCTGGGAACCAAAACATATCACATCAGCAGGGGACATCTTTACCACAAGAACCTGCATTTCCAGCACTTGGGCCACTCTGGTAGAGAACAGAAAGCAGATGGTTGGGCCCAGAGTTTCTCTTTGAAGCCAGAGAAGGCAGGTGAGGATTTGGCTTAGGGATGGCAAGAAGGATGAGTAGACATTGCATGGAGATAAGAGTAGGTTTCATCACTGGGCCAGGCTAAGCTTTGTGAACCCAGCTGAGAGAGGAGGGCATGGTGCCCCTCTCCCCACCTCCCCAGCCTTGGCTGCCAGCCCCAGCAGAGCACTCTGTGCTGGAGCCCCAGCTTTGAAGGGCTCTGCCTGGCTCTGAGCTGATTGTGAATGCAGAGCACGACCCATTTTAAACAGGTAGGCCAAGAAAACCTCCATCTCTCTGCCTTTAGGGACCTGTTTCAGAATTCAGAGGACTTACCTTGAAAATGTTTTCCATACTGTTTGATGTTGTGGAACTGTCAGTGGGAATACTGAGAGCATTAGATGCCTGGGTGGCTTATTGATTTGTTCTAGTTTTATTAAATTGGCTAAAGTTCATTCAGAAGTCTCCCTTCCCCACACTCTGATACTTATTCTGAATGCTGTCTTGAGAGGGGCAAATGGGGGAAAAAAAAAGAAGGGAATTCAAAAGTTGAAAAATGTATCAAAGAAACCTGTGATGTGAAAATGGACTTCATAAAGAGTATATGTGATTTTTATCAGTAACAATCTTCTGGGCTCAATATTTCCTGCTACTTAAATTCTGGGAGAAGTTGGAGTTGTGTGTGCATGATGTTTCTAATGGCCATGTGCACACACACACACACACACACACGTGTGTGTGTGTGTGTGTGTGTGTCTACATGCAGAGGGAGAGAAACCTGAAGAGAATAAGAATGAGCCTACCACAGACAGTAATTTTTCTTTTGTCAACCAAAAATATAAAAGAAAACTTAGACCATTGCCCTTTTTTTGTAAGAAAGTTGAGAATTACGTCCTTGGTAAACTATACCCATGAAGTAATGACAGACAAATTAAATGGCTGAGGTCACACAAGACCAGTCCAGACCTTTCCCTTTCCCCCAGTAGTACCATCAGACACCCTGGAAGATTTCCAAGAAACTACAAATTGAAGTAGAAGCTGTGAGTATCACCAGCCCTCAGCAGCTTCAAGAAGGGCCCCAGGATTTCTGCAGGAAAGGTTCTGCACAGCTCAGGCCTGGCTGAAGGAGCAGAGGGACTGTCCCTGCCAGGTCTGGGGGCTGTCCCAGTGCAGGTGGGGCTGCTGCCAAACAGGTTTGGGTCAGGATGAGGAGAACAGAAGATGGGGGGATAAGGCTTAAGTATCTTCTTGGATCTAATTCCAGGTTTATCCATACTGATGCTATCAAGAGAGAACTGTCAGTGACATCTGTCAGAACAGGTGGGAGACCTGAACTGGGTCCTTCTCTTGACTTCTACTGCTGAAACAGAAATTCATTTCCATGTTACTAATCCTAGTGATCCTTAACTTGTTGTGATCTGAGACAGTAAGAGAGCTTTGGAGCTGTTTTTGTCTTCCAAAAGGCCTTTCTCCACCACCTCTGGCTCTTAAGGAAAACCCCACAGATTTCATCTGCTACAACTTTAAAATTTTGCTCTGAAAAGTATTCCTAAAAGAGCTTATTTCCCTGCAGCAGATTAGTTAAAGGAACAAGTAGGTTAAAATCGGTAATTCTTCCTGCTGGCTTATTCTGAATGTATTTTAAGATGCACTGGTTGTTTGAATGAGATCTTTAAAAATTAAAAAAAAAAAATAAAATCATTAATTCAAACTGTCTGGCTCCGTCATCCTGGAGCCCTCCCATTCTCCACCCGATGAATCAGTAAATTGTAACAAGAGAATCCGGCTAAACAAGTTCCTAATTCAAACGCCATCTTATGGACAAAGAAGTCTTTGAAGGGAGCAGCCGTCCCCCGGCTCCTGGCGATGCAGGACAAGCTGGGCTTCCTCTGCTCACGGGCTGCAGCCCGCAGGTCCCGGTGCTCAGGGAGAGAGAGATCTGGGGAGCCGAGAGGGAAGGCAGGAGCGGGGAAGCCACCTCCAGCCAGGTGCCCCAGCCTCCTCCTCCTGCTGCTGAGCATCCTGCAGACAGCCACTGCCCACTGCTGCCCTGCTCCTGCCACCTCTGCTGCCCTCTCCTTCCTAGGGGGACCTGAAAGGACACAAGGGAACCGAAACAAAAGATGCTTGTTCCAAGTCTAAGTGCAGGGAGCATTTTGTGTGAGGAGACCAGAGCCTTCTCCTTTCCTCTCCTGCATCTTGTAGCTGCTTTGAGGAGGCTGGTGGGAAGAGGTTAAAGGTTGCCTAGAGCTGCCAGGGAGGGTGAAAAATGGTGGATAGTGCCCCTGCTCTTGGCTGAGAGTTCCTTTATTTCCTTTTGTCATGGCAATACCTTCCCAGGGAAGGCCTGAATGTTGCAAATTAGTCTTCCAACTTATTTTTCTAATTACCTCTTCAGGTGCAACAGTGAGCCAGCTGCTTGTGTGAACAAAAGAAACTGCTTGGTAGTGTCTTGTGCGCTGGCATCTGTCACGGGGTTTTGTAAGGCAAGTATCTGGCTTGTGCTTAAATAAAAACTAACAGGATTTTTTTCCCCCCTTTTCCTGCAAAAGTAAAGATCTTGCCCTAAAAACTTCAGCCTACAGAAGATTCTGGGAAGAAATCTCACTTTATACGAGTATTTCTGAAAACACCAGTGTCAGGAGAGCATCTGATAAAATCAAATACAAGAGCTGAGCTCGAAGAGGCAGGAATTATGTGCTGCTAAAAACGAGAGGGAACTAAATCCCCAAAAGTGGGGCCGGGAGGGCTGATTTCTGCCAGAGCTGCAGCTTTTATTTTCCACATGTTTTTTGGGCACAAAGGCAAACTCTCTGATGGGAAAGGATGACGATTTTGGTGACCGAGTATGAAAGAATACTCGGGAGGAGCATTCAACCTCGTGCTGGTCCAGAACAGAAACCTTGGAAACCCAACCCCAGTTCCCAGGAATGCTGCCGTCTGTCAGGCAGGCTGCCCCAGCACTCCCTGGGAACCTGGGTGCTGCCATGGAAGACTCTGGCCAGGTGGGAAGAGCTGTGGTGTTCTGCAAGAGCTGTCACCAACAAAGAACTGCAGGGACTCAAAAGACAGACAAGGAGAGAACAGCCCGTTGTTTAGGACTTCAGATGGAATCAGAGGCAATGCAGCAGGAGCAGGATGCTGAGCCCATCCTGTCAGGCAGGGAAGGGAGAGGAGGTTAACACTCCCACAGCTACAGTGAGATGGGAAATCAGGCAGGTACCTGAGTCAGGGCATCAGAATCCCATCCCAAGTTACTGCAGAGAGAAAAATCCCCCAGTGAGCAGAGTCAAAGCAGACTGAACTCCTACTGCCAGTACAAACACACAAAGATACACCCATGGCACTGCAGCCAGGTGAGCTCCTGGCCAAGCTACACCCAAGGATGGAGTGAGAGCTGCAGTGAGAAGAGAGCTCTCTGCAGTGGGCACAACAGAGCTGCCCTGGGTGTATGGCTGTCAGTAACACCTGAGTGGTTGGGTGCCTGCATCTAGCTGGAAATATTGACTCCTGAAACATTAAGCCTCAACCTTTTTTGTGAATCTGGCACGGAGTTTTAATTTTCAATAGGGAATGGAAACTCCTGTCACTATGCAGATGGTTTGGGGAAAAAAAAAATAAAAATCTACAATAGCACATCAAAAAAAAACCCAAGCCCAAACAACCAGAATAGCTTTTGGGCAACATTTTTTTTTTTTTTTAATTAAAAAAGATATCTTTACATTTGAGTGGGTGTGTCTGTGTTAGTATGATGGTCCAGAGCGGAACTGAACTCTTGAAGCAAATGCAGATGCCCTGAGCATCACCACCTAATAGGACCTGATTTGCTTTGCAGAGTGGTTTTGGTCAATTCCTTCTGGAGGATGTTAAGCCAGAACTGGTTTGGATGCAACCTAATGAGTTCCAGTCCACAACAGAGACCCGAGAGTCTGAGCCAACGCGTGGTCCTTCGGAGAGCTTCAAAACACATCTTTGGTGGCAACATTTGCTTCAAGCAACCAGACCACCTAGTCCAAAGAAAACCTCTCAAGCCACCAACAGGTTAGATGTAGGGCTTGGCACCAAGCAGCTTCCACGTGGTGATCCACCCGTGCTGTAGCAAATGACTGTAGACACAGCATAACTGACTCAAAAGCTGCCAAGTGTTTACTATTCCCCAATGCGGAGCTGCTGAGCTGTGGTGATTCCAGCTCACAGCAAATTATTACAGCCAAACTGTACTAAATAAATCACTCTTTATGCCAAGCTGTGGGGAAAAGTGCAGCAGATTAGGCACTCATTAGACATTAATTTCCAAGCCATGAACTGAAGAACAGATGTGATACAGGAGTTTTCACTGAAATCCACAAGGTTCTGGTCATATTATGACAACAGCTAATGCGTGATTAGTAGCTTTTCATGTTTAGCTAATCCTGAATAATGTTAAAAAACTAAAACAAAACAAAACCAAAAACCAACACAGTCTCCCTCTGTATTTTGTTTGATAGTTGAACGTTATCATCAGACCACAGAATAAGAAGGAAAAGGTGAAATTCAAAGTGTTTTTAAAAGTTGATTTCAAAATCATCCATGGAGAGCACTTTGATGGGTGCTGGTGCTGTGGTATCAGATTTTATTCAGGCACCTGATTAGTTTATTCAGTTCAGGCTCAAAGTGGTTGTTTTTCCTCCCTCTCACCCCTTAGACTTTGAGACAAGACTTGTGAGTCTCAGGCTTTACAGATAAAAAGTGAAACCCTCTGCACTAAGGCAGAACTGTTCTTCTAGAAAGCAGAGAACTTCTTCCTAAATACTGCTGCATACAGCTTCACTTCTAAATAGCATTTAATACAAATTCTACCAAAGATGACCTATGCTTATTTCATTATTACGCAGCATCTCCCAGAACACGCTGGTCTTAGTAGCCTGGGACACTGCCTGCTGCCAGTGGAGCTAGGAACAGGCTTCACCCACAGGTTCCAGGAGCTTGGCTTCAGTGGCAGAGGGCAGTGGAAGGGCAGCCAGGGACAAGTCCTGTTAAAAGCACATTACTTGAAGGATGAAAATTAATCCTCCTTTTTCTTTCATTTTCAGGGAGCTAAGGACACAATTCAATTGATCTACATGCAGTTAATTTACTTAATTTACCTGAGACTGTACATCTTGATGCTCAGGAGCCTCCCCCTCTTTGGTGCAGCAAAGCTGGATGTTCAGAGGATCTCAACAAGCACAGCATGGCCTTTGCATGTAGCAAGAGTTTGGGCAAATGGAGACCACAGTGCTATGTTTACAGCAGGGGCTGCCCTCCCCACAAAATGTAGTTAAGGTAGAACACCTCTTAATCCCAGCCCTGCACTCTTCCTGGGTGGCAGGTCCATTGGTGCTCACCCCCCTTTGTGCTCATTCCAAGCCCCAGCTGCAATCTGTATTCCTGATGTGGGAGACACCAGCTCACACTGCCATTTGAAACAGGAAATTCTTCCCTGACATATTCCCTGGCAGCTTTCTTAATTTGGGTGTGTTTGTAATGTGTCACTTATCTGAGGGGACAGGAACTGCCTGCAGGCCAATCCAGCTCCAGGAGGTGGTTTTGAGCCCTCCTGGTTAGCAGCCAGGGCTCTGGGAGCAATGCCCTGTCCCCAGGCAGTGTGCAGGGCTGTCATCTGGAGAAGTTCAAGAGTAGGATGGTTGTCCTGATCCCATCTCCAGGCTACTGGGGATGGACGATGTTCGGGGGGAGAATTCAGGAACCTGTGACATTCATGAAGGTAGAATGAACACAAAGAAGTGAAACTGCTACATGGGGATTTGCCGCTGAGCAAACACAGGGCCCGAAGAGATGAGAAACTGGGCAAGAAGGGAATGTGGAGTGGAAAAAGTACTTCAAACGCTGATCCTGGGGAGAACTTTGCACTAATTACTTTTGAGAAATGCTGGGAATGAAAGGCTGCATCAATATGCTAACATTACTCACAGCAAAGTGTGGTTTGAGACTGCCAAACCATTCATCTTCTGCCTGATCTCCCTGCATCTTGCAGACATCCAGCAGACAGATTAGAGCAGGGCTGACACGTCTGGGTTTAATCGGACATGCCCTCTTCTGCCCACAGATTTTGTCTGGAAGGAAGAGAATCTGAGGATTTTTATTTTTATTTTTTGTTTTTTTTTACTTTCTGTGGGATCTCTGTGAGCCTGACGGCCCAGCTGGAAACACTGCAGGGTAGCAGCCCCAGGTTACTCAGTGTCCAGAAACCCCAGACATTTCCACAGCATCGGCAGAGATCAGCTGCACAGAGCCTTCAAGCGAGTCCAACACTTCCTGGAAGTGTCAGTGGGGCTTGTGGTGCATGTTGGAATCAGCTGTGAAGCCAGAGCAGAGGAAATTCAACATTTCCCAAAGCACTGGATTTGTGGCCCACGTGCAGACCATCTGTGCAACACACAAGCAATCTTCTGGCACCACCTTGTTACGGTTTTTCTCAACAATATCTTTGTCAGGGTTCTGCAGAAAGACTCTGGGAGCTCTGGGCTAGAAAAGGAGATTGAGGGAAAAAGATCTGATACAAACCCTGACAACCATTTCTACTGTACTTAGAAACAAATTTCTGAATTTGCCTCCTAACAGTGGTGATGCAAGGATATGTGAACTCAGAAGTGCTTGGAGTTCCAGCCTAGAGATCCCATGCTGGCACCATGCAAGAGAGCTGCTCATATGAAGGCTGCAAAAAATATCTTTCTGGGAATGTCTCAGGGGGGTAGGGGATGTTGGGCTGCTGAACAGGATCAGAAAGAAAGGGTACTAGGTTTCATTTTTGTTAAAGTAAAACGCAGCAGTCTGATTTCTGGTGGGCATCAGGGTGAAAAGGAAAATGCAACTATACCTTTCTAGCCTCTGAAATAACTCAAAAAAGAAACTATTTAGAGAGAGAAGAAACTGCAGTACTTTTAATCATCACCAGCGGGTCTTTAACCTCACAGGAAACAGAAAAGGAAGGACAGATTGTAACATATCCAGAGGGACTAAAGGTCATTCTTCCTTCCCTGGGGATGAAACACTGCATCTCGCCTTAAGGACAAATACGCATCTACTCTACACAGGCTGTCACCCACAACAGCCACTGCCACTCCACAGCAGCACACCAGGCTTACATTTAAAAACAGGGATGGGCATGGCAGGGGTGAGCAAGCAACATGATGGACAAAGGAAAAAAAACCACCACACTTCCCCACAGTGACAAAGGATTGACCCAAGCCATGTAGTATGTACACTACATCTTGGTATCTGTGGAGCTGGGAGGTAGGAATTGGGGCTGGTGATGCACCCCACAGCAGTGCATGCTTCCTGGAGCTCATCAGCTCTTCCCTTCATGGACTGTGGGCAGCTCAGAAAGCCTGCAGTGCTCACAGCAGGACAGAGATCACCAGGCTGCCTGGGAACACCAAACACACCAGAACCAGGGAACCAGAAGGTCTCCCTGTTTATAGAGCTAGGAGTGCAGAAGAGGGAGATTTCCATCTCC
The DNA here is from genome assembly GCA_023637945.1 of Phaethornis superciliosus. NCBI lineage: Eukaryota > Metazoa > Chordata > Aves > Apodiformes > Trochilidae > Phaethornis > Phaethornis superciliosus. The sequence continues at coordinate 223,674 of JAJQWJ010000007.1, forward strand.
AGCTCTATGCCTCCAGAGGGAGGGTGGAAATGGACCTTCCAGCGAGGTACCACGGCTGCTAATGAGAAGGCAGAGGGGGAGCTGCAGGCAGACAGAAGGCTGAACATGGGATGGGCCTTGATGAAGTGCTTCAGGACCTGCTGCTTAGTTTGACTTGCTGGTAATCTCCTTAGGCAGCAAGAAAAAATAAATACTCTGTAAAGCATCTCTTACATGGGATATTATAAAAAATTATAAAACGTGCTATTCAGTAATAACATTTATAGGCAAATTATAAGAACTGACAATTTGAAACCATTAAGTGATCAAAACCAGGCAGGAGTGCTGTGGTGCCTGCTGGGGGGCCACTGTCCCACCCTCGGTGCCAAGTCCTGTGCAGAGGTGTGGGGACAGGAGCAGGTCACACCTCACCTGCGGAGAAACAGCCAAACTCTGGGTTTCCAAACCTGCCTCAAAAAAATACTTGAAATCCTTGAGCCTTGCCTTATCTTAACCGCTTGAGACAGGAACACTTCAAAACATCAGTTGGACAGCAGTGCCACCAGGGCCTGTCCCTTTGGAAAGCTGGTGGCACTGCCCCATGGAGACCTTTGCCAAGGACTGGCACCGAAGCTGTTAACTGTCCCCTGGGGGACAGCAGGCTGGGGATTTCACATCTAGGGACACAAATCCCTTTGAGAGAGGCTGAGCTGCAGCAGGGCTGAACAGCTTGAGCTGCAGAGGAGCCAGAGGAATCTCTCGCTGCTCCACACCCTGTCAATCCTTTGCTAATTGCTTTATTGCCGTTATTTGTGAGGATAAAGGAAAAGGATTAATTAACTAAAAGAGAAGAGCACACAGCTCCCTCGACAGGCTTCATTAATTGATATGGGAGGGAGAAAAATCAATTAACAAACTCCTTCACCTTCCTGCTCAGGCTGGAAACAAAGCTGTGGCACCTCACAGGGGGGATTGGTAACAGCAAGCTTGCTCCTGAGCCAGCTGCAGGTAACCCATTCAGTCAGCAGTTTGCAGTTTACACCACTGCACCACGGCGGTGTAAATGCTGGGCTTAGCAGACATTTTGCAGTTCTGCAACAGGCAGGAGCATAACAACATCACTGAGGTGATGCTTCTGGGCACCAACTCTCTTTAATGTCGATGCTTCACTCTGCAGGGAGATACTTGACTGCCAAGAAAATACAGCTCTAAAAAGAATTCCGACGTGGACACAGCTTTCCCTGGCACTGTAAGCCAGCAGAGGACTTTCTGCAGCCTATGGGAAGGGGCAAAGGAAGCAGGATGGAAGAGAACACTGCCAACTGCATGTACTCATACCACTCCTCTGCCTTCTTGAACCCTTCATACAAATTCAGAGCTAGACCCAGGCACAGGCATCTACCCAAGATTCCTTTCGTGTGGCACATTAGTTGAAGGAAATGAATGGTCCCCCGGGACAAGGCCTCAGAGGAAGGGAAGTGTTTGATGAATGAGGTTAGAAAGGTCTTGGTGTAGCTGTGTCATGCCTCGGTAAGGGCTCCTCCAGACAAGAATGATAGTGGTTTCCACTGCCTACACAAACAAGGGAGGATATTCAGCATCTGTGTTGCAGTGTATAAAAAACAAACAGCAACAACCATCAAAAACCCAGCTCACCCCATTTCTACAGTTTCATCTGAAGCAATCAGAGTAAACCAGATGCAATATATTCAGTTGTTTAAGCACTGTAAATCATCACTTTGTGTTAAAAACACAGATGGGGAGAGCTGCACTTATCAACTGGGAATTGCACAATTTGAGTCTGATGTCTTGGGCAGTGATTCTTAAGTTTCACTGTCGCTGTCTCCCAGGGACAAAATTACTGAATAAAGGAGAAAAAGAGAACACAGGCACCGAAACAGAGAGGAAAAAACTGCAAAAGAGGCCAGAGCAAGCTAATAAATAAAACAAAAGCCTGAAGGGAGAGATGCTTTGTCAGAATATAAATATTTCCCCTCCCCTTTTATCTTTAATGTGGTGCGAGGAGCTTATTAAGGGGAAGTGGAGCTCTGTCCCTGGAGTCCATCCACCTACCCACCCGGGGAGCTCAGCCTGCACTGCCATGCAGACATCAGCTCTGCCCTGCTGGAAACAAATGTCACCTACCAAGTCATAACAGGGAAAGCAGGAACCCGCTGGGTTCACCACAACTGATCTTGCTGGTCCTGGTGCTGCTTTACATGAAGTGGCAGCAGGGCTGCCAGGGTCCCAGCTGCAGCCCAGGCTGAACAGAACCCATCTCCCTGGGGCTGCAATGGTTCCGCTCGGGGAGAGCACACGTGGCAGGTGACAACAAAGACAAATGTGGGGTTTGGGTGAATAAGATGAGGGAATGTGTGAGAGCACACAAAGAGGGACATGCTGTCCTGCAGAGTGAGCACCCTGTGCACCAAGAGCTGGGGAAGAAATCTGCCCTTTAACCACAATTGCCAGGCAGGGAGGACAGCGAAGCACGGGGGAAAATTCTGTATTAGTGTTTCCTCTCTCCGAGATCTGGTTTCTGATAATGACTTGGTCCCCCTCTTCCCAGCACTGGCACCAGCCCCTCTGTGCTGGCCCTTCAAGATGTTGCACCATATGGCCACACAAAGCTGTGCTGTCACTCAGAGCCTCCCAGCCAGGAAGGGGACAGTTCCAAATTGCTGCCAGCCCATCCTTTCCCACTATTTCCCTTGCCTGAGCTGTCACAGATACAGGTGTCAACCTGGCTCCTTTACTGCCTTGCTCTTTTCATCTACCCTTAAAAAAATAAATAAATAAAGCAGGGAGAAAAAAAAGCCAGAGAAAAAGCACAAGGAAAAAAAAAAAAAAAAAAAAAAAGCTTTGCATTTCCTCTACTCAGGCCTTAAATTGGAAAAAAGAAGGGAATTCATTGTTGGTGCTTGCTGATCCCTCCACCCCTGCTGCTGCACCACTGTGGCCCTTTGAGCATGACAAAATGAGTTCCCCAGGCCTGATTATGCAAGCCACTAATTCCTCCCCACCTCGCAGGGGTGCAGGGCCCTACAGTTTGGGTTTACCCAGCTTTTGTTTTTGCTTCTGCTTAGAGATAAACACTTGGCATTTTTGCATTAAAAACGGACCGGATTTTTCTTTTAACTGTATGCTGGTGAAAAGGAAGAAACTGTCACACAGTCTCTTTTGAAGTATTTTTCAGAAAAAAAAAAAAAAAAAGTTAGGATAATGTATATTTTGGGTTTCCACCCCATGATGCTTCCAGATGAGCTTCTACCCCATTTGCCTTTTTTTTTTTTCTTCATGTTTGAAAATAAGAGGACTTCAAATACTACCAATAAACTATTTTCTTGGGAAAGTTTTCAACAAACAATTCTTTCCCAAAGTGATTTGGACAAAGTGTAACTAAAAAAATACATCACTTCCAATCAATAACTTCAAAGTTGGATAAAATAATAATTTCTTATACAAGCTCTGTGCCAGTTCTGGTAGATTTTTAGCTAGCACTGTTAGGAAACATTCCCTCAGAGCTTAGGGAATCCTAGCAAATACCACTTCTGTAGGCAATGGGCTGCCTGGCTGCAGCTGCAGCTTCCCTGGGGTGGATCAGCACCTCTGGGAGTTTCCTCCCTCCCCATTGCCCTGGAATTGGGCACCCAGAGGCTGAGAGCATCCTAAAGAGAGGGTCAATATTGCTTAAGACAAAACAAAAAGCACAGAGAAAAAAACACCAACAAAAAATATAAAAAAACCCAACGACACCACAGCTTTAAGACATGCCTTTGAAGCAGATATAATTTTTTAGATCTTCCATGTTTTAAGCACGGTTGCCTTAGAAATTCTTGGAAAACGGAGCCTTACGTGGAAAATAGAGCTCTGGAAAAGTTTTGATTTAAATTTGGAAGCTGTTGAGTAGCTATTACTCAGCTGCTCAGGTTGCTTCAGAAAGCCCAAGCTCACCACGTCTGCGTAGTATCTAGGGAGCAGGGCCTGCAGACTTTACTCACAAAGGAGCTGACCCTGTGGGGAGGCAGAGGGCTGAGTCAGAACATCAGATGGCTGCAGCAGCTCCCATCCTCCCCCTGGGATCCTCACCCAGAGATGGGGCTCTCATCCCAGCTGAGGTAAAAGCTTCTTAAAGCACTTTGCTAACACCCACAGATCTGCCAGCACTGTCCAAACGCTGTTTCCAGGATTAGCACCCAGTACACCCTGTGGGGCACCTTCCAAGATGCTGCTGTGCTCAGAAACTCACTCTTCCAATATTAGTTCTCAGTTCCCTACATTATTCCCCACCACCCGCAGCAGACTTCACAAAAATAAACCAGGAGGAGGTTGCAGACACCAGCGTTAACATCTCTGCTGCTGCAAGTACACTTGACTACCCATCAGCAGCTGGAATTTCAGTTTTCACATGGCAGGCAAACCCCTGCAGGCCTCCAGGGGTTGGGGGACAGGGTCACACATGGCAATGCCACCTCCTGCCTTGCTCCCAGCATCACTTCCTATCCCACCGGTGGAGCAGGGCTCCCTGCCTACTGAACAGCCCTGCACAGGTAAGTGCAAGTTCACCATGAAACCCACGGCCTTACTGTCCTGGAGCAGCTGATCAAAATGCACCTTCCTGGCTAGCTATCAGGTCACGGGTTAAATCCATCGAAGGAAAATGACCTCACCCCAGCAGCAGAGTTAAACAAAAGCCCCGCAGCAAACCACATCCAGTTGCACTTGTGCGAGCAAAGCAGAGAGGTAAAATTGGAGCTTGGGTGCTGTAGGTCTCCCCTTGAGGTGCCGAGAGGTTTCCCTTATCTCTCAACTCAAAGGGATGATCTGGAGAAGAGGACCTGCTATTTTTAGAAGTCAAGAGCCAAACAATCTACCACATCAAGCATGTAAGAATTTGGCAGCAAATAAGGATTTGAGAACTTCGAGTATCTTCCCCAGATTGTGCCCGTGGACTACAAAAGGTTTGTAAACCTGGTGTAAGTCATGAACATTGCTTCAGCATTTTAAATAACTACAAAAGAAAAAAAATTGCAAAGATTGGTAAAAAACCATTAAATATAAATATATTCACATTCACAGAAAGACATTGCATCTCCACTGTTCTGAAGCCTGGCAAATAAACAAAATTGAAATAGTGGTCCAGGCAAACAGAGGAGCTGGAAAGACCAAGCAGAATTACAGACATTACTCTGCATTTCCCAGCTTTGGGAGGTGCAAACCAGACATGTGATGTTATTTCTTTTTTAGCCCATATGAGAAAATGTTACATGCAGCTGAAATCTATGTCAGACAGCAGTGTTTCTTTAGCAGAATGGGATTTCTCTGGTGCTTGGCTCCATATGCTTCTAATTATTGCTCAATTCAAACAGCTATTTCTGCATTGACTTGCAGGAATCTCAGAAGGCACCTTCTACGTAGGCAAGAAGCATAGCCCATAAATAATTTCAAAAAGTATTAAAGAGGGGAAGCTTCATAGCTTTTCATTCCAATCTGACTATGTGGTATTTAAATAAACGTCTGTGGCTTTCCAGTAACATAGTAGGAACTCCCAGGTGGCAGAGCTGGGGGAAGAGAGGGAGGAGAGCACTAAACATACTAATGAACATGTAATTAAGAAAATGGGCCCTCATTCCCTCCAGAGACTCCATGAGGAGGGAGCTTATTTGAAGTGCTGCTTGTTGGTTCCCCTCCCTTCAGAGAAGAAAATCAGCCAAGTGTCTCCAGCCCTTCAGAGCAGCTCCAAGAGAACCCAGTCAATGCAGGCTGATACCCAGGGAGAAGTTATCCCTTAGAAACAACAGGGGAAGGAAGGAGGGGGAAAAAAAGAGTAAAGGAGAGTGTGTGTTTGTGTGATGTGAGTCCACAAACCTCAGGCCCCAGTTTTTCCAGAGAGGAGTCTGCAGGCAGTGGTTTAGCCCTCTGCCCCTTTTCTGCACAGCATTGCTTTGCTGAAACACTCTGGGGGGCACCACTGCCCAGGGGCTTGCCTGGAAAGAGCAATTCTCCTTCCAGCAGCATCACCCCCCCAGCTCCAGGAGACTCATGCAGCAAAGCTTCACATGGCCTCAAAGCAGGAGCCACCTTGGCAAGTGGATCTCCAGGGCATGACTGGGACCAAAGGCAGAAACAATTCAGTTTAAAAGTTTAATTGCAGTTGGGTTAATTTGTGCGAGCCCATCGGAAAGAGGAGAAAATAAAAGTAATTAAAATGTTTGTTTCTCAATCCAATCCAATTCTGGAAGTGTAGTTGGTTAAGGAAATTTCACACTAAGCCCAGGATGGTAGGCATGGTTGGTAATCTAAGCAGTCATGGGAGTAGGAGAGAAGATTTTGTAAACAGAGGCTTAGGAATTCCTCAGCCTCTTTAGACATCTGGCAGATTCTGTATTGAGTAACAGCTCTTCTTCCCTTGTTTTCCAGGCTTTGGAAACAACATATTCCTGGAGGCTGCACTCATCTTTAGGGAGCCTTAATCAAGCAAAGATCAACCATTTGTCTGAACATCAGGCAGTGGCCTCCTGCCAGTAGGCCTGGGAGGTGACAGAACCATGTCCCAAGAGAGATGGCAATGCTCCCATTATTCAAGGCATTTCAAATTAGATTAATTTTACCACTAGCATATATAATAACAGGGCTTATAATGGGCTTTTATCATCTCTTATTTTGGGCTAAATCTAGTTCTTCCTACATAAACAGAGTTTGAGGCTTTGATGAGTATCCTGCTCAGTTTCCATTGAAGCAAACAAAACCTTACCCAGCACCTCAACCAGGATAAGTGCAAGCCTTCAGTCTGTGCACTGAAAAGGATTTCAGGTACAATCTCCAAAAAATGAGCCAGCACAATGCATGCAAGCACTACATCCCTCACAATACTCAGCCTTCACAAATATTGAGGTACCCCCTGCAACAAGATGGGAAATTCACACACAGACTAGAGAAACTTGGCTAGTTTTCATTAAACTGGGACATACCTTAGTCAGCCTTGCATTGCTAGAGCTGTGTGAGAAATACTCCTGGAGGAGAGGCTGAAGGGACCTGTGTGGCAGACAAGCAAAGAGCAGAGCCATACGGGTCTGCCATGCTGCAGAAAAGTAAAACAACTTTTGTCCAGTTCCTCTACGGGCAGCATGGCTTTGTAGTTGTTCAGGAAGGACCCATAATTCAGGTGTTAGCACTTTTAATTGTGCAGGAAGGACCCAGAATTCAGGTGTTAGCACTTGTCTTTGGCCTCAGAAACTGAAGGGCAATTTATGGAAGGGCCAATCACAGAGGAGGAACAAAATCACTGAGATATGGAGGAACAGGGATGTCTGACAGGGAGTCCAAACTAGGTCAAGAATGCATGGTGTGGAAGTCTGGAGGAATATAGTTCTCGGAAGAGGAATCTGAACCACAAAAAGACATTTTACAAATTCCTGAAAAAATGCTCCGTGCTGCTGAGGGTAAGAAGGGAAGAGCATACCTTTTTTTTTTTTTTTTTTTTTTTTTTTTTTATCTGTAATATTTTTCAGGTTATAAAGCAAGTAGTATCTCTGCTAGAGGCTTTTGCAGACCTGTGAGTCATGTTCATGTGCACTGGGACAAGCTCAGAAGCTGGAGCACCCAGGAATCTGGGACTCCTGCAGCATCTGAGGGAGCATGGGACAGCTCCATCCCAAGCACTTCTACCCCAGATGCTGCCCATACTTACATGTCCCCTATCCCAGTGTACCTGGAAAGGGCCAAAATCAGCTACAGCACTCTGGGAAGCATCCCAGCACTGTGCCAGGACAGAAGCCCATTTTGAGATTTAAAGGATTGGGCAGGAAGATGGCATGTGGTCATGAGACATCCCCACTGACAGAGCAGACTCTCCCCCACTGATGGAACAGGGACAGCAGACAGGAATGTCACCTTTTCCCCTGGTCTCTGGCAGCTTCCTTTCTTCATACTGTGATGTTACTGCACCCAGACAGAATGGTGAGAGGGCCTGGCTGCTACCACTGCTGCCAGCAGAAAACTTGTCTTATTAAAAAAGCACCAGGCTTAGGGAAGTGAAATAAGGAGGAATTTCCTTCATTTTATACCAAAGGGCCTCCTCAACCCTCCAACTGTGAGCAAGCAGACTTAACTTTGCTTTAAAGTAACAGAATTGGAAGTGTCAAGGAAGGGTTAAGATGTAACTGATGTCCTCACTGAACTGCTGAGTGGGGATGAGCAGATCAGCTTCGGGTTTTGTTTTCTTATTCATGGACCTGGGAGATAAAAGCAATGGGCTGATAGTCAGTCTTTGAGAATGTTTCCTCATGTTTTCCCCAATTTGATGGTAAGTGTGGAAGGCAGTGCTCCTTCCCAGTCCTTTGGGACACCACTTCATAAGCTAATAATTACCTTACAAATCCATGATGCAACCAGCTTTTACCTCTCTCACTGTGGGAAACCACATCCCCTCCAGCAGTGTCCCTTTCCTTTTGTCACCTGTGCCCTCCCCATATGCTCTTTTCAATCAGTTTCTTATGTCTTCAATCTAATTTCAAATTAAGGTTCGGGGGGGGGGGGGGGGGCAGGGGCTTGGCTTCCCCACCCCCTGCCTGTGAGGTCCCAGGCACTCCCCTACAGAAAGGAGATTTCTTTGGTGAGCTCAGATAAGAAGCAGTTGAGAGTAATCTATCAGGCTGATAGAAATGCAAGCAGATATAGCATTGTGAATGATTTTATTTCTAATTATGCAAATAATTATGTAAACCAGGCAAATGCATCATTTACCCCCCAGGCTCCCGGCATTCCCCCACTGAGCTCCAGGGAGTGCAAAATTTCGGTGTTCTGAGCTCAACAGCCTGCCTGATCATGCAAGGCTGGCTGCAAGTACCCTAAAAACGTCGGGGTTCCAAGTGTCGTGGAACTTCCTCACCGAATGTGGCTGGGACAAAGCTCCCAGGGCAGCAGGAACACCCCCCCCCAGGTCCCCCCAGCATTCTGCCAGCCGAGGGGAGGGGAAGGAGAAGGGGGGAGCCATGGCTTTTGTTCTTCTGAGGGCAAGGAGGGCTGGAAGCTCTGCAACAGGTAATCTGAAAATGTTCACCCCCAGGCACCCAAAATAAGCGGTGGGGTGGGGAGGGGGTGTTTTGTTTTGATTTCCCTCCCCCCATGGGAAGAGCTCTCTATCAGATGGGAGAGGAAACAAGGAAAATTATACTGGCACTGTTTAAGAAGGCTTTAAAACAGGAGGAAAAGACATCATGTAGGGATGCCACTCCTCACTGACTGGGTTTGGAAACTGAACTGGATTTATTTTTCCAAGTGAAAAGCCAGATAACTGATTGCTCCTAAGAACTCCTGCCTATCTGCAGCAGTCTAGCCAGAGAGCTGCAGAGTTGGTACCAATACCCTTCTGTAAATCTGTTCTTGGCCTTGCCAGGACTTTGCTAGTGAAGGTTTGCTGCTGCCAGACCCTGGGGGACACTCAGAACAGTGGTGGTGAGGAGATTTTGAGAGCAAACCTTTTTTTAACTGCTATGCGGTTGCAATGGACAATCTCTGAGGGGCTGCAAAGGCTAGCACAGCACATCTGTTCTGGGTGGCTGCTAACCCGGCTGAGGTGGCTGCCTGTGCTTATGTGCTGATGAGAATCCCTCCTGTTGGCAGGAAATTTAAGTAATTTTGCAGGCTGACACTCATGAATTGATATGGAGGTAAAAAAAGCAGATGAGCGCAGGTTTGCTGCTTTGTGAAATGTCTGGTGCTACTTAGAGAGGTTCTGGATGCTTTGGGGTAAGTTCCAGAATCCTGGATTTTGCTGCTGCTTTGCTTTTATTTCTCAGTGATTATGTCCCATCTCCCAGTGGGTCAAGCGGGAAAAAAAAAACTTTGGAATTTGGTAACACGCCCAAGAGACTGACTTCCTCCATCTTAGTAAATCCTGTTGCACATTCCTGCCATCTGGGGTGGCCTAGCATTATTCCATAAGTTTACTCTCTTCTCATGGGGCAGAAAGTTTGCAGTTGCTTTATTTTCTCTGCATTGTCACTGCCCACCAGTGAAACATCTCCTCTCACCCAATGTTCTTCACAGTTAATATCACAAAGTGCTCTGCAGATTAAGTCAGTCACATAAGACAAACTGAAAAACAGAGGCTTTAAGCTGATTCTTGCTCAACAGCTCATGGAGTGCTGCAAAAAGATGGGATGGGGAGAGGGGAAAAAAAAGCAACAATTGGAAAAAAGTGTCTTTTTGAAGGTTACTAACAGACAGAGTAAACAATAGAGTAGCCAACTTCGTGTACGTTTGTACCATGAAAGGTTATTTAGGTGAAGAGTATCACAAAAACCTGCTTAGTCACTAAGTGAAGAAAAGTAAGGAATTCAGATAACAAGCCTCAGCAAACAGAAAAACTGAAGTTTCTCTAAGGTGCTCTCAACCAGCTGTAGCTGAACACAGGGAAAAGGTTTGCCTCTCTTCCAGAAGCAACCCCGAGTGGCTAGGCCTGCCCATACATATGATGGAGGGTTATTAGTATTTTTAAAAACACGTCAACTCTAGAGGAGTAAATGTATTTTAATAAGCCTGTTTATAACTGACAACTTTTCTTAACAAATGGAACAAAAGCTGCAGCTCCATGGTCACACTGACATGAGGACACATCGCTCCTGAGCAGCAGAGGAAACATTTGTCGAACAACTGCTTCTGGGAGTTCCCTGAGCCAAGCCCTGCTCTTCCGACCTGCCCCGGAGGAGGGCACAGATGGAGGTGTTTGCTTAGTCACTACCAGGAGCCCAAATCTGAGTCAAGGAGTAAGGATCAGATTGCCCCTCGCCAGAGAGCCGGGCCGCCCCCCCTCCCCATGCCTGGGGGCTCCCGCAGAGGAACTTTCTGCTGCCTTTCTGCAGCCTGCACACGTCTCTTAGGGGCTGCAGCACTACAGCTGGGGGGGTTAACATTTCTCCTCCTTGCTTAGGTAACACTGGACGTTTCAAAAAAAGCTGCCTTGCCCCAGCTACCGCTTAGATCCGCATGAATAAAGCATTCATCCTGCCAGCGAAAGGCAACGCTCATGCTGCGATAACAACCCCCCCCCTAAGCCCCCACGCCGGGGGGGTTTAAGGCGCTCAGACACGAACATCCCGAGAGCGGAACCAGCTCACTACACAAATACACCCGGCCGACGCCTTTTTTTATTCCTCTGCGCCCCCTCTTCTTTTTTATTTTTTTTTCCCCCTTTTTATTATTTTTTTTAATGACCCCAGGCCCAGCTGTTCGCACGCCCAGAGCCTGCTCAGAAGGCAGAGCCAGTTGATTGCACTTGGGTCGGGACACCCTGAGCGAACCGGCGGGGCAGCCCGCACCCCCCAGCCCGGGCCGCCAATGAGAAAAGTTATTCACAACTTCACCCCCCGGCACCGGCACCGGCACCGGCACCGGCACCGGCACCGGCACCGGCACCGGCACCGGCACCGGCACCGGCACCGGCACCGGCACCGCCCCGGGCACGCCCCGCCCCGCCCCCCTCACGGGATTGGCGGGAGGGCTCTGCCAGGCCCCGCCCCCCTCACGGGATTGGCGGGAGGGCTCTGCCAGGCCCCGCCCCCGCGGCGCTTTGTGAATGGGGCCGGCGGCGGGGGCGGGGCCCTGCGCGCGCCCGCGCGTATATGGGTCTTTTTGTGGCGGGGCTGCCCCGGGCCGGCAGCGGCGGAGATCGGCAGAGCCCACCAGAACCGAACCCAGCCCAGCGGAGCCGAGCCGTTGCCGAACGGAACGGAGGGGAGCGAGGCGGGCAGCAGACGGCTGCCCCAGACGCCCATCCCGCAGCGGCGCCCCTCGGGCGGAGCCCAGCCCAGCCGAGCTGCGGGGAGGATCGCGCAGGAATTGGATTTCCAAAGTTATTTAAGGGCCGGCGGGAAGGACAGCGCTCAGCCGGGCGCGGCAATAAGCCCTTTAGCCCCTAACAGAAAGCTCCGGGGCCGCGCAGCCGCGGGGGGAGCGCCGCTGCCGCCGGACCCTGCGCGGAGCTGGCCGGAGCCGCTCCCGGGCTCCACGCCCGTCCCCTGTCTCGGCGTCTCCGGGGGGAGAAGGAAAGTTGGGCCGGGGGAAGAGCCGAGCCTCCGGGGCCGAGGCAGCAAGTGTCGGAGGTCCGGAGCGGAGCCGCCGCTCTCCCGCGCCCCTGCCCCGGGAAAGGGCCCCTCGGGCGCTGATGCCCTTGGGGATCTGAGGGACTCCCCGCGGCTCCCCGGGCCCCGAGCTCCCCGGCGATGCGGTCCGGAGGAGCGGGAGGAGGAGGAGGAGGAGGAGGAGGCGGCTGCCCCTGGGTGGGCCTGGCCGCGGTGCTGGCCGCTCTGCTGGGGACCCCCGCGGGCGGCTCGGGGCAGCAGTACCACGGCGAGAAGGGCATCTCCGTGCCGGACCACGGGTTCTGCCAGCCCATCTCCATCCCGCTCTGCACGGATATCGCCTACAACCAGACCATCCTGCCCAACCTGCTGGGCCACACCAACCAGGAGGACGCGGGGCTGGAGGTGCACCAGTTCTACCCGCTGGTCAAGGTGCAGTGCTCGGCCGAGCTCAAGTTCTTCCTCTGCTCCATGTACGCCCCGGTGTGCACCGTGCTGGAGCAGGCCATCCCGCCCTGCCGCTCCCTCTGCGAGCGGGCCCGCCAGGGCTGCGAGGCCCTCATGAACAAGTTCGGTTTCCAGTGGCCGGAGCGGCTCCGCTGCGAGAACTTCCCCGTCCACGGCGCGGGCGAGATCTGCGTGGGCCAGAACACTTCGGACGCTCCCCCGGGGCCCGGCGGGGCTGCGGGCCGGGGGGCCACCGCCCACCCCACGGCCGGCTACCTCCCCGACTTCCTCACGCCGCCCCAGCCCCCCGCCGGCTTCTCCTTCTCCTGCCCCCGGCAGCTCAAGGTGCCCCCGTACCTGGGGTACCGGTTCCTGGGGGAGCGGGACTGCGGGGCCCCGTGCGAGCCGGCCCGACCCAACGGGCTCATGTACTTCAAGGAGGCGGAGGTGCGATTCGCCCGGCTCTGGGTGGGCGTCTGGTCCGTCCTCTGCTGCGCCTCCACCCTCTTCACCGTCCTCACCTACCTGGTGGACATGCGGCGCTTCAGCTACCCCGAGCGGCCCATCATCTTCCTCTCGGGCTGCTACTTCATGGTGGCGGTGGCCTACGCAGCGGGGTTCCTGCTGGAGGAGCGGGTGGTGTGCCTGGAGCGCTTCTCGGAGGACGGCTACCGCACCGTGGCCCAAGGCACCAAGAAGGAGGGCTGCACCATCCTCTTCATGATCCTCTACTTCTTCGGCATGGCCAGCTCCATCTGGTGGGTCATCCTGTCCCTCACCTGGTTCCTGGCTGCCGGCATGAAGTGGGGACACGAGGCCATCGAGGCCAACTCCCAGTATTTCCACCTGGCCGCCTGGGCCGTGCCCGCTGTCAAAACCATCACCATCTTGGCCATGGGGCAGGTGGATGGGGACGTCCTCAGCGGGGTGTGCTACGTGGGTATCTACAGCGTGGACTCGCTGCGGGGCTTTGTGCTGGCACCCTTGTTTGTGTACCTCTTCATCGGCACCTCCTTCTTGCTCGCTGGCTTCGTCTCCCTGTTTCGCATCCGCACCATCATGAAGCACGATGGCACCAAGACTGAGAAGCTGGAGAAGCTGATGGTGCGCATCGGGGTCTTCAGCGTCCTCTACACGGTGCCTGCCACCATTGTCCTGGCATGTTACTTCTATGAGCAGGCCTTCCGTGGCACCTGGGAGAAGACGTGGCTCCTCCAGACCTGCAAAACCTACGCTGTGCCCTGTCCCAGCCACTTTGCTCCTATGAGCCCAGACTTTACTGTCTTCATGATCAAGTATCTCATGACCATGATTGTTGGCATCACAACTGGCTTCTGGATCTGGTCTGGCAAAACCCTTCAGTCCTGGCGACGTTTCTACCACAGACTGAGCACCGGCAGCAAAGGGGAGACGGCGGTATGAGACCCCCCCTCATTCCCTCTGGAGCACACACACACACACGCACGCACACGCAGAGGAGAGGGACACCCAGCAGGCAATGGCTCCCTGAAGGGGGAGGAAAGGGGGAAGCTTTTCCAAACTTTCTCTTCCTCACAGGCAGTTTGAAAAAAAAAAAAAAAAGAAAAGAAAAAAAAAAGAAAAAATTCTTGGTGTAAAGGATCAGAGGGACTGTGTCCAATATGTCCAGCTAAGTGGAAGAGCACAGAAGAGGCCAAACGGGGGGATGAGGAAGTGCTTTACCCACTACAAGTCTCTCTACCTCTCTCTATCCCTGTGCAGGAAAAAAAACAAAATAAAAGAGAAACAAACAAACCCGTCCTGCTTTGCTTTGGACCAGATCTGTTCATCAGCAGCCGAAGCCTCTCTGAACTGCTGTGGTCCAGCCCGAGCTGGAGCCACCACGTGAGTACCACACGCCAGCGACAGCCCAGACCCTGCTGGGGGGGGAAAACTCTGCTCTGCCAGCTCACAAGTTCCTTTTTTACCTCAGTCATACCTGTTTCTATTGTTTTAAAGTGAAAATTCGGCCCTCGGTCTGTTCTTGCTGCTGTGTGGAAGGAGGGGGTCGGTACTGCATACCCTGAAAAGAAATGACTTGTTGCTTTTCATCAGAAGGCTTTTCCCCCTTGCCTTTGTTCTAGGAGACAAAGGGGGAAACAAAAGTGTTTTCTGTATAGAAAGGCATAAGCATGGGATCGGTTTTTATGGGCAAACTAACAAAAAGAAGTCGTTGAGGTTCACCCTTGGATGTGAGGAGCTCACAGATATAAAACATTCCTTTTATGAAAAAAAGGAGGAGGCAAGATGTTCCCCTACCCTTCAGCATGGGTCGCTTTTCTGAGCCCAAAGAAACACAAGACTTACAGGGCAAGAAGAGCAAAACTGAAAGCATCTGCCAAAACAAGAGCCATTAAAATATGGAACGTAAAGATAGGATTTTTTTTTTCCTTTCCTTCCTTCCCATAAACCTGCTTTCTCTCCTGCTTTGCTGTGGGCTCACTGCAGTTGAAGTCCATCCACAGACAGCTTCTGGGGACAGCAGGAATCCTTTTGGCTCCCGGTGAACCCTTTGCGTGCTCCTCAGGTTCCCTGCACTGCATGGCAATGGTTTTGGGTGCAGGAAGGGGCTGAGGCTCCCGGGCAAGCAGTTACTGCAAGTGAGGAGCCTTCTTGTTTCAGCTAAAATACAGCTGGTTAAATTTCCAGTGATCATGTCTTGGAAGGGAAGGCATTAATAAATTTATCACCTAATGCATTGTTTTCTTTTTGAAATGTGACAGATTTTTCTATTCTGAAATTTCTATGTTCACTTGTTCTTTTTTTTTTCCCCCTACTACTTTACCTTTATATTCACCGAAGGGTTGTTTTTATGAGTGTGTGTGTGTGTGTTCTTGCCTAAGGACAAAATAGGAAACTCTGGATTTTTAGCAAGTCTCCACCCTTTAGCTGCTCTTCATTTTTTGGGGGAAAAGTGTCTGGAATAAAACTTAAAAAGAAAAAAAAACCTGTTCAGGTTGAGGGGACAGACTGCTGCTGTCTGAGAGCATACCAGTACTCTGAGCACAAGGAATTGGGCCCACCAGCCAAATCTCTCAGTCAAGCTGATCTCACACTTGCAGGGCTTGGGATTTTGTCTTCTATAATGTGCACGTGGATGAGTAAGATAAAAACAACCATGTAAGAAAAGTGCAGTATGTATATTTTGTAAATCTTGTTTTTGTAAGAAAATGTATTTATGTTTTTACTTGATTTTTTTTTTTTTGGAAGGTCTGTATGAAGGCCTGCTTCATCCCATGTACAGATCACTAAATAAATAATTTTTAATACAAGAGTTCCAAGAAGTTCTTTCACTCCTCGAACACTCAGCAGGCTACAAAAGGGGGGGGCAGCAGCTCTCTTAAGTGGCATCTTCCCTGCTACTTTGTTGTGGGAGACACAAGAGCCTTTTGGGTGAATAAGCTGTGAGTAAATACACTGACCAGAAGCCCAGCTGTGACTTGAAACTGGCCTTTTTGATCACATTTTGATCACATTTCAAATGCTTGCCTTCACTTGAGATACTTGCATCCTCGCCAAGTTTTCTTACAGGCTCTGCCCCTGGCTGAGGGCAAGCTGATAAACCAGTTTCCTTATCTAGGAAAAGGATAATGCTCTCTTCCCATTCCAAAGGAACTTTGGAATTGATTGAGATTGAGAACTGGAGGATGCTACAAGTGCTGTAAATTAATTCCTGGCTTTGAGGGATGGGGTGTTTTAGGGAAACACTAAGGACTAGGTCCTTTTCAATAGCTTTCAAAGGGCAGTGTTTTGAACTGGCTTTTTTCTCCTCCAGCACCTTTGCTATCTCCAGTTTTCTCCAGGTGAATTTTACTTTAATCTTAATAGCTACCCTGAAGCCTATAGACTTTCTTACCACAGTCATCAGAAGGCTGACAGCTTCAATGGAATGGTCTATTTTATGTCATTTTTCAAACTGAAATGTGTGTTTAGATCTTAAGATGCTGCTACAATACTGGAAAGTGTTCCTCCAAACAGAATTTTATACCTGTGATGTGATGATGGTTTATAGCTTTTCTCTTCTGACAATTTCAGACAATTCATTTGGTATCTTGCCTTTCCTCTGCCCCAAACTATTGCTATAAAAAACTTAAGTTGCAGAACCGAGATCTAAGATGCCTTAGTTGGATGGTAGCTGTGGTTGCAGTGTAATGCTGTTCCATTTACTAAACACAGTGTGCAATAGTTGCACTTTCTCTCAGGGCACTGTTTTATTGGGATACTGTGCTCTCAAACATAACCTTTTACATTTCAAGTGCCCAGACAGGTCTCACGCTGCCTCTCCAGAAAAGTCACATCTTTTATTTAAACACATCTCTAGCTGCTCCCCAGAATCTCTCACTCGTCAAGCTGCCTTTCTGAAAAGGCCTTGGCTTTCCTGCCAGTCAGGCAGCTTCAAACTGCTCCACAACATGAGCCTGCTGCTCACTGCTGAGCGGGGTTTCGTCCCCCTCTCTTAGGAAACCTGAGCCTTTCTATAAACATTTCCTCTCCTTAATCCATCAGTGCCGGCCAGAGTGATGGAAGGGCTGGGAAGGGAGGGGAGCAGCAGTGTGGCTGACACCCCTTCTCTCTGCACCCACAGCCACCTCTAAACACGCAATTAATCCTTAAACCACCCAGGACAGCTAAGCCCACAGCTCATGCAGCAGTGTCCCTGCTCTTCTCCCCACCCACCACCCCTCCTCTCTAGCTGGGTGAGAAATGTGTTGAGGTGTGATCGCTGCTTATTTGTCCATATGTGGAAAAACTTGAACAGATTTTTTTTTTTTTTTTTTTTTTTAAAGTCCACAAGGCACATCTCAAAGGAAATGTTGCTGTTTCCACCAGAAACCGCTGAAGCTGGATGCTTTTATTTCAGTACTTCCTATTAGGTAATTCTGGATTTGAAGTCACTTACAAGAAATACTCAAATCCAGGGATTTACGTTGATCTTTAAAATTTGAGATTGCAGATGAAATTTGATGCCGGTGTAAAGTAAAAGCAACTGCTACTCACTTTTAAGCAGATGTGACTCACATCAAGACTGAATTTGCTCACAGTGGAAACAATTTGGAGAATTTAAAGTAGAGATAGCGTCTGGCCTTCTGGAATAAAAATCTATCACCATTCTGACAACAAAGTAGCAGTTACTTTCATAATGAAGAACAATTTTAAAAATCTGTGAAGCTGTCTTGAAAAAAAGAGGAAAAATAAGCCCTTACTAGCCTTCGCAAATTGCTGCAAAGCCTTTTCTCTTTGACTAATGTTTAGGTATACTTCCAGTTAACATTTTTTTAAGTTTAAGAAGTTTTCCTACCTCTCAGCTTTCGCCCTTGTCTTTGCAGCATTTTTGGTTCACAAGACTCTGGCAAGTAAGTTACTGTTGATCAACACCCCTCTAAGTTTAGAGCATATGTACTACATTTTCATGAAGAAGAGATAACACTGGTTCTTCAGTTTCACAGATGTTTGTGTTCCTTTCTAGAAGAAAGTATGATTTCAGGCGAGTTAAACAGGAGGCTTCAACAGTTCTAAAGTTCACGAAAAACAACAGCAGCTGAATGTTTGCCTCTGCAGAAAAAGTGCTTTTATAACATGTCAGTGTTTGTTTGGGTTTATTTTTGGTGGAATACCCACACCAAGGATTGCATGTTTTTGTCTTAGTACTTCACCCACAACCAATAGCTTTGCATGCAAGTCAAAAACCACACATCTCCCTGCTCACCAACTGGCAACAGTAAACACTATTTGTAATTTCACATGGGTTTAGAAACCAAATTACTAGCTTGTATCTCCAAGAAGTCTATTTTTTTTCCCCTGCATCTGATTCTTACTTCCTTCCAGACCTCACAGGTCCTTCATATCCACCCTGCTTTCCCACTCTTGCTTTCTGCTCCTTTTTTTCAGAACCGTGATTCCAGCTGAAAGAAATTTGGTCTGTTGCTTGGAGAGGCCAAGACGACTCTGAATCTTTCAGCACGAGGAGTGCTCACTGAGACAGACTATTGCCAGGCCGGTTCTATATAAACCAGGATAATTGTTTCATGCCAACACGAGTGTGTGGTTTTGGCAGCTCCAACACTGCACGGGGTAATATAGAACTGGGAGAATAAATACAGTGCATGGCGAGTTCCTAGATGCCCCACTTAGAACTCATACATTTTGATGAAAATTATGCCCAAACTGCAGAACTATGTGCACTGGGGTCTGAGACTGCTCAAACAATCAGTTTGTGCCACAGTCAGAGGAGGACAGGGAGAGTTTTTGACTCTGCTAAGACCTGAGGCCCAGCACTGCCTGGCCGGGGTGGCTGGGCATTGTCTCACAGACAGACTAACTGTGCCAGGAAACTATGGCACTGGGATAAATGAGGATATGGATAACAAGCAGGAATAAACAGGGCCTTGAGCACAATTTTAAAATAACAGTTGACTAAGGTTATTCCCACTGTGTGTTTCTTTTCCTCAGTATTAACATAGAGGCTTCAGAGAAAGCTTGTGGTGAAGAGAGAATTCTGACAGGAGTTGTAGCAGAATTAAAACATGTTATCTGGCTCAGATGGACACACAGTGGTGTTCCAGTGAGCAGGCACTGAGCTCAGGTTTGGAAGACAAGTGCTTGATTACCTGCACTGGCACAGATGGTGAACAGACCACTTAAAACCAGACTTCCAGCAGTTTTCAGGCAGGTAAGAATGCAGGCAGGTACATGGAAAGCACTTTCCATAAGCACTAGAATTCCCAGCTGCAGGTCTTGGTAATTGACTGGAAAATCTCATCTCTGTTTCTGACTCTTTGCCCTTAGAACTGGAGCAGTGGCACTTCCCTATATTATAGGAATGTTGTGAGAATAAACACTCTCCAAATTAGAAGGAATTAAACACAACGATGCCAGGGTTTGCACAAACCCCTTTGTCCGATGTGTCCCATAGGCTGATGTTTTGCAGCTAAGTCCCATTCCAGAGAATCCTTAAAAATTAAGACCACCAGCAAGAATAAATTATTTGTATGTCTTCTGTTGCCTTACCTAAAACTAGGCTGGTAGGGCACATGTATTGACAGGAATATCACTCTATCTAGGCTCTGATATAAGGTCTGAGAGGGAATAAAGACACAAGATAGGTAATTAGAAGATTACACTGAACTGGGCATGCATGAAAATCATCAGCTGTTGAGTACAGCCAAACAAGATAGACCTGTGTTATCCTGGAGCCTGGACACAGCAGAGACAAGGATTTGAGGCACCTGTGCAGGTGCTGTACCCTGCTTAGCTACCTCCTGTGCTCCTCCATCTCTCATCTTCTACAGTCTCTAGACACAGTAATTACAAATGTGCTCCTTGACACCTCTGCTGTCCCTCTCTCATCTTCAGTTCACTTCAGCTGGCAGTGAGCAGGATCTAAATCACAGCAGCAGGCTTAAAGCAGTTGTCCAAGGCTTCATCCAAGCACTCACACAGCACTGAGAACCCACCTTGTTTGCACTTCCTCTCTTAGCACCTCAACGGTTTTTTTTCTGCTACCATGACCTCCAGTAACATCTTTCTCTTCACTATGGCCAAGGAGAAGGATTAGTTGGCTGTTTGGACATTTCCCTGCCCCCAAAAGAGGGAACAGCATGAGACTACTGTCTCCTTTCACCAGTGAGATACAGATGCATCTAAGCTGGCTGGGACAAACGTTTGTGCCTTGCCTTGGTGCCTCTGGGACATTTCTGCACCCACTCACCTTCCACGCACATCAGGTTTTTGTTGCTAAATAAAGTAAACCAACAAACCAACAAGGATCCCTACAAGCATCAAAGCATGCACTAGGTCATAAATCTCCCCCCAGACAAACAAAACTATAACTTACGAGGTTTTATGGAAGACAGTCAAAGGGAACTACTTCCAAAAATGTTAACCTAAAGCATGAGTCAGATCAGTTGCCTGGCACAGCTTCCTTCCACACATTTCCCTTCGTGGAGTGCATGTGTACACACGTGTGTGAGTGCAAGTTACAGCTACAGGTAAGTTTCTCATCAAAAAAACAGTGAAGAGAGAAAATCAACAGGCCCTTCCCTAATGCAACTGTCTGCTAATTAAACACCGGTGTTAATTGCAATAGTGTGCTGGACCTCCTTCCCCCTGTTTGTTGTGGTGCCTGCTTGAGCTCTATTATTGCTCAGAACTTTCACACTCTCACAAAAATGAAACCATCTATAAAAGGAATGAAAGGCTGTGATATGTATATATATCTATAGGGTCTATTTTTCTAGAAAAAAAAGATTTTTGTGTGTGCTAGTTCAAAGCCAGCTTTGATTATCTAAAGCAAAAGTCAGTCTTCAGAAAGGGTAAAAAACTAAATGTAGAGATAGAATCTTTTTTATTTAATGCATGATGAAAAGAACGTTTCTTATTTGTAATGCTCCTGCCTTTTTTTTTTTTTTTTTTTTTTTTTTTTTTTTTTTTTTTTTTGTAATTAACGGTGAAATATAAAAGTTTCAGGCAGCATTTCCCGTCGTTACTTTACGAGATGTGCAAAGCAGCATTCCAGCAGGGCCAAGAGCCAGCAGAAGGGATGTCATCTGACACCCTGACACAGCTCTGCATACCAGCCTGGAACTCGGCAGGATTATGTGAGTGGATAGAAACCCCTTCTAGAGAGAGGATTTACTCATTCCCTTTTGCTTTACACATTCTGCTCTCTGAGGATAGCAAATCAGCTACTGGATCTGCAGAAACAACTCTCAACAATGGCGAAAAATTGATAGGCACGGAGTGGAAGGAGGCCAAGCTCTGGGCTCTCTGCAGCAGCTGGGAGTGACCAGAGCCAGAACCAGAACCAGAACTGGGACCAGGACCAGGACCAGGAACAGCACAACGCATGTGCCTTACAACTTTTCTGCTCTTCTAAGGCAGGGGCAGGAGGTGGGTTGGGTTTCCAGAGCCCAGGCCTAATCCCACAGCAATTTGCTGCATTTATGGTAGGCTAAACTGAAGTCCTGGTTCTGAACGTTCTCAGATTTAAAAGGCTGTACAGTCCCTGTGAACCAGAAACTCCTTCCTGGTAAGAAATACCATTTCAGCAAAGATGAATTCATCAGTGGGTGGTTTTGTTTTGTTATGAAGGGACAGAGATTTGTCCTGCTGCCCACAAACAGGGATCTTGTTTTCTGTCTCTGAGGTTCCTCCCGATTTTGCTCTTTGGCTCACTCAGTCAAACTCCATGCTTCTCGCTTTCCTCAGGTGAAGATTTTGCAGCACTGCATTCTGATGCAAGTCTTAATCAAAACCTCTCAGTACAAGAACTGAAAATAACCAGAAAACGATCTCAAGAGACTCAGCAATTTTGCTTAAACAGCTCTTCCATTTTGCTGTCTTCATTATATACAGCTTTATTAATAAAGTGCCCTTTGCTCAGTGTTTCACCACTGCCCTCAGACTTATGCATGACTTAAAGACAGACATTACAGCTGTAGTATTGAGTTACACAGACAAAACTAAATCTGTGAAGGGCTGTGTCCTGATAACTGTTGCTTCCACAAGCTCCACCTCTGAGCCTCATCCCTGGATGCATCTGAATTTAGCTGGTTAAGTTTTTCATACCAACACCAGCCTATTTAATTTCTCCTTAAAAGTAATTCTGTGCAGACACAGCCATTTTTACTAGTCCACGAGAAGCAGTGTGTGCCAGCAGACAGGGCACCAAACCAGGGGTGAGGGGACTGTTATACTTTCCCCAAATTTGCCCATGGTCTGCACACATTCTTACAATCATCCTCACCTCTATTTCTTGTTCAGCCTTTCTTTTAATAGGATCATGCTCTTTGGGACAAAAATGCCTCTATTGTCCCTACATACGTGTTGGTCCTGTTCCCATCTTGCTGGAGTCCTGATCTTGATGGGGGCCTCTCAAGATCTGGCACAATGCAAGAGGTTCCAATTAAAAATAATTGATCATTAAGAGGCAGAGAATGGTAAAGAGTGAGCTGGTGCTTCA
Organism: Phaethornis superciliosus; assembly: GCA_023637945.1. Classification (NCBI taxonomy): domain Eukaryota; kingdom Metazoa; phylum Chordata; class Aves; order Apodiformes; family Trochilidae; genus Phaethornis; species Phaethornis superciliosus. Next base: position 246,162 of record JAJQWJ010000007.1, read on the forward strand.
CTTTCTGTGGGGAAACAGTCAAACACTAGCAGCAAAGTAGAGACATGTGTGATGACACCAAATCTTCCCAAAGTAATGAAAGTGGGAAGTGTCACTCATCACCTTTTGGGCTTTTGTGCAGCATCCGTAAAGAATGTTTCCTTCTCTGAGGAGTCTGGGGACTCTTCAGATGATGGGATTTACTGTCACATGCCCTCTTCTGCCTGTCTTCTTTTAGTTGCTGTACAAAGTGCTGCCATGTGGGGTCTGTGTGATAGCATGTACTGCAAAACATCTCCAGCTGAGTGGAACTGGTGTTGGCCAGTGGGACTGTTAGTTGGCTGACTACCCCCTAAAAATGAAAACCAGACACTGGGGAAACAATCTTGTTCATAAAAGGAAAATATTTATCTGCACTGAAAAAAACAAAAAAACAAACACAACACAAACCCAACCTCAAAACAAAATAACTGGCTGGATATTTCATCAAATGATTACTACTGAGGTGATTAAACAGGTGAACAGCAGAAAAAGAAGGAAGCTACTTCCCCATGCACCTCCAAAACATGGATTTGAATTAAGCAAAACCATTTTCCAGTTCACTCTGAACTACTTCGGCTGAAGAAGAAAACAAAGGACGAAATGTTGGAATGTTTTGTTTGATGGCTTCTTCAATGAAGTGATTCCAAGTTTTAATTTGAAATGCACCCAAAGCGAGTGAAAACCACAAAGAACCTTACAAGGTTGAGCTGGGACCCAGGGGCGGCCTCAGGGGTGTCCCCAGGTTGGGATGAATGGGTGAAGGCAGGTATCTCAGCTTTGGAACCATGGGCAGTTCAGGAGAGCAACAGGAGTTGGGTTTGTCCACAGCTAGGCCCATATCCCTGAGAAAGTCTTACCCACCTCACCTGCATCATGTACAGCTCGTAAGAGGGGACAGAAGGCAGAAAATTTTCAAAAGTAAGAGGTCTGCTGACAAAGAAATCCATTATGTTTGCCAGGAGCATGGAGTGCCTTGCTAGAATGCCATCCTAGCTATTCCCTGAGAAACCAGTAAATAAAGAGTTAAGGTAGGAGCAAACATAACCTTAACTGTGCTGTTTGAGCGATGCCCCAATATGGCCATAACTGCAGAGCCTGTGCTATCTCAAAGGCAGAGTGCAAGCATTTGGGGAGCAAGGGACACGACTACAGGACAGAGCCTAAACCCTTTTGAGTGAGGGAGAACTGCTGTGCCCAAAGCCACAGGGACTGGAGGAGTGGGAGAACCACCTCTCTCCTCCTCAGGACCAACACCTCCTCACTTCACAAACCCTGGCCTGGCCTGGCAGCCCCTCCAGGACTGCTCCATCCATCCTCCAGCACAGAGCCCACAGGCCATCTCCTGCTCATTCCCCTGGGAAGGAAGAGCTCCAGGGACCTTTATTAGTAGAGCTTATAAAGTCATCACCAGCAGGAGACACGCTTCTGAATCCCCCAGGTGAACAGAGGAGGAGGGAAAGAGGCAAGCCCCCTTCTCATGCTAAAGCCAAGTGCTCCAGCTCTGCCAGCTGCAGTGGGGCAGCTCCCACGGCTGACCTGGAAGATGCCCAGCAGCAAGGCCATCCCCGGGGGGCACAGGGAAGGTTATTCAGACCCTGCTTTTCAAAAGGTTTATTGCTTACCACTTTGGACAAGTCAGGAAGGTGTAAGATGCTACCACACAAGCTGGCTGCTGTGGCAGTGAAGGCTTTCTTTTGGCAGGGGGTAGGGTGGCATCGAGTGTGCCATCTCTGCCACAGCACAACCTCTGCTCTGAGATGCCTGGCCATGGAAAACCCTGCTCAGATGCTCTTCATCTTGGCAAGGGTGTATTCAGAAGTGTTGCTCTGTCCTTCTTTATTTATTTCTCATTCTCTGCTCCCTAGGAAACTAAGCATCACATTAGTGTCTCCCTCTTTTTTGTCCTACTTTGAATGCCAAGCAGCCAGCACCCATTATTCTGTGACAATATCCCATCTTACTGACATTGCTTGAATATGTACATTTTTATACTGCTTTAATAGTGCTATTTTAAACTTTAAAGCCTGTCACTAGTCCTCATGAAAGTCAGATGGCAAATAATGCTATTCTCATATTTTCCTGGTCTTTACACCCAAAGCAGCAGTCCCCAGAGCTTGCCTCTGTCCTCCTCCTGTTGGTAAGAATCCCTGTAGCCAGTTTGCTCAGCACTGTCCTGAAGCTACAACTGAAGGGGCCAAGCCAAGCACCACAGCTACAGCACATCTGTAGCACATCTGCAGCAGGTGAGGGCTTGCTCTGTCACCACTCACAAGCCCCTCGATTGGCAGTTTTGGCTGAGCAATGAACGTAGTATCAAATGCAAAATAAATACGGCAATCAGAGACTACAACACCAAACAGTTTGTTTGTGGCTGTTTCCACCTCTGTATACATACAGGGGTCTGCATTACTGGTGGTGCACCAGGATGAGATCAAGGGACGGACCACAAAACTTGAGTCTTGAATCCCAACTTTTACCAGTCCCAGACTCCAGGCTCTGAATACAGACACATTGCTACAGTTTGTGTTTTCCCAAAAAACACCTCAGAAGGACTGTCACTACCCTGTGGAAAGGCAGCAGCTGTCCTACAGCAAGCTGACAGAGCTGGTTAGCAGCAGCCAGCTAGCACAAGCTGGCTGCATTTCATGTGCAGGGCTAAAAGGGTCAGGGAAGGCTGGCCAGGGGTAAGCCTACAGCTGGCCTGTCCTTTTAGTGACTACCACTGCATCTTCAGCAGAGGATTTGTCACCAGCAAATCAGGAGTTTACCCAAATCCAGGAGGGTGGACTGAAGGGCATACATCTCATGCTGTAGTTCAAAAAAATCCTCAGATTCAGGTGTTAATGTCCCTTTTCTTGACCTACAAGGTATCTGTCATACTGCCTGTCTCTGGGGTTAAAAATCTGGCAGTAAGAGCCACTAAACACTCCCACTTTTATCTGCAGAGAGTGAGAATCCCAGCAGTACTGGAAACAGATATAAATGGAAACTGTTACAGAAATAATAAATAAATAGATAAATAAATCAGCATATGCTAAGAGTAGCATTGATTTCTGGCAAAAATTAATTAAACCAGATGAAACACTTCTGATATGATTTGTGCTATCAGATCATTTAATTAGTTCTGGCTTTTAGTTCATTGTAACAAGCTTCTGTGAGGGTGAAAATGAAATAATTGTTTATTCAAATGGCAATAATTTTGGTTTCTTTAATTGACTCCCAGTGTGAAATCACTGATCCCTGCTGTTCTCTAAAATGCTGGGTGGAAAATTTCCAGCACCATCTCCAGTTGCCACTGAGCCTCACCAGTGCCCCGGGGCTTATCAACCCTTCCTGGGAGAAGCTGGAGATGGGCTCGTAAATAATACTGGTGAGACTGAAATATGTTTTATTTCCAGCAGGCTGGATACTCTGAAAACTAAAGGCTTTTAAAAGGGGGGAAAAAAATGTCTAAAAGGGAAGATGTTTTAGATAATATAAGAAGTATTTTTTCTGTAGCTAAATTTAATTTACCATTCTTTGCCCAAGGAGAGGAGTGGAAATTGATTTTGCTTTACAATCGGGATACAGAGCAGAAGTGTCAGTGAGTCTACAGACACATGCTAACAGCTCTAAGAGTGGGGCTGGTAACTCCTGTTTCTGCTGACTGCCAGTTCATGGGGTGCCAATCAGTAAAGGGATCACATAATTCCTGCTGGATGTGGAACAGGACTGAGGCATACAAGGAAGCCAAAAAACGCCCCAAACCAGCCAACACTTTGGTAGTTTGAAACTCCATCAGAGTACTGCAGACTGATGCCTGTGCCAGGGCTGAGTTATGGGTCAGTGCTGGAAAACCAGAATACCATCCATTAATCCAGCAAGGTCCCCGAGAGAAGAAGAAGGCCCCAGCTGGTAAGATCTAAGAGGTTGAGACCTTATCTGCACACTTTCCCGTAAAGCTCCAGGTGCACTGGGAGATCTGTATCACCAACTCCATGCTAAAAACTATGCTGGTGAAAACAAAACAATCAGAGGCTGAAGAGCGAAACTCTCAAAGGTGAGGGAACAGCAAAGCACAGGTTATGCCTGACATAACCTTCCTCCTGGCAGTGGGCTGTAGGTACATCACCCTGCTCCAGCCTGGGACCAGGTACTGCCCCCACATCCTGGCTGGCTCCGGGGGCAGGGCTGGCACTGCTCTGCACACAAAGCAGCTCTTCAATATTCTTCTTAAACTCGTCTCTGCAGGCTTCATCTCTCCTGCAAGCTGTGGCAGCACTGCCTGAACAATGACACTTTTCCATCCTAGGCTGGTTTCCCTCTGCTGCCCAGCCCCGGAGTCCCGAGAGCTTCGCACTACTTCACACATTTATTCCCAAAACGGCCCTGCAAGGTGAGGAATTATTATCCCTAATTTATAGAGTAGGACTGAGTTACTTTCTAAGGAGAAGCAGAAAAGCAACCAGATCTCTGGAGTCCCAGTCAAGCACCTAAATCACCGTTTTTACAGCGGGCCTCTGGCCTTTATTCACACCACACAACTTCTGCTAGAGGTTAGGCAGCAGTGCCAGAGACACAGCCCCATTCACTGACATGACATAAATCTACGGCTCTGACTCCGCACCAATATATTATATGACCCTGCTCGAGGTTTACTTAGGGTGAAACTCAGCCCTCTGCAGAAGGCCAGCATTTACATCCTTTCTCAAAGGTTGGCAGTTGTGTGTGTGCCTCACACTTAAGCCTCTGATCTTTTTTTTTTTTTTTTTTTTTTTAAGAAAAAAGTCATGCTTCTTTATCCACTGGATGCTGCCATCATAATAAAAGGCACATGTGCACAGACTGATCAGAAGGGACACCATAAAGGTCACTCTGATTTCTTGATAACCTAAAAAGTAGGAAATCAAGTAATAACACAAATTCTACCCTAAAAGTCATTGTACCCAATGATTTAAGGAAAAAAGTAATCTCTACCTTTCACTCATCATCCATAAAGCAAGAGTGTGTTCTGTACACTCAAATAACGTAAATCCACAAATGGAGAATCTGCTGTCTGGTGTCAAAGCTTGTCACCCTTTAGACCCATGGATAATTCCCAAAACTCCTTTGTTACAGAGCTCATGGTAAACCAGCATGCAAATAAAAAATGCTTTCTGAAATCATAGCTTAACTACAGCAAAAGCAATTTTCAGTGGAGCAAGGACACCTACCAATTACTCTGCAGAAGTCACATTTCCATGGCCTGGTTTGAGGCCCACGCAGCAGTCAAAAGGTAGAGGCTGTTGGCACAGCAGAGTGGGTGTAGCTCCTTACACACACACAGTTCCTTGGTCTTTGGAAACATTCTGGGATGGGGGAAGCAACAACAGCCCCTCACACAGCCGCTAAAGCAGATTTACCAAATCAGACATTTATATGTCCAAAACGAGGTTTTTTTACAGTTCTAGTACCTGCCACAGGCTCCTATTTTACTGACTTCAGTGTTAATAAATTTAAATAAATTTAATTAACAGTTAGAAGTGACTGAAGAAACCAGGCCTACTATACTCAGAATGCCATATTCTTTGGCATTCTTTGCTGCTGTAATCTACAATTTCTTCCTTTAAAATATTTTTTTTTCCTTTAAAACATACACAGGGTTCTCAGGGTGGCTGTTAGCCATGCAGCTACTAAGCATCTCTTCTGTATTAAGGAATTATCTCTGCACAAGCCACCTGAATGAAGGATTCCCACTTTTCAAGTTGTTTAGGCATTGTACCCCACTGGTGCCTTGGCTGTGCCTGAGCACTGCTGCATCCTGATCCCATTCCCGTATTGCTGTGGTGTCTGAAGGAGCCAGGGTGCTCCTGACTGCACCCCAAGCAGAGGCCCTGCAGATGGACTTACAGGGTGGATTGCACGCTAAGAAGACAAGAAAGAACAAGCCCCAGGTCCTCTCTGTGAGCAAAACTAAGTTTTGCTGTCCTAGTAGAAGGGACCAGTGCCAGCCTAGTGCTGGGCTCAGAGAGCACCTAGAAACCATCTCACAAAGTCTACTAAAATACAAAGACCCAGTGCTGGCTGAGGAAGCCACCCAGCCAACTGCTAGAAGTGAGGAGTGAATGTTGGAGAAAACTCCCAGCAGCTGTGCCTTGCTCTTACTGCTCTGCCCTGCTACCTTTTGTTAGCCAGTGCTGAGACCAGTTCTGCTCCACCCTGGCAGCAGCAGCTACCAAGGCAGCTACCCTGGGCTCACCACAGCCTCACTTCTGACTTGAAAAGTGCCTCTTCTGCCTGTGTTCAGAGCTTCCCCAGGCTGTGCAGAGGGGGAAGCTACACCCAGATTCCCAGAGTCCATGCTGCAGCTTAACCACAAGACTGTCCTCCCTGGCTCCTTGCTCAGGCACACACAGCCATGCTGCTGAAGATGTTGCGTGCTCTCCAGCCCACATTCTTAAATCAAATCCGTGTTTGCTCCCCTGCCCAACAGCACAGAGATAAGGAGAGGAAGAGGCTGTCTGGCCTGTGTGCTTTGCCTGGTAAACAAGTAACCACTGCAGCACAGATCCAGTGCACACACTGGCTGTCCATCTGCTTACCCCCTCCTACGTCTCTGCTCTACCTGCGTCATTCCCTTGGAGTCCAGTGCTCTCTGATGGTTACAGAGCATCCTCCAAGGTGATCTCCAAGACCAGGAAAATAAGGGGAGAATTTCTGTCAGCTGCCAGGTTAAAAAGAGCTTCAGTAATTCAAAGGGACCACATTTCTAACAGTGGCAGCAGGATGCAGGGTGAGGTAATGTGCAAGCTTGCTGCTTACTCTGCACCCCTAACTCTGCCAGCCAGCCAGGCATGAATCCCTGGAAAGGCTGGAGCCTTTCTGAACTTGTATGCAAACTCCAAACCTCCAGAAATCCCAACAGACGTTACCCTTGCGGAGGCTGAATGTGAATTCTTTGCTGCCACTCTTCTCCTGTTCAGATGTTGGGAGATTTCTTCCTGCTTCCTCCTTGACAGGGGAGACAGCTCCAACAATATGGATTTTATTGTACACCCCCTACATCCCACTTCTGCCCCTTGTCAATAGCACAGAGGCCCAAACACCATCTCAGCTGCAAGGAGGAAATGACTATTCACAAGACACAAAGGTTTATGGATTTCTGCCTAACAAAAGATCATTTCTGAGCAGGCTCCTTGCGTAGAGCTGCCTCATCTCTTCCAGCAGGAAAGCAGAGAGGCTCCAGTATGCCCAGCCCCAGGACTGAGAGCACTCTCCAGGGCAGGTGTACTGTGCAAGGTAGCCTCTTAATCTTCTCACATGCATAAGGGCTATTTTTCATACCAGCTGCATCTTAAACACTCGGTTAAGATGGTGATTAGTGGTGGTGGTAGGGTGTCACAGTGGGAGCTTTCTTAAGAAGAAAAGGCTTTGATTGAGCCAATGAAAGCTGTTGCCAGGGAACCAGATGCCATGAACACACCACTCCAGCAGAGCAAGAATACAAACCATGTGAGTGCTGGACTGAGCTCTAAATGCATTTGCTGGTTGAGGCCTGAACACACCGTTAACTCTTTCAGTACCAGGCAGGGTTCACACCGGGAGATGGGAATCAGTGACAAAGGCAGAGGAGCACAACATCCCCTGGTATCTCTCTACTACACCCTGTTGATCCAAAAGGCAAACAAGAGGGGGGAGGAACTTCTGACCTTTAGTTTTTGCCTGCCAAAGGAGGTTTGTTTGTTTTGTGAAGTGTGTAAGGAAATTTCTCTTCAAAGTAATGCTTAGTTTTACACTAATGCAAAAAGGAATCAGATAACCCCATAAAAAGTATTAATTTTGTTTTTGTAGGGGGTGTTACACACGAGGTTTGATGTACACAGCGTGTTCACCAGTCAGTTCCTCTGCAAGAGGAACAGAATAGCTTAGATTCCATTTTTCCCAGATCTGAGCTGGTTTCCAACACAAATGTTACCGATTTGAATTTTATCTGATCAGTTGCCAATTTGTTTCAAAGTTAACTTTCCACTCTGATTACTAAACAGCCTTGTACTCTACCGACAGACCATTTTTTCCTAATGTAAATTCCACAGTGCTCTGCAACCCTACCAGTAAAACGCAGCTAAAGCTCTAATTAAAAATCATGCCTGCCATATGTCAATTCAGAAGAACTAAAATTAAACTAACAAGGGGCTGTAACCAAAACTTTTTTTGAAAGCTAGAGCCTGCCTGCTCCATTTTGAGGCAGCAACGTGTGGAAGCCTGGGTAGTTCTTGGGATACAATGACCAGTCCCAGACATTTTCACCTTTGAGCTTCCAGTTCAAATCCAGCAGGGTTCCCAAGCACAAAAAGCTGCTCCCACCCCACAGCCTGGGTGAAAGCCCTGTTGCTCCCATGGAGCCAGGACTGGCTGCAGAACTGCTTTGATCCCACAGAGCCTGCAACTGCGTTGAGCAAGTAACACGTTGCTGGCAATACTATACTGAACTCCTCCTGTCAGTCTCCATTTCAGTTTTCTTTTATATCCTGTGGTAATGCCAGCCATCTAGTGAGCTCTGAGTTGGGGTCCCATGTACTACTGCCTTTTTATGCCTCTCCCACAGTGCAGAAGGCCTGGGGGGAAAGGACATAGCAGTACCATTATAATGCTTAAAGTGGCCATAAAGTCCCAGTGTGAGTCCTAACAATTTGAACATAAGGGACAATAAACCTTGGGCCCCTCACATTTATTCTAGGGAACTGGCAAGAGTGGGTATAGTGCAAAGCTGATTTAAAATCCTCACGCAACATCCCATGCCAACTCCTGCCCAGCTTGGTGGTGATGGAGAACTGGGCTCCTGTGCTTCCACTGGCCACCTAAACAGGCACAGCATCTTGCTGTCAAGATGACCCCCCCAGAAGTCCCAGCTAACAGTGATTCCACAGCTCTGTGTCCTAGCTGAAGACTGGGAGAACACATACAGAGCCAACTGCAATGCCGACAAACGCACCAGCTGCAGGTACAGTGCACGTTGGGCTCCTTGGGTTCTGCAGGGATTTACCTGGGGGTCCATGGGCCTGCTGGAGGCTTGGCCTGACACCCACGTTAGTTGCTGTGTTGTTGTGAAAGGGGCTGCCTGCCTGCTTACAATTTGACTTCTGGGTTTCATCTGGAGATGTGCGTGCCAGGCTGACTGCAGTGCTTCCCAGCAAAGAGCCCCTGTCCCAGGCACTTCACAGCTGCCTCTGTACAGAAATTCTTGTGTAACCCTCATAAAACAGGGAAAAACAACACTGCAGCTCAGCTTAGGTTAGCAGTGAGTAAGTGGAGAACTGGAACTACAGGCAGAGCAGAGTTATCTAAACACAACGTTGGCAATGTACGAGGGCTAACAGCCCAGTTTTCTAACCAGTTCCATACAAAATCTGTAATGATCAAAACCAGTCAGTGTCTGGGGTTTGTATTTTGAGCCTCAATCGTACACACACAGCTCAATGCTGCACAGTGGCTGAGGAACCCTTCTGCTGTACTGGCTTAGTGGGACAGCAGGAGGAAAGTGTTGCTTACTGAACAAACACGGTTCCATGGCATGGTTGTGACCTCCACAGAGCTCCCTCCCTCCACAGATCCCAAGGAGATGTGATCCTGCTCAGTTTGCAAGAGCAAGCACAGCTGTAGGGCAAGGTGGTATTGTTCCAGAGGCCAGGAATCCAACCTCTGCACTGCAAAGAGGTGCAGCTGTACTGCACTTACCATGCTGGAGAGTGATATTTAACACTGGCTGTGGTGTCCCTCTCCCACAAAGTGATGCTCAGCTCTCCATCAAAGATAACCACCCCAAACCTGTGTATTCCTCACACTCCTGCTGCTGTGTTAGAGCAACTTAACTGAACTGACAAACCAGAGCTTTCAAGAAATGTGAAGTGCAAGATGCAATTACCACATTTCTAAAATGTATTTCCCTCTCTCCCATACGCATTAAGATGTAACTCTCAGCCCATTCTCAGTCCTGTCCTCTTCCTCTTCTTGGCACTGGAAACAGATCTGCCATTCCCTTCCTCAGGCCCTGCTTCTCTTTTCTTTGCTCAAATTTCCTCCTTTGCTCTCAAGCCTTTGAGTTGTTATTTTTTTTCCCAAGCAAACCTCTCACTACAACCCCTCTGTTGAGGAAATATACTCTGATACTAATTGACAATGCATCTTTACCATAGCTGTTCCAGAGCTACAGATTTAGAGATTATTTCAATAACATATTATTCTGAATTTACACGTTTATCTTAATGGCACTGAAAGCTGATCTGATGTAGTATTCAAGTACTGGATTTTTACTTGTAAAATACATACCCTTCTACAGTACACACTAACAGTGCTCACCAACAGAACTGACAAAGGTGAAAAGCAATTGCCAATACAGCCCCTTCCCACAACATTCATGAAGTGTAATTAATTACTGCTCAAAAATTATGTGGCACAACAAAGAACTGCTAAAGGAAATGCAAAGCAGAGAGTCAACAACAAGCTTTGGAAGTAAGTTTAGATGGATACTCTCATCTAAATCCCTGTTTTCTTAATTTATGTTTGATTCAATTCATTATAAGGCAGAATAATAATTATGCTTGGAAGAAAAATATCCTAAGCTGGGGAAAATGTAGAATGGTTCTGCCAGTACAGGCTCATTTCTACTGCTGTTCTGTTATGGAAAGTGTCATTTTTGCCAACTGAAGAAAGCAGCTCCTCTGTTTGAAGATGTATTTGGTTTGTACATTTTCTATTGCTGTTTGTAAATTGTAAAGCACTTTGAGCACATGTAGAGTGAAAGACGCTGTATAAAATAAAGTTAAAAGTTGTAGTGTTGTAACATGCTGTAAGTCTTTGTACATGGCAGCAGGGGGCACTTACACGAGAGGATGCTGAAGCTCAGCTGACAGACTCCCGATTTCAAGAGCAGGCAGAAGTGCTGGCAGTGAGAGCAGAGCATGCTTGCCCCCAGCAGCACCTTCCCCCCCAGTGACACGGGCAGGGTGAAGTGCTCCTACACTAAGTTTCTGCGAGAGGACAACAGAAGAACCAGAGAAAAAGACATTCAGGTTACATGAAGACCTACAGAAACCCATAGAGGGTTTGTGCTCTACAAACCAGTCCCTGAAACTGGTCTTCTCCAGCTCTAATAAGGCTGGGTTTCTCCATTCACGGCCAATAAATGAGTTTGGAAGGTGCCATAAAGAAAATACAGTAAGGCAGCTTGGGAAGAATAATGTTATTCTGTCACCTTCGGGTATTTACTGCAGGGCAGTCCACCCTTGGTCTCTATTTCTGTGCTGCTTGTGCTCTCCCCTGGCTGACATAAGGATCCTGATTTCTGTTTGCCACCATAGCAACAGAGAAAAAACCCTGATGACAATGAGGAGGGTGCTGGTGGAACTTCACAGATCCCAACATCTTGCAAAGCACCGGGAACAGAGAGAGTAACAACTGCACAGAACAAGCAGGAGGAAAGAAAACCTAACTAGGCTAACCCTCCCTCAAACTCTACCCAACCCTGGGATGCTCGTCTGGCTCTCCTGCTCTTTGGAGTCACACCTTAGCAGGGCACAGCTAGGAATTAGTGCATTTCTGAACAAAGAACCTGGCTGAGCACCTCCAGAGCCAGCTGCAGTTCTGGGGCAAGACTGGGAGTGCATTATGAGCCCGAGATCTTAGCAATTTCTCCCTAATAGCTCCCAAGGATTAAATATTTTCCATTTCTGAATTATAACTAATGTCAAAATAATCCTTTTAATGACAAATTATTTTACAGTACCTTCTTTGCAATGAAAATCAAGATGCAATAATAACCAATGGTGTAACATGATGAGAGAGAAACATGTCTGCTCTCGCTAAAACTAGAGAATCTTAACATAATTATTGTTTGTGAAGCTAACACACAAAATATTCTGAAGGGAAAATCATTGTCTCTGTCTCAGTAAATCTCAGATGAATATGTATACCTGCTACTTCTGATTTGTGTGTGGGGTATTTTCAGCCTACATCTGTTATACTGATTAAAAGTAATACTTTGTTTGAATACTTTGTTGAATGAATTAGCATTTCACAGCACCTAAAAGGACAAAATCATTTACATGATGCACTGCAGTGTTGCAATCAATAGTGAATACATTAGAGCTACAGCTTTTTACTGTCAGTTAACACCAACAGCACTCTGCATAGTGGCCCTAACCTGACCCAGTGAATCCTCAGAATTCTTCCTGAAAGAATTGTATTTTGATCCAGTCTCACAGAAGAAACTCAAAAGCTAAAGCCTGCAGGATACAGATCAAAATTTACCCCAAAGTTTCCTTCCAACATCAGTGCTGCAGTTCTACTGGAGTCAGAGAGGCTAGGAAGAAAGCATCAGCTTTGTGTATTTTTCACCCTGCCCGGAGATGGATTTTACATCTCTGCTGTACCTCCCATAAGGACCAGGACTGATCACCCTGTAAAGCACTGCTGTCAGAACAATTACTCTAAAGTGTCATTTTGGGCCACCAGGAGCCGGATTAGAGCACCGCAAGGTTACATCAAAGAAAGTACCTGAACGCCCCAATTATGAGAATAATTTGGAAACCCCTGCCTTTAGGTGCACTCAAGAAACCAAAGAATCTCCCTAGAGGAACATCCTATGTCAGTATTACATTTTTCTCCCAGTTGCCCTGCACACCTGGTCTGTCACCCTCCTCATTCAGGGCACACCAAAGGACAAGTCTCAAAGCCTCTGTCTTCCCAGCACCCTTTCTAAGGCAGCCTCCTCTCTAGTCTCTGAGGTGCATGGGGATGCATCTCAGGCTGAGAGGGACTGCCCCAGCTACGTCTGCTGTGCCTTTCCTATGGCAGAGCATGATAGAGCTTTAGAGTCCCCATATTAGGAAAATTTTACAGCGACTCTTTCTTCACTGTGTAATCAGTCTCTTCTCCTGAAGACTTACAGGCTTGTTGGAGGAAGAGAAATATTTCTTGAGCTAGGAGGGGCCAGAATTATGGGTTGAGAGAGGATATGGCACAAAAGAGCTCTGGACCAATTTGAATGCTACAGGAACACTGTTACCATCTCTATGGTACAGCAACTATCTGTCCCACCTGAGGCTGGGGCCATGTTTCTGTTCTCTTTGTAAATAGATTAATTATAGAAAGAGAAAAAGCAAAGGGAAAAAGATTTTGAAGAGAAACAGGTAAGTTCCAATTGCTTTTTTGTTTCTAGACATTCAATGCCTGTACTATAACACTTGAAATCCTTTCATTTCCTGGTTCAGAATGGAGAAAAGATTTCACAGCAAGAGTGTTCTTGGATGAGACGTAACAAACCAAGAGAGGTACAGCAGCCTGTTTCTTGAGGAGCTGCTGCCATATAAACCACATGGCACAGAGCTGTGAGCAGGGCTCTAGCACCAGGCATCCCTGTGCATTCCTCAGCACAGCAGGTATGACACTGCTTGCATGTCAAACACTTGTGGTTCATCTGTTCAGCACTACTACCTGCAGCTTAGGTAGCAGGGCTTGTCTGGACCTCACCCACTGAACCCTTTTGCAGCCGAGAAGAAGTCAGGTAAAGTGCCCACAGAAATTACGTAGTGCATTGCTAGATTAAAAGAGGGTAAAACCTGGATGATTAATTGACAGCCTGAACCCTGACTTTTCAATGCCTCCTGCTGCAGGTGGTCTGCTGGAGAACACCACACCTCAGGTCCTAGCTGTGCTGTGCTGTAATTCCTAGGTGCAGACAAAAGAGCTTCATCTGAGACATTTGCTGATGACAGCAGATAAAGCCACGATGGTGAAAGGTAAGGAAAGAATAATTCCCCATGTAGCTCATAAGCCACAAACTGACAAACTCCAATTTGATGAAAGTTTTTGTTGTTTGTGGGGTTTTTGTTTTGGTTTGGTTGTTTGTTTTGGGTTTTTGTTTGTTTGGGTTTTGTTGTTGTTTTTTTTTTTCCCTTTCCAATGTCTTTTTTCCTTCTCTGTTTCAGGGTTATTTTAACTGGAAGCATTATGAAAGTTACTCCCATTTTAGTAAGACTGCAAATGCAAAACACATCACAAAGGACTGCTTGGGTCTGTCTCTTCAAAAAACCTGCAGTACAAGAAGGGGTGCACTGGTTCTGGACTCTCAGAATCCAGCTGAGCATTCGTGGAAGAAGGGAGGTAGGAGAATGAGGGGCTACAAGCATAGGGAAAAACTGGAGATGGAGCTGCACACCCTCCAAGACCTGACAAGAGCCACCTGCACATATGTAGGAAAGCAGGTAAGCACTGACAGATCACACGAGGTCCCTGGCTCTGTTCCTTGAGATGTTATAACTACACAGTGACTGCAAAAAGCCTCAGGAAGGCTACTGCTGTTCACTGATGTTAACAAGCTGCTAATAAAATTAACCTGATGATCACACATATTCTTTAGCATCACCTTCTCTATAAATCTTTCCCTCTTTCCTTTGCAAGTTATCAGCTAGAGTTCATTTCTTATCACTAAATTTGCACCTGTTCTGAGATTTTAAATGGTGCCAGCATGGTCTCTGTGCCTCCACAAAGGGTGAACTATTTCTCAAACACATTGCTGTATGGAGAGTTGATTTCTTTGAAGCCCACATGGAGCTCTCATAAAGTGCTGGAATTTTGCCATCAGCATCAAGAGGGACAGTTCATGTGTGCATTTCATGTCTCTGACCCTTGACAAGGAACAAACCTTTTCTACTTCTATTCAAGTGGAAAAAGTTTTCATGTTAACTAGACAAGAGGGGTTTTTTCCTCCTTGGATTGAAAGGGAAAGTGTCAGCCACCCTACATAATACTCATCCCACTGGCTCTGATGTTTCTCAAGTCATGGTATAATATTCAAAGCAGTTAAATAATAGTATTTTGTATTCTGCATAGCTCATTGCTGTTAAAGCTAGTAAGCTACACCCATGCCAACGACATGATTTTTTTTTTCTGCAGTGCAGCAACCCTACTTTAAAAAAAAAAAAAAAAAAAACAAGTAAAAGTAAGGTGTTCTAAGGGGACTAGACTTATCCAGCAATCTCTGATGGTGTGAGATATTGTAGAGTTGCTACCAACATTTATCTGGGAAGACTTTGCTTAACTCATTCTTGGCTCCACCATCAGTGATGTAATGAGTTAATCCCAAACTTGTGTCAGGAATTCTTTTTTCCAACATCCTATGTCTTGATCTGCTATATATACACCCAGAGGTAAGCTCAGATGTCTACAACAGTAAATTCTCAAATTAAGCAAACCCATGCTGCGCCACCTTCCCAGTGACACAAGGTATTAGTTAAGATTAGTATCAGATAGCAAGGATCCTCACCCAGCATCATGTATTTTCTTATTCTGACAAATGCTTAAATACTGCTTGCTTTTACATTGGAAGACAAGTCAGAGCTGATCAAAGAGTTTAAAACCCCCCAGGTTGTTTTTTTTCCCAACCACTTCCCAATAGTTGTTCACTTTACTTTCCTATGAGAGTCTCCACACTAGATGCCAGAAACCTGAAGGTTCAACATCAGGCTATGCTGTGGCACCACTCCCTGCAGGACACGTCAAGGACAAAATCTTTTCATTTGTACTCCATGAACTAGGTACAGAGCAGACAGAGGGCACTGACATGGGCTGATGGAGACTATATGGCTGCACAAGTTTCTCATTTGACAGAAAGGATCACAGACAAATATGGTGACTTGATGCCACCTTTGTACCTCCTTGCTCCTGCAATTAAGTGGCTTAATTGTCTCCAGCACAACTTCATCATCACCAGCACGGCTGCTGCCTAGGAGCTGCAACACTGCAAGGGCAGCTGAGGGGTTCAGCAATGTCTTAGTGTCTTTAACTAAACCCCTTATTCTTTGGGGAGGAGACTAGGGAACTCCTCCCTCGCCTTTATAGCACTCCACTCTGGGAATTCCAGACACTGAAGGTATCCCACCCTAGGGAATCAATCAGCCTTGGAGACTAGTTAAAGGGACAAACTTAACTTGACCTGTAATTTCTTATTCCTGTGTCAAAGTAAAAGCAGCAGAGTAGAACCAAGGATCAGCTTTACAGTGATTTGAAAGGGTTACATTTCCTTGTTTGTTCAAGCATCTCTGCACTTACTTTATGGAAATAATATTGCAGTAGGTTGGTCTTAAGATTTAAAAGAGGCGTGGGCTGTAGGTTGGCAAACAAACTTTGAAAGTGCACCTTGAGGGTCTGGGAGGGCATGGAGGAAAAAGCAGAGACACTGCTTGCAGGAGTTTGCCACTGCAGGACTGCCACCAGGATGTCCTGCCACTGCAGGACTGCCATCCCAGACCTATGTTGAGAAACACTCTCAAGTCCAGCTTAAGTTATCAGCAGCTGCAGGTGTTCTGGAAAAGACTCTAGCTGAACAAAGTAGATTCTTTCTGAAAAACAGCACTGGAAAGAGGAATCCAGCTTTTAATTGGGAAATAAACTACAATACAATAATTTCCCCTCAAGCCTGTGGCACAGCAGCTTTATTTACAGCCTGTGGTCATGGCCCTTACAGCTTCCCTTTCTCTGATCAGCTCTCCAGCCACACTGGTGATTCTGCTCCCTTCAAGAGGAAATACAGACTCCAGATTCTTGAAGAGAAAAGCAGTACAGAGCACATACCTGTGCCTGCTCCTCTGTGTGTCTGCAGAGTTGTACAGGGGGAGGACTGAGACTTTTTCTTCCTCTTTTATACATAAGCTCAACTGTAGCGACTTACTGAAAGTCACACAGAGCAGGGCATAAAAACACTGGCCTGGCATTTCGAAAACTTCAGTTTAACAAAGTGGTCACCACCACTGAAATACAGAGAAAACAGAGCCTTTGCCAAACAACTGCATCACTCGTGCAGGAGACAGGACAGCAAACAGCAAGTCTGTGATAAATCTGGCAAAACTAATTAGAAGTTAGTCACCAGGCAGCTCTGTTCTTTCCTTAATCCTGTGACATGCTGTTTCTGTCACACTCACTAGAAGCAGCCCTGCTATCCTCTTTGGCAGCCCTGGTAACCCTGCTCCAAAAAGTATCAGTCCAAAAGGTTTTCCAGATTTTATCAAAGCCATGGGCCCAAAGGGCAATTTCAGTTACTTATGGAGGGGACACTCATGAAAAGCAAAATCAAGACCTCTAGCCTGTCAGCTGGAAGACAAGGTACATGAGATATGGTATCTGCAACAAAGTAAGTTGTTTTGTTTGAAATTGCTGAACAAGATTAATGAGATTGACTCTGGCACATAAAGGGTCAACACTCCCCTCAAGCTCTACGAGCTCACTTCGGAGGCAGTACTGATGCTTACTGGTCTCCAGAGCATGGTCTTGCTGCTAAACTTTGTCAATAATTAAACAAGCTACCTGCTCAGGGATGACTGGACCAACAGGAGCACTTAATCCTCTGTTCCATACATGCATCCCCAAGCAACCAACTGACAGCCATGGCTGGTTATCATTAATCTGACCAGACTGGAAATAACCAGCTGATTCCTCTTCTGAGAACACTGACTTCCATACAATTTCTTAAAGCTGTCTTTGTTTTCTGGTTTATTCCTCATTAGCCTTCAAGGTGTTTGTAAAATGATTCATGGATGAGGCAAAATACTCAAGAATAAAAGTTGAAAACACCCCTTTTATTTTTATGAACTACGTCTTGCAAAATTACTTGGAAGCTTTGACAGTCACCTCGTGGTTGTTTTCATTTCTTGATAATGCAAGCTTATTATCTAGGCTCCAGAAATATCCAGACTTCATCTCTATTATACTAAGGCACTATACAAACACAGAATGAATCAACAAGCTTTCCTTTTAAGAGCCTACATACTAAATTGCCATCTTCACTGAACACCATGAGAAATGTAAAGGCATATGCCAGAGCTTAATGCTATTTGTAGGTAAAATATTAGGAGAAGCCTAGAATATTTCAGCACTATCACAATCACGCAGCTTAGAGTGAACAGCAAGGGCAATGTTTAAATGACAGGAAGCAATTTGGCTAGTCCTAATGATCTCAGATACCAAGTATTCTGCACAAAATACTTAGTAACCCAGCAACCCCCAAATTGCTGTTAAAATCTTAATCCTACAGGCTTTACATATGATATGAAAACTTGACCTTTTATATACTAACAACACCAGCTGAAGAGGTTGAAACATGCAACAAAATTCAATCCTATTCATATGCAGAAATGAATATTTTTTATGTTACTAAGTAAGCATTTTGAAAAACATGCATGTGCACTGCACAGGTGTGCACAAATTTGCACACACACACAAACACTTTCCAGTTCTAGCATTTGCAGGAGCCCTAAGCTAGCTCTGCCATGTCTTACACAGTAACCATATCTGCAGAGATAAAGAGTGAACCTTTACAAAGAGAAAACCTTTAATCAGTCTGCTAATCAGAGTCTGAACTAATGAGCAAAGTCTCAGCGCAATCGAGATAGCTCTTCCTTAACTGCATCTGACATTTTGGAATAGATTAGGTTCTAATGGTCTATGGCTCAGCTTTCTCTTTAGAAACCTCGGGATGTCATTAATAAATATTGGCCATCGTATAGGGACTCCACACCTCTGTAGTCGAGACAAAACATCTTATAGGAAATCACTGCCTACTGTGTCCTGAACCACATCAGTGAAGCCAGGCGCAACATCCATCAAAGATTAAAAGAGCAGAAAACGAACACTGCTGTGACCAAACACTTGAAATCATGTGCCGACTGCCACAAACAATTAGAATTCAGCAGGGGTATTCTCAGGCATTCACAAATCATGACTGCAGGAGACCTCAGGAAATGGGGCCACGATTAACCCATCCTGCTGTCCCCAGCCACAACAGGCTGCCACAGGGGAGAAGCTGCAAGCTTTCTGATCGTGAAAAAAGACTTTCCTAAAATCTCACCTCCTGATCAGGTTGGGAAGAATAGGCTGCTAGACATGGAAACGCACAGAGAAGAGGAAATCTCATCTTAATTCTCTGTTCTTTGAGCAAGGAGGGAGATCTGCACTAAGGTTCTCATCGGCTGCAAGGGGAACAGCTCCAAAGCTGCAGGCCTGGGGTCTCCAACGAAGGCAGCTGCTCTTGTCCCCCAGTGTCCAGTGACAAGCCCAATCCATCCATCTTTGCAGAGCAAATCCTGTCCTTATGCAGGAAGCAGATCACTGCAGGAAGGGAGGCTGGACATGACATTTGCTGATTCTGGGCAGCCAGAGAATGGAAAGCCTTTATGAGCATGTGAAAAAGTGTACAAACTGCAGAATAAAATCCCTAGGTTTAAATAACACTGGGCTCACAGAAAAAAAACAAGGTCAAACCATTTAGGGAACTACGTCCATAGACACATTTTTAAATGTTTAGTTTTAGTCCTGTAGCTTCCAATCTGCTTCACAACATTCCCTGAGGTAGCCCAAGAAGTACAATGGGAACCTTCTCACCTGGCACCTGAGCAGGCCATGGAATTGGACTTACACCCTAACAAGAACCCGAAGGGGCTGGAAGGGCTGGCTCTGCTGGCTAGCACAGCCTCACCACCCCTCAGGTTCCTGCACTGCCAGTGTGAGTTTTATGCTTTATCTTATCAACCTGTTGCTTACAGTGGTTCTCACTAGCAGAATTTATCGAATGCCAGGGAGAAATTATATACATGCATGTAGGAAAAGAACAATTAAATGTAGTAATTGGCTGTAGTGCAAGGGAAAATGGACAAGCTTCAACATGCCTCCTATTCCGTGAAACACTTGGGCAAGTACAGGGTGGCCTGTTGTGAGAGCTGCCAATAAATACATTCCATGAATCTACACAGCCTGGGAGATGACTAACTGGCAGACACAATTACAGTTTCACAGAATCTGCAGTTTATGGAGATTACCGCTGTTTAGAGCTGTTGTTCCTACAATTAATTTGTCTTCCAGGAAACCATTTTATTTTCCATATATATCTTTTCAGTCCCTTACATACCTGCTCACTGGGACACAGGGAACCCTGATCCTTCCAGCTCATGAAGAATAAGAGGGCTCCCAGGTTAGTCCTTCAGGAGCCACAGGAGTGACATGAGAGACACTCACACTAATCAGGTAACAAGTATGATACATTGCAGAGTACTTGAGATAAGGCTCCAAGGCCTCATTAACTCATTTTCAGTTCTTACCCCACACTGGGATTTGTTCAGATCACTGGCAACTCACTGCACGGAGACAGAGCCTGGGATGACAGCCAAAAGCAGAGGAGGTGGCTAAAATCAGAACAGACTGAAAAGGTGACTGATCTTGATCATAGTTCTCTTAGATCCTTTCTGGCTTATCTGCTTACCTGTAAGCATCTTCATAAACACCTTGTGAGTTATTGCTTAGAGGCTGTTACCTCAGCAGCAGCAGGATGATGGGACAGACACTGCAGAAGGGTCACCACACAAGCACCCAGGCACCTCCAGGAAGCCAGGCTGAGCTACACATCTGCCCAGGCTGGGTCCAAGCAGCACCTCTTCAGAATCCCCAGAACCCAGGATTCTGGCACAATAGATAGGCTCCACTGTGCAAGTCAGTGGCATTTCAAGTTAAATTAGAAGATAATAAAAATTATCTTCCTTAAAATGGTTGGGTTTTTAAATGTATATATATAATTAAGAATAATGAAGATGATCCTGGAGTTATTACTGGGGAGAAGTGTGAGGGGGAAAAAACCCTATTGCATTATATAGAGGGAGTTAGAAGAGAAAAATGAATGTTCACACACACATTCCTTCCTGGCTGAATAAAAGGCAAACAGGGTAAACATTCTTCTCAGCTAGCAAGACTCACAGGACATGGCATCCAAACCAGCTTCCACTCACATCACTGAACAGATACCAGCAGACAGGAGTTTCATTAGGCTTTCTGATTATTCTTAATAACAATATATAAAGTATTAGTATTGCATAACCAAGCCTGAGAAGATAATTTTCCTGCACAGAATACAGGAAAGAAACAAAAATTTGGGACTTTCCCATTTTTAAGCTCTCAATTCCATGATCTCCAGATTTACCAAAAGAAGACACACCAAGACAGCAATTTTTGCATTCTGAACAAATCTGTTTTCCCTAGATTTTGCATGTTAGTTTTGTCTCTTAAAGCTATAGTGGGTAGCCACAAAGTTTGGGCATCTAACCAACTGATAAACTGACAGGACATTTAGATGGAGTATTTGGGCTGCACACTGCCTCCACTGGAACCTCCCTTTGCATCATCTCCCCAGGTCTGTGTCCAAACCAGTTTTCATTAAACTTCTCAATCTGAATTCACTCGAGCAGTTTCAACCCCAACAGCACAGCTGATCATGAACAACTCTGCAACAGATTCTTCCATTTCTTCTGTTACTGGGAGCAATCAGAACTATTTTAAAGTGCTTTGAATGACAACCAGCATACTCCAGAGCTGTACTGAGTATTTTCACTTTTTCATGTTGTTTAGCAGAAAACTCTTTTTCAGTCTATTTTGTTTTTTACTTTTTCTTCTCTTCATATTTTAAGCAATAAAGTTTAAAAAAAATAAAAGAAAATAATAATTTTTTAAAAAGTGGGATTACAGTTTATTTCCTTTCAGTGTCTGAGGGCTTGAAATGAACTGAGCTCCTCAAAGTTCTATTAGTCTCCCAACAATCTGTAAACACATACACTTATACATTAACAACCTGTCTTCCCCTCCCACGCAATAATTTCTCACCAATTATTGTCAACATGATTAACATTTTTGTTCTCCTGCTTCAAGCCATCTATCTCTTTACCTGCAATCTACCCATCCCAGTGTATCAAGAATCCAAGACTGCTTCAGGATTATTCCAGAATTTGTAAGAATTGTCTGCTGTTTCTGAAAACTGTCAGTTACTGCTTGTACCACCATCTTTCTGCAATGAACTAAGCCAACAAACTCACTTAAAACCTTTAGACAGAAAACATTATCTATATATCTATATAATCATAAAGAGCATAGGGAATAAGTAGTTTATTTCCCATTTCTCTAAAATATGAAAATGTTGGGGAACATGATACCTTAAGCAGATGGGAGAGGATTTTTTCACATCATTCAAATTAGCAGTGGAGCTCATTGCCACAAGACACTGATTCTTGAAATGCATGATTTAAAAAAAAAAAAAAAAAAAAAAAAAGTGGACAAATCTATGCAATTAAAAAAAAAAACCAAAAACCTAATCAAAGACTATTAAGCCTACAAAACTCCTCATGTGCTCCTTGTCAAGCACTGAGAGAATACAGTAGGAAAGCAGTTGTTGTATTTCTCTCATTCTCTCCTTCCCCCCTGAGCATCCCTTGCTGACCAGAGAGAGACTGAGCTGCAGGGCCTCTGTCCTGCCCCAGAGGAGGCCATTCCTAAAGCAGCAGATGCCCTGATCCCAGCTGAGGAGGCAGGGAAGCTGGCCAGCAACAACAGAGCAAAACTGCTGAAATTCAGAGACCATTTTCCAATCCAGGAAGTTCTTATATGCTGCTGCTGAAGTAATGGAAAGGCCATATAAACCTGCTGGTACAATGTGCCTCTCCCTACATCTGCCTCAGGCTTTTGAAACTCATTTCCATAGTAATTTCCTTCTCAACTTGACATTGCTGTGCTCCCAGTTCAATGAATACCTCCCCTGTTCGGTAAAATTCCTGCTAGGATACAGGATGTGAGTGCTTAATACAGTTTGCATTCAAATTAAGTTTCTACGCCTTCTTCAGGATACATAGTTTCAAATTCCAAAGTACTGGTCAACACCTTAAAGAAAAACAAAATTGCTGAAGCAAGATACCACTTCCTGGAAAACAGTGTGAATTCTCAATGAGATTACAACTTAACCTATGCCCATGCACTGTAAGAGAGTAAACCAGGAGCTTTCCGTGCACTCACGGGAACCGAATCTCGATTGCTGTCCTTGAGCACAGCCTGCTGAAGCCCAGCCAGACAACTGCTTATGAACTCACCAACCAGCACCCTTCAGCTGGCACAGCCTGCATCAGGATGGACAGAGATTCTTGTAGCCAAACCTGCAATCTTACGAGGCAGCACAGCTCTCAGTGTCAGACAGGAATGCACAGCCACAACATCTCAACCTAAAAAATTACTAGATTTGCTCTGATCTTCCATAGATGCTACACTTCTGCTTCAGCTCTGACAAACTTCTTTCTTGTAGAACAGAGTTGTTTGTGTCTAAAGGAGTCAGAGGACAGATAAAAGCTTGCAGAAAGCTATGGAAGGCACGAAAGACCTGGCAGGAGGAGAGACCAAGTACCTGTTTGGGCACTAGTAAGAAAATGGTCACTGGGGCTGCAAAGGACACTACGTGGAACCAAGCTGCCTGCTGTGCAGGTACTGACTGCTCCACTTTACTGCCTCTCAGCTCATTAAACCTCATTCAGTGCACTAAACTCATTTCTGCCATGCATGGCAGAAAAACATCTCAGCCAAGAGACAGACACATGAATACAACTCAGACTCAAAAAATAATGATAAATCCTTAAGAGATAGTTTTGACTGGAAACTGGATTTTGGACTAACCCCAGCTTCTTAGGCTGCTATGGCAGAGCACAGGCACAGGAGTGAGCAGAACTATATAGAAAGTCCAAGGGACACAAACTCTACACAAACCCACAGAAGGCTTTGTGCAGAACATCACTATCACCATCCTCTGACTGAGAAATCCTGTTCTGCAGAGGCTATTTCTCTGAGGGAAACAAGCCCTGCCGTTACGAGAAATATGTATAATATTTTCCATGCCACACACCAGACATACTTGTCCAGAACTTGACAGAATCCTGAAGAATGACAAAACTTGGAGCCATGCAGCATACAAGGCAGCATTGATGGGGCAGCCACTGCTGTCACTGCTGGCTGTGACTCCAGGGCAGCAGGGATCTCTCAGGCACCTCCGACCTCAGGGCTGTGCCTGTGTGTGGCAATGTTCTGGAGGAAGGAAGCCCTGCTGCAACACAACACACATTTAAAAGTGTCATGAGGAAACATTCCTCCTCCTCGGGGGCATCTGGAGTGCAGTGCCTTTTATCCATGATAAATTCAGTGGCAGGAGACGTCTCCCACTTGGAGGCACTGCCCTGTTTTTATCTGCCCTTCTCCTTTATGTCCTGCCCCATTCTGTCACAGCTAAATAAGGCTATGGAGAGGACCAGGGTGGTGAAGTGAAAGCATTTCATGAAAATCTATATTTCCCTCCTCTCCCATCTGTCACAGGCTCAGAACAAGATGCAGTACTGGAGGAACAGAGATCAGCTTTTGAGGTTTGTCTGTGTTTGGCTTCTTGGGCTTTTAAAATGCTGCTGTGGTCAGAATAGCTTACAGAATGGTCTCAGGGGTCTCACGTAAGCATGACACATAACGTGTGCAGAACCAACACAAACCAGTGATCAGTCTGGTCCAGGATCTTGTCTCAGACAGTGGATAATACTGCACATTTCCCAGGAAGGGGCTAACAGTGAACAAATTAAAAATGCTTAGTTATTGGACTTAAGGATAAAGTTCTTCACAAAAACACTAGAGATTGGCCTCTGAGCTTAGGGTCCCAGAATTAAAATATATAACAAGTATGTGAGCTTTTCTGGAATACAGTTTGTAACTGTGTAAATACTTAATGCTTTGAAAGAAAGGAAACTAAACAGTGCATCCTACTCCTCTAGAACTGCAGGAAGCAGCAAAATGCTGGAAAAGGGTACTTTAAGTTCACCCCCAGGGTTGATCTAGGCACCGGGGACAATGACATTTGAAATGGTGTGACCAGAAATATGCCAAGGAAAAGCACTTAAAGCCCCTCCCCATGCTAATAAAACAAGCAGGGTTGTTCCATGACATCGTTGCAGTGCTGTGACTGGGCTCTATGTCCAAGCTTATACCCTTGATAGAACACAACCGAGGTCCCAGCCACACTGCATAGTTTAATCATGCTGTAATTACACCAGGGGACAACGTAGGATAGCCAGGCTCTAAGATGCAGACATATCTGAGGTGGAGTCAGAGAGAGCAAGAGTATATCCAGGACCAGAAAAGACATGACTGATGAAATGCCTTAGGGGAAAAAAGCCATGTCTGCCAGCAAGTCAGAATAAAGTGCAGCTTGGATAGAAATCCCATGGTAGATGTGACTGTGCAACAGCCTGGAGGTTTAACTGGAGGTACAAATTCATCAGATCCTGCTCCACTAGAAATCTACCCAACTATATGCTTTGCAGTAGAAGCTGAAGAAGTATGCCCTATAATAAGGACTGGTGAGATTTCTCCAACTCTGTGTCAGAGACATTTTTACTTTCCTCACTGCAGTGTTCTTCTGGAGTAAGCCATGTTTCAACAGCTGGCTGTTCTCTGAAAAGCACTGCATCGACATTTTTATCTTGACTTACTCAATAAGCAGTTCCTAGCAGACCGTGGTGCCACTCCTCTCCACAAAGCTGTTTCTACAGAGAGCAGAGCTGCAGAAGGGAGTCAAACCAAATAACATGGCTGTGCTTAAAAGCACAAAGTAAAAAAAGAAAGGATTAAAAAGGATACAGAGATAAGAATTCATATTATGCAGGCTAACAAGGCACCTCTTTGGAATCAGCAGAAATTCTCCAGATGTTGGACCAGGCCAAACGTGCTTATTTTTATGGTGCTGAGGGTCTGACAGGTATCTTTATTCACTGTCATCTCTGTTGACCAAGTACTTAATATGAGCTCTAATAGCCAAAGGTTCCATTTTTTATCAGGTTGAGATAAAAGCCAGATCTCAGGGTTCAATAAGAATTATAAATAGAGCTCATACATGACCAAACTGCAGCCTCAAGAATTATCTTCAAGTTTCCAAATATACAAAACATTAAGCAGAAAGGAGAGACAGGCAGTGATTTGCCTTCATACAGCTTTTCTTGCAGAACTCATTACTACACAACTATGCAGTAGCTATACTCTACAGCTATACAAAGAACTAAATCCAAATAGTATTTTGTTGTTGTTAAACATACAAAGGTGCACTTACAGAATGCAGAGGGTCAGAGAATGTGTTGGCAGGAACATCCAGAAGCAACTGCTAACTTAGGAAGCCCAAGCTCCAAGGAGGGGAGCACTCCAATGTGAAGCACCTTTCTCACATAAAATTTCTACTCTTTCCCTAAAAGCCCATTATTGACCACAAACTGGGACTGATTGCTGGACCAAACAAGTCTCTTGGTTAACCCAATACAGCCACTCTGCTGGTGGCAAGAGGGATTGATCTGGATTTTAAAAGACTGAAAATGCTTTGTTCTACCATCCTTGCACAAAGCTGCATAGCAAGAAATAAAGCTGAGAGGTAATTCAGGGCACTTGACATCTTAGGCTTGTATTTTACAACAGATACCAGAAACACTGAAGTTACCTATCATCTCAGAAGAGTTACTCAGGGTTTACATACATAAGAAAAATCAAAAATGCAGTGAAGCCTCGTAGGATCTCCTGGCCTTCACTTGTTCAGATGCAGACGTATCTTGAAGACCAGCACTCATAAAGGCACTGCTATAGAGAAGACAGCTGCATGCAGACAGTCCTGTAAGATATGTAGCCTAAGACTGGAGGAAAGGGTTTACTCCCATACTGAACTGCATCCAAGCAGAGTCAGTTTTGCACTCTTAATCTGAAAGCATTTCAGAGCAGGTGCCTTAAATTGTTCATGTCCAAAGGTGTGTCAAAGTTCCTTTCTCAGCTGTCCATGTCAAAGGAGGGTAGAGTCTCTCCCTGTATTGGACAAACTTTAAAAAGTCATATCAGATAAACCTTCCCAAACTTCAGACTGCTTAGCCAAAGCTTGTCTGAATGAGCCAGGTCTTGCTGGCAAGTGAAAACTGGGCTGGATGTCATGCAGCAACACCCTTTCTTGAAGCAATGAGAGACTTCCAAAAGTTTTGCCCATTCCTGCACAGCATATGTGGGCAGCCATCTTACAGGAGGTAAAAAAGCATTCCAGAAACCACCTGCAGAGTTTTTCAAAACCATGAGCTATCGCACTATGTATCAGAATCCCATCACAACGCTGAACAGGAAACAAGAAGACAATTCCTTAAACTGTGGAGCAGAAATAATAATAATAAAAAAAATCCATGGAAAGGCCAGGCTGTGGACAGAGCTGCACCTCCTTGGCATTGTGAGGAGCAGTCTGCAGCTCCCCTTATCTGAAATGCTGAGGTGTGGCTCATGCAGCCAGCACGCCCTGACATGCACTGCACATCTACATCTGGGGTGCTCTTATCAGATCAACACAGAGCACTGCTTGCTGGGACCCGTAGTCTGCGAGGGCCATATCTCTTTGTAAAAAGAGAGAGGGCCACAGGGCACATCACAGAGCTCAGCAGATCTCAGGTGGCCCTCCCACGGTTAGTTTGCAACATCACACATTGCCAGAAGAAAGATCAGATTTGGAATCGGGGCTGCCAAGGCAACAAAGGCTGAAAATGTTAAGAAGACAGATTTCTCAGCACAGAGCAGAGAAAGAAAACACCTGAGATAAGCAAGTTCTCAGCAGGTACCCTGCACACTTGTCCTTTTCCTCCCCATCTACTGGGCAAAACAACAGCCATGTCCTTCACTGCAATCAGCACTGACGTGGTACAAAAGAAAAAAAAAGGGTGGGGAAATGCCTTTCCTCCCTCAAAACCCAAAGCAAGTTGTTAATAGCCATCTAGTCATCTCCTCCTTTCACAAGGGAGTTAAATAAGGCCCATCTAGAACATTGCAGACCCGTTTCTTCCAGTCCCCTGGGTCATATTTGCATCTCAGCTCCTGCTTCTCCAAGTAAGCAGGCCCATCCCTTCAGCTCACCAGCTGGCAGGATGACCTCTGTGGGGTGGCTTCCTTGTTGCTGGCTGGTTTTTATTTAAAAAAATAAAACCAAAACAAAATAGCAACCAAACCAACATATCTCTTAAGAGTTAAACAGCATTTTACATTGACAGCATGACAGCTGCTGTGGTTAGGGTTAGGTATATTACTTGAAGTGGCATGGGGCTTTTTACTGATTTTGTAAATACAATAATAGAAATACCTAGGGAGAGCTTGATTTGAAGCTGTTCCTCAGCAATCATTATTTAATGCTTAAATGCTCTTTCCCTTTAAAATGCAAATATTGGAAACTATTCTTCCTGTCACTTACTTGAAAAAGTAATGACTTTCCCCAGTCTACCTGGCAACAATTTGACTCTTGAACCATATAACAAAACAAATCAGGAGTTTGAGAACTCAAAACAGGAGAAAAGAGTTTTTACATTTGTACTACAGTCCCATTGTTGCTTTTCATTTCTCTCCTGGCCTCTTCAGTTTCCCCACTCCTTCTCCTGCCTGGGCTTTCTGGAGTTTGAGACCTGGAAGGGACAATTAGGAGCCAGCTGGTCTGCCTAAATCTGTAACACAGTGTTATAGTCTTGCACTTTGCCTTCTCTGTATCATGGCTTCATCCTCATCTGCCAGTCCACTCAGACTTGTCACCTGAGAGGAATCATTTCCATTTGGCTCATGACATCCAGTTCCAGAAAACATTTACCAATTCAAAAAGAAAATGCACAGCTCTTTTCTTAAATATTTTGACATACTGGAAGAATAAGGAAGCCCAGAAAACATGATAAAAATATGGTAATGTAACACAGAGAACCATACCATTAGCACAGTCAGTGAATTTACACTGTCACTTTTAAGAAACCTAGCAGAAAAACTCATTAAATAAGTGTTCATCACCCCATGATAACTGCAGGAGTGTCAGACATACATCTATGAACAAAAAGTAGAGGCACTATTCTTATTACTTTAGAGCTGGATTCTATACCCATACCAATCCTGGTCAACTTTGTATGAATTTACCTCTAAAAAAACAAACTTCAATCCCACTAACAGGCAACTCTGACTTGAGTAAAATGTCTATTGCTACTTAATAAGCAAAGATAATTCAAGAAGAAGAGGAAAACCTGTGTAGAGAACCACACAATGCAAAAGGAATAGTCACATCTATGCCACATAGGCAACACATGGAGTTTCCCTCCCTAATTTCTAAGATTAGAAATGCTAAAAAAACATGAAGCATGAGCTTCTAACTGGACTGCAGCCTGTGAGCTATCCTACCTGGAATCTGTCAGCTCAGCATTGCACAAGGGTGAGGAATTAAGTTGTATTTGTTAGGCTCCTGATACCAACAAAATTTAAAGATGACACTCACATCTACTGTGCATTCTGACTTTGCCAAGTCCAGGCTCCTCAAAAAATACAAAAGAAAAGCAGCAACACAGAATTCAGAAGCTAATTTTTCCAAGAAAGTGGGTAAGGGAATGAGTCACAAAAACAATGACTAGTGTCTCCATTTCATTTACCTCCCTTTCTCCAGGAGCTCTGTTACACACCCAAGCCAGAGACCAAGAGCCATGAGAACTTGTTGGCTCCTTCCCTGTGTGATCTCATTCCTGGTCCAGAAGGTACAGCTAAGCAGCACCAGATGGCCATGGGACATATACCAAGACATGTCCAGACATGCACCAAAGTAGCTTCGTGTGGTCCCTAACAGGCAATCAAGAGTTTGCTCTGGAGGAGAGGAAGGCAGAAGCAAGAAGAATGAATGCCAGCACAAGGGGCCACTACAAGAAAGGCAGACAGCCTACAACACAGAGACTGCCTGATACTAACTTAACTTCAGTTAACTCCATCTCATCCCTCAGCAAACAGCACCTGGACTGCAAGCAAATCACATAATCCACAACAGAAAGAAAAGAAGCCTACTGATCAATGGTTATGAATTAAAATATTTCCTATAGCAAATAAATTATGCCCTGAAACCAAGCTCTGATGAAGAATATCCATATAAAAAGAGAAAGCATGGCTGTGCACCTAAATCTTGTTTTCAGTAAGCTAGTGATCAACACTAAAAATGCAGTACTCAACAGTGCAGGCAGTTACCCAGTGGAATATGACAGAACAGTTATTTCTATGTGACCAACACAGTCCAATATAACTTCTCAGGAAGGATATTATAAAAATGCCTTTCTACGTGGCCCTATAGACCCAGGAGCAGATCCATTACTTAAAAATACTTACATTTTGTAGCAGATCCCCATAATTTGTACTTCAGTTTAACAAACACTAACTAAATTTCCTGTAAGTCACTACAATTGCTCATCTTTTTAGACTACAATGAGCCCAGAAACAGGCCCCTGGTTACAGGCATCCATGTGCCAGGTAAAATACCTGCCACTTCTGGTGTGGAAGCAAGAGATCTGCATGAGAAGCTGGAACCCTGGAAGCCACCAGGGCCCAGATGTTGCTCACATACCAGAGGGAGTAAAGGTAAGTACCTACACTAAGGAACTTCAGAAGGGTAGCAGAAGGGCACGGAAAATCCAAATAAAAGATCCTGTTTTGTAGACTATTTGTCATTTGTATGTCATTATTAGACCCTGTTCATAATTCAGATGTTCCTCTTTCATTCAGCATCAATCCAGATGAAGGTAAATATAAGCAAGCTAAAGATTAGTTTTGTTTTTACATAGGTAGCTCTCAAATTTCAGTCTTGAAAAAATGAAGAACAGGACCCAGTCAACATTTTTCTCACCGAGACAGAATTCCTTCTGCTCACTCAGACACTTCCACTAACATCTGCACAGCAAGCTCACTTGTCCTGAGCAGCAAAGATCACAGCACAGCCACGGAGGGGTTGGGGAAGCTGTATGCTAACAAGTGTCAAAGCTGCCTTGGAATGTGCAAACTGTAAACCATGTTCCCTTGCAAGAGTCATAGGAAGAGGCAATTAGTTTGTAATCTCAGGTATTTCTGCTATGTGCCTCCACTAGCCAATGGTAATCATCTGACAGGCAAGTTATACAATTTCCAAAAAAGCTAAGTTGCAGGGTAGTTTAAGGGGAAGGAGCAGGTCTTATTTCTGGTCAGGTCCATCACATTCACAAAACAATGCCTAAGAGTGAAAAATGCAAACAACCCCTGACAGAACTGGTGTCTCCAGGAACTTTTTTGCTGACAGGAAGAAGTAGGAAGCGTGTCAGCACAGCCAATGATCACTGGTGCAGTAAAAATGTGACCACATAGAAATAACTGTCTGGAATAATCTGAAGAATTGTGTATGGCTCACATTTGCTTCTTCACTATTAGATTCTTCTAAACAACAAACTCGTTTCTGAGAGAGAAAGTCAACATTTATACTATTTGTGTCTTAATTAAACTCTATCTTAAAGCCCAGTAATTAATGAAAACTCAGTACATCTACCCTTGAACTTTACAATCAACAACTAACACTAAATGTTTTTCTTTACACAAATATTTGTTTCCAGATTCCAAATATAACACACTATTCAAATCGTCTTACTCCTTCAATACTTCTAGACATAATTATAAAAGAAACCACGAATATTTTCACCAAAAACTTAACGTTACAAGCTCGGGTACAGCTAAGATACATTAAGGCAGCATTTAAATAATTATTTTCTCATCGGGTAATTCATTCTTTAAATCAAAGTGGTGCTGATTATTTGTAGAGAACAAGAAGAGCTTGAAAATTGTTTTCCTTCCAGCTGTTATCACTAGCTCAAAGCACATCTTTCACACCAAGTTACCATAGGTTCTGCAACCAAAGATTCCCTTTGAGAACCTCCAACAGAATGTGGATTTCTCTGTCTCCTTTCACCTGCACTCCAACAGTCCAACCAAAGAGGGTTCTCTCACTGTCCATCCACCATCACACTTCCCCAGTCCCCTGAGGTGAGACATTGCTGCCATCTCTCCCTACCTTTCTGTATGCTTCTCTGCAGATCTCAGCCCCGTGGGATGCTGACCACAGGGGGGGTTCCATGCTCTGCTTCTCAGCAACAAGCTGCTCGCTACTTCAAAGACACCTGCAAAAGCAAGAAAGTCTCCATTTGTTTAAAGTTCCTCAAACACAAAGACCCTTCCATGTGACAGTCCCAACACTGAAGGTTCTTCAGTACCATGTCTTAGAAGCTGAAGAGAGTGGCCAGGTGGTATCTGACCTCAGATCCTACACCTGTTACCCTTTAGGATGTCACCCATCCCCGAGACAACAATTTCATGTTTGTAATGATGTACTTATAGCTCAGTAATTTCATAGAAGTGAATGCAGGAAGGAATCTGATTTTTAGATCAAACTACATCCAAAACAGTGATGTTGACCCTCAGCATTCATGTTGATATTTCAATTGAGGGAAAAAAATCCTAACACATTTGTCAAGGAGTAATAGACTTAGCTACAGTCAGCAGTTCAAAGCACCCAGCATGCAGGTTAATCACAGTATGAGCAAAGCCTGTCTTCCAAGCTGGAATAAGAAAGTATTTCCAATTTTATTCACAGGTTTAAAATATTCAGTAACAGACTCTACTGAAGAACAGTGGAGGTTTTTGTTCCCATCCTAGCCAAGAGATTCACGAGGGATTTATCAAGTATTTTTTAATAACAAGAGTTGTCAGGTCACAGACACCAACTTGCCCTCTTACTGCAAAAATGGAAATGCTACTGGTCTACAGAACATCAAGAATTTCCTCATTGTACCACATACAAAACAAAGTCTTTACATTTATTGTTATAGGACAATCAGCTACAGGGCCCTCTAGTATTTTAGAGCAAAAGCACATGAAATTTTTAGCAGTCATTCTCTGGAGGGAGATTTCAAGGTGACTAGAACAATCCTTTATATGGATAAAAATATGCTTCTAATTAGAACAGACTTCTTATATGATCATTTTGCATTTGTTATTCATGTTAGTAGATTGCAGAAAAGGTATAGACACTTGAAAAGACACAAAACTGTAATTGATGTTATTTTACTTCTGTATTATAAAGAAACAACCTACATCATCCTGCTCAGAACTAAAAAGCTACACTGCCTTCCTCCTGAAAGCCTGAGTGGCTATGGGGAGCTATTCACTACTAAGTGGGTAGAAGCATAAAGTTCCCTCCTGAGTTTCACAGCAGTACACAAGAATTATCACAGAAGATGGAGCAAATGAGGTTCTGCAAGAATTCAAGATGGAAGATCTCAGATGAAAGGGGTAAGGGCAATTTCTGGTCCATGGGGTGTCACATTAAAATGGGCCATCTGGAGTTCTGCCATTTCTACAGGAGTCTGTGACTGTGACCTTGCTTTTGGTGCAGTCACTATTTCACCTACAGACCCTACCTTTCTGAGTACCCTCAGGCAGGCAGTAGCAGGGGTCAGCTGAGTCAGCTGCTTTCCCTCAGCTGATAACACCAGCTCCCAGTTGGGCCTCCCCAAGCAGAAACATTGAAGATGGATCCTACCCCCCACATTGCCTGCATACACAGGAGACAGGGGGCAGACCCTCCACAGAGTTCTGAGCACAACTTTTATGTCACCAGGGTGACATTAGCCAGACCCTGGCCAGTCTCATCCATCACCACTCAGCTGCCTCTGCTTCCTTACAGCAGCCTAAGGTCTACATGGACTCATCCTGTCTTGGAGTATTGTTTGCATTTTATTAGGCTTGTGTACCTGGGAACTGGCACTGCTTACGCTGTCCCCTCTGTAGAAGGGAGAAAAATAATGAAATTTCTGTTTCTGAGGTCATCAGCTTGCTTGATCTGCCCCGTTTTAAGCAATAGTGCTATTAAAACTTGCTCTGTAAGCAGAGACAGAGAGAAAACTATACAGACCCTCATCAAGATGCTCTCTATTTCAGTGCAGGAGACTGAACTACCTTTTCAAACCAGAGCCAGCCTCTACAGATATTCACATGAAAGCTCTTTGACTGAAGAAATGAGTAATAACATACAAGACATATCTTCTTCTAAAATTCAGTATGAAGTAATACACAAAATATTTATGGGAAAAGAAAATATTGCATTAAGTGGGTAATTAGCAGACCTGGACAAGGGCTTGCAGGCCCAAAAGCTTATCTGTTCTCCCTCCTCCCAGCTATGTCAGTAAGCCTAGTAGGAAAAACTGCTTCTCCCTACTCATTTTCCCTTGCAGAAGCTTGGGCCTATTTTTTTTTCTAGAATATTCTGGTCATTCCCCCCACATACACCCCTGAGTAGTTAGTACAGGTATCCAGATTAAGCCCTACCCTGTCACATTCAGGAAAAAATTATTTTTTCAGTTAACTTCCAATAAAAGGCAGTTCTGAAGATACAGGATAAAATTACCTATCTCATCTGAGGACTCAGTTTTTTTCTAATAAAACCTGTGGATCAGCATTTATCCAAATTAAACACAGGGAGAAATGAAGGATACCAAGCAGGGAAACTGTGGTGAAGGTAGAGGTTAAATGGGAATGGTTGTACTGCGAGGTGTGCTTGAACTTATGTAAGGGTTAGAAGATGGGAACTAGTCTAATTTACTGTGGAGGATAAAAGAGGAGACACAGCATCAATAGAATCTGTTCAGGCTACTTCCCTTCTTGCCTTGGGCCTGCTTTACACACTTGCAATTAAAAAAAAAAAAAATTAAAAAATCATAGCTTTTGAAATAAAAAGTATGAAACTATGAAACAGCTCAGGTTTGCTGCAAACCTTCTGATATATCAGCCATTATCATGTTAAGCAGAGGGCAGAATTCTCAGGCTGTGAAGGGAATGTTTTTGCTCACACTTTTTGCTGTGTCCTTCCCTGGGGCCTTACTTGGTCTTTCCATTTACTAATTTAAAGGCTATTTAGTAACAGTGCAAAGATTATTTCTGTCACTGTTCAGTCCAGGTCCACAATAAAGTGTCACTGGCAAGGCTGCACAACCTGAAAGCACAGTCTGGGGTATCAGGATCCATTTGCCTCAGCACATTTCTTGTATAAAGAAAGGCAAGCAAGAAAACCTCATACCTGAGTTGACAAGAAATGCCCAACAAAGAAAAAAATTCAAGAGAAGTATCCCATAAATAGCTACTAGAAGATTTTTTGAGGATTTATAAAAGCAACTGTCCTCTACAAGAGTTAGATTACAAGGAAGAGGAGGCCATCCGCAATGCAGCAGCAGGAACATGTGCCTGGGGTCACTGTCACTGCAGTCTAATCCATAAATCCATTACTTTGCAATCAAAAATCAGTGCCTGCTCTAACAGCCACTGCCCTGGACCTGCATATTACACAAAGTTGTCCATAAAATCACTCATGTGCACAAGCAGGCCCACATGGCTCAGTGGATCTCACGATGTAAGGGTTGGCAAGGGTCTGAGGTTAGGATACTGCATTCTTTAAGCCACACAGATTCCCACTGAAGTGACTACAAGTGCTCCATTTGCCAAATAGAAAGAATTCCACAGGTACTTGTTTGAAGTGTGATACCCATTTACTTTGGCCACATTTCTACCTTTTTTTAACGTTTGCAGGAAAAATCTGTCTGAGTGACCAAAGCAAATTTCAGCTTCTTTTGCACCAGAAGTTCCTGTGTGCAGCTACTACCACCACATCAGCCATCTGACCAATTCATAATGACACAACAACTCAAATTTCTGTCTCTCACACACATTTACATTTACAAGGGCATGTGAGATTTTTATTAATTTTTATACATACAAAGAAATCATTGCCCTTTTTCAGCTGAAAGGAGGGCTGCATTCAGTGCCAGGTAAATCATTTGTGAGCGTGAGCTGCTCCAGTGAAACACAACAAATTAACCAGACATCTTGCTGAATCAGCAACACGGGGCTGAACCCTTGGTGCTGCTCACTACAAATGGATCTATTGGAGTATCGGTCATTAGTTCAACCACTTTTCACAAGTACAACCAAATAGGAATGTTATTAAACATTTATCTTCAGGGGCAGATTAGCTGGAGAAGATAAGGAGATGTGAGAAGGCAGAGACTCTCCATTAGCACTGCCTATTCCAGCATGCATTCCTGTCAGAAGCACATTTCATTCATAAAAATATCTCAGGAACCCAAAGCATCCTGCATTGTCTGCCTTTACATGCTGGCACCCTCCAGATGCAGACCAATTTAGTTCCAATACACATGGTGTGATAACCTCTTGCTGCTTTCCTACTGCATGCTGTCAAACAATAGGGGCAAACTTTTCTGAAAGAAAGTACAAACCAAAAGCCAGACGTCCCACTCTTCAGTCAGTCCTAAGGACACCGAGCTTGCTCCTCACACAGCAGGCCAGCCAGCATTTTTTGGCATCCAGAACCATTATCTAGAAATGCAATTTCTGCCTCCTGAGAGTTTATTTAACTCTAACCCACGGCCTCCAGGTCTGACCCCTGCCTCCCTCCCAACCTCCTGCTGGCACAACACAAAGAGCAGACCTGCCTGAGAGAACCAGGGTGACAGACAAAAACTAGACAGAGAAATTCCCCCAGATCTTTTGCAGGTCCTCAGCAGGTTTCCCAACCAATCTCTGACACAACGGCACCAACTGAAGTGTCAGGAGGAGATCTCCCTTAACAACAAGGGTTTGTCAGGGCAAGGACAGAGAAAGAACAGCAGAAGAGGAACAGTTTTACCACCTTGGCAGTAGTGGTTTTCTTGTTAAGACAGACTGTAATTAGACATAAAAACCAGGGAGGATATGTGAGGAGGCTTTTAGTGGCAGATTCTGAGCAAGAAGGTTGTGGCCAAAGGCAGAGTGTGCAGAGCTACCTTTGCCTTATCCAGATTCTGGAGGCTTCTGCATTGCCTTAACAGGAGATTTTATCCTGATTTTAAAAGCTGCAGTAGACCTTCTGGATTTGAAGCTATAAAATAAGGAAGATGCTCACTACAGTCTCAAATTCTTTTCAATATTGATCACCAAGAACTGGAGAACTGGGCTATAAATAGAAATTGAGCCTCTTTTAGTTGAGACTAAAACAACAATCTACCATAACTGGTACATGAATTACAACATAAATAATTACTTTTGTTACAAAACAAATGTGGCAACCAGGTCAAACTGAGCAACTACAGTCTCTAGAGATCCAAACTTAGTCCTAATTTGATGAAGATTTATTAAGAAGTCCTGAAACAAACTCTTTGTTTTCCAAGAGTGAGTCTCAGGCCTTTACACATTCCTTTCAATGAGTCAACACTCCAGCACACCAGATTGTTATTCCATTCCAAAAGCCTCAGACCTGTTTTGATAGTCACAGAAATACACAGACTGCACCTTGTGATTCGAGGAGCAGCAAGCTGAGAAAGAGAACAAACCTAAACAAAGTGCAGTCCCCCAGAATCAACCCCTGAAGTTCCCCAAAAAGCAGCACATTTCACTCCTTTTATGGATGAGTACTGGCTCCGGTATCAACTGCCATGCCCTTACCAGCCCCTAAAAGTAGAAGAAATGTTAGGAAGGGTTTTATGATTGGATGGGGAAAGGCAGGAGATAGACTATTAAAAAAAGTATGGGAAGGAGTTAGCAGAGAGCCAAAACAATCTTGCAGCTGCATTACATTATCCCAGTGGGAAGCTGCCAGGCTGGCAGCAAAGTGAAGCTCTACCCTCATGAAAGTGAAGTGCTGATACCACCAGCTACAACTTGAATTAAATGAGCTTCCCACACCTCAGTGCCAATCCAGCTCACTCCTGCTCTGCAACAGTTTTTCTGTTCTAGCCCTGGGCATATTTCAGGCAAAGGCTGCCAGTCAGTCTGAACAAACCCTACATCCAAACTGTGCAGTGATTTACAATTAAGCTTCTTTCAGACCATCCTAGTAGTGAGAATTACTATAAGCAAGCAACAGCTAGCAGGATAAGTAGTGCTCTGCAGTCAGCAAGCTGCTACCCATTCCAATCTGATCACAACACAGAAAAACAGAATCTAAAGCCCAAATGAGTTCCTATGTTACCTATGATAATAATTTCATAGCACCATAAAAGCATGCTGTACTCTTTAAAAAACAAACCAGAGACATTATCTTTTCAAACTGGGAGAGTTTACCCTAACCCAAGATAATAACTTTGAAAGGGAATTCATGGAAATAACTGTGGTAAGAAAAAGCATCTTGGAAAAGTTTCATAAAGTAAAGCAGGATTAAGGAGCAGCATGATAGACAAATATCAAAAGGATAAACTATGCACAGGGTAAGAAATGGCAGAAAGCCTGAAACTTTTTCCATGTCCTTGTCAGCATGACAGTGGCTTAGCATGGCAGCTGAATGCTTCCTTTCACCTGCAACTGTATTGCCATGGTCACCCACCAGACCTTTCAACACCATCCAAAACCTACTGCTTCAAGAGACTGCCAGAATTTGTGGAGACCTTCCCTGCTGATGTAAAAGCAGAGGCATAATGGAAACAGCAGCGTGGAGCCACGGAAACACAACCATCCTACTTCAAGTTCTTTACAGCTTCATGGGGACCCAGGCTGTGTTGTTGGTTTACAGTTGCACAGCTCCCCCAGGTTACACCCTCTCCCACAGAGGAACAGATGTCACAGTAATACAAATTTCTGTGCCATTCAGTTCAAAGCACTTTATAAACATTAATAAAAACAAACCCTAAGTTATAAAAGCAAATTATAGATGGGGTCACCTGACTAGTAAAATGCAGTTTCTTCTGCCCAGCAAAATTACACCAAACAGTTCATAGCTACATTACACCACTACCCGAAGACAGGAGAAAGCCTGGCTATTAAGACACATCCAGGAGTCTACTTTTAATATTTACAGTTAGAAGGAGTATTTCTGAAATTGTTTCAGATGTTAAGCATCATTCACTGTATGTCCTGACTCTGAAATTCTTCTGGTCATCTTTACAGAAAACTATAAAGTCTTTGACAGCAGCTGTCCAGAAGAAAAAAGAGGCTCAGAACTTCACAGATACAAGGACAGTCCATTTGGGTTTTGCAGGTACCATTTATGTGACAGGGGTGCCAAGTATGCTGTCATATACCTTTATGACAAACCTAGCTCAAGGGAAGCTTTTGGTTGTAAAAAAACCCCAAACAAAATAGCAACACCAACACACATACCGCAGATGATTGACTTTCAGTAACTAATGGGCTAGATAACACATTTCCAACTAGCAGAGCAACTCGTAGAAAATAGCTCTCATAAGACATTATATATAAAGACTGAGCAAACTTTCCATTCACTGCCCGTGTCCTGACCAGACAGGGATGTTTGCAGCCAGGCAGAAATCAGTTCCTCCACAGACAGCTGTTCCTTATCAGCTGTATCTGACCACTCAGATAAAAATGTAGAATGATGATAGACAAACATATCAAAGTTGGGAAGATGTAAAAGCCCAGTATTTCCTTTCCAAGCTAAAGTTATGCTAGCCTGAGGAATGTTTAAAGGGCCGGGTTGCACTTTACTTTTTATTTGTTTGCTTAATATCAACAGCCTAACCTGTGCTGAGAGGAACATCACTAAAGCCCTTATGCAAGGGACCTTACAGTCCGAGGAGACAACAAAACCTCATAAGCACAAGTCTGTTCCCACAGATCTTACTGCAGAAGCAGTCTCTAAGGTGGCAGTCAGAAATCTTCAAAGAGAGTCTGATATAAATTTAGAGAAATGGTAAAAAAGACTGTCTTCTTCCTGCACTATGTATCCTCCTACAATCACCTATCACTATCACACAGCTACAGAACTGCATCTGATACCAAAATAATTTGTAGCGCTTGCAGAATGCAAAGAGCAAAACAAAACTCAAGTTTATGTAGTTTAAAAACATGGTTAATATTCCAGTGGGGAAAGCAAGTCCAAAGCAATTCTAAATTTCTTCCTCCTGAACTCCCTGCACTGACCCACACGCCCCAGTTGTGTGTTGTTCTTGGCATTTTTGATCTTTGAACAGCCTGGTTCTTAAGAACCACTAGAGATCGTTCATTTGCAGACAAAGGTTCTCAGTTGTTTCACTTACATCTTTGCCTTCCCCTGAACAACTTCAGCATTTACAACAGACACATGCCTCTTCTTTTGGTAGGTTTCATAGGGATGCAGAAATTCCTTCTCAAAAGTATCCAGCCACAATACAGTAGCACTAAGGGGGGAATTTGTTGGAAAAATGCCATGTATTTGCAGAGCTCTATAAACAATGATATCACCAATCTGATACTGTAGGTTAACTCTTCCTTTCTTCAGTGTTCACTTTTCAGCAACTGAAATCACAAGGCATGAAGGCAATAGATATTTAAGCTATTTAAATAGCACCAAGGATAAAGGTCATGCCTCTGATGTGATTTATCTTCACAGGAACCCACCCAAATCTTGGAAACCACTGCCTTGGAGATAGATTCTGGGGGTTGTATAGATAAGAGGATGGTATATTCAAAGTAGAGATAGCTTTTCCCAGAGTGTACTTAAATAGCTTAGAGGAAGGCCTTGAGTATTAAAAAAAAAAAAAAAAAAAAAAATCAAAATCAAAACCAACCCAATCCCAACAATGCAAAGAATACTCCCCCCAAAAAACCCACCAATGAGATATACTTGGGAAAATGCCCATGAGGTTGTGGAGAATTGCTCTCTCCTGCCCTGACCAAGAGGCTGGTGATTCCCAGACTTGTCAGAGGGCAGGCTGTTCAGCAGGCAGATCTTCCCATCACTGCTGCCTCATGGCCCAGCTCTGCTCTCAGTCACACTCCCAAAAGAGACAGCTTATCCCTTTGCAGACCTCAGGTGCAGTTCAGTGAGCCAGGCTAAACAGCTGACCCTGCCACAACAGGTATCACACACTCCCTCTCCTTCCCTTACACCAGACCTTTTCCTAAGGTCTCCAGGAGTCAATCAGCTCACTCACACAGCTGCAAACTAGTCAAGTGACAAACAAACAAGTTTAAAAAAAAAAATTCTGACAAAGTAGCAAACTGGATCTCTTAGTCAGAGGTCACTTGAACAAAGGAACGGATGGGAGTCAGAAAAGGGGAGAGCGTGAGAAGAGAAAGCCTGTGGCTCTCCTGAACATCTCAGGGAAGGAGTTCCTCAAGAGGTAGCAGGAACTTGAAGTCAACTCTTGGCAGCACCACTTCACAGCCACATGCAAAAACCATCAGCAAACAACACAGTAAATACAAAACAGATAAATCAAACCGAGGAAGAAAAAGGCAGTATCTCCCTGGCTTTCTCTGCACATTACTACACACATGTGAAAAACAACTGTTCACATAACTTCAAGAAGTTCTGACCATTCCTGTGAATTCTGCTACAAAAAGTCTCTTTTTTCTTCCTCAAATTTATGCAATAAACAGAACCTCAGCTTCTGTAACAGACAGCAATAGCACAATTAAAAAATTCCACCTGAGGCCAGCTCTGTTCAACAACCAGAGAGGAAGAGAGCTAATTAAAACCATGTTTGCTACAATGAGAAGTGGTTAGCTGCACATACCAGATAGAACACAGCATCTGTCACAGGCAACTGACCTCAAAACAGAGGAAGGG
This sequence comes from Phaethornis superciliosus, assembly GCA_023637945.1. NCBI lineage: Eukaryota > Metazoa > Chordata > Aves > Apodiformes > Trochilidae > Phaethornis > Phaethornis superciliosus. The sequence goes on from JAJQWJ010000007.1 coordinate 287,431, forward strand.
GCAGAGAAAGTAAATGCATTTACAATAAAACACATAGTCTGAAGAAAAAAGCCATCTAAGAACTCCCAGAATCCCTGTGTTTGGGTGAAAAGAACAGATGTGGAGCTAAAGGAGATACTAAAGGCACATTAGTGCAATCCTGGCACAGATAAATCAGATTATAGAATTGGGAGTTTTGCCTATTTTCTTTGAGTTCAGTGTCTCAGTAATTTATCAAACTCTCTTAACCAGTTACTTCAGATAGTTAATATTTCAGATTGGTTTAATACAGGCTTAAACCTCCAAAGGGGCATTTTGCATCTCAGAGACCACATCACCCTAGCAGGGGGGAGCTGGAGGTATCTTTTGAGAACAAGCACTGGGACCATTACTGTTAAATTTCAAAATTTTCCCTGCGTTGCCCAAACCTCTGTAGGTTACAGCACCTATCATTTTTGCTCCTACGGCAGTCAGAAATATCTTGAATCATTTACATGGGAATATCAGCACTGCTATTACTCCCAGACATTTCTTTCTTCACTTACTAATGTTTTCTCTGTGCTACCTGTCATTACCTTGTTTTCTCATTTTCCTTTTCATTAAAGGTTATTATTCAAGGGAGGAAATGCAGCACAGTCCAAGAATTCATCAGCATGAATGAAGAGAGACATATGGTCTAGTGACCTAAGAGAGGATAAGGAGCCTAACAGTCCCCCTCTTGGTCTTTGTGCAAGTCATTTAAGGTCAAATACTTTTCCCTTCCCACAGACAGAAGTTCAGCACTGGGTCAACTCCTTTGGACAGAGGAAAGGGTCTCACCCCACTAACACCAGTGCTCCAACTTTCATTGTAGCTACACACACTCCCTGTGTGAAGGACAGACCTCTCAGTTACAACTCAGGAGATCATGAACTCAAATATTTCATGATCGTGACAGCGCATGGCATGGCCTCACAAACATCTCATGCAGGGACAAGCTCTGTACGCTTGACATCAACTGGTCAAGGCAAAATTTGACTTGGATAAGAGCCTTCTCCCAGCATGACTGAAATAAAGAACATGTGTATTCCTGATTGGCTCTAGCCAGAGACTTGTGCATTTGCAAACAGCACACAACCCAGTTCTCAGCACAGCTAGTGCTGAGTGTTCACCAGAGTCATCCTGTGCAGACCGCTCACTGGGGGTGATGTCCTGGCACCTTTCATCTCCTCCAGTCTCGGAGCAGCGATGCTTTCAGCTCCTTTAGTTCTCCAGCTGGATAGAATCATTCTCATTTGCTTAACAATAGAGTTGTGGAAAAAAACCCAACAACAATAACTCACACTTGAGCATTAACGTGTTTGTGGTGGGGCTTTTTTCTGCCACAGAGGATTAGAACCAGACAAAGCAGTACAAGGAAGTTATGTGAAATTTATTCCTGTGGCACTATTTGTTGGGTGCATGGACCTACAGCTAATTTCTCTGCCTTTTTTCCTCTAGGAAACAGGAGCACTGTTGCTGAATTCAGAGAGCCACAAAGTCCAGATTGTCTCTCTGGAAGCTTCAGATTAATGCAGGATAAACAGACTAAGTCAGACTTTGGTTCTCTGCTGCATTCCTATGACATACCACGGATACCTGAAGCAGAACAGCAAGGTAACATCAGTTCTGAAAATTCACAATCAGTTCTCAAAGTTTCTGTGCAAGATAATACATTTTAAGAGTAATAAGTGTAGAGGAATTGTCTTACTGCAATGATCAGATTCAGTATGAATCTAAGTGAAATAGCAAGACTTTTATCCCCTGTTCCCTCCCCCTCTCCCATGAGATCCTAGCTTGACAATCATTGATGCACATTTCTCACCAAGTTAGGCCAAAAACCAAAGACCCCATCTTTCAAAGCCTCTCCAGCAGTTAGGTTTCTTTGTCAAAATTTTCATGACAAGAATTCTGAGCAAGCCAATGGTTGTCCTGGTACCTTACACCTTCAGAGTTTCAAAATATGGCAGACATCAGTGCTGCCACAAAAAAGCCCAAACAAAACCACACAACAGTACCTTCATGCCTTCCCTCTTACCCCATGTTCTCCCTATGATGCCACAGGGATCTGAGCTTCCATTTGAATGGACTTGAGCTCCAAACTCACCAAGTAAAAAAAGGGACGGTTAGTAAACCTCAATCCAGTGAGGGTTTTTTTTGCTAAGTGTCAGCTGTAACATATTGATGAAAAGAACGGAGTTATACTGAAACTCCCTGATCTAAACTCCTACACATCCAAAGCTGTATTGAGAACAGTAACACAGGGACTTTTGAAAACATACATTTTCCTCCTTTCTAAAGAAGCGAGCAGAATCACCATTTGTGGACAAATGCAGAATCTTACCAAACATCACCCTTTAGCACTGGTCGAGAGGAGGAACTTTGGGTACAAGCTCAGGGAGCGCTGACTCTTTGGCAGTTGCTCACCACAAAGGCATTAAGCAGAATGTGATTTACCTTCTTTTCAAAGCTGGGAAAGAACTGCCACAGAGAAAGGCACCATTACTGTATGCTAAAAATATCCAAACACAGGAGGAGCACAGAGGAGCTGGTGCACTGTAAATTCATATTCCAACATATTGCACACTAACTCTCCTGTACAGACAAGCCCTTAGACTAATAGGCACCTGGGAGTCTTCAAGTCTGAGTGCCCAATAAATAAAAAGGCTATTTTATATTTTTTTATTGGTGCTCTGGAACCAAGCTCTGATGTCCCTATTCAGACAATGCTTCCATTGAAATCAAGTCTTGGTCTGTTATTAAATACCATTTCTTTTACAGCTGCAAGCTTTCCAGGTTAGAGGATAGGGATTTCATATCAAGCCAAATCACTAATCTCAGTCCAAATGGGGATTGTGCAGGTATTTACTTTGATTTTATATAGGTACCTTGATAGTGCTTGATTCAACAGACTTGCACTGATATCAAGTAATTCCCCAGATGTCTACCAATTCCCAACTCAAACTCAAAAAAAACCCAACCAACCAACCAAAAAAACACATAAATCAAAATTCAAATTTAATCTTGCTTTTAAAACTGTTCCAGATTCAGAGTTGTTAGGGACAAAGCTGGGAACCACTAAGACGTTTGAAAATCATTAATACAGCTTTCAATTCTAGTTTCCCAAGCTTCAGAAACATAGCAGGCAGTGTATGATGCTGTATGTGTGTGATGTGTATGATGCTCCACAGCCCTGAGTACATACAGCTCTGATCCTCAGGTTATCTTGACATGCTCCCCCAAACCATCCCAGTTGTCTGCCATACTGACTGATGAGGCTTAAGCAGAGTCCACTGAACCCACTGAAACACCACTAAAGATGAGGTTAATTCAGTACCAAGAGTTCACAGCCCAGTTTAAAAACTCCCCAGTTACAGTGAGCAGTTCTGTTTCGGGTAACCTGGCCACTCACAGCCAGGCACTCCTAGGAATTATTTGCAGTTCTGTGGAGCTGTGAGGAAGGGACTGCAGAGGTGAGCCCTCGGCTAACAAAGCAGACGTGGGAAGCACTTGATTCACTTGTTAGCTCTGCCTGCAAGACGCTGCTCAGATTCTGACACAAGAACCCATTTCCCCCCATGAGGTACCCAGCCAGCATATGCAGGAAACAATCACTTACATCCATGCTATTTTAACTTCCTTTTCGCTACACTTTCTGCCTTTTTAGAGCGATGGGTCAGTGACAAACATTTTCCTTCTATGCAGTTCACTCACTTACAGTGGTGTTCATGGAAAGTTTGACAGCTTTATCTTCTGTCTCAGCTACTTACATCTGTGACTCCATTACTTTGAAGTCAGCTTGGATTTGGTTGGAATGAAGTGCAGACATCAGTGACTTGGGCTTAGTGTGTCACCTGCATTTGTTATCTTGCAGTAGACAATTTAATCAATTACACTTTTTGTCTAGGCACAAGAACAAGACAAAAATGCTGACCAGCATTTCACAGAGTTGTTTCTTCACTGCTAGCAGGCCATTTAACATCTGATAGACCATATAAAATGGTCTTCCCAAGGGCTTAGGGAGTTCGGATTGTTATTTTTATAGTGGAGGTCATTAATGAGCAAGCAAAAGCAGCATGGAAACAGCTAGACAAGTCTTGTTGAGTTAATAAGAAACTGACATCCTGCTTCACTGCTTTCTCATTAAGCTCAGCAATGTTCACATCTAAGGAGACTGATGGTACAAATCTGTTTTAATGCTCAATTTAGATCCCCAAGACTTGAGTCAGAGCAAGTTTACCCTTCTTTTTTTCCCCATTGCTTCTTTCAGTACAGCAATTTCTGAGGAAAATCACTACACTGATTTTTTGCAAATGCATCTTAAAAGTAGAAAATTACTTTTTTAAAGAGTTAGATATACCTTGACTTTTCTGAACAGAAGTCCCGTCACCCCAAATCAAATTTTGTCCTCCTGATTTTATAAAACAGTCTGTAAAGCTACTCTCCATATTATCACATTTACATGTTTTCCTGGACTAGAATCTTCCAACAGCTTTGTTGTGGGTTTTAGGTGTCACACAGAAATTCCCAATAGCTTAAATAGGAGCAAGAAACAGACACCACCTTTAACTGAGTCTTTAAGTATCAAGGATCTGTCATGCAACATAAACAAGAATCCAGAAAGACAACTACAAGAAAAACATTATTAACTCTCTAGCTATTCTCCTATGTCCCACTTAATGTTGGTGCCTCGGACTCGAATCCTTACTGAGTTCACCTGCCTTTGTTCTTGCCAGGTATCCTTCTGCAGAGAATCAGTTTCCTGATGTTCAGGGCTTTTGTTGCCAGATCCAAGTACCTTTTCCTCAGCAACTTTTATTGCTCTGCTAACTATTCCCAGCAACTGAGTTTGTAGAAGCTTGGCATCAAGCAGGCCACAAGGCAAGGCAGCTCAGAGGGTAGAACTTCCCCAACAGTGAGCTCCATGTCCCAGAGGTTCCCATCAGCTTTGTCACACAACTCACAGAGAGAGAGGGTAACACATCTTTGATGACAAGTGGTTGCTGCAGGGTCTGTCTCTAGGTACCATCACCATGCACAGAAAGCCAGGCTGGCACTGGTGCAGCATTCAGTCATTTAGAACTGGCTTCAGGCTTATGGAAGTCCAAGAGAAGAGGGAAGAAACAGATGAGAGGGAAATTCAACAAAGGAAAGTGATGAAAAAAAGCCACATGTTCCCTTTTTTACTTTACATGTACAAAACCTTCATGTGTGTAACAGGCCAGAACTGCTAACACTGAGCAATTCCAGTTCTCTCCTGCTGTTTTTAACACTAAAGAAAACAGTGCAGTGCATTAGTGAGGGAGTTTCATTCTCTTATCTGTTATTCTCCAGCATTTGTTAGCTAAACCTCTTAGCTCTCCTGGCTACCCATTGCTCACACCAGGGAAGTTCCTAAAGCACACCTTTTCACACAGCATGGGTTTCATTTCATAGTTGATTCCTCTTTTCTGAACTCCACACACACAGAATTTCTTGTTAGTAAGCTCATAACGACCATACACCCCAGCTCTGAAAACTCCCTCTAGAGCTGTTGCCACAGAACTCATTTTTATGTTAGTTTCTTTTCCTTTTCTTCTCCTTACAACAACCTTCCAAAAGATCCCTAGATCTTTCAAAGCACTATTCCTACAGAGCAGATACTGGGGGGTAAGGAGCTGAAGCTGCTGCAGGTTTGAAATCTCAAGTCATTAAGGTCATACCAAGCTGAAAAGCATTTAAAGGACTGAAAAAGAGGCGAGAACGATAAGATGGATCCCAACATGCCAAATTACAGGATTCCAGTGATGTAAATAAACAGTTTTCATTATAGGCCATACTGGTTTTATGGAACACTTCAGAAGCCCACTGATCTGAGATAACCTGAGAGAACTCTTCCATTATTGTAATTCCATGAGTGCTTCCCACTTCATTCTCTGCTGCAGAAACAGTGCAAGGCAATTGCAGAGACTTTTTCCCTCCCAAGTACCTCTGCCAGCTGAACACTGGCAACTATCTCAAGACTAGCACACTCTTGACATTAGTAGAGCTGCCAGGGAGGAGAAAAAGGAAGACTTAAAGTCAAATCCACAGCCTATGCCCATGAACACCTTAAAGCAAATTTAGGGATAGTGTTGAAATCATGCCCAGCATTACCACAGTCTACTGTGTACCATGTAAAGACACTGAACAACAGCATGAGACCACAGAGGCAGCAGCAGGGGCTGGTGGAACTGGCAATACATACTACTAAGTGACACCAAGGTCAAAAAAAGATCTTTTTGAACTGCATTTTTCTTGTGAGAGAAAGGGGCAGCAAGGCAGGAAAAATGACAAAGCCATAGACCAGTAAGAACTAATAATCCAGAGAAGCAAGTATGCATGTCCTGATTGTGTTTCTGGTTCTTTCTGCAGTCTCAGGAATTCTCCTTCTTTGTGGTGTGGTTGTCACTGGAAAAAAAGTTTAATATTTAAAGGCTTCTATCTGTTTTGGTATTTTTATTACATAGCCTGCATCAGAGGGGTTTGGCATTTCATAGCACATAGTGCTGATTCTGGATACCTGAAGCAGATCTCCTGAGGTATTTCCTGTTTAAAAAAGGAACTCTTTGGCAAAAGGGAGTATCCTTGCTCTTACATGTGCACTTCAGCTTTTAGTGACAACTGCAAGATATGTCAGCGAAACTGTATGTCACATTGCTACCACTCCCTCTTGCTGTCTCATCAGAGCTGCTCTTAGGTTGTACAGGGCTCTACATGCCAGTATCACATACAAGCTGGTATCTGACTCCTTCCTCAATTATGATTAAGCCAATATAATCAGTCAGCATGGGGGAACTATGCAGGCGCTGCTTCCTTTCTGGAGACAGAAAGATACTGGAGTTCTTCTCCCCCAGGCAAGAAATTATAAGTGTGAGATGTGACGAAATTCAGAACCATACAAAACTTGCCTGGTTTCAGATTTCATTACCCCCACACCAGCAAGGTTTGGCAAGGTAAGAGATGCTCTGCCAATTAAGGTCACATAACATCAAGAATTCAGGAAGTTTCCAGCAGGCAGTAGGGTGAGAACTTGCAGCTTCAGCTGAGTCTTCTGCTGCCATTTGTCCAAGTTCTGAAGTTCCACAGGGCTTTGCTCTACAACCAGTCCACACATACCTTAGACTTACATAGTCACAAGTCAGCTTTGCAAATGGTCATGGGGACCAGCACAGCTGGGAGTGCTGTGTTCCTTCCTGGGCTTGCAGCATCAGGCTGACAGCAGCCCCCCCACGCTAGGGATGCACCAGTGCTGACAGTGGTGGCAGTCTCAGCAGTGACTGATGGCTTCAGGTTCCTGCTGCTATATTGAATTTGACCCCCCCCACAACTGGCATACATTCCAAGACTTGGCTACATATCCAGTTGGAATTACCTCTCTCTCGGTCCTTTCCTGACCAACACCCCATGGCAGACAAGATGGGCCCCAACCTAGAACAGCTTTTGAGATGAGCTCTGCTCATAGCCTGGAAGTCATTAAAGGCAAAGAGCATGAAAAAACAGAAGCACGGATTTAAGCCTTTAACTGTTAGGTGAGCTATAGGTGGGGAAGATCCTTCCCTACAAGAGTTTTGAACTTCTTAAAAATTCACGTGAGCTTTACAGTAACACACTCAAGTGCTGTGCCCGGAGAGCAAACTACATTCTACGTGGATTCTCAGACATCCTTGAAACAACAGCTCTCTCTACTGGTGCCTCCACATCCTCTACCTCAGGCCAGCTCTGCAGAGAAAAGCACACAATACACAACACGGCTGGCTTTTTTTTGGGAAAACCCTGCTCCTTCCTCCCCGGGGCCATTCTTTTAATCTGTGTTTCCCAAGTACCATGTTTACATATGAATGGGAAAGACGATCTTCTACTGCTAAAGAATGGCTTATTTCTACAGTTTAATTTCTCAAACTTCCAGCTGCAGCCAGCAAGAAAACTGTTTCCTGAGGCTTTGTGAGGAAGACAGAGAGACTGCTGCTTGCAACCTATTTTAATATTAATTTTCCCAAGAGCAGAAGTATGATCATTGACAGCAGCACAGTGTCGATCTAGCAGCCTCAGTCTAGCTCGAGGTCACCTGCAAACTCTTGTTTTAACTTTAAAAAACGACCTCTTTTCAATGGCTGACTGATACAAGGTTTCAGGAGGCCTTCTATTTTATAATTTGACAGCTCAATACTGGTTTCAAAGACTTGTAAGAACATCTGAAGCTCAAACTTTCACTTCTAAAATGATACTTAAAAGAGGAGGGGGTAGGGTTGGGAGAAGGGTTTCCCCTCTGCCCCCAAAGCAGAGAGGGGGACACTTTTGCCCCTAGGAAGTCTTTAACCCTAAACCTTGGAGAGTTATTTTGGTTTTTCACTTTATCCATCAATCCCAAATAATTTGACCATACAATCACCAGTTCTTATGTAAACTCTATTTAAAAGGATGATTCAGGAAGCCTTACCACCCTATAGACTGAGAAAATACATTTGATAGATCATCAGAAATCCATTACCTTGAACCACAAGAGACTGCAACACCAAGTTCCAAATTTCTCTGGGGTGAGGAAGTTAAACATAATAAATTTTTTTGTTTCCCAATGTCAACTTTAGAACCAAAGCTGTTCTCTCATCCCATGGTTTGGCTACTTATTTACTGAGACCAATGGCACTGAACCACAGCTGCAGCACAGATGTTCAGAGAGGAAAACTGTTCTGCTCAGATCTGACTGTGGCCTGAGCTAACCAGGAGCTGATACTCACTTTTACAGATCCAGACAAGCAAAAGGATGGAAAACCTGAATGCAGTGTTACACAAATGGACCACACAGAAACCTTTAGCAAACTGACTTTACAGGAAACAGCAGGTTTTTAAAGTTTAACTATTATTTCAGAAAACAAGAGTCAGACTAGTTTTCCATTTCCTTTGTTTCTATTTTGGTCAGGCATCTTAATTACATTATTGTCTATCACTTTGTCTAACACGGTGAAGCATCAGAGTGGAATTTCTCAGCATTAGTACCCCAACAATAGATGCCTCCAAGACATCATAATGAGAAAGGAGAGTCATTGTCTCCTATTTATACAGTCAGAGACAGATCCTCTGTCAGAGTCCTCAGATTAAAAAGTTTGACTGCTACAGCATCCAAGTAGTCTTAGGACACTTTTATGAGACCTCTTAAAATGTAAAAAATAACAAAGAAATAAAAGACTCTATGAAGTTTACTGCTCAGGTACAAACCAATACTGCTGCTAAAGTCAAGGGATTCACATCACTCCTGAAATAAACAAAAATCCGACCATGAATTTCTAAAACCCTTCAAGATCTTTAGATGATAAGTGTTACAGAAATTAAATTGTAATTATTAAAATAATCACCCTTGTTAAATATGCAAGGTGCCTGCAGATGAGGCTTTGGATCTTTCTCACAGCACAAGAGAGCATGGGACTGTCTTTCCTTAGTAAGGAGACAAGTGATCTCCAAGGAGAGCAGCAGCTACCTGCTAGGGCCACTACAATTACATGAGTTGGTTATTATATAGTACTGACAAATTATTCAGAGGAGCTGCAGACCTTACAGACATGCAAAACACAATGAGAAGTTTAGCCAGAAGTCAAGCCAAGTGTCAAGATTTTTCTACATTTTCCCAAGCTTTTTTTTTTAACTGGAATCAGGTCTACAATTTTATGGTTCATGTTATTGCTCTCCTCTTCCATCTCTCAAGTTATACAGGATACATAGCCTGAATCCAGATCAAGAGTTTTGGGATCTCCCAGTCATCACACAATGCAGGAGTAGATGGGAGTGAAAACAACTCTGAAATGTAGTTTAAAAGAGGAGACTTCCCAGAGAGCAGAAAAAACAAAACAAAACAGCTGGCAGCAGCTTTGGTATTTTAAGTCCTATGGCAGCAAAACTTCCTGTCCCTTCTCCTGGAATGTCTTTGACTATATATTTATGTTATAGACTGGCTTCAATCCCATTTCAGACACTAAATACAACCCAGTAAGTGCTGTCTGGCTTGCTGTACAGATTCTGTCTGCTTTGTGCCATCAGGATCAAGTTAAGGAGGTAAAACAATCATTCATTTGCAGATGAAATTGCATATAGCCAACTAAGTGCCACATATGTATATTTAAAATGACACCCACAAACAGACACTATCCTTTCCATATAACCCCATGGGCCAGCAGCACTGACAGCTGGAGTCACAGAGAACAAGTCCTGCCTCAAAGGATGTTCTGTGACCCCATCTGTTTTACCTCACTGCTCTGACCACTGATCTTAGGGCAAAGTGAAACAGGGGGCTCCCACTGCACAGTAAGCAGATAATCTGGTGTTAGAAGGGACTGTGGGACCAGTTAAACTAACAGCAGACAATAAATAAAACCTAAATGCAACAACAGTCCAGTAAACCCAGTAGCACAGAAATACATTGCATCTGGGGTGCTGGTACAACAGTGGGCTGCAGGAGTTGTGGTGAAGTCCTGGTGTGCAGATCCTGAGGAGATTATATATCCTCTTAGAGGTAACTAACAAATTAGTACAGCAATTTGCTGGTCACCAGATGAATCAACTACATTTTTAGTTACCTTGTTGTAGGTTAATAGCTGTCTACAAAGTCTGAAAGTTTTCCACCAGTTTTTCTGGATGGAAGTTCAGTACAGTCCCAATGTCCCAATGCTGCTTTTGTTGTACCTGTGTGACTAATAACAGTGAAGATTCGAAATAAGATCCCCTGTGTATTTGATTAACTCAGGAGGAAACTAAAGAGAACAGAAAGACCAAAAATAAAAGTTTCAATATTCAAAATCATCAAGTTATGAGTTGATGACTTGAGCAAATTCTCTGACCTCAGATGAAAACACAACACTTCCACTATTTACAGTTTGTTCTGATACTTTTCTCCACCACAAAAATATTTACATAAACCAAAATATATACATAGTAACAGACTTACCACTAGACTTTAACATTTGTAGCCTGACTGAGCACAGCATCCACAGCCTCCAAAACCCTCTCACTCACACCACCAATGTACTGCTTCCACACTGATTTGACCAGACTAGGTTTGGGTTTTTCCAGAAAATAAAAACACAACAAAAACGGGGAGAACCACAAGTGGGCCCATGTGGGGAAGGCAGCCCAAGGTGATCAGAGGGCGCTGGGGTGAGGGGAGCTGAGGAGGCCGCAGCCCCAGGCTGGCAGCCATGGCCTTCCCCTGCTCGGGCTGCCCACTTCCAGCACTCACCCCAGCCAGCAGCAGGCAGAAGGGTAAATAAATGCAGGGAGCTGTGCTGGAGAAACTCCCATGCAACACAAAAACGAGAATAAAGATTTTATCAGCACGTCCTTACCAGCTCTCTTCCAGCATCACCTCCACAAGATGGCCGCCGCCTCAGGAGCCCTCGCGCTGAGGGAAGGCCAAGCCCGGCCGGGCCGCTCTCCTCACAGGGCACTGCCCCAGCCCCACAGCCCCAGCATTCACCCTCTCAGCACCCTGCCCAGAGGCTTTCCCTCAGCAGGAGGGGCAGAGGGGGCTCCTGTCCCCAGAGATCTCCCCATGGGGCAGCACCTCCTGCCCCAAGGCCTTAGCTCCTGCCAGCAGCCCCAGCTCCTTCACCTCAGGTGAAGCCGGCGTCACCCCCGCTCCTTCACCCCAGCACAGGTGTAGCCGGGGTCACCCTCACGCTCATCAATCCTCATTAGCAACAGGTTCTGCTTTTTATTTGCTTGAGCACCATCCACACAGGGATGGGTGAAGCTACTCCCCCTTGGAGGCTTTCTGTCTTTCCTCTGAGCAGAGTCAGGGAAGGAGCAGCTGCCGCCATGTCAGGGCTGTCTGTGTGGGGGTGCCGGGAGCAGCAGGTGAGCCCCGGCAGCTCCCAGGACACGGCACAAACCCTTCCCAAGGGCAGGCAGGGCATCCTGCTTCCTTCCCAGCTTCTCCTCCCTGGAAGCAGAGCTTCCTCTCAGGGAAGTCTATGATACTTCACCCTTTACAGCCCTTTGGTAAGGAGGCAGCTTGCATCCCTGCAGCTCCTGGAAAAATTCTCTTCTGTCTAGTTTGGAACTGGAGAAACACAGACTGTTTGTAGCCTCCCCATCTCACCAAAGTGATCCTCTAGCTGATAGGTCAGATAACTTTCAGGCTTTTTCAGATTTTACCTCAAAGTGTCCTCTTTCCTGGAATTCGATGAAACCTCTGTGCCTGCTCCCTCGTGTATTACAACTTCAAAACATTTATCAGAAATATAGGAGAAAATACAAAGTTGGCAGAGATTCAGCCAATATATCTTAAGTAGCAGCTTACTGGAACACAAAATATTTGGAGATTAACCTAAGTCATCAGATACCACAAAGGCGAGTACTTACTGGCAAGAAAAATATTAAAACATTTACCATGTAGGGAAAACAAGCACTGTTGGTCACAGTGGCAGGGAAAGTCCCATATAAGTCAAATCTACTCCCTAAGTACATAAGCTACATCTCTTTCAGGAATTTTGGATCTCAGTTAATAACAGATAAATCATGGTTCACAGAACACCAGTTTTAAGTGCATTATTATATCTGTGTTCAGATTTCTTCCAGAAAATGGCAAGAAGAGAAATGTGCACAGTATAAAGAAAGAGCAGAAAAAGCAGAAAGGTGGCAGCTACAAGTGGAGAAGAGGAAGAAGTAAGACAAACAGAAATGGAAAAAGAAAAAGTAGCAAGAACAAATGAAAGAAGTGAAGGCAGATTTGGAAAAGGAACAACACAGGAGATGCACAGAAGAGATGCAGTTAGTGAGGATAAATTCTAATTTGAGAAAGGAATATTAAGTGGAATGATAGCACAGAACTACTGTAGAGCTTTTGCTTTTTGTCAGTCAGGCATATGCATCCAAATGCATCAATGTTCCAGCGTGAAGAAATTTATATATAGCAGACCATTTTCTAATATAAGACTAAAACCACTTAAGAGCATAAAGGATCTTGCAAACTTATCCAGCACCCCCAGACAAATTCCAAACTATAGGATAACATCAGATATTTTTGTCTGAAACATGCATACATAAATTTCCATCTTTGAGCAGCCTATTAGTATTTTCCTTAGTATTGTGTGTCTTCTAACTTCATTACTAATGCTTAAATCTATTTATCATTACTCAGTATTCCCTGTTCATCATAAAATTGCAATTTTCAGACTCATTAATGAACAATCAGTATCAACAGTGAATCAGTCATTAAACAAATCCAGTTTTTAAAAAAATTGTACCTAGCTTACAATGAGTTCATGAAGATGATATTCTACACTCTCCACAAAGCATCAAAACCACTTCTGCACATTCTTCCTAAGAAAAATCTCAGCATATTTACAACTAAATGCTTATAAAGGCATTTTATAGCAACGTAGGGCATTCTTTAACAATACAAGAATTTTTTCCTACCAAAAAAAAAAAAAAAGCAGTAAGACGACTTTTGCTCCTTACCTCTGCTAACATAGCTTTAGGGGGAAAACCAAACAAAACCCACAAACCAAAACAACAAACGCATAAGGCAAAGTTCTGGGAAACCCGTCAGTATCTGAAGCAAGCTCTTGTGTAATATAATTATCACATTTCTACTCAGCTTTTGAAATGTTCTGCTTACACAAAACTACTCATTCTGACCCCGTTTTACTGCTTCGCTCCTGTGCATCCTTACTTTTTCATTAGGGATGGTATTTACCGGGGAGAACAGCGGCCTCCTTGGGTGATTTTTCAGAGCTGCAACCGACCTAGAAATGACTGAGCCCTTGGGAGGGTATCCCCTGGTCCCAAGATCCAGATTTGAAGAAGTAGCAGCTTTTAATCAGGTGGCTGAAAATAAAGGACGAGTCTGACTTATAAAGCATTTTTAAAAATTAATACCATGCTTTGCTTAACTGAATTTCAGGAAATGCAAATAGGTATTCAAGTCAAACTGCTGGACTCAGAATACTGAGTTAATTTGGAAATTATTTTAAATAGCACTCACTAAAGCAGAAGGCCTTTAGTCTGTTTGTACATAACTTCCCAATCCTAAAATATTCCTTTGCTTCATAAACTTCCTTGACTTTCTTTTGTGCTCCTTGCTTACAGTGTAGATCCTCCTGCAAAACCAGCCCATTGTCACTGCCGTTCTGCTTACATCTGAATCTCAGCCAAGGTTTTCCATTACCTCCTTGCTTCTTGCATAGCCTGGGTTCTTGTCCTGGGTTTATTTTCTTGTTCCACAAATATGCATTACAATATTTTGTTCCAGCACTTGTTCTCAGAACTTCCCCAGCTGTCTCTTGTGATCTGCTCTATCCCTTGTCTATGCATCTTTGTATCCGGTGGTCCTCCTGTTCTCCTCAAAAGCACACACATACAAATCATAATTCAAATTTGTGTCCCTTACAGACAATATGAGGAAAGTAGACAGTGATTTTTTTTTATTTTTTAATACTAATTTCGCAGAGCCAACCAGACGTATACTAAGCATGAACCAGCATCTCTTATCTTTTTTTCTCATTTCTCTCCCCTTCACTTTGACAGTCTGCTTATCTCTGTGTTGGACATGCTCTTCTGGTAAGAATGTCCAGCAAACCCAAGGTTGCTATAGCAGTTAATAATAATTTGTTTTAGTTTACAGAAACAGAAATCAGAAGAGCAGAGGCACCAGGAGGAGGAGGCAGCAGTCTATAGAAAGGCTAATGCTTACTTTAGCTGCAGATAATCCAACTGAATGGATGATTTCTGGTAAAGACATGGACTTAGCCTGTGGGTCTGGTATGGAATTCCTACAACACCAAGTCCCAAGCTTGCAGTACCTCAGCTGCTCCTCCTCTATTAAATAGATGCAGTAACAACAGTCCCTGCAGCCTGAAGGAGAGAAATTCCATAGCCTAGCTATGATGCAGCTGTGCAAGATGCTGGCAGTAAAAACACTTGTTAATTTCTTGAGGTTTTCATTATATACCTTCTCTGTAGTAACATAGTATCAAAAAATAAAACAAAAAATCAAACAAAAACAAATACCTAACAACAAAACAAACAAAAAGCAAGCCCAAAAAATCCCCCCAAAATAACCAAACAAAAAACCCCCAACAAAACCCAAACCAAAACAACCAAAACCTCTACCTTCTAACAAACAGCTGCAGAGGAAGGCTTGAAAACCTACATGCCAAGCAGATTTAAAAAAACCTCACATTTGAGACAATATTAAACACTTGTAATGTCAGTAACAGAACAATATTTTCATTTGATTTGTAATTGATGAAAGAAACATTTCCTAAATAGGAAGTGTTTGAGCATGAATGACTTTTTAGCTGTTGGTGATCTGTTTCTAAGAGGCAGAAAAATGCAGACAGCAAGCAGCAGCAATGTGGTTAGGGGAGGAATGTCAGCATCTGGTGGAGATTGCAGAAAGCCTGGAGTATGAAAGAAACTGGAAGAAGACAAGATATGAGGCCAAAGAGAAAATAAAGAAAGAGGAAAGTGCTAGAGTACCTCTAGAGGAAGGAAAAACACAAATACAGCTTTTTATCAGATATGTAGCTACTAATCAGTACGAAGTTATTTTTTGTCTTAGTGATAACACATCTTCACACCTAGTGCCAGACTATTTAAAAATACTTCTGTAGTCAGGAGTTCTGTCAGTGCAGTTAATGCTGAAGAACAGCATTGGCACCTCAGGAGCTACTTAAGCTGCCCTCAGAAATCCTAGACACAGTGCAGTTCTTTTGCTATTTAAGCAGTTTTCCAAGGTTACCCCAAATTCCATCAGTAGTTCTCATAAACCTTACCTGTATTCTTTAACTCTTTTAGAGATTATGGCATCTATTAGCACTACGGACAGAAGCCCAACTTGATTTCCCCACACCTCTTAACGCTGATTACCTTTATGTAATTGGAGAAGGCTCCAGCATGAGGTGCTTCCAGAATGCAGCCCTACCTGGACCCAGCATACAGGAGCTAGGAATCTGCACATCACATCCAGAAAGAGCAAATAGTCTAACAGGCCTTCTGAAGGGAAACCTAGATCACTCTGTCTGGCACAAAGCAGTGCCAGGGATAAAATGACACATGGGAACAACAGCTGAGCAGGACTAACTCTCTCCTGGTTGCTCTACTCATGCTGTTGTGACAGAACACGCTGGCTCTGAGAATGTATCAGCATAAGCCAAGATTTTCTTCCCCAACCCATTCCAAACCTTGCTCAAATCCATCTCCTGGGCCAAGCCCCATCTCCATTCCAGGCTCAATGCTTCAGAAAGCACTGTGTGCACTGTGTCAAAGCCAAAGAAACTACCAGTGAACCAGCAACAAGCAGAGTGTGTAAGTTTCAAGGCAAAGCACCAGTTTGCTAACCCAATAAGGAATTCTCTGCCTATATTCCACTTTATTCACACTGTTTGCAGGCAATGAGCAGATCTGGAACATCTGGAGTTCCAACAAGCACTACTAATAGAAACTCCTAGACTAGAACATGCTCAGGATATTCCTTGTCCATGGATGTTTTCTTATTTCCAGGTACTTGAAAAAAATTAGGCCTGAAAAACCATATAAAGTAATTCTAAAAATGATTGATGCCAGGCATAGCTTATTGTAGTGAGGTCTTTTCAGTTCCAGTCTGATTCCAGATTCCAATGGGATCCAAGAGAGGCAGAGTGTGCCTTTTCAGCATAGGTGCTCATTTGCAAGTGATTTCCCCAGACTGCAATGGTCATCTGTGTACACATCCTATAGATTGCAAGGAAAAGCATACATGTTCTACCAGGTATCAATCCAGACAGCCCTCCTGAAGTGCCAGAATATAGAATCTTTGGCCCATCAGTTCACAGTAAGGATGGAGACCTCAGTGCTGACCTGTGGAGGAATCTCCCAAACCAAAGAACTGCGATAACCATGCTAGTGTTTGAGAACAGGCTAAGCTTCAGCAGCAAGATGACAACTGAGAAACCAGAGCAACTTTTCTTCCTTGAGTCAGGTTTATCCTATTTTCTGCTTCTCTAATATTATCTAATGTAAGGCAGTGTAACATTTGCAGTTCCAATTCATATTGCAGTTTCCATAGAGTGTCCTGTGGAGAACAACAGCCTATTTTTGCAGTTTCCAAATTGAGGCTGAGCTTCACTGAAGTAAAAATGCATTAAGTACTGGTGCTAGAAGCAAACCAAAACCTTTACACTATATTCAGCTTGTGGTATTCCTACAGTTTTCTGTGTGATGCATCAGAAATTGATCATCTTATTTAAGAAAACTTGCCTGAACAGCAGTAATTCAAAAGTGCATGCAGAAGATGCATGGGTCAGTATAGATATGTTACTGTTTTATTAAAAATATTTTCCATTTGAAGCAGGAAAAGCTAAAAACTAGTGTGCAGTTATCATGCTTCTAGAACAACAGTAAAAATTTGCATCAGATTTTTAAAAAAAATTATTGTCAAATTGATGATTGGATCATAAAATGGGGCTGGACTAGATGACCTTTAGAAGTCCCTTCCAACCCAAGTTATTCTAGGATCATATAAATCTAGTTATACTTGAGAATACATAAGTCCTTTAAATGTACAAGTTTTAAAAAAATTGATACATCTAATTTTGTAATGTGCTTACCAAGAAAGCTTTTATACCCCATAATAGTGAATATAAAATATATTCATTTCACAATTTGAAATAAAGCAAGGATTAGCTTCCACCTTCTACTGTATAGCCAATTCAATGAAAATTGTTTCCCTCTCCCACCTTTGTTCTTTTCTTAAAAACACTTCAAACCAACCATCATCAGTGGAACTCTGTTCTTGCAATATGCAGGTAAGCATGTAAACAAAGACAAAGAAAAATCACAGGAAAAAAAAAAAATTTTTCTCCAACATATGAAAGCCAACCTAACTTCTGATCATGTGCTTTAAGGTTGAGTGGCTTAGAAATTTTACACGAGATTATTATTTCAAAAAGGAATTATTTGAAAATATCAGTCCTTCCAGAGATGTGAAGAAAATTCAAGCCTGTCTAATCCTTGACTTAAAAAGTCAGGTTTTGTTTCAATATACAACTTGCAGGAATATGCTTCCTTTAAAAGGAGCACTAGTGCAACTGTGGTGTATCTTTTCATTTTACACAAAGCTCTCAATACTAATCTTTAAGACAGTTCTGTTATTACTGTTCCATCAAATTATCAGCAGCTTTAGACAGCAGCTCCACTGAGGTGCCACACTAACTCTGAGAAAGAGGACAAAGTAGTTTGTCCCTCCTACCATATGCACTCTACAGAGATGAATTTTAGGACAAGGTTACACAACAGAAATCAATCTTCTACTGGAGCTGCATTCTGCAGGAAACCCTCCTCCATAGCCTCCAGAGAACTGAACGCAGTGCTTCAACTAGAAACTAATTTAATGAGCACATCAAAAAGATTTGGGAGAGAGAAGCAAAGCAAGTTGGTGCCACAATTAGAGTACTGGCATCAAAGCCAGGGGTTCTGGAGTGTATTCTCAGTTCCCCTTGCAGCTTCCATACTGACCCCAGTAAACTACTCTCCCTCACACCTTTGTTCCTAATTTGCAGAAAAGGGGTAATGGGAATTTATCTACTGAGAACACCATAAAGTATTAAATTAAAAGATAATCTGATAACAATCACAAGGCTTTCTTTCTGGACTTGTGAAACAGATATATTTAGTACTCTAAGAAAAAAAAAAAGAAAGAAAGAAAAAAAAAAAAAAATTGGGAAATAAGCACAAAGAAGCCATGTTGCTCTACATCACAGGAGCAGTGTCTCTTCCCCCAAGAACTGAATGACAAGATTTTAAGAAAACCCCATATTCTGGCATTTTGTAAACAAAACTTTTAATCTTTAAAAAATTGCTGAGTGCAACTAGGTGTACAAAAGTATTACTAAATCATTAACAGGACAAAAACCACAAGCATGTAAGAAAATGCATTTCTAGCTTTACAGCAGGTGCCATAAAAACTAATACTTTAAAATCTGTAATTTCTTCCAACTATGCCATTACTAAAATGTGCCCCTAAATGAAGCTGGAATTCAAACTGAACTTCATTTAGCAAATCCAATTAAAAACAAGTCCTATTTATCTGCAAAAAAGCTGAAGCAGGGACAGTGCAGAAACATTGTCTCCTCACTACCCTGCTCAAATTCCCATGTGAACTTTTATAACCAGTAATATTCTCAAAATGACCCTTTAGAACCTGCAGCTAGGCTGAACAGGAAGTGGACCCTCATAATGATGCCTGCTGGATTACAATGACATTTCCATATCATCCATCATAGGGAGATGATGTAGTGGTACCATAATCATATGGAATGTGGACATTAAAAACATCTTCATATTTCCTTCCAAGTTGCATTTTCAGTTTAGCTTTTGTGCATGAAGTGAACCTGTATGTAACTATGTCAATACTCTCTAACAAGAAAACAGACAGCTAGTAGTCTGAAAGAGTCACCTGTAAAACAAGGAGACCCGACTATTTTACTAGGGCAAGCAGAAAGCAAAGTAATTTCTTTTTTAAAATGAGGTATATTTACAGAGCACTTTTTTTTTTTCCTGGCTTCAACATGTAGTTACTGGAGAAGCATGCCCTAATTATAAATTTTTATGGTTTTACTCGTTTACAAGCATTTGAAAAGAAAATGCAAGTTGTTTATAAAATTGTTTTTCTTGTTTATTTTAAATGAAGCTGGTACAGACAATGTCCATTCAAAACCCACGTCCCAGGCCAAAAGGTACAAACAAGAGTGTCAAAGTAACACCAGTTGTCTGCTGTGAACATTCTTGCATGAATACCTGCATGTACTAATTGCTATATGAAGTTAAAATGCTTCTGGGCTCTTCTGGCAAGATTTAAGCATCATTAGGGTTTTCAACTTTATGTCTTCAGCAAAGCCATCTCTGGAGCAAAGTACAGATGACAACAGTTCTAGCTTTTCCTTTTCCAACGTGATAATCTTCTTCGTCGGGCCATCAGCACACTTTAAGCAAAATAGCTCTGAGTTATGGATACACAATTTCTCCAGTTTAGTTCTCTGAAAAACTTCATCTCGCACTGAAAGTTATAGTCCAGGAGTGAAACAGTCACACATCAAAACTTCAGGGCAGATATGGAAGTCATTAAGAACACTCGCCCACCTGGCAGATCTTACAGCCTCCGTGCCTGAAATGCACGAACCTAGCAACATACAAATGCATGTGTGTACGTGTACTTCTAGAGGGGAGGGCAGGAGGGAAGAGGGGAGCAGGGCTGCAGCTGGATCACAAAAGTTCAGCACAATGAAAACAGAAACAATAGTGTATAATGAGCACGAGAATTCAAAATACCAGACGCTTGAAAATAAACTCCCAGAGATGGGGTGCCAGTTTCAATTCAGTGTTGAACACCACATTACAAAAGAACTATTATTTAAAAATAAAAAAGGATTAAAGGGGAAGAAAACAGAAGGATCTAAACTGTTGAGTGACCCCCTGTCTGTTCCTGATAAACTTCAATCACATCTTCCTCCTCCATCCCCAGCTGTAAGAACAGAAAAAAACAGCATGTAATTGTCATAAATCTGGTGTACTGAATTCAGAGCAGGTCCTAGACAAATTATACAATGTTTTGTTCCTCTGCCCCATCATAATTCAAAGGAGAGAAAAAGAACTTCAGTCATCATCTCACAAGATGACACGTGAATTTTAGTCCTTTTCCTTCAGTTTTGTACATCTCAGTCAAAACAAAGCTCTACCAGTGAAGTCTAAATCTGCTTGTGAAGCTTGTGAAGCTTCTAACTCCAAGCCTCTTTGCCAAGTGTGCTCTCAGTGTTCAGGATCATAATACACAAGTTCATCTGATTTTCAGAAGGCCATGATTAAAGTGTTTCTTCCTGCTTTGTCATAATCATTGGTGGAAGTCACTGGACAGCACAAGTAACTGTCTGTGTGTTTACTTTGATCTAATAAATGTGAACTACACACATTTATTCCCTATATTCACACTGCAGTTCAGTCTCAACAACTGGGAAGTTCTATTGGTAGATTTTAATTTTTTTTCTCCTCTCTGGTAAGCAGTGACTACATTCTCTCTCCTGAGAGAGCACAAAGGCCTAATCAGACTCTTTCTGAACTGCGTATCAGCCTTATCAGAGATTCTAGTTACACAAACAAATTCAGACTATGTTTGACTAAACATAGTTTAAAAAGTTGGCTGTGTTTCAAGAAACACCATTCTGGTTAATAGTCCAGCAGAACACAGAGAGCAGTCAGTTTGGTATTCAGCTTCTCTAGTGAATTATGACACTTTTTCTAGGAAGAAACTCACCTCCTTGGGGGTATGATTATCAGTAATTCTCTGACCCTCGAAGAGGAACCTGAGTGAATTCATTGGAACACCCTACAGAAAGAAACAGATGTACAAGAAGAAAGAATTTACTGGAACTTGTATGAATTTACAAAAAAACCAAACATACAATATTAATAAAAACTCCACATGTAAAAGTCAAAAAAGGAAGTATTAGTTCCTGTTATGCAGGGAGCTCAGCTATTCTGTTGCAACCTTGGAACATGACAGTGCTGAAACATGTGTTTGTTCTGAAGTCTCACTAGAATACTAACTCAACAAGCTGGAAGTTTCCTTAGCTTTTTTTTTTTCCTTGTATTTTATTTATGAAGTACTGACTGCATCCTGCCTTCCACAACAACTTTACAGGTGAAGATCCAGTCTCAATCTGAGCTGTGTATCACCTTTATTAAAGATCCTAAGGCAGCAGGGGAACACAGTGTTTACTTCACAAACCCCTACCCCTGCTCTCCCAACATTATACCACCAGAGGAGGGAAGAGTGGCCTTTACTTCTATCAGTTCTGCAGAAGCTCTATACTGGGGACAAGAAAGAACAGAGATGGAGTTAAAAAGGAACACCATTCAAGCAGGGAGAACAGAGTATCCCAATGGTAAATAAATTGAAGTTGCATAATTTTCTTTCAAATCATGAGCAAAAACAAAAGTGAAATATAACCTGGCCTGTGCACCAACTTACATCTTAGAACTATTGCTAGCAAATAACCAGGCAGAAAAATTCACAGGAAAAGAACAGCTTTTCACACTGTTCCAACAATCCCTCCAGCCAACTTAGAAATGTTCATGGTTTCTTTACCACGGAACTGCTACATGATACCAAAACCAGTATTGACTGCTGATGAAGGAAATCAGAGAATCCAGAATTCAGCCTAGGAGACAGATATAGCTGTGTTCATTCAAGCATATATTTCTTTTTAAAAAATAAAAAATAAAATCCCATAGACATTTATATTCATCAGCGAGCAAGAATGCTGCATTAATTACTTCCAAAACCTTGTTTTAAAAAACATCAGGATTTCAAATTTCTCACAATTTTAGCCATTTGTCTACAAAGATATCAGATGTATGATCTTTGCTCCTTCTCTGGAAGGAGAGCAACAAAGATATCCTATAAAAGAACACTTCAATTTACAAGTTCCACGTATCTCCAGGTATTCTGAAAAAAACCCAAAAATATTATTTATTTTATCTCCTGAAGGGAATTCCACAGTTACTCAAGAAAAGACTGTACCAAGTCTCTATCCCCAAAGCAGGGGCAGTAAACTAGGCCAGGCCTTCTGGAAATAACAGCAGTGATTCCTCAATCTCTGCCACAGCATCTGGAAGATGTATTTTCTTTGTTATGCAACAGAAGTTATCTACCTGCATCCACAATTAATGTAACAGATTTCTTGAACTTAGGGCATAACAGCCAGTGCTAATTGATTAACATATTAATGGCTGTAAGCTGCAGCATTCCAGGGCTTTAAGGGAACTTTGCTTGGGGACAGGATGTTTTGAAGTACAAATGCATGCCTCAGCACTTTAAAATGTAAATTCTAAATTTTCTGAGTAGCCACTAATATATTTTCAACAGTAATATTAAATTACTACAGAAATCACAACTGCTGCAAGTAGAAATACCTGTACTTGGCAAAAGAAATTAAAGGACCCATTATATTTGTACTGCCAGATACTTGTCCCCATGATGAGTAGACAGAAGCTTGACTGTCTCAACAAATGTCTTGGTTTGAAAGCACAGTGGAAAAAGCTAAGGTGTTCAGCTTTTTAATTTTATTTTTTGAAGAGAGTGTCATTATTTCACAAACCTGTCTTTGACAGTATGATTCTTTGAGTTTCTTGAGGTGTGTTGTCATTTTCACCTTGAAGTGAATTTCACTGCTGTCCTAAGAACAGGAAGGAAAATAGTTACTCTCTTTGTAGAAACTGCTTACTTAACCTGTGCCAATTTTAAGACTTTTAATAAGAAAAGCTTAAAACTAATACGGAATGCAGTTTAACTATCACCATGCATGCCTTGGTGCATCATAAAATGAACCTCCAGGATGATTTATCCCTAATTCATCATGCCCTTCCACGGGAAGCTCTAGTTTAAAACAGATGGTATAGTATAGCCTCAGGCTCACTATGGAGGGGTTAGATTGTAAAGTACTAAAACCCATACATAGTTCAGTCTGTGCTTCCATCTTTACCCAGCTGATGTGCTTAGGAAATAGAAACATGCATACACAGGGGACTTCTGCTCTAAGACTCCCAGAGAGACAAGTTAGAACGTGCATTTCAAAATATATACAAAACCTCCTCCAACTACAGTAATTATCTAGAAGTTAGGATACAAGCAGACTTGGCAAGACAACACTAACCTCAGGAGTTACTCATTATTCTATACCCTTTCTCTCAGCCATAAGAAATGAGTAACTACAACTGTCAAAATGGCTACAGACAGAACAGTCTGCAAGAGGTTCTGTAAAATAAGCATGCAGGTGACATTTAGCTTTTGAATACATTCTAATCCTTGTCAATTAAACCAGTAAGAGGTGAGTTTGTGTTAGTCCTGCTTTAAGTCCTCCATGTCCAGTCATCAGCACAGCACTTGTGCTAATACCAAGTCATGTGAACCAGAGGTTCTTTGCACAGAAAGACTTCTTTTCAAGGATTGACATTCATATTCCAACACAACTTGAACTCAGACTTATAATCCCACATTCACATAATGAAAAATAATAATAATTTACTTCTACCAACATGCCAGCCAACAGAAACCTCCTCTCCCTACACAAAAAGCTGACCTCATGTACATGAACTCTAAGGACCCAAATGTATCGATTTTGCTACACATTTAATTAATTTCCTTAGCTAAATTAATCCTGTAGTTGTAAGATGGGGATCACACCGACCAGATCCTGAGTCATAAGGATAAATGACTCAAGCTTTAAAAAAAAACCACACCAGAGTATATTAATACACATTACTGGCAATTGCTAAGTGCTTTATGGCATGGGAGGATCCACACTGAAGTAGTATCAATTTTCATTTTTTAATTTCTACAATACAAAAACTCGCATCTCCACCAAATGGCAACAAATTCTTATGTAAAAACTCACCTGCCCAATGACTTTGAGTTTGATGTATTCCCCTTCTTTCTTATCTCCCAAGTCCTCAGCCGAAGGTTTTGCTTCCTGGGAAAAAAAAAAAAAATAATCTGTCCATTGAAAATAACCAAGTGTTTAACTGTACAACAGTTGTGAGTTGTGGTTACCCTCATTATATGAAATCAGGCTACCCAAGGCACCTTATTTCTTCCTTTCTGTATGAGAAAATACACAGCACACAGCATTATGAAAAGCTGATGGGCTGACTGTGAAGAGTTTAATTAATGACAGAAGAGAAACAGTGCAAAGAATGTAACAGATGAGAGAAGGATCATTTGGAAATAGATGATATAAAGGTGTACTACAAAGGCTCAGATATTTGACAGAAACAAAGAATACTGTGAGGAGGGTAAACAGAAAGCACTTGTGGCACCTTTTTGGTGCAGAGGGAGTGAACCATGCACACATTTTTCCGTCTGTTGCACCAACACTAGTTACTACTTTCAAAAGGATGCTCAGCCTTCCTCTTTTCTGTGACAACAAAACACCACCAAGGAACAGCTTCCTTCTAGCATGTTTAAGACCACAATTCTTAAACACTGAAGCTCATCAAAAGGGTCTAGGTGTTATGTTCTATAAGACATGAACTGAGGACATATTAGTGTTGGTGTTAGCAGCTGACAGGTAAGACAAGTGAGAGCTCAGGTACTGTTAACCCCAGCCCTTGCCTGTCACTACACATCCTGGATCAGGCCTTTAGCTGCATTCCACTGCAGCACAAAGGGGTTTACACAGACACTGCCTCAGGTCCAAATGGCAGCTGATGAAGAAATCTTCCCAAGCAGACAGAAGAGATACCCTGCTGATGTTTAAAATCTTCCTTTTATATTTTATTAACACAATAGACAAAACAAGCAGAATATGTACAAGTACCTACACCACATACATTTTCTGAGATCTGAAAGGAGTTTTTGCCAAGTGTCCTGGTTTGGGTCAGGATAAAGGTGACACTGAGTATACAGAAAAATTATTTGTATGACTGGACTTGAACTTTAGGATCAAGCCCCAAAGAGCCATGTAGTAACATTCTATACAAAGTCCATCCAGATAGGTCTCTATATCCATATTAAAATGGCAAACAAGCCTTTTCAAGTATTTTTTTCCCCCTCAGGAGTTTGAAAAATGAGCAATTCCTTTGAATGTTAGCAATTCGGGGATGGGCAGAGGGGGGAGTCTGCAAACACCTTTCTTGTCTGCATCAGCCTCAGTCTGGAGGTAAGAAAGAGAGAGGAAATGCTCTTTGTATCAGTTTGACTCACTGCCTCCAGACAGATCCATTCCACTTCTGTGATGACAAGAAAGGATGAGACAGAGACTCTACCTGCTTCTAATTTATTGTTTTCTAATACCCACCTGGGCAGAACCTGGACTGCTGGGATTGAGTCATCACTCACCAAGCTCAAGCCCAAAAACTGACCCCAAGCTTTCAAGAAACTAGGATACCCTCAGGTCCCCAATCAAGTCACTTAAAAGGTGTGAAAGGAGCCTTCACTGTGCTCCCCAAAGTTTCCTCCTTCCAACATATCTGAACTCTAACTTCATGGGACTATTTGCAGGAATAAAAATACACTGGATTCCACTCCTGCCTAACAAGAGAAAGGAAAACAAGAACCTGTGGCTTGTTCCAGTAACTTGCACAACCAGCATTTTTGCTGTCCCTCTGCAGGACTACTAACCTCTAGGAATCAGAGATTCAGATCTCAACACATCTGAACTCTATAACTTCAAAACTGCCTCAGGATTTACTGTCATTGAAATATATACCAAGATATACCTGCTCAGCTTTCCAAAACACACCAACCTGCACAAGGTACAGCAAACTATCACAGATACTATGGCAGTGCCTCTGGCCAGTGTGAGCAGGAAACAATTATTTGGAAGATGTTTGATTCCTACTCTCTGGGAAAGAGGGCTCTAGTGCTAAAAAGTAAAACAGGGAGGAGCAAACAGCAGAAAATGCAGAGGGAAGTAGAGTCTCAAAAGGTTTGTATGGTAAGGATGCTCCTTTAAAAACCCAGCAAGCTCTCACCCACAAAATAAGAGCAAATGAGATGTTATTTAGGGGAAAAAAAAAAAAAAGAAATAAGATCAGCTCAGTGTTGACAATGCCAATAATTGAAGCTTTAAAAAAGTATTTGAAATCAGAACACAACAAGACCCAGCAAGTCTGAAACAGCTCCCTGTATTTTGTGAGTGAACTATACTGCTATTCAAGACCAAATTGTAAAGCCAACACAAACCCCTCAAGAACAAAGAAAGCAAGGAGATTGCAAAGTTACTAAACTACAAGCATTCACTAACAAAATTCTGGATCAGCATTCTACAAGCAAGTCTCCACATTTTTACTCACACTGTGAAAATAACTGGTGTTCAGGCTATCTCCTGAACCAGTACACTGAAGAAGACTACCACACAAGCAGAGCAGGAACACCATACCATAAAAAGGAATACCACTTTCCGAATTTCATCAGGTTTGAAGGTGTCCTTCCACAGCTTGCCTAAACAGCACAAAACAAAGCTTCTAGTGCTGTCTCAGATTAATATGGAAACGCTAAATTCATGGCCACAAAAAGCACCCAAAGTTTCTGGAAACACACTGTGTTGCTATTGCAGCTAATTAAACCACAAAACAAACACTCTAAGGCAGTGTCTTGTAAGTTTCCTCCTCTGTGATCAAACTTCAACATCTAAACCTAAAAAACCCCATATACTCAGCACATTTTAGGTAACTGGACTTCAACACAGACAAACTCTTGCATTTGTTAGAGGAGCAAACCCACATACGAACTATAGCATTTTTTATTAGTAGTACACAAAGGGATAAAAAAGTGCCAGCATCTAGACTCAAAGTAAAACCAACCCTTGGAGGGGGAGGAAAAACTATTCTTTTTGTTTCTGCTTAGATCCCACCAAGCTGCCATGTGTTTTTTGAAGCCTGCCCTTCTTCCAAGTGTCTTTACTTAGCATAAAGGTTAATTTCCTATTGAAGTCACTAAATCAAGTACATTTATTTGCACTAAAATGACAAGCCAAATTATCATAACTGGTGACAAACTGTATCTTCTTAATTCTAGGGCACAGCAAGAAATTGGTGTAAGAAACCCAGAATTTTAAGTACTCCAATTATTTCTGCAGGGTTGATAAACAGAGGAATGAGATTTACAGTCTGCATTACTGTACATTATACTGTAACTTATCTGTTTAGCTCCTGTTGCCCTGTCCCTCCAAAAGTTAATGACAACATATAACAACGCTTAGCTATTGAAGGAAAAAATAAATCTGAACCCAAAGCCTCTTAAGACACGCATCCAAACAAGGTTATCACATACAAAGAATTTTACATACTTGGAGCATTCCCAAAGAACAAACACGTATGTGTTTTAGCAGAACTCGCCTGGAGAAGGAACGACCTAATGAAAGCTGCTATGTGTTAAAACATGCCTTGGTTCACAAACGCAGAGAGCTACAGAGCAGGTCACGTGAAGATCCAGCTACAAAATCTAGTACAAAATGAGCCTTTTGGGGTTTTTTGCTGCCACTTTCCCGTATTTCACTCCTCGGGAAAGCGTCCTGCCGGGTGGCAGCAGTGGCTGAGCTCCCGGCCGCATTCCCAGAGGCAGGGAGGCAGCACCACATCCCCCCAGGGCATGCAGTTGTGCTGGGGAGCCAGGGCAGGAGGAAGCCCCGGGGCACAGGGCCAGGGCTCGCACTGCCGGCTGCTCCCCGGAGCACCGACACCGGGGCTGGGCCTGCCCTCCTCTGCCGAGACTGCGGATCTCCCGGCCGGCACTCCTCCTGCTCTTCACTTCACCGCACTGCAACAAATACCACTCGGAGCTACTGACATGGATTTTTCCAAAGTCGAATCGTCATGACAAAGTTAGAAAGCACCGCCTTATCAAAGCAATGCGAAAAAAAAACAAAAACAAAACAACAAAAAACAACAACAAAACGAACAAACAAAAGGCCGAACAAACAAACGAGGAAAAAGCAGAGCACCAACCCGGAACGCTGGGTTTGTTTTCCACCAGCAGCCTAAAGCAAGAGCTGTAAGCCAAGGGCTCTACACATGCCCGCCGAGCGAGCCGGGAACCCGCGGTCCAAGGAGTAACCCTGGAGCCGGGCTTCGAACCGGCCAGGAGGGCAGGATGTGCCGGGGGGTCCAAGGGAGGCCAGCGAGGGAAGAGAGCCCGGGGGCAGAGAGCGGAGCCGGCGGGCCGGGCCCAGCCCGCCCCCAGCAGAGCATCCTGCCGGAGCTGGGACACGGAAAAGGAAAGGAAAGGCAACAACCGCCGGGGAACGCGGCTCGGGCCTTGCTGCGCTCCCGGGCCTCGCCGGGCCCAGAACCCGTCCCGAGCAGAACCGAATGGGGGATGGAGGAGCAGGCGGGGGGAGGGAGAGGGGATGGGGCGCGGGCCGGGCCGAGGCCGGGGACCGGCTGCCCCCCGCCGCAAACATCCCCCCGGCGCCTCCCGGGCGGAGAAGGCTCCGCCGGTCCCGGTCGGGGCGGGGGTCCGCGGTTGCCGGTACCTGGTCAGACATGGCTCGGCCCCGTTGCGTGCGGCAGGCTGGGCTGGGCCGCGGCTCCGTCCGCTCCTTTCTCTGCCCGCAGCGCAAACACAGGCCGGGGCGGGCGGGACTTCCTCTGCGCCTGACATCACTTCCACACCGGGCCGGACCGCCCACCGCCCCGCACCGGGCCCGCACCGGCACCGCGGGGCTGCGGCGGGAGCCGCCGGCATGCCGGGGCTGTGAGAGCCTGGGGGACAGCGGGCAGGCGGGCCAGGCAGTGCCCAGACTCCAGAGAGGATGTTGGAACCACAGCTGATAAAACACTGCGCCGGGGAGGGGACAAAACCGGCAAGGGAACCGACCCCGAGGGTGTGCAGAGCTCCAGAGCTCGGATTCTCCTCCTGAGAGAAGGGCGGGCAGAGGGGAGAGCCCCCTCCCTGGGGGTGTGCTGGGCCGGGCTCACGGGGGGACCTCACACCAAGCACCAGAACAGGGCGCTCAGGGGCTCCACGAACACGCGTGGTACCGCTGGACAGAGGGACAGGGAACTCTCCTAAACGTGACCCCCACTCACAACTGCAAACAGCTTTCAGAGCAGGAACCTTATTTAAGAGTAACCTTACAGCAATAAGGTTAACACCCAGCAGAAAACCTAAATGGAATTCTTCATTTTACCGATTTTTCTATCCAGTCTTGTAACAAAAGCTGCCGCTGGGGCAAGACAGTACAGAGCTACCATCCCTACCAACAGCAGCACCACAGGCACAACACTGAAACACACTACAGTGACAGCACCTCCCTCCACTCCCCTTGCCCAACCTGTTAAAAAAGTCCCACATCCCATCCCCCTAAATGTACCTACAGAAGCTGCTTTCTCCCAAGCCAAAAACATCCTGCCACCTCCTCTTCTTGCTGCTGGGGCAGCAGTACCAATTAAGACTTCTTCCCTAACAACCTTATTTTGTCCTAAAGGCTTTTATATCCTAATTTCTCCATTTGCAACTAATCTTCATCACCTGAAATCAATAAAGTTCACTGCTGCTCCTCCACACCCAGATGCTTTAAGGGACAACGGCTGGTGTAGTGGTTTCCTCAAAACTATTGTGCAAATCCTCCTTGGGCTGTCAAAAACAAATTTCTTATAAAACTGGATCTTAAAAACAATCTATAATGTCATAATGCTAATATATTTCCTCAAGAGCAGTTATTGCTGCACAAAGTGCTTTAAATCAGGCAACCAAGCAACACTTACACTAACATTTGCTCTTCTCAAGAGCGGCTGGGAGCCAGCAGCACCAGCAGTGTAAAACTTGGGGGAACCTGGAAAGTGCCTTTCGAGTTGAGCTAAATTTATTTGGGAGTCTTACTAGTTGTGAGACCTTTAAATAGAGTTAAAGCACTTTCCTCCGGTGAAAAAAAAATAAAATAAAAAAAAAGTAAATACCCAGGTTTCTCTATTTACTTTCCAGTGTATTTCTCAGCAGCAGGAGGGGGAAGGCAGGCGTGCTGGCTCCCAGCTCCGGTTGGTTGTGTGAAGTGCAGCAGGAATGCTTGGTATGGAGCAGGCCCCGGGATCGCTTGGAGCCTCCCCGCGGGCAGGAGCAGCCCGGTTCCCGGGGGAGGCCCGGGGAGCGGCCCCCGCCTGCCCGCAGGCCCGGGGGAGCGGCTCAGCACAGAGACAGAGGCAGAAGCCCTCAGGAACGGAGAGCTTTGTGCCGGAGCCCCTGCATCCCGGGGACACCGCGGCAGCCCCAGGGAGCCTGCAGCCCTGAGCAGGCGGTGTCCTCCGTGCCGGCCGCCTGGCGCTGCTCTGCCAGAGAGGGGCGGCTCTAAACACACAGGGCAGATCCTCACAGCTCAGGTGACACCGGTACCGTAACCGGAGGTAACGTGAGGTAATTGAGGTGACACCGGTACCGTACGGCGCGGTAGGGAGGGGGAGCGCCCCAGCTGCCGTTGGTACCTCAGGTAACGGCCGCCCCTCAGACCCCGCCCCCCGCAGGCCCCGCCCCTCGCAGACCCCGCCCCCCCGGCGCAGACTCCGCCCCCGCCCGCCGCGCGCACGAGCCCGCCACGTGGCTCGCGAGAGCGCGCGGGGCAGCTCGCCCTCTCCCTCCGCTTCCGGTTCCCCACACTTCCGCCGCCGCCGTCGCCGCCGCTTCCTCTTCCGTCGCGCGCGGGCGCGTGCTCGGCGGGTCCCGCGGGGGTCAGGCGCACGTGCCCCGCCGGCCCGGTACCGGTACCGCCGCTGCCGCCATGTTGGTGCTGTTCGAGACCGCCGCCGGCTACGCCATCTTCAAGGTGAGGGGATGGGCCCTGTCATGGCGGGCGCGGCCCTGAGGGAGGCGGCGCGGCACGGCGCGGCACGGCACGGCGCGGCGCTCCCCTCTCCTCCCCTCCCGGCAGTGCGGTGGGAAGGCAGAACACAGCGGAATGCCGCACGTTTGTACCCGCCCGGAGGTGCTGCTCCGGGGCATGCCCCCTGGGAGCCGCCCGCCCGCCCTCGCAGCCTGCACCGGGGCTTTGCTCTCGGGGTGCCGGCGCCGGGTGCTGCCCCCCGCCTCCTGTGCCGCCAGCCAGGGCCTCTCGGCGGCTCCCGGAGGGCTGAGACCCCGCAGGGAAGGCCCTGAGGGGATGCGGTGCCTGCCCCCGGGCGCTGCCCGCTCTGCTGTGAGGAGCAACCGGAGGGCACCGGGCACCCGGGAGCTGAGCCCCGAACACCTCCGGCAGGGAAGGCGGGGAGAGCTCTCTGCTGGAACCCAGCGGAGTTACCGCCTTAAAGCACCTGAGGATTGCCGCCGAGGGGCTTTGGGGAGATGTGAGAGGGAGGTTGGGTGGGTGTTTGGGTTGTTTGTTTGTTTTTAAATTGTCTGAACGCATTTGTGCTTCCAAATGTTGGGAAAGAGTCGGGGTTACCCGCTTCTCCTTTCAGCAGATATTTGTCCATTGCCAGCAGGACTCAGCTCTGAGCTGGTGTCTTGGTGATCAACAAGTGACTCCCTGTGCGATGTATATTCCGTTGTAGGCCTCAATCCCACTGGCGGGGCACGTAGCATAAATAGCCAGGACAGATGGAGCATAGCCATGTCCTACATCTTGGAAGATTTTTTTCCAGTGTGTCTTACTGTCTTGCAGGACACACGGTATCTAGAAGCTTGTAATTTTTATATACTAACAACCCTGATTCATCAGCTTCCATGTCTTTATGTTTCCCTATGTATCCATGTCTGGTAAGAGGCTGAAAATGTTGTAGGCCTTGGGCTAGGAAGGATGAACTGGAGGAAAGAACCTGTCAGATGGGGATAGGAAGAGCTTCCCCAAGGTGTTCCTGTGCCCCAGGATCCTGTGGGACATGAGTTAATGTGTTGATTAGCTCAGCTGCTAATTGAGTTTGAGAAAAGACAACCTCCTTTGACCAGGGCTTAATGTTGTCAAGATATTGACCATACTGTTCTTTTCTGTGAATTTGTGGTGTGGGCTTTAGAGGTGTAACTGTTATCTAGTGCTGTTTAAAATCTGAGGGGCATCCCCGGACCTCTGTACAAGAGATGGCATTAAGCCATTGCTGCCTCTTAGTTCTCAGCTGATTGCCAAGCTGCAGTGGAAAGTTGTCTTTATAGTTCTTTTTTCTTCCTTGGGCCAGCTCAGATTAATAAAAATAACCAGTGGGATCACCCCTTCCTGTTCAGTATCCCAGACATGTTGGTGTTTTCCCAGAGCAGGGGCAAGGTTGGGTTTGGATCACTGGGTTGTGCTCTGGAGTCCAGTAGAGGAGGTGGAGCAAGTCCACTTTTGATAAAAAATGAGAAGGTTTTGCTTTCATGTGCAGGTTCAGAAGGATCCAGCCATTACTGAGCAACTTCTGTAGCTGTGGAGAGAATGATGCAGCTGGAGATCTCCAAAACTGAGTTTGGCCTCAGTATTAACTCCCAATGGTGGAATAGCCTATACATCTGCTTCAGGCCTTCTCTGCTGAATGCAGAGTTGAAAGTTGTTCAAAAGTGCTGTAAATTAATTTGTGTGGATGTTTTTTTTCCTCTGCAGGTTCTGAATGAGAAAAAACTCCAAGAAGTTGACAGTTTATGGAAAGAATTCGAAACTCCTGAAAAAGCAAACAAAATGTAAGCACCTTTACATGGGAATAGCTTTTGGAAGGGACATGACTGCCTATAGTTACAGACATCTGTGGTCCAGAGAGAAGTATTGGTTTTCATTTTCCTGTGCTGTAAAACCTGAAAGCTGTGAACACTGATTATGTGAAGTTAGATACCTGGGGAAACTTAACATGGAATATCAAAGTGAAAAAAATCTCAGTTTTTTTCCCTTGTGGTGCAGGTAAGCTGCATAAGTCATTACCATGTGTCACCAAAGCAGAAAGTTGAACAATATTTTTGGAGGTCTGGCTGTTTCCCCAAGGCAAGCTTGTAGTGCTGGAACTGGCTGAAATGACAAGGTTTTGTACTCACAAGAAATTCTCTTCATAAAAAAATGAAATCACGTAATGCAGCTGAGCCTAATAGGGTGTGAATCTCTGTGAACTGAGGGTTGTGGTGTTGCCCATGCCATCCATCAGGGAGTGCTGTCCCCACTGTGGAGCTGCACGGGGTGGCAGTGGCCACTGACCAAGCTGGCCCTTGCAGCAGCTTGCCCTGAACCTGGGCACTGGGCAGGATTCTTTCCAAATCTGCCTGGGGTATTTTTACTGGAAGGTGTCTGACCAGCTTTGGTTATAGCCCATACCTCTGAGCAAGCTCTGCCTTGTGATTTGGATTTATCCTGCTCTGTGCCAGTATTTGGAGGAGAGGCCAGAATATCCCAGTTTGTGATACTGTTAATATTGTCTTGGAAACATCATCTTGGCCACTTGCTAGGCAGGCTGTGGTTTGTAATAGATCTCTGATCAAAGTAATTCCTCTCTCTCCTGCCTTTCTGAAAAGGCATCAGTGTAAGCCTGGAGCATCTGTGGGGCTTTGCCAGTGCTTAACTCAAGCATTCATCTTTATCTGTGACCTTGCTTCCTTTGCAGACACTTGACTCACAAAGAGGAGTGGTTAATCAGAGCTGGGTTAGTCAAAGGCCTGTCCCTGACTAGGAATTTACTGGATTGAGATAGCTTCTTAACTGTAACTCTAGATATCAACACCACAGGCTCTGTGAGGGGGAGAGGAGAGCTGGGCCTAAGGATCTGACACTGTGGTTAAACACTCTTAGGATTTCTGGCACTGGTCAGCAGTTTGAACATGGAAATGTTTTCTGTTGTTTGTTTTAAGTGCAGCTCAGAATTGGTATTCAAACATCTAATTACAGAGGAGGACTTGAGGATTTGTGGGCAGTGAATCAGTGAGGTTTTAAAGTCTTTGAAGATGCACTTGGTTGAAAAGCATATTAAACCTGAGCTGTGCAGGCTGTGCATTCCACAGTTCCCTTGTAGCAGATGAGTGGGAAAATGCTATCATCAGTCAATCATCAGTGACACCTCATTAACCAGGGTGCAGTGTTGAAATTTAAATGTCTGTATTCAAATCTGAACAACAGAAAGGGGAACTGGGTTTTTCTGATTATGTTGGTCCTAGAAATACTAAATCAAAATACTCTTAAATTATTTTTTCTTTTTAATTTGTAATTTGAAATTGTGGGACTCAACTGAAAACTTAATCAGCAGGTTTAGAGCTCTTCTTTTTGAGGATATTAATCTTGATTCTCACAGTCTTAGGGAGAAGAGGAAAACCATCATAGCAGGGGCAGAGAAGAAGTAAAATGTCTCTGGCATCTGGTTTATGTACAGTTGTTTACACACTTGTATTTTTTTCTATAGAGTAAAGCTGAAACACTTCGAAAAATTTCAGGACACAACAGAAGCACTTGCTGGTAAGTGAGTTAATCCCTGTTATGCACAGGTTCAGTCATTCTCCCTGTTCTGATTCTTTGCTTAGTTTTGAAGTTACAAATTTTTCAAAGTCAACTGATTAATAAGATCACCCGTTCAGCCTGTACTGCAGCAGAAATGTAATGAAGTCTATTTTTTTCCTACCATGCTTGTTTCCTAGGCAGCTCACTAATGAGCACTGTCTAGAAGGGTGGTTTTTTGGCTGTTGTCAATGATGGATTCTTGTTGAAGCTGAGTGTAACTGATTGGAGTCAACATTTCGTCACTACCACTGAGACAACAGACAAATATCAGAGCATTTCTTTCAGCTGTTTTATGGATACATATTATGTGGGTTTTTTTAGCTCCCCCCCAAAAAAGATCTGTGTTCCATGTGAGAGAAATTCAGGAGTTTAAACAAAAATGGAACCCAGAACAAAACAACAGTAAAACCCTCAGAAACTTCTACTGCTTTGCTTCAGGTTTACTTACCTGTGAAATGGGAGAGATCACTCAGACTACCTAGGTCACATTTATTTTGAAGGGAAGACTCTGCCTGTTTCAAGTGAGTTGGAAGCTATTGGCCAGCCTGAAAGGAGAAAACCCTTCTCCATGGTTGGTTGAGAGGAAATTCAGCACAACTTTTAGATTTTACCCTTACGTTTCACTAAGGTTCTGGAGATGAAAACTGTGGCTTCTGATCTGCTTACTGTAATGAAGGTGTTGCATCAGTCACAGGAGTTCAGTGGAGCACAGAGCTGACCCTCAAAGAGAGTTGTATAAGTGCCTGCTTAAAATACATTGTGTGGATTTGTAAAGCTCTTGAAGATCTATTAATACTTGAGAATGAAGAACATCCTTTTAAAATTCTTCAGTCTACATGCTCTATGAAAAGGGTCTGTGTCTGGCTGCCCGGTCAGTGTGCTTGGCATTATTCTTTGGTGGGCTTTAGGTAGTGCATTATCACCATCAGTGCATGCAAATGAGCCATTACTCAGTTTAGAATATTGTGGTTGCTGACTAAGGTACCTGGAAAATGGCTGGTTAATTAAATGATCCCATATAACCATGCCTTTGGAAATGTTAAACATGTGTCTAAAGCATATGGCATACTCTGTGTAGAGATCCTTAAACAAATTGAACAGAAATAGAACTGAAACCACATGCAGAAAGGAGAGGCAAATGGGAGAAGGTTTTTTGATTCAGGCTTCCAAAGGAGCCAGTATATAATTTTCTCCTGTTTTGATTTTAGCCACTGCATGGCAAAGTAGCATTGCAGCTTGAACTTGAGCTGTTGTGGGCCATTAGTACAAAAATACCTAGTTGGGAGTGCTATTTTTACATATTTTAGGAGGAGAAAGAAACTGCATCTTTGGTCTTTTTGTTTTACACAGCATCCACAGCTCTTGTAGAAGGCAAGCTCAGCAAGAACTTGAAGAAGATTCTCAAGAAGATAGTGGCAAAAGATGCCCATGAGCAGTTAGCTGTAGCAGATGCCAAACTTGGAGGTGTCATAAAGGTGATAACTGATTTTGCTCTTCATTTTGCCTCATGCTACTGAAATCTTACAGTCAGGTCCCAGAAATTTTGCAGGGATTAGCAATTGATCATGCTGCAAGTGCTGTGTTTGCAGTGTGATCAAATGTATACTGGGTGCTTGCTGGGAAGATGTTGTCTTGAGTACATAATGAAGGATATCTTAAAGGTGCACTGAGGTGTTCAGGTTTGCTTGATTTCTGTCTTCAATACTGGTTAGAAACCCAGCAGATTCAAAAATTCATTTCCTTAGTGGTTCCATCCAGAAAAGAGGGAAGAACCAAATACCAGGTTCCCAGTGATTATTATTTTTAAAATTTTTTTTTTTATTATTCTGCCTACCTCATCATCATCTCTTGGTGTCAAAATGAGGAGGATTTAGGTTAAAGTGAATACAAACAAGAACTCTGAACCAATTACTCTGTTTTGGTCTCTGAAAAAGACCCAAAACACCCTACCCTCTACCTCTGAACTTTTGGTGGCCAGACTGTTTGTAGTAAGCTCCAAGATTTTGTATCTTTGGTTTCCAGTGTCTACATAGGAAATAGAGCTTTAATTATAAATCTCAAAAATGGAACTGTTACTGTGTGGGGAACTGCCTGTGCCATCACTTTGAGCATCAAAGATGACTGAAACTGTTGTGTGATCCACGGGGTTGCAGTGGGTATTAGGAGATAAGGTAAAATAGTGCCAGGAAAATACCTGGAAAAACAGGTTTTCTGAGAAGAGGCTGCAGGGGGAAGGACTTGAGAGGAATGTCATTGTTCCTAACTTGATATCATTGATTTCCATCCTGCAGGAGAAGCTGAATCTGAGTTGTATCCACAGCCCCATGGTTACAGAGCTGATGAGAGGAATCCGCTCACAGATCGAAGGGCTGATCACAGGCCTCCCTTCCCGAGAGATGGCAGCCATGTGTCTGGGGCTGGCACACAGGTGGGGCCCTACAACAGCTCCAGGTCATCCCTGGTCTGCCACACTCTGTGTCCTTGCCTCCCTCTGCATATGTGACATGGTCTCATACTCTGAAAGTCAAGTCCTAGTTGTTTCTGGAATATTCTTTTATAAGGGAAGGGTTTTCAGTGTGCACCCATGCTTTAGGGAGGGCTTCATCTTCACCCAGAGTTGCAGTTGATAGCTTTCCTTTGCACATTACCTGCTTGAGGATTTTGTTTGAAATGTCTCTTTGGCATCAAATGGGTTATTTAAAACTCACTGGCACTGAGAAAGATGAAGACCGTGATTTCCTGATTTATGACAAAATAAATAACCTGATATAATGTAAACAATGTGTTCCCACTTTGTTGGCAGTCTTCTAGGTTTAATGGAATAGCAGATCAACACAAAGTTGTTGGATCACCATGAGGTCAAGCACTGATTCATGATTTCATTCATCTTCTGACATGAGCTTGTCCTGTCCCTGAGCCATTGGCAACTTAGAGAACAGATTTGCTGTAGCTAATTCCTTAAAAATAGATGTTTGTGTCCTTAGAAAATGGGCACTAACATGGAAAAAGAGTCTTGAAAATGCAGATCCTCATTGATATCAAGTGTCTTTTAATGAGAAATTTTGAAGATACATGGAAGATGGATGATCACAGGCTGTCTCAGACACTGAGAATCTGCTCCAGGAAGTGTTTTCTGTTGCTTCACATTAGCATTGCTGACGTTTGCTGCTGAGTAGGTACAGTTCTGTGGGTTGCCTCCAGCCACTGCAGAATTGGAAATGCTGTTCTGGGGAATCAGTGCAGAAAAAACCTCCAAACAGCCCATTTCCTGCCCCAGCTCTTCTGTTCAGTCTGCTGCATGTGTATGGATGGCCTTCACTTTCCCTGTTAGTCCATTTGCAGGGTATGTGCATGTACACGTGTCAGAGCTGTCGTGAAGCTGGTGTCAGGGTGGCCCCTGGCCACAGCCAAGAGCAGTCAGTGATGTAAAACAGAGCTGGCTTGAATGAGTGTCTGGGCAGCTCCATTCCTGTCCGACAGGAGCAGGTGGGATGTGCTCTGGAGCAGGATGTCAGGATGCTGATCAAACTGTTCCTGTCTCCTCAGCCTTTCACGATACAAGTTGAAATTCAGCCCAGACAAAGTGGATACCATGATTATCCAGGCAATTTGTAAGTATATTTAGAGCTTAAGTTATTGATGGATTTGGCTTATGATAGCTGACTTCTTTACATTGGTTACAGAAAAATATTGCTGCCAGTTTCCTCCTAGCATGTTTCAGTAATGGTCACACAGGACAGGATTTTCTGGCCATTTTGGTGGTGTCTTGCATAGAGGGCAATATATTAATAGACTTACTTGTTAGGCATGTCAAACCATTGCAGTATGTAATGATGTATTCAGTTTCCTTGTTCTCTTACTAGAAAATAGACTGAAATTGTAAAGGCAGCTAGGGAAGCCTGCTCCTCATTTTTCCTTGAGGACATCCCCATGATAATTGGCATGTTTGCTGTGAAGCAGTGGTGAGGAATCCTGTTTGGAATATTAATTCCCAGACTGTTGTCAATGATGAAATGTAGTTAAGCTGAAATTAATGATTTAATTCAATTCCTTCGTCACTACCACTGAGACAACAGATGGGAATGTTGGGATTGTGTTAGTGAGAAATGCTGTAGCCTTGGGGCTCTGTAGCAATATATGCTGTGAGTGTTACAGTCATCCTGTAAATCCAGTTATTGGTCATGTCTGGTAAGTGGTGAGCCTGCTGGGTTTGTGTTGGGTGTATTTGTCTTCTAAAGGCAACTAAAAGGCTTAGTAGATCAGTTTCTCACCTTTAAAATGTTTTTACTCCGATCTTGTGCGTAGCACTTTGGCTGACTCAGAGGACAAATAACTGGCTGCTGCTACCCTTCCAAGGGAATGAGCTTTACAGCTGTTAAAGGAGGCTGAGACAACCCCTGCAATTAAACTTGCAGGCCACTCTCATGGAAATTCTAATATTTCTATAATATTGTGCCCAGGATATTGCAGTTTTCTGAGAAGTAGAGATTTTTAGTGTACTGCTCCTTATGTTTTGTTCCGGTCTCTGGGATAAAATACTTGTTTATATCCCTTTACACTGATTGAATTGGTTGATTTGAGAGTTTTCCATTTTTAGATTACCTTTTTAGGAAAAAAAACAAAAGTCCATTCTTTTTTAGCACTTCTCGATGACTTGGACAAAGAACTGAACAATTACATCATGCGCTGTAGGGAATGGTATGGTTGGCACTTCCCTGAACTGGGCAAAATCATCACAGATAACCTAACATATTGTAAATGTGTGCGGAAAGTTGGTGAGTAAAAAAGAGATGTGAGTCTGGAGAGTGTTGTATGTTAGTGTGCAGTGCTGCCATAGCACATGGCACTGGTTTGTAGGCCAGCAACTCACTCACTCAGTTGGCTGTCTCATGTTTACACTGTAAATAGGGTCAGTGGTGTATGCTTGCATCTGTATGTTGATGCAGTTTACCATTTTGAAGCTTGAAAAAGCTGATACCATATAACCAGTCAGTTCTTCATGGACACCAGCATATCTTAGAATCACAATTACTAGTCATCAGACTAGTTTGGAAATCAGTTGCCAAAAAATGACGTAAAGAGAACTGCTGCTTGGTTTTGATGTTCTCAGAGACTAGAACTGCTACAATTATTCATACAAGCAGAAAAAAGGACCACTATAACATTTTGCATACTTGCCTCACCTCTTGGACATGTGCTTTGTACTGATGATTTAGTATTTTTTTAATTTGAATTATGAAGTTTGCAGTCCAGAGAGAACTGTGGTTTTAAAGGAGTTTTTTTTCCCAAATATAGGAAGAATTACATAGGTTTTGTTAGTAGAAAATGACTGCTTGCTTCCTGGAGTTTTTCCTTTGTAATCATACAACTGAAAATTTTGCTGCAAGCAGCTACTGCAGAAGTGAAGTATGTAGTGTTACAGAAAAAGGACTTTTGTTCTAGTTTCAAATTTACTATTCCAGCCATTCTCAGCATGTATAAACATAAAGTCAGAATATTTGGGGAGAATGGAAAAGAATGATGGCAGATTTGACTCACGGCTGTTATTTTGGCCTTTTATCTTTGTCTGTTTCTGTGCTTTTTTTACTGGTTCATCTCGCCCCCAGCACAAACATGCCTTCATCTGTCCCCCACAGGAGACAGAAGCAATTTTGCCTCCTCTGATGTTTCTGACATCTTGTCCGAGGAGATTGAAGAGGATGTGAAGGCTGCTGCCGAGATTTCCATGGGGACAGAAGTATCAGAAGAAGATATAAACAACATAATTCATCTCTGTGATCAGGTATCTGCAAAGGGAAGAACAGCAACAGGAACTCTACTTTAGCCATACCAGAGCCTCTTCTACGAAGGAGAGGTTTTCCCAGGGCGTTGCTAACACACCTGTGATGGCAGTGATGACTCCTATGTTGTTGCTCTCCTGATGTACAGACATGAGGGTGCACAGTCACTACCTCATCTGAGCCATCTCACACTCTTCATGTCCCTACCAAGTCTTAACAAAAATGGCAGTCCTACTTTGGGCTGGAATTTTGGCATCATTGCGCTTTTAACCCTTGAGGTGATGGTACTATATATCCTCTATTTAACCTGTCACCATGGAAGCTAGGTGATAAGCCCTGGGGTAAAAGTGAAGCAGTAAATCTCCAGAAGAGAAGCACTGTCCTGCTTTCATCTAGATTGCACGTGAACTCCCTCTGACTTGAGTGGTGCCAGTTGGATGCCTTTATGTCTGTACCAGGGAGTGGCAGGATTAGGAGTAGTGAGTTCCTGGTCTAGACAAGGCTGCTTTTTTATGTGCATTCTAATTGTGTGTATTTTGTATAGAACAAGTAAAGAGCATTTATCCCCTTCAAGAGAATGGTGGCAAAGATTTATGTGAAAACTGAGTGTTCCAGGGTTTTGTCCTAAAGAAAATGTCCTTACTAAGTATTTTTGTTTTGCTTCACTGCCTTTGGCATGTTGTCAGCTCCTGTATCCAGGGCTGTGCTGAGAAAGTAAGTTGCATAAGGGAATGAGCAAATACATTTTGTGGAAGGAGCTCTGCTCTTGGAATAGGTCCCTTCAGAAGCTTTTTATAACTCTGGCTCATGGTTGCCTATGCATTTTGCCATTTGTGATTATTAGAATTCTCAGCACTTCCTTATTTCAATATATTTACCTCTGAATATTTGTTGGTCAGCTGATCAATACTGATGCCTGTAACCACACTCTGTTCATGGCAGGTGATTGAGATATCCGAGTATCGGAGCCAGCTGTACGACTACCTGAAGAACAGAATGATGGCCATTGCTCCTAATCTCACCATCATGGTGGGTGAACTGGTTGGAGCAAGGCTCATTGCTCATGCAGGTTGGTTACACTGATAAATAAAGCTCAGATGACCTCATGAGAGGTTTTCTGTGAGGAGCTGGTGAGCTAAAAGCATTATGCAAGGTCCTGAGGAACATCACTTGATAAAGAGGAGGAAGGTGGCTCTTGAGGAATCTGAGAATAGCAGCATGAGCTTGGTAGCAGTCTGTGATGATGTTCTTAGTTGGCCTGAATTCTTTTTGGAATATGAGGGCAACTTAAGTCACTACCTCTTCTGAGACATGTACTGAGCCTCCTGCTGATAGCCCAGTCACTTCTGAGGTAAAATGCTGACAAAGTGGCATTAGGCTTTTATAGTCAGACTGGCTGAAGATAACAGCTTTATTTCAGTTATCTGTGCTGCAGTTCTGTGGTGACAGATTCTTGCTGCCAGACTTTGGCAGGAGTAGGCATTACTCTGGTGGAATGTTTTACTGAGTCAGCCTTCTTCCCTGTTGCTGAAATGAAACTGAGACAGAAGAAGCACAAAAGACTGAAATGGCTTACCTGTCCTTCAGGAAATGACATGAAACAGCTCTCATGGAAAGAGAGGGCTCTGGAGTTTCTTGTTTTTTGATAGTGTAGGAATCTAGCCTTCTGCTTCTCTAGCTGCTCCCCTGACAAATTACTGTTGCTGTGTCACCTCCTTCTAGGTTCCCTTTTGAACCTGGCAAAACATCCAGCTTCAACGGTTCAGTTACTGGGTGCTGAGAAGGCACTCTTCAGGGCACTGAAGACCAAAAGGGACACACCTAAATTTGGCCTTATCTACCATGCTTCCCTAGTGGGCCAAACCAATACCAAGAACAAAGGAAAGGTGAGTTGTAAAACTGTTTACCAGCCTTGCTTTTTTCAGCACATGAG
Organism: Phaethornis superciliosus; assembly: GCA_023637945.1. Lineage (NCBI taxonomy): Eukaryota > Metazoa > Chordata > Aves > Apodiformes > Trochilidae > Phaethornis > Phaethornis superciliosus. The sequence continues at coordinate 330,048 of JAJQWJ010000007.1, forward strand.
TGTCTGTCGATGGGATGGCTTGAGCTTCCCATACTGCTTCATGGTTATGTGAAACATGCCACTGTCCCACAAACCTTTGGATGTCATTCCTGTTTGAAAAAGTGAATGGGATTGTCCTTTGACACATCTAGGTAATCACAGGTGCATTCCTGCTGAGTTATGATGTAACGCTGGCTTTCTCAAGGGCTGTGTTGTTTTCTGTTACATGGTAGTAAACTAAGCTCCTACAGGCTTCATTCTTAAGTGAAAATCAGACTCTGGATGTGCTAAAGCTGGTAACTTTAGTGACTTGCTTTTAAAGACTCTGGTCTTTGATAATGCTGGTGGATGACTATGTGTTTGACTTGTGGTGGAAGCTACCCAGCCAGAAGTTACACCCCAAACTAAAGAGTTGGGGTGGAGTGGGATGTGTAAAACTAGGTTGTTGTCTTAGATGTTTCCATCTAGTTATCTAGAAAATAAGGTGTTAAAATAACAGCATTTCAGTGTTGAAAGAATGATGTAGTAATTGTTTTTTAGGACTAAATAATGCTGGTAAAGGGTTACCTTGTTCTTTTGTGGGTATGGTTTCTAGACCAGTGAATGGCTGCCTTAAGGTGAAGTCTTAGCATCTGATATTCTTTTTGGCTCCTGCAGATCTCTCGAATGCTGGCAGCTAAGACTGCCCTGACTGTTCGTTACGATGCCCTGGGAGAGGACACCAGTGCTGAAATGGGAGCTGAGAACAGGCTGAAAGTAGAGACAAGACTGAGGCACTTGGAGGAGAGAGGGGTAAGTCTATCAGAGGCTGCAGGAAGCCAGTGTTTTATTTGTGCTGTGGCTCTCTGATGCACTGCTTCTGAGCCTTCTGCCTTCATATAGCTGTGTTCCTGGTGTCATGCTTACTCTGTAGCTTCTCCCAGGCTTGGCTGCAGCAGTAGGTAAGCTGTCTGCATCCATTTTTTTGGGTGTCAGTTTTGCTTGTTTACATGCCTCTCTTTAATTACATTGTGCTGAAAAAAATCTTCATTCTGAACAAGATGAGTAAGATCATACCTTTACATTCTACTAGATCTGTGCTAATTGCAGAGATACACTTATTACTTCATAGCTTCCTTCTCTCCACCTTAGAAGAAAGTGCAGAAAGAGTTTCTTTCCCCACCCTGCTCCCTGCCCCAGGTTTTCCACCATGGTTCCCCAAGATCTGAATACTGGTGATACTTAGTCTGAAGGAGCTTTCTCTGTAACTAAAGCAGATGTTATTCTGCCAATGGCTGCATTGTCCTGCCATCACCTAGTGCATATCCTGCCTCTCTATACCTGCTGTTCCAACTGTTGCTATTGGTACAGCATGCTGGGAGAAGATAGGGTTCACTGTCCTCTTTCAGGTGACATGCCTGCTGCATGTGATCTTGTAAATGATGGCTGGGTTCAACCTTTCAAGCTGGAAGATAGGATACTAATGCTGTAGTACTGGCATTGCTAGAACAAACAAGAAAAATCCAGAAAAACCTGCCTGCTCCTCCTTGAGCATTTCATGGGAGGTGATACTTCCCATCACAACAAAGGCAAGGAGGCATGTTAATACCAAAACAAACTGATCCACTGACAAGTACAAATTTAATTCAAATCCAGTTTGAGGCCTGTATTGTGGTTTTATGTGGCTTTATGCCAGGCATAGGGTGATACCTGCCCTGACATGCACTTATCCTTTCAAAAAGAGAAAGTGTGCACAAATTTGAGCAGGTCTTGGGAATTTAGAAGAGTGGTGCTGTATGTCATGTGGCTGTGGTAGATGCCCTTTAATTAAATCGGGCTCTTGAAAAGTGATATTAGAAAGACAGGCCTTTCTCACCCCATTTACCTGCCTGTTGCTCATCTACTCGTACTGTACTGTGAGACTCATACAAGTACATAAGAGCCTGACCAATTATAGTTGGCTGCCTTTCAATTTTTAATTCTTTTCAAGAGCTGTAAAACTTATCTTTTGAATTGTTTTCATTATGAGTAACTTTTTTCTCTTTTAAATTTTTCTTGTAGTTAAGAAGAATAAGTGGCACTGGAAAAGCCTTGGCCCGAGCAGACAAGTATCAAAACAAGAGGTAAATAGTTTTGCCTTTTGGCTTGGCTGGGTATAAATAGCTCTTCATGTTTTTATATATGTGAATCTTGGTTGTGGGCTGAGTTGACCTAAGCTACAGAAAACACTTTTAGTTCTTAAATGCTGATTACAACTCCCATTGCTAATGACAATTTCCATTTTCCCACATTTTACAGTTGTGATAAAGCTAGGGAACTTGATAAGCAGTCCTGATTTTCTAATAGTAAATTGCTGACATCATCAGATAACAATTGTGTTTATATGCTATTAACATCAGCCCCAAAAGATTAAGAGTTCTGGGAGTTAATATGTAGAAGTTTAGTTTAATGCCATTCTGAATAAATTACATTTGGGAAAGTCAAATTCTGAATTAATTCCTTTGACATAGAAGCTGTCCTATGGACCTGCTTAGTAGTCTTATTCTTAGGAAAAAAAAAAAAAAACCAAAAAAACAACGTAAAACCCAAAAAGGCAAAAAACCCCACAACACTTGTTTTGAGCAGAGCTTCATCTTCTTGCTTAGGTCTTGTACCTAATAAGTAATATTTGTACCAAGGATAGATAAGATCTGTGCTCTGGACACTGTTAGAGCAGTTTCTGGTGCCCGAAGTGACAGTGCAAATGGCAACTGGGACAGCTGAACATCTACAGATTTGAGCAGGTTATTATTAGTCTGAGCTGTGACATCTGGGTTTTTACCTTAATTTGATTGCAGGCTGCTTGCTTAGCTTGGCCTGCTTATTTTGCTGAGCCTTTGTAGAGAGGGCAAATGCTCAGCAAAAGCAGGGCTGGGTGCTAGTTCTGTGAGGGGAAAAATAGCACTGTTGGATCCATCTGCAGTCCCCAGCTATGTTTCTCATGCCTGGCTGTAATGTTGGTTTCCATATGCCAGGCAGTTTGGAGTGTAGCTGTGATTTTTGGAGCAGCTTTTGAAAAGACAGTGTTGGTAAGTGAAGCATCAGGGCGTGTCAGGAGGCAGCAGTTTAGGGAGGAGGGTGTTGAGGAGACCAAGATACATGCTGGTTTCTGACCTCTGGAAATGAGGAGTGATGAATTCCTGCCAGGACATGTTTCTGCTGTTAGATGTGCTTTGCAAATGTGTCTGTGCCTGGGGGAGAGACTGAAGATAGTCCCAGGCTGTTTGGCTTAGTTTGGCTGCCTAAAAGGGAAAGTAACTTGGTCCTTGTCAAATTGTCCTTGTAGTACAAAAGTGTCAGTACTGCTTTATGGAGATTGTTCTAAAAAAGTGTTCTGGGGCTGGCAAGAATCTCTTGGTCTTGTATGGAACTACAGATCCTGTATGAATTAGCTGCATCAAAGTGTAATGTCTCATAAGTTAATTGTGAGGCAGCTTTTAGAGTTGAGGTTCAAGTGCAGCATTTCAGTATGCTTTCCAAAAAAGGTGTGAAAGTGCATTACCTGTCTGACATACTTATTTGGGTTTGGGGTTTTTTTTGTGGATTTTTGGAAAAGGCTGTGTAATCAATATCTGTAAAGCAATATGCAGTGTTAATACCCATAAAATAATTTCTGATGCTTAGAGGATGAGTTGATGGCACTGCGGTAGCAGTACCACATGCATGCCAGTCTACTCACCAGCCTCAGCTGCTTTTGTAATGCTAGGTAGCTACTTCAGATTTCTACTTCAAAAAAGTTTGCATGCTCTGTATGTGGCTTGGGGGAGAATAGTTGAGGCTATTTAGGGTTGGGCAGAGGAATATGCAGCACTGCAGAAGAGGCAGTGTCAGATACAGATTAGGTGTCTGAATGTCCCATAAAGTTGGAGATTCAGGTGATATGGAGAGGCCTTATGAGTTGTGTCCTGTGAGCATCATGATAGAGAGGCAATGTAGGAAAGCAAGAGTAAAGATACTTCTGATTCTGTATATATATTACATATATGTACATAAACATAAGGGTACTCATGTAAGGGTATGCTTAGCTGGACTTAGCAAATTGTGTGGAGCTATGTGCTTGTGACCATACAGCCATACTGGGAAGGCTTTTGGCAAGAGACATCCATCTGATGGGTAATTTAAGTGCTCTGTGGAGCCTTGAGCAGATACAAACCAGAACCAAATTCTTACTTAACTGGTATCTTCAGATCAGACAGTTGTACTTCTTGGGGTATCTCCTGTGGTCATGATTACTGGTGAACCATTCCTGTGTGGGAGGTTGGCCTTACTTCCTGTAGAAGCTTTGTTAGATGAGCAGGATTGATTTATGCATTTTCTCAGGAGGGTGTGTTGGAGATTTGATGTTCAACTGCAGGATCTTACCCAGGGGATAGCTTTTCTTTTTGTTACCTAAACTGACTTCTTCCTTCATTGCAGTGAAGTGAAAGTGTTTGACCCATCTGGCGACTCTACACTTCCTGCTGTTTCAAAGAAACGCAAAATTCAGGAAGTGGAAGATCAAGACTCAGAGGTGTCTGTGAAAGCAAAGAAGTTCAAAGCAGAAATGAAAGGTCAGTTGCTGCATCTGTGCTGCTGACACCTTGCTGTGTGCACTGGGCAGTGCGGCTCAGCAGTCACAGCCAGACACAAAACCTGGTTATTCTTCTTGGGTATGACAGTGTATTTTTAAAAAGTAATAATCCTTTAAAGAGTACTGTTTTATTCTCTATGGAAATGTTTTCTGTTGTGCTTCAACTTAGAAACATGGAATATCAGAATTTGAGGTAAAACGACACTTGGAAATTTCAGTCTGAATATACATAACACAGGAATAACTCTTATTCTCTGGAGACCTAAAACTGTCCTATGACCACAGTTGCACTCTCCTGTAAGTTACAGTGCAAAGAAAGATGTTTGAACTACAATTTCAGAATAATCTAGTTCTGTATTATGGTTCACTTTAAGAAACTTTCCTCTGTGCACTTCAGTACCTCTGAATGTCTGGACTGTTCCTTGCTGTGGTGGTGGAGTACCCAGTGTGTAACTTGGGAGGGGAAAAAGAGGACAAGAAAGATGACTTTAGGTCACTTCAGTGAGATTGAGACAGATCTGGAGGTCAGCTGCTCTGAAGTTTTGTCAGCTACTGGTGCCTGCAGCAGGTGAGGGCTGTCAGAACCTTCCTTTTCTGGAGTATCAAGTATAGTTACTCTGGTTTTATACCTCTTTGTGTTCAGCTGACACTGGGGTGTGATCATTCCAGGCTCCGGTTCATTCATGGTGTCTGTGTACATGGATGGAGCAACTTATAGGAACCTAAATGTAGCTGAGAATTAAAGTTACACTGAAGGGAGAATCCTTTGTTCTATAAAGCAGAGATCTGTGCCCAGGGTGTTCTCTTGTGCTTATCATGAGACAAGGACACATGAGTACTTTGGAGGCATGAACTTTGCTCATTTGCTTTTTGGATAATGTGGGTGTTCTCACAGCTACTGCTGTTGATAATCTCCTGAACTAACTTCCCTGACTACTCTATGAATTGTTCCCTTGGGCTTCCCTTGTGTTATCAAAGCAAGTGCTGACATCTCACAGGTGTCATCTCCTCAGAGGTGAAGGATTACATTCATTTTTATATTAGAATGTATATAAGAAAGATAAAGCCTGTATATGAGAAGGATGTTTTCTGTTCATAGATTCATTATTCAATGGTCTTTGCTTTTATAGGCAAACCTACTTGTGTTTGTTTCTGTATTGAGCATTGATACCTTCTGGTTTAGGGGCTGGGTGGAGCTTAGCAGGTGTCCTTGAGCTACCATTTGAGCTACTGCTATTTGAGCAGTAGGTGGTGTTCAGAATACTTAGGGGCTATGGAAATCTTTGCTGTTTGCTTGTTTGGTTTTTCTTTAAACTTCCAAAACCCTCAAGTACAGGATTCAGATGTGTTGCTTTTCCTCCTGAAAAGATAGGGCATCCTTCAGGTGTGTGGTTCATGGCTCCTGCTTTTTCCTAGTTCTCCATGTCAGCTGGGTCATTTCACTTGGACATTATAACTGTGTCAGTTGCTTCAGACTATGGAAGAAGTGTTTCCAGAGAGATTATGTATATCATATCACCTGTATGCAGAACAGATCCTTTCAGCCTGTCCTTCTGTACCCTTTAAAAAAGCACTGCCTGTGTTTGCAAATTCCTGTGCTTGACCACCCAGCAGATGACCTGTATTTCCCTGACACAGGCTAGACAGACCACGACCTTGCTCTTGTCCAGTACAGCTGGTGTAACTCCACAGTGTGCCAGAGGGGTGGTGATGGTGGTGTGGGAAGTTGGAGTGGTTCAGTATGTTCTATAATACACAGCAGAATGCAGAGGGGGGTCCCAGCATTAAGATGTATGTTGCATATCCACTTGAATATGCATGAACCTTTAATTTCTGCTGTTCTTGGCTCTGGTCTTTTTGATGCAGTGCTCTGTTAAGCTTTTCCTTGGTCAGAGATTACACAAAGAAAGAAATCTCTGCTCTCTCCTTCCCCTGCTGCTTGTGCATCTGCATGGTAAATGAGGGTGGTGGAGGAGCAGTGTGGGGGAAAAAAAAATTCTTTGGCCAGATCAGTTTTGGTCTAGTTTATATTACAAGAAGAAGGTAAGGGATAGGAGTAAGCTGGGCAGTTGCTGCTGAAAAGTGATTTTTCAGTATTATTGCTTTAATATTAATTGTAAATGAGGACAATAATTGAATTGTGCTAGCCCAAAAGGTAAATGTTGCTGTGATACTGTGTGGCATTTACTTTCTTCCTGTTTGGGGTGTAGATGTGCCCATAGTCTGGATAGGAAGTGGCAGAGGAGTTGTGGGTGAGGCATGTCTTCAAACCACTTTCATCTTTTACATTTAAAAAACCCCAGAAGGATAGAGCCTGGAAAAGCTATAGTCCATATAAGGATCTGTCTGTTAAACTTGGTTTAATGGTGAGGGAAGGGAAGCAGCACAGGTATTTTTGTGCCTGTGTCTTTGAATTTGAACATAGCTAAGCAGAAGGCATCCCACCAACAGGACTAGGCAGTGGAAATGGGTGAGTGATCTACTGCAGGAATCTCTGGTACTGCACAGCTCCATCCATCACAGGGCTCTCCTGGTGCTGCTTTCTGTGCCTGGGAGGAGAGCTGCTGGCTTCCTTGTCAGCTGCTGTGTGTCACAAGGAAACCCCACTGGGCTTGAGTGACTCAGGATTGCTGCATACAGAGGGAAAAGACCAGGACCCCTGGAGCCTTTTTCCTTATTCTGCCTTAGTACAAAAGCCTGAAGTCCTGTGATGAGCCTTGCTAGAAAGCAGCAACCAAAATCTTCACGAAGGAGCCTGCTGCCAGCTGGGAAAAGAGACAATGCCTTTGAGTGCAGGGGGAGGATCATCTGCCCTTGTAAATTGTGACAGCCTGCTCTATCAGACTTTGACATGTGATAGAATCATAGAATCATAGAATCATAGAATCCTAGGGGTTGGAAGGGACCTCGAAAGATCATCTAGTCCAACCCCCCCTGCCAGAGCAGGGCCACCTAGAGTACATCGCCCAGGATAGGGTAATAAGAAGAGATTTTCCCAAGGTTACTACCCAACATTTTGCTTGAAAATGCGTAACTTAGCAACCCAGCTGAGTGAAAGTTGTGACAGCAAAATATGAGGCATATGCTTCTGTTGTACTTTGTGGCTTTTATGTAGTTTGTCCTTATTTTTCAGCTGTTTTTTCTTCCCCTGTGTCTTAAATAGGCAAGTGAGGATACTTACTTTTACACATTCTGAATGCCTCATGCTTGCACACTGTTCACTGTGTATGGCAGAATATGTATGGCAGAATCCACTTACAGTTATATTTACCAATTCCTTTATCTGGAATCCTTTGCAGTCTTGCTTCTGGCATTTTTTGATGTCAGAACATGGCATGTGTTAGTTGGCTGTATTCTCCTGTAGACATGTTTAGAAATTTTTTACCCTGAAGCCAATTTTTTTGTCTGAAGCTTATGTTAGAGGCAAAGATTGAAGTGTGTTTTATACTCATTCAATCCTTCTGCTGCCTTGAGGAATTGAACGTGTGACAACACACAGTCAAGATGTTAGGAGGTTCTGTGTTTGGAGTTTTTTAATAATTGCACTGCTTTTGTTTCTGTTCTTTTTGTAAGTGGTGAGTGTGCTTTGAAATTAAACTGATTTGTTTTGGGGGGATAAGTACAGTGAGAAAATGACTTACTGAGTCACACCTACAGAAGCAGCTGTACACACTGCAAACACCACCTCTGTTAGCATCTCAGGTTTGTAGCTACTGCAGAACAGGGGCTGTTACATCATGGGCTTAATCATGAGTATCATACACTGAGAGACTCAGTATCCAGCACTGCCTCAGTTGTACAAAACATTAAATTTGAGTATGCTCCAGTAACAGCCTGGCTACTGGATAGGCTGTCAGCTTGGTAATGATTTTTGCTTGATTTCCATACCTGGAGATTCCTAAGACTGTGGTCTGTAATCTAGAAAATGTGTGGTAATTCACTGTGCCTTTACCACTGTGATTAGCTTGGCCAGATGAAAAATAAATGTAAGAGAGCACATTTAAATCTTTCCTTGGGTTAACATTCCTCTCAGCTTATATAAATAATTCAATTCCTGTCTTCCGGGACAGGAAGGAGTTTCTGGTTTTGCATTAAATGCTTTGTGTCAGCTCAGCAGTAAGAGATCTTTGTGTCTGCTGGTCTAAACAGTTAAAAAACTGTCCTGCTTAGCAGATCTCCAACTTCCAGACAGGGAAATGGGTTGTCAACAAGCTACTGCTGGTGGCTGAGTGCATTTCTCAGGTGGATTTTAGAGTCCTTCCACTTGTGATACTGGTGAAAATGTTTGTGGATAGTCTGTTTTCAGAAAGAGTACTTGAACATGATTTGGTTTTGGTGAAAACACACAGCTTGTTTTAATCTTTGGGAGCAGCATGCAGTAGTAGTGCTTGTACAAAGAGATGTGAATAGTGCTGTCTGATCATTGTCACTTGTGCCTTAGTTCCATATTTTGTTTATAGCAGAGAGTAGGTCATGCAGGTAAGGAAACAGTGGAGAGGGAATAGGTGTAGAGAGAGATAAAGAAAGGGCAGTGTGGTTTTGAGTATTTTGTATCCTTACTGTCATCAGTGCATCCTGTTGTATCTCATAGAGAGCCTTTCCTTTTGCCTTTTCCACTCCTAATAAAATTGACAGCCTTTCATTTTTCTTCCTTCTGTGATCCAGAAGAGACAGCTGTAGAAGATGATGAGCCTGTCAAAAAGAAGAAAAAGAAAAAGGATAAGGAAAAGCAAACTGAAGAAGAGCTACTGAGTGAGGAACCCCCCGCCAGCCCCACAGTTGAGGTGAGGCTGAATCACACAGTTACCTGACCCCTTATGGGAATGAATTCTCCAAAACATACTGAGTGAGGGGGAGAAAAAGTATTCTTACCTGTATGACCCATGGTGTGTATGGGCAGTCGAGTAGCTCTAGTAACTTTATTTAATTATACCATCACTATTTTTGCATTAAAAAATATGGTTTGGGAAATTTGTGCCTCTAATGACTGCTGTACCAGGAGTGTTTCCCCTTCTTTTCAGACCCCTAGCTTTAGTCTTCTCTCTTTTTACATCTTTTTTTTGGTGGGGAGGGTGTCCCTTGGTGCAGATCCACAGCCATGTGTTTAGAACTTGTCAGGAGCAGACTTTATCTCCTGAGCTGGTGAAGCATCGTTTGATGACTTCTAGCAACAGTGGGACCAAACCAAAGGAGGTGCTTGGTTTTGAAATCCTGTTCTTAACATGGAGTTTGATTTTTCTCCCATGTGGCAGACAGCACAACTTCCCTCCATGTTGTAAACAGGGAGTGCATTTAGTAGCAGAGGAGGGGAACATCTCTTGGGTTGTGCTCTGCTGAGTGTGGCAGCTGCTGTGATGCTTTTGAGTGTGAGCTGGGTTGCCTAGCTACATGTATTGCTTTGCCTCTCCTTATGCTTTGTTCATAGCAACATTGTTTTGTTTGCAGAATACAGAGAAAAAGAAGAAGAAAAAGAAGAAAATTAAAGATGAAGGTGAAGACTGATAAGGAGCAGAGGGGAGCAAAGGACAGCTGTCTCAGAGTAGCATTTCTTGACATAATTTCTTTAGCTTTTTGCTGAATACTGTAACTTCTCTGCGTTGCAAGAGGGCAAGGAGATAGGTTTGATAGCCTGTTTTCTGCCCTGGAACAGGATACCCCAGTGTCTCTGCTGCTTAGGAGGATTGCTGGGTTTTTTGCAGTTTCCTTTGTTGAAAAGCTCACAATAGATCCTCTTTTCATATGCAGTCTCCACTGATAAAGAATAAAAACATTTTTATGGAGATTTTATGCCTCTCGTTTTTACCTTGTTTGCTGGTTTTATAATTTTTAATAGTACTACTTTTGGGATTGTTTTTAAATGAATGATTAGCAAAAAAAATTCTAAATGTGTAAGTGGTGTGTTGCAGTTTATTCTCTGAAGAATTCAATGGTTGTAATATTTTAAAATTGTCTATAAAGCTGATTTTGATATCTCTGCATCATACCAAAAATGCCTTGAACAGCTAAGCTGGGTTATTGAGTCTGCACTGTAGTTCTCCTGAGAAAGCCTTTTTAAAATCATCTTTAAAACATTTTGGTTTTGTTGCTCTAAGTGACAAGAATCAGATGCATGTTTTGAGCTGAAATAATTTAGCTACAAAATTGCTGCTGTGGTAATTGTGGCAACTTTCTTCACTTGATATAAACAAATAAAAAGCCCAGGGCAAAATTACTTCTTGAGCTATCAGGTAGTGAAGCTGAAAAGACAAAGTGGTTTTTATGAGTAGCAGAGATCAGCCATTTGCCAATCCTTCCACTCTCTGTCAGGACAACAGATGCACTGAGGTAGCATCATATGTTCAAGGTGCTAGAACTCTTGAAGCTTTATGGTGGAAGAAGAAACAGTTTGTATTTGAATATGTTTATCATTCAGTTTATTAATTGTATGTCTGTGTGGCTGGTGCTTATTGACCAGCTCTTGATGTTTACCTGCCTATGCCTTTCCTGTCTGTTACTGTAAAGGATATACTGAATCCCTAACAAAATAGGTCATGTGTTTATTAATGCAGTTCTTCCAGTATTGAGAGCATGAACTGCTTTGTTTTTTTTTTCCTCTTCAGGAAGGCTGCAGTGAGTTTAACAGCCATAATTGAGAGGATGGTCAAGGAGTATCCTGAAACAGTGTATTGGGACTGTGCTGCCATACTGCAGCCATCTCTTGTCCTAGCTGTTATGTATGGATCTTGCTGTTGCACTGTCTGCAGTCACTGATGGTTTACTGTGCAGAACTCAGGATTGCCTGGGAATACTGAGACCTTTCCAGTTCATCTCCTTTTTGCTAGACAAGTAAGATTAATTTAAGCTGAAATGTTTGAGCAGGGAGCAAAGGTATTAAAAATTATTCTTAATGAGATGGAAGACTTGGCTGTTAGTGCCTTTGGTTTGTTTTATTGTAAATGGGTTTTTAAACAGAAGTCCTTACAGACATGACATTTCACTTTCCTCTGAACTATTAATGTAGTTGCTTCCTCAGAAGTATCAGATAAATTATGTATGTGCTGCTCAGAAACCATCCTATATAATTTACTCTAATCAGAAAATTTGTATGAACATCAGTTGCTTGGTACCTCTAATCAGTGGGATCAAAATGGAGAGGAGCTGTTGTTTTGTTTTGTTCTCACAGCCATTTCCCTCCCTTTTGCTTGCTCTTTTGATAACAAGGGAGTGAGATTTACCTCTGTTTTTACAGAGCACACTGGAGTGGTTTATGAGTGCAGGCCAGCTTCCCCCTCACAAGGCAGCCCCGTGGAGCTTGGCCATGAAGAAGTGGGTCTTTGCCTCTTCTGCTCTGCTGTTGGGAGCCTTGATTTGAATACCAAAATAACTAGAGCTTTCTACCTTAATCTCTTTCAAAATTTCTGAAATACTGTAGGTTTTGAGTTTTTTCTTTAGTTTTACTGGATGAAACCCCTTTGAAGAGGAAGAAAGCACTGAGAGCTCTGTGTGTCACCTAGAAATACTGGGTGGAGAAAAGGAAGGAAGTTTTAAGCTTCTCAGTCCTGGACAGACCATGTGCTTATCTGCCACCACTGCTAGAACAGGTAAGGAAAGAAATATTGTAGGTTCTGGTTTGAAGTGTTAAACTCTTCATCCCCAAAACAAGAAGCCATATATCCCAAAGGGATGCTGCTGAAACATTGATAAGTGTATTCAACTTGATTGCTCAGTGTGATCATTGAAAATAAACAGTGGTGACAGACTGCAGTTGTCTTAAGCTAGGGTGACTGCTTTTTAAGTTGCTTATCAGTTCAATCAGATAAGATTGGTTTGCTCATGCATGGTTTTCCAGAAAAAAAATGTCTGGACATTTGTGTGCTGTCTTGCACCTTTAAATAATATTAACAAAACTTGCAGGTGTAGTAGGAAATACTATAAACTCTTTGCACAGAGAGGTGGTTCTTACCTAAGATGTAGGACGAGCTTTTCATCAGGGCTTGAGCTTTTTCACCTTTTTACAGTAGGAGCTTAAGTCCTGAGGCTTCTACAGGCTCTCTTGTAAGTAATAACTGTACATTTAGCAGCACATTTTGTAGAGCCTGTACTGTGTGTCACTGATCTTTGTGAGGGAGTTTGTTCATCCAAAAATGGAACTTGTATTTTGCCTATTGATTTAGCAAAACCAAAAATAACATCCCCAAGCTAATGTTAGATTCAGGCTAAATGCTTTGTGACTCTTGAATGCAGAAGGAACAGCCAGCCAGACTGGTGATGGCACTTCAAGCAAGTAGTGAAAAAAGGCTGCTGAACTAGGGCTAAGCCTGGAACAGGGTAAATGAAGCTCTTTCAAAAAGATGGTTGACAGCTTGAGAGCATCTTGCACAGATTCCCTGGGCACCTAAGTCCTCTGTCCCCAGAGGATGCAATGGGGGCTGTGATCACTGCTTTGGAAGTCTAGTCCCAGGTTATTGAGAGCTGGAGGAACAGCTCCTTCAGCATCTCTGTGCTCAACAGCTCCATGTTTCCACTGTTACTCTACAATAGAAAGATTTTCTGATGTTCAGTTTCTCATCCCAGTTACTGACTGAGGGAAACAGCACTTTTGTCTCTACAGACCTCAAGCAAAATATAATGAGGGACTGGCTGATGTGACATTTGTAAACTACCCTGGAGAGAGAGAGCAGGGCAGGACTCAGGTGCTGGGATGCAGAAGTGAGAGAGCTGGGCAAGCAGCAGGGAAGCCAGGAAGGGCTCCAAATGCAAGGGAAATGAGGTAGAAAAATTCCTGTTGTTTGGATCACAGCCCGTTGGGTTTGCCACCCTTAATCTCTCATCTTTGTATTCCACCTCTTAAAAACTGAGATAATGCCTCCCAAATCCCCTAAGTGTTCAGGGCTCTCGTTATCACATTATTTATGAAGCCCTGTAAGAGCTCTAGATAGGATGTGATGTAGAAGTGCTGTGAAGAAGAGGAAGGAAACCTGTTTGACAGTACAATGGCTCCAAGCGAGGTTGTCTTAACTCCACGATGAAATCTCTCTTGATAAAGTTGCAGGCAGTCTCAGGGCAGCCACAGTAAATTCTTCTTGAAGAAGAAATTAAAACTAACTGTGCCAAAACACACAACAGTTCCTTTTGCATGGTGGCAAAGAAGAGGTTTGCTTTTATAGTGGTCCTGAAGCACATTTAAAAGTTGATCTCCATTAAACTGGCCTGGCACTGGGCAAGTGGGCAACAGCACCTAAAGCTGAGCTCAGGCTTTATTGCTGCTCTCTGCAGGGTCAGCAGGGCCATGCTAAATGAAAGGTACTGCAGATGGGAGATGGGCTGTTATTTATACAGTGTGAACATAACACTGGAGATAGAGATAAATGCAGTCTAATTGCCAATTGCTTAATCAGTGTTATTGTGACATGCTGAAGCAACAGTGGGCAGAGCTGTGGCAAGGCAGTGTGCTTCCTCCCTGCAGCCAGCCTGCCCTGGGAGAGGCAGGACCAGGGAAAAGCTGAATTGTCCTTCTCTACAGTTATCCAAATTTCTGCTCACTTGACAGCAGGCAGGTGAGGGAAAGGATGTTCCAAGCAGGGTGAAGAACACTAGCAGCTCTCCTGTGCCTGGACCCAGCTATGCCACGTGCAGCACAAAGGGGCTGCTCTGGAGCTTTGCACCATCCCCAGGTAGTGATACCCATCCCTTTTCACCCCACAGGAGGTATGGTATAGTACCTTTAGGCTGTGGTAGTTAAAATAACCAAAGGTCTGTAAGCCATCCCAGGCATGCCCTGGGCATGTGAATCTGTCACAGGTGGAGAGAGTGTAAAAGAGAAATCCAAGTTCCGGGGTCTTTACTGTAGCATCTTTTAAAAGTGTCATCAACAACAAACCAGAAAAGAAGCCTTTGTCTAGACACTTGTTTCCTAATGCCCAACAACCAGAAGTTATTGCTTCTGTACCTTTCTGGAGACTTTCTGGCTGTGGAATGTTCTCTTTTGAGAGGAAATCCTTTTAACTTTCAGCAGTTCAAGACTCTAATTGGGTGAAATAATAGTTTGGCACTGCCCCAAGCAATATGATTTTTATCTTTTTTGTTGTCTGCAAAAGTCTGGCTTGTTCCAGTCCTGTGAGTCATAGAGGGACTCACATGGATGTTGGGCTGCCCTGGTATCCAGGGATGGGCTTCTGGTGAGATAGGCAGGAGGGGCTCAGTCAGAGGTGACTGTGAGAGGTTCTCCACAGAACTGGGGTAGTGCTGCTTGCCCCTCTCTTGCCTTCACCAGGGCTGATGATGGCTTGTCTCTGATGTGTGTGTTTCCAGGCATCTTTGTTCTCATTGAGTTATTCAGAGGGATTTTTGTGTTGGCTACTGCTCTGGGTTCTCCAGGTGACTCATCTTACAATAATTATGGATTCATGCTTTGTCTTTGCCAAATGCTAACTATTCATCAGCTTCAACCAGCACGTTTTGATGTTTTCATTGGAGACAGATTTTGATGGTTTATTTAGCCCAGAAATAAGCCTGATAGAGTAAACAGTGGAGCTTTGAACCTCTCAGGATTTTGTTTCTGTACGGTGGATTAAACAAACTGAAGTATTTAGCACAAGTATCTCTTTCTTGTCTTGGAGAAAAAAGACCACAAGCCTCTGAACACAAAACAGCAGCAATGGCTTCTGCTGCCTTGTGTGTCTCCCTGGTGCTGTGCCACCACTGGTGGGTGAGGGCACAGGAGGGAACCCTCCAGCTGGGCCCTGCTGCTCCCACACTTGAGTTTGGGTCACCCAGGTGGGGATGAGGCTCTGGGTTTACCTCTGTGGACCCTCTGTGAAGGTCTTTGTTCTCTGTGTCCATGAGACAGACTGAATGCACTGTCTGAACAGATGCAATTGGAGGCTAAATCTGGAAAAACACCCAAGCAACCAGTGGAAGCTGATGGGACAGGAGTGCAGCCCTGTCTGGGTTTGTGAGCTCCCACATGGCTGCCAGCTGTCCTGGTGCTGTCCTTCACCTCCTGCCTTTCCTGCAGGAGCAGCAGTTTATTGTTCTTCTCTTAACTCTGCCACCAGGTGCTTTTCTTCCTGATGCCACCATGAAATACCCACCGGCTCATCAGCTCATACCTGCCTGTGAAGTGCCAGCCCTCACAGTTGGTTTTCTGGGCAGATTTTGTCACTGAGCAGAGCAGCCCCTGGTGCCCCTGGCTGCTTGCTGAGGAGGGCTGGGGCAGTGCAGGCTCAGGTGGGCTGTTCCATCTTGTGCCGAGGTCCCTGGCACCCTGTCCAGAGGGAGAGTTGCAGCAGGAAGTGAGAGGGGCTTCCTGAGGCAGGATCAGATGCTGTTTGACTTGTGCTGCTCATGTTTATTGCAGTGGGGAGCTCTTGGTCTCCTGCGCCAGCACTGCTTCCCTTGGGCATTTTTTTCCTTCTCCTTTTACCATCTTTACAGCTTGTTTTCCTTCCTGCATCTGCAAGGTTGCCTCCAACAAAGCCCTGGCAGACAATCTTATCTTGAAGCACAAGCAGTCCTGCTCCTTTCACTGCACTATCTCCTCTGCTCAAAGGCTTGGCTGGAGCAAGGCCCTGGCTGGGGAGCAGACACCCCTGCCCCCACACAGCAGCTTTGGCATGGGCAGGGGGGCAGCTGCAGGGCTGGGCTGTGGAAAGGCACTCGGAGGGGTTAGCACTGTGCTTGCTGTCCCTGGAGAGGAATGCTGTTAATTAAACTGGTAGGAGAGAGACCGAGTCTATTTTCATCCCCTTGGCTGATTCACTTGCTTTGAAAGGCCTTTTATTTTTTAATTCCTTCCCTCCACCCCCCCAAGTTTAAATATTTTGGCAATGAAAATAGCTATACTCCAGAGCATCTGTGGGAAAGGGCCTCACACCTATTTCAGGAGGAGAGGCTGTAGAACCCTGCAGGGGAAGATGGATCAAGAACTTTCATTGCTTGTGCCTTGGAGCAGATATTCCTGATAACTAATGCACCTGAAACTATTAAAGAAGGCGTAGGTACAAATAGTACCAAAATTAATTAAAGAAAATTAACCATTCCTTTTGCTTGGCCACACCCTGCCAGCGACGAAATATTTCATCTAATGCAAAAAAGTGGAAAGTTGTGTACTGTTCTGACCAGGGTAGTCTGCAAGTCTCACAATATTTGCTTCATTTATGTTGCTGGGGCAGGATGGTGAACTTCTAGAGGAGCTGCGAGTCAAAGCCTTGACTCCGAAGGCCTGGAAAAGTTTCAGATCTCTTGAAAAGTCCGCAGGAAGCTCAGCTGCTGGGTGCAGTGCTTCAGATGGACGAAACTCATCAGGATCAGTGGTGATGTGTCAGCTTACCTTTGAAGTCACCCATAAAGGGTCTCACCCAGACTGTGCTGAGAGGCAGATGCTGAGGATGGCTTCTGTAGTGAGGGCCAGAGCCCTCTTCAGTCACCAGCCATCTGGTTGATCTGTTTCTCTCCTGTTTCCAAAGCCCAACTGATGTGCAGCGTTTTGCCAGTAAAAGGGGCTGAGGAACTCCTTTTGTCAAATGATGCACTTAATGGAGACAGCAGGGACACAGATACTTTCCTTTTTAATGAGCATCTTCTGATGTGCTAGGTGTGTATTTATGTTTATTGTGCTGCTGCCTCCAGCCCTTTCTAACTGGCATTTCCTGGAGCCTCCCACTGGTTTCCAACAAGAGATGGTTCCTCCAGCACCTCTTGGTGGTGTGGTGAGTCACAAGCCCAGGCACTGAGGGCTGTGACAATACAGCAGCACAGTCCAAAAGTACCTGTGCAATCTGAAGGGACAATCTAGGACACAATCTACAGGTAGCTCCAGGCACAAAGAAAAAACCAAGTGTTATGTCCCACACTGATCAACTGAAAAAAACGACAGCAGTTGTACAAGTAGCAGCTTTTGGGGTTTGGCAGGATCCTGGTGTGTACATTTTTAGGATTTAGTTTCATCTAGTTTAGCCTAAATCGTAGAAATTTATGCTGATAAAAGCTGAAACATTGATTAATTGTGTGGGTCTACAGGCTGTCCAAAATATCAGCTAGCATGAAGTCTGCAATAAATCATCAGAGCTCGCAACTCTGAAACTGACAGTTGAACAACTCATATTTGCTGAGGCCAAAAGTATAAGAAAGAACTCCTGAGTGTATCTTTAACCTAAAAAATCCCAAACAAACTAAGTTGAAGTGTAGAATAACAAAACATGTGCTTATTAGTGATTCTGTGATTTCTCAATCAAATTTGCTCAATATGCAAGTAAGCATCTGGGTTTCCCTTGGCTGTCAGCTGCTGGTTGCCATCCCCTCGTGAAACCCTGACCTTTAGGACTGGCTGCAGTCAGCTCTTTGCCTGCCTCTAGCCAGGTTTCACGTCAGCAGAAGTTGCACCATATCGGCATGCTTCAGAAGTGCCCTTCAGTGGTGCTGTGCCAATCATCACAAGATGATGCCTACAGGAGAGAGAAGTATTCTGGGTGATGTCTTCTCCTGACAACCCCTTATCTAAGATGGACAAAGAAGTCTGGGTGCTCTCTGAGGTATTTTTGGCTGTGTGGTGTGCACAGAAGGCAGATTAGAAAGTGACAATGTGCCTCATGTAGAGAAGGATTTTTCCCTATGGACATGCTTATGAAAACAAAGAATCCTGTATTTATGCTGGGAGTGATTCCTTTTCTGTGAGCTGCCCTGATGTGAGTGGGGGACCAGGGCAAGGTGAACCCTAAAAAGGGACCTGAGGAAGAAGGTGCCAGGGGAGACCCTTGGCCACCCCAAGCCCTCCCTGTGTGGAGGGGATGTGCTTCCCACACCCCCACGGGCTGCAGGAAGCAGTCTGGCTCCACACCTACCCACCACGCAGACTGCATGGCTTGCTCTTTCCCATTTACGTAGGGATTAGTCACTTCAAGGCTGGGATGGTGTAACTTTGATGGCATAATCCTGCCATGTCTTTGGTAACTCGGAGATTCCCGGGCAGACAGGACAGGAAAGAGTTTAATGTCTGATGTGAAAAGCAGAAACATCTCTAAAGGTGAGTATTAAAGTCCTTCAGGATGAATTCATGAGGTGATTTTCTTTTCTGATCTGTCAGTGCAGGCTAATTTCAACTGTGAATTGCTTGATAAATATTTAATATTCATTAAGCAATTCAATGTTGACATGAAATCTCCAGAGACACATAGTCCTTACACAGCAAAATCCCCACGTTTCTGTAAGAAAGCTAAACTACTCCTCATCCTGTTCAATGTACTTATTTAAATCTTTCCACATTAAAGACTTCTGTAATCTCCTTGTGCTGGTTGAGGTGCTGCAGAGCCCCCGGGTTTGCTTTGGTTGGTGACCCAGCAGAGCCAGGATGTCACACGGGGAGCAACCCACTGGAGCCAGGAGGGAGCCTGCAGGGACCACGGCCCGTGTGCATTGTCACAAACAGCACATGAAATGAGCTGCCAGCACTGGGGGCATCCTAAGCCCTTCACCATAATCATCATATACATAAAGCAAGGAAGTGGTGGGAGGTGAGTGTCTGGCTGGCAGCAGGCAGTGAGGGTTCATGCAGACCCAGGGCTCAGACCCATCCCCACCAACCAAGGTGTCACTCTGCTCCTCAGGCAGCTCAGTTTGGCCACTTTGGATTCAGTCACTAAAATCCCAGCTTAACCAAAGCACTGCCTTTCTCACACTGCAGGGGCTACCAAAGAAACACCCTGCTTGCCCTGCCCTGTTTGGTTTGCATCCCACCTGGCTGCCAGTAAGTTTCTGTGAAGCATATCAAAGGTGTTTTGCCTTCGCAGCATCCTTCATTTCTCACTGTCTGCAGCTGCCCTGCTGCTGTTGCACTCTGGAAGAAAAAGTGGTTTTGCCTAAATATTTGGGAATCTCCCTGTGCTCTAAGGGAGCTGAATCCCCTCAACCTTTAGCAGAGACTGGACTAGTGAGCTGAGGGAGAGAACCTGAGGGGTCTGGTGAAGGTGCTGCTGGGCAAAGGGGGAGGAGGGTGAGTGTCCTGCCAGCCAAGAGATGCTTTTGAACACTGTGGCTTCATCTGATATGATTTCATAAAGCTAACATTGAAGGGTCAGATGATGTGATATGCTGCCTTCAGACCTTGCATACACAAGCCCAGCCCACTGCTGAGACAAAAGTGGCTTTAAGCCCCGTCTCTCCATCTATCTGATCCATCTGTTTGCCTTTTGCCAGCTGGCATAAAAGGTTCCTTTATCTGAAACTATTTCCAGCTATTTCTCCTTTCAGAATCTCCAAAGTGTTTGCATGACTTGAAAAAGCTATTACCCACATATTTGGCTGGGGAGCATTCTAGCTTCAGATTTTAAGACAAGTATTGGAGCTCGTTCCCTTGTTTTTGGAAGGGCTACTGCAGCAGGTTGGCTTTCAGAGGAAAGGTGTGTTTCCTGCCCAAAATGGTCATCGTGTCATCCTGTTGTTTTTGATACCTCTTCAGAAATTGCAGGTTGGCAGCATGTTACTTAAGGCAAGCCAAACCCAAAGCAGAAGCAGGGAAGGTTTGTGTTCCCTGGGTCTGGAACCAGAACTGGAAAGGGTGGTGGGACGGGAGCTGCCTCTTGGTGCAGCTGTGGGGCAGTTGCTCTGCTGGCAGGAGCCACATCTTCCTGGGGCCTGGGATTTGCAGATGCTCCATTTGAAACAGCACAGAGCCCTCCAGGTTTGAGGCTTTGAGCTCCCGCTGAGCTTGGTCATGCCTGGGGAATGGGATGAAGCTCCTGGGGTGGGAGAGAGGATCCTTATGCTGTTCTTGTGTGCCTGCCAGTAGGACAGTGCTTGTTTTTAAACCAGAACAGTTATTTTGAAAGAACTTTTTTTTTTTTTTTTTCCCTGTTTAGCCCTGATGTACCAAAGAACACTGCAGCTCTGCAAAAAAGGGGGAAGGGGCTGATAGTGGGGATGGCTGCTTTTCTTTGTGGCAATACCCAGCTCCTGAGCATTCAGCTTTTCAGGAGCAGCTTTGACACGTTCCAGTGGAAGGCACTGCAACATGGATGGTATCTGACTGGTTTCAGGGAGCTTTGACTAGTGTGTGCTTCCTTGCAGAACGAACAGTCCTGTGTTCCCACTCCTCTGAACAGCAGCCAGGTAAGGAAGCAAACACTGAAGGCTGCCCTGTGCCTCGTGGTTAGGCTTTACAGAGGGACAGTGGCATGAGGTGGGTAACTCCAGCTCCCTCCTGGAGAAGTGTCTGATGCAAAGCTGAGGCTGTGTAGCAATCAGATAGCTTTAGAAAAAAAACATTATTTATTTATTATTCTTTTTTAAAGATGTAGCAACTTGTGGCCAAATCACAGGTTCTCGAGGGAACATTCTGGCCGAAAAACTGATTTCAGAATTTGGCCTAACATAATTTTAAGATAAAAGCTTTTGTGTAATAACTAATTCACAGTCACAGTTACTTTGGCCTTTCTCATTATCATTCTTAAGTTATTTTTTTCACGCTGGGAGTTGGATTTTCCTGGCACTGCATCTGTTTTCAGCAATGTATACACCACAACTGCTGACAACTAGGAGTTGGATCCCATGTTCCTTGACCCTGGCTGTAGCTTGTTTTTTCTGGCACTGCTTCAAAGTCTCCCATCTGCACTTGTCTCTTGATGACCAGCGGCGGTCCTTCAGCTCCGTGAGAAATGCCTGATGTTATCCTGTTGTTCTCACCCTCCTCCAGACCCTGTTCTTGGGCTGTGAGCAGGGTTCTGTGCTGGCTGTGTGGCCCCTGCCTGTTCCTAGATAGAGCCTTGTGGGGGATGGACGTGGCAGCCATCCCATCTCTTCCTTCCAGCCCTCCCCTGTGCTGGCTGGGAGACCCTTTGGCTCTCTGTCTTCTCACACAGCTTCCTCTTCACTGCTTCTCTGCTTTTTCAGTCCCTTTTGCTCTTCTCTGAGATGCTCCCTTCTCCCTGGCCTCTGTTCCAGCTGGCATCTGGAGCAGGTCAACTCTGCACCCTTCAGCTGCTGAGAGATGGAGGGAGAGCTCCCTCTCTGTGTGCCTCTCATTTCCACTCACTGTGCTGTTTTTTCCAAGCCTGGTTCTGGGACCTGCATATCCCCAGGGCTACCCCGTACCCCACTTCCTCATGAGACACTGCTGTTCCTTTCAGCAGCATTTTGGAATGAGTACAGGTGTTTTATGCTCGGATTCCTCCTGACTTGGCTTCCCAAGAGCATGGCTTTCTGAGGGATGTGTGCTGTTTGGTCCCAAGCAGGTGTCCCTGCTCACTTGGGAGGATGGGTGTTTCTCTGAGCTTACTTGGTAGTTTAATGTGTGCATGGTGTACTCCACAGATTAACAGTACGTTCGTTCTGCCCCCACCACTTTCCTGGATTTGTTTATTTTTGTTATTCCTGTTATATTCAGTTTCATTTGTTATTTTTGGTTTTGTTTTCCAGGCCTCTTCCTTTTATTTATTTTTTATCAGCTTAAAAGATTCCTTTCTTGAGCTTTCTTGCTATCTGTAGGGGGGGGGAATGTACTGTTGAGTATTTCATGCCTTTTTATCCTGCCTCACCAGATAGGGCATGCAGGAGCTTGTGTGTGCATGTTCCTTCCCTTTCCTCATTAAGGTGTCAACTTACTTTAGTCTTCCTACACCTCCCAGCATATGTTGAAGTTTTACCTGGCACTCAGGGTTTCCATTATCTCTGTGCCACAGCTGGCATGATGTAGCAGTCTTCAGCAGCCCCATTTTGCTGTCATCCATCAGGAAAGCAACGTTAGCCCAGGCTTGGAAGAACCTCCTCCTGCAGCCCTGGTCCCCCCTGGCAGCAGCACTGGTGGCTGGGCACGTCCTCCTCCCTTAGCCTGCAGAGCAGGAGAGTCCCAGCCTGGCTGCCATGCTCCTGCTCATCTCCTTTCCTGCCTCTTGGTCCCCAGCTGGTTTCCATGGTGTTTGTGGTTGTGTAGGGGTGGCGATTTCAGCATCCTGGCAGCCTTCCAGGCTGCCTCTCTACAAAACCCTCTACAGTTTTCAAGCGGATATATATTTTTCTTCTTCTTCCTTCATCCCACAGAGCTGCTGCATGCTTTTAAGCAGTTAATGTATTCCATCCTCCTCTTATCTAGCAGGCACAGCGTGAAGTTGTGCCCATTCTTGCTGGCAAACTGCTTTGAGATCCTCTGATGGGGAGATTTGCCATGAAGGCAAAGGATTATTGAAGCCATGCAATCACTCTGATTTCCAGGGGACAGTACAGAGCATCCTACCAATAAAAGAACCAGAAACTCTCAAAGACAGACAGTTGATTCTTGGAGATGAACTTCAACAGGCTGGCATCACCATTCACTTCCATCCTAGCATGTAAGGGTGTCCCCCCCTGAGAGCCACCGTGCCCTGGGCGGAGGTGGGTGGCAGCTGCAGCTCTGCAGAAAAACACTGGGAAGATATTTCTTGTTACAGAGGAGCCCTGACTCCTGTCAGTCCTCTGTTTTGTTTAAAAAACAAAACCAAAACAAACCAGGACTTGGCTCTAAGCAACAGCTGGGGTGAGCAGAGCACACATCTGGTCCCAGCCTCACGCAGCCTTTCATAATTGTCTCTAGCTGTAATGGACTCATTTTCTAGAAGCAACTCATTTGTGTTCTTGGGGTTGAATGAACTCTGGTCAGGCTTAGACCTCTGCATGTCAGGGTGAGAAAGCTCCTCCTGCCTGAGCTTCAGGAGGCCGGAGGAGCTGAAGGGAAGGGGTGCTATGTTTGGATATACACAGAGCGGCCTCTGTTTCATTTAATTTGGGAAGGGTGATTAAATGGTGACCTTCTCAGTTAGAGAGGGCAGGTCTGTGATCTGTGGCATCTGTTCTGGGCTCCGTTTCATCTGAGGGTAGGTGCATTTGGCAACACAGGCTGCTGGCAGACTGAAGGCCCTCCTTGTTGAGATGGATTTAATGGCCCTGAGCTGAAGGAAGATGCTCTTTCATCTGCTGCAGGGAAGGGGGCTGCAAACTGCAACACGCATTAACTACTTGGATCTGCAGAAGCCACGGGAGGAGATAATGCAGTAGTAACAGCTGCCCCTGGAATTATTTGTGCACATGTTTGGCTCCACAGCTTTCTGCCCAGCTGGCTGGAGGTCACTGCGAGCACTGATAAGTATTTGCCAAACTCCAAGAAGAAGACAGGACAAGGTCAGAAGCTCTTCTGGTAGCAAGGCAGAGCGTGTTTAGCAAACACCACTATCTCCCAAATTGGGGTGAGAGATTTCATCAACAAAACAGGCAGGGGAGGAGGGCAGGAGAGAGCTGTGTTACAGCTGTTGGCTCTGCTGAGCCAAACATGGAACTTCGTGTGAGCAAAGGCTCATCTGCTGGGCTGCCCCAGGGACCTGCTCCAACGGGAGAGTACAGAGGAACTACTCAGCCTTTTCCAGTTGCATCCAAGAGCCCCGGCCCATAGGAATCTTCTGTCCCTCACAAAACGTTGCTGGACCCCTCTGTCCCACCACCGAGTGTACCTGTGAGGGCAGCTGTGGGTGAGGAGGAGGGAAGCCCAGGGCTGGCTCTGCCTGCTCGGGGTTATCCAGACACGGGTGCTCGTCTCTTCTCTGTGCTGTGCTGGCTGGGGGGTCAGCCACAAGCCCCCCACATGCCCTTGGTGGCTGGAGTCAGTGGTGTGGCCTCTCCCACTTCAGCGAGGGCATTCCTGGTGGATGTTCCAGGGAAGCAGTTGAGTTTACTTTTCCAAATTGATCCTTGAGAGGCAAGCAAGCCCCACAGAGATGCTGACCCATTGCTGGACCTGAAGGAACAGTCTTTATGGATAAAAATGTTTCAAAATTGTCAGGCAACAGGTGTCACGTTATAGGCAGGAACATAAGGGACAGAGATCTCCTGTCTGGTGTAGTGAGAGGTAATAATTTTACTTTTATCTTTCTCCAGGTGACATTCCTGGAGATGGCCACATGCAGGAGAAGGATGCTGAGCAGGCATGCTCAGAGCAGCACCTTCCCATGGAACCTTCCTACTCCTGTAAGCAGCCTGAGGAAAGGCTGTTCCCTCAGCACTGCTGCTGATTCCTTGGAAAGTTAATCAGGAGAGACCCAGAGGCCAGGCAAGAGCAGAGGCCAAGGGCTGTGCTGCAGAGAGCATGGGATGTGTGTGCCCTGTTACACCAAATATCTGCCCAAGCCAGCAGCCTTGGAGGAGAACCATGGCTGCATAGAAGCTGCCAAAGTAAGGATGAAAAAAGGTAGGTGGCCAATGCAACCCTGACTGGATCACCATCCCCACCACCCATCTAAGCCTGGTAAGAAAGAATATGTCAGAGGGGTAAAATGTGTCCTCTGGGGAGCAGAGTAACACGCAGGCTTCACACCTCCAACACCTGGTATCTTCCAGGGGCAAGTGGTGCCACCACTGCCACCACTCAGGGTGTTTGGGGAGCAGCTACAGGCATGTCTGGTTTGCCAATAAAATATGTCATTTAAACCAGCAAGTAACACTGTTCTGTAGACATTGCTTCTCTCCTGTAGATGAATGCCTGACACTTGTCAGGCTGGTGTGGAGTTTGAGGACAGCCAGCAATACACATGCACACAGGCTGGCTCCTCCAGACATCAATTTGCCATGGTCATCACCAAGGCTTTACTGGGGGGTTTCATTTTGTTCTCAAAGGCTATTTTTATTAGCTTTCTGCTGATATGTTGTGCTGATTAGAGAAATATTTTTTAGGTCTAATAACCTGCAAGAAATTAAAGAATAAAAAGGAAAAGGTGGCTTTGGGAAACCAACCTAGCTTGCACTGCCAAGTAGCTTGTGTATTGAGTGATTAAAAAGAACCCAAACACCACCAGCAAAAAAACCCCAACAAACCAAACCAAAAAACCACCCCAAAACCAGAAGGAAAAAGGAATGGGGATGCCATGAGTTCTGTTCCCAGCCGCCTGTCGTGAGTGTGAGCAGGCTCAGAGAGCTCTGAGGAATGAAACCCTGCAGGTCTGTGGCAATGACATACCCTCTGCTGCAGACCAGATGATGATTCCCACACAGCTCATTACATCTCCTGTTTCTGACTGAGTCCATTGTTGGATTTAATGAATAAGTGATGTTTTGAACTGATAAATACCCTGCAGCAAATTTCCTGTTTTATGTTGTGAAAAAAAAAGCCAAGGGATTCAGGCAAGCAGCAAAGGGCCTTTAACATAAGATTTCAGGCTTAGTTCAAAGTGGGAGGTGCTGCTCAGAGCTAGCTTGAAAGATTCTTTCACCTCCACCCCCAAAATGGAGATAAAGTTTCCACAGACTAAGCAATGTTATCTCTAAAGCAAGACAGCAACTGCCATGAACATCGTTGGTAGTTAATTATCACAGGGAAATATCATGTATTATGAAACGTAAAAATGGATATTAACTCCTTCACTGCTAATCCTTTTGGATACAAAATATTCCCTCTGTGTGTTAATCCCACAGTGTGCACCTTCTGCTTTCTCCTCGGGTACCAAAGGCTGACCTGTCCCACGCCCACCTTCCTCCTTTTCCAGGCTTGCCCCTCACATCTTTCATCACACAGTTTTGGGCTCCCCGTAGGAAATCACTCTCTACAACAAAACCAGGGAACTTGAGAAGTTTAACATAAAAATAAATATTTCCAGGGACTGCCAGAAAAATGGTGCAATTAGTTTTTGCATAAAATTAATTAATTCTCCTGCCAAAAGGCAAACAAAGCTGCCACAAAAGTTCTCTTCCCATATGGGATGATGATGTCAAACACTGTTATGACTTTGTCCATCTTGCAGTAGATTACACAGCAACATTGTATGATTAGAAAAACCCAGGTCTGAAAACACTTACTAGTTCTTATTGGCAAGTTTTTTTTGTTGGTGTGGGGGTTTTTTTGGTTTTTGTTTTTCCAAAGGCTTAAAAATTGTTGCTCTTTTCTATGCTTCAGAGACAAAGAAAAATTAAGTCCTAACAGCCTTCAGATGGAATTTTATGAGTCTAAAAGCCAAAAGTAGTGTCTGGCACAGATTATTTATCCGGACTAAAGGGGAAATGAATTCCTTCTGAGGCAGGGATTTCCACTGACTGTTTCCTTGAGGCTGTTGGTAGAACCATGAGTGTGAGAGCCTGCTCTGGTGTCTGATGCCACAGGAGGTTTTGCCAGCCTCACGTCTGGGCAGACCAGTGCTGGTGGATAGGGCTTTTCCTGCCTGTCAGAAAAGAACAGAAAGGAACTGACTTGCTCCTGCAAAGGACTTTTCTGGGGTTTCAGTCATGGCTTGGTGTCTCTCTGTCCCTCTTTTGTGGGATCTGGTTATCAAGATGAAGCCGAGCCCTGGAAAAGGAGCAGAAACTGACAATAACTCAGCCAAGGTGAAAGCAACCAGTCAGCTGCAGGAAGGCTCTGAAGGGCAGACTGCCTTTCCCTGTTCCCAAGGAAATGCATCCATGCTGAAGAAAGGTACTTCTGGGCTTCTTCTAAAGTCCCCAGAGGATTCACCATTTTTCCTCTAGCTTATTGTATATCCATTTCTCTGTGGCTATGGTCTTCCCACTGGCACCCTTGCTAGCCTGACCTCTGACTGCCAGGGGATGTGTTAGTGCCTCTGTGTGGCACCCCGGGTTGGACCCTGGTGGGAAAATTGCTCTAAAAGAAGCGACTGAATAATTCCCAGGGTAACAGCCTCTGCCTGTGATTGTTTGGCTGTGCCAGGTGAAGCTGTAGCTGCTAACTCAGCAGACTGTAAGTAAACAGTATTGTCTTTTCAGTTTGTCCTGGCTGCAATTCAGGACGTTAATAAAAATCTGGAGAGCTGTATAAGGCTTGGATCCTCGCTATCAGAAACCACCTCTCTCTCCATGTTCTGTTACAGGAGGTGAGCTGGATCCTGCTGACAGATCCCTAACTTAGCAAGGACTGGATCCAGAATGGGGGGGGGTTGTAGGAAAGTCTGCAAGCATCTTGATTGCTGTTTTAAAGTATGAAGTCTGTTTAGGCATCAGAGCCAGTGCTATGGTGATGCTTTGGTTTAAAATTAGGAACAAAATACTCCCTAAAAGATAAACGTTGGGCCATGTTATTATCCTCTTTCCCCAGCACTTATGACAGCACTGAGAGAACACTCTGGCCAAGCTGATGGGCAGCCAAATGTAATTTATGGCTTGTTTTAAACTGAGCTGCTGACTTCATGAAAGGCCCTGTCAAAAAGAGCAGTCCCCTGAGTCCTAAGGATGATAACAGTTACGTTGCGTCAGCGCTAAAAAACTCTTGGATAGCAGGGAACCTATCCTGAGAAATCTTTTTTAAGTGCCTGAAAATTGCACGTTCTAAAAAGAAGCAGGGCTCAAGCTATTGCTTGGCCATTCATTTTGCTTTTCTTCATTTTATTCTCTGATGATTTTTTATGCTTCCAAGACCGTATCCCATACTTTTTCCCTGCTCCAGGTAATGAGCAATGAACGCGTGTCGTTTGGAGGAGATGCTGCTTACAAGGAGCAGTTTAATTTCACTGAGGGACAGCACTGAATTTCCAGGGGATGTCACCACGTTTGCATCTGCATCGGTATGGCTGGCAGTGGGAAACCCCGAGCTGCCCATCAGCCTTGTTTCTCATCCCAGGGCCTTGCTAGAGCCCAGGGGCAGCTCCCAGCTCTGTCACTCAGAGCTCCCTTGCCCAAGGAGGAGACACAGGTGCCCTGCTCCCCTGGGTGCACATCAGGCTGACATCCTGGGGAGCTGGCAGACACCAGACCCCAGCCCCTCTGCTGCTCTCCTCCTTGCCCCCTGCCCAGAACAGTCCTCCTGGCACAGCCCTGGCCCTACCTGCCAGGACAGGGCTGCAGAGGGCAGCTGTTTCACAAGGGTTTTCTCCTCATCACATCAGCACTCTCATCCCTGTTAAGTTTGGACAGCATTGTTTCACCAGGTGAAGTTCTTCCTGGGCTTTGGTCAGTCTGTTTCCTTCTAAGTCTCAATAAGTTTTTAAGAGTTTTCTCTTGTCTGCCCCCCTACCCTTACCTGACCCCACACCACAGATTTCCCGTGCTGCAGCTCTGCAAGGTTTCATCCTGCTGAGTATTATTCTGCAGGGCTTACCTGCCACTGATGAACTCTCAGCCAGTGGGATCCTAGCTTACCGACAAGAGTCTGTCACAGGAGGATCTGTCTGCACTTCCAGGCAGTCAGTGAGCCCCAGTGTGACAGTCCAGAGCTCTGGTTCCCTCCCAGCTGCGTGGGACAGGGGAGCTGCTGTGGGAAAGGAAGGGGAGCTGCTGTGGGACAGGGGAGCTGCTGTGGGACAGGGGAGCTGCTGTGGGAAAGGGGAGCTGCTGCCCTGCAGAGGCACCGGAGGGGTGGGCTCGGGCACCTGGCCCTGCAGGGATGGGAAATGCAGAACGGGGCAGGGGAGGAGGAGAAATTGTGGAGCCTGCTAGGGTTGCAAGTCTGGGAGATTAGCCCAAGGACCTGATAAGTGCTCAGGCACAGCAAATCCACAGCCCCCGTGGCCTTCACCAGGGTGTTTTCTTGATCAGGGGCTGGGCTTTCTGTGAAACCGAGAGGAAATAAGAGTGGTAAAAATAGCTCGTCTTGCTCCTTCTTTCTAGGAAACTACAGAACAGAAATCCAGCCCATTTTGTGGAGAGAAAAGAAGAAAAGTCAGCGTTTTAAGGCAGAATATCTGTTTTGTGCTATCTGACATGGAGAAGAACTGCAGCACTCACTCATGAGACAAAGGCAGAGCTGCTAGAAGGGGTGAGTCTCCTGCCACTCCCTGCAGGCTGAGCAGCTTTGGGTACACATTTTTGGGTACACAATAAACAGTTACAGACATTTTCTTTTGCCATGCATGGAGTGGAAGTGCTGTGCAGCCCCCACTGCTGGGCTCCTGTTTTCTGTGCACAAGGCAGATTCTGCTGCTCCTGCTGGCAGGTCCAGCTGGGCAGAACCTCTGCTGCTTAGCTCCCTGTCTCTGCCCACCCAGGAAAGAACACTGCATTTTTAGGCCATGGAAAACACCCAGTGTTGGGGGTTTTTTATCTCTTGGTAGTGAAACTATTCTGATTGTTGTTGGGTTTTTTGGAGGGTTTTTTTTTTTTTCTTCTAAAGGTTATTTCTTGACAGTTTACATTCCACAAATAACAGGAAGGACACTGTGGTTAACATATGGTTGTAATTCTGGAAGGTAGCAATACAAATTACAAACTGGGTTTCTATGTTTTGATGTCTCTCACCAGTACCCATGTTAGATTGGAAGTATAGATATTGTAAATGAACCTTTAACACATTTTTTGTAAGAATCTACTGTACAAGCTTAGCTTCACCCTAGGAATGTCAAGTTACGTTTCTGAATGAAGCATCATGACGATAAAAATCCTACTAGAATGTATTTAATAATCATCTTGATGATGCAAGATCAGATTTCATCTGGTTCGCCTGTTATGGCTTGTGAAGAGCTGAATGGAGTTATGCAGAAACCTTTTATTATCACTGAAATAGTAACTCTGATTTGCAACTACACCGCTTTATGCATTAGCACTTAATATTTTGAGGCATGGAATTGGATTTTTGTACTTGTACTCGCTCTGTGTACCCCATTTCTAAACTGCTGTCAAAATTTAGGCATAGGGAAGCACTTACCACAATCAATCCTTTGGAGAAGCCCAGATAGGAAGGTGCCTTCTGCGTGCAGGGTGTTTTTAAGAACCTTTTTCTGCACTACACCCAGTAAAACTTGTTTGAAAGAGCCTTGCTAGGCCAGAACATCAGATAGCAGGTTCCAGTCACAGCTCTCCCATCAGCTGCTGCCCTCGCTTGTTCCTTTGGTCCTGTACAACACAGCAAAGGCTGAAGCATGGCAACAGCCCACAGCATTGGTGTTATCTTCCTGTCGGAATGACTACATCTCGATTTAACAGGCAGACAGAGCTTTTGCTTGGGAGGGGGAGGAGGCTGAAGCAGTCTGAGCAGGGCAGCCGGGCCTGGGCTCACTCACAGAGAAATGGGTCACAGGGACGGTGGCACCGGTGACCTGGAGCAGAGGAGAGGCCTGTGGGGCAGGTGCCAGGCAGACCACGGCCTTCAACGCGGACGCAACCTCAGGGCGAGCAAAAGCTTTTTTTTTTGCTTTTTTTTTTCGCCGTTAAACGCAATTTTGTGATTCTTCAGCTGACGGGCACTCATTCCCAGCTGACGGGCACTCAGGCCTTGCAGGGAAGTTCTGCCGAAGCCTCCACCCTCACCAGGCCGGAGCCGGGCCCGGTTCGGCTCGGTCCCGCCGGGCCCTCCCCCAACATGGCGGGGCCGCGCGCCGCCTGCCCCTCTGGCTACCTGGAGGCCCCACCTCTATGGTCAGGGGCGGGGCGGGGCGGGGCGCGCGGGCCGGGCGGGAGGCGGTGTGCGCGAGCCCCCTTTGTGTCTGGGGCCGGCGGGAGGGAGGGAGGGGGCGGTGAGGCGGCGGCGGCGGCGGCGGCGGCCCGGAGGCTGGGGGGAGGCTCCGGTCAGGCTCCGGTGGCCCTGAGGCTGAGGGGAGGCTCCGGCCCTCGGCACCCGCCCCGGGCACCCGCCCGCAGCCGGCGGCGGGCTCGGGAAGGAGGCGGAGCGGGGCGTCCCCTCGCCGGCGCGGAGCCGAAGCGTTGGCAGCGCGGAGGGGCTGAGGCGGTCCCGTCCCGCGGCCGAACTGCGTGTGGCTCGGCCCCCGGCGGGGGAGCGGAGAGGAGCGGGCCGGGCCGGACCGGGGGCTGCCGGGCGCTGTGGAGGCTCGGGGAAGGAAGAGGAGAGGGAAAGGTCTGCGCCGCGCTCCTGCCCGCCCAGGGGAGCCGGGTGCCGTGGCAGCTGGAGCCGGCCGGGAGGGGCCTCGCCGCCCGCCGCCCCGGGCCGCAGCTCCGCCGGGGTGGCCGGGGGTGCGCGGTGGATCCGGCCCGGCGGGGCAGACAGATGGGCCGCGATGCCGCCGCAGCCCTCGCCCTGAGAGCAGCGGGGGCCGCGCCTCTCCGCCCAGAGACTGAGGGGATCGCCGCCGCCTTCCCGGGGGCGTGAGGCAGCCGGGAGAAGGCAGAGAGCTCGGCCGGGCCGGGAGGCGGCTCAGCCCGCAGAGCTCCTTCTCCGTGCCCCGCCGGCCTGCGGCGGCTCTGACTGACATTGCTGCAGACGCGGGACCGCGCCTGGATATGTTACCGCCTCGCCCGGGCTGTTTCTTCGCTATGGTGAAGCTGCGTGGGGAGTAAGCTCGGTGGCCAGCCGGTCGGAGCCTGCCGGTCGGAGCCTGCCGGTCGGAGCCTGCCGGTCGGAGCCTGCCGGTCGGAGCTTGCCGCCGTGCCCGGGCGGGGGGCGATGCCTCGGGGCGGGCGGGCAGGAGCAGGCGCTTGCCCGGAGCCCGCCGAGCGGTGCCGGCTGCCGGGAGATGAAGGCAGCGGCTGTAATGGAGTGAGAGCCGAGAGGGCTCCTCAAGGCTGCCATTTGCTCTTCCAGACGGGATTGTGAATCCAGAGAGTCGAGGAAGGCTGCGCGGAAGAAGGAGGAAATTCCTCTCCTCGGGATTTTTTTTTTTTTATTGTTTCGTTTTGTTGGTTTTTTTTATTATTTTTTTTTTTTAATTTTTTCCTCGTCCTGCCTGGCTCCTTGGCGTCCCCAGGTATGACTGCCTCACTGCAGCACCTTGTGCTGGTGCTCCTGCTCTCCAGTGCCACCCTGCTGCTCAGCACTGCGGCTGGTAAGTAGCCAGGCTGGGTATCCAGCTAGCCATTCTGGCACGGGCGAGGGGGGTGGGGTCCGCTGGCATCTGGGCACATCTGCGTCTCTTTAAAAAGTGGTGTGCATCTATTTCGGTGGCGGAGCCTGGTAAAAGTTCTGAAATCCCGATATGCTGAGCGTCTCGGGGAAGGAAATCTGCTTTATTGTGCAAATGAACCCGACCCGCATTCAGGATGCCGGGCTTTGCCTACATCTGCTGCTCTTCTCTAATAACTTATTTCAGTTTCGGAAAAATACGTGATCTTTTCGTTTTGCATACCTCGCCCTTTGTAAGGTAATGCAGGAATTTTTAATATATATTTTAATGGCCAGCAAGAGCTGTGCCTGCGTTGCTGTGGGATCTTTGGGCCCAGCCATTTTTAATTTTATCAGCATCGGTCCTTTTAGGGGCCTTAAACATGTGCTGCCGTTTCATAACAGACTCACCCTCTTGTATATGTTTTCTTGGAGGAGATACCTGAAGCAGAAATTCAGCTGTTTCTCTTGTCACTTGTGATGATGGAACAGTAACACGAAATGCTGAAAGATCTTCAGGAGTGCTCTTAACAAGAAGTTGGAAGTAAATATGCAGAGAGAATCCTCATCCTTGTTTTTGGACGCTCTAGACCTGTGTTTAATTCTGCTGGGAAGCTCGGTGTCAGATGTGCAGGGTGTTTGGCTGTGGTATCTGAAGAGAGGTGTGTATTGGTCTGAGGCCCTTTGGTTTTTTGTCACGGTGACAGATGAGCATGTTGGGGCCTTCTGAGTGTCACCCAGCGTTGTTAGGCACTGAAACCAATTATTCTCGTGGTATGCATTTTCCAGCAGTTTTGGAAGACGAGTACTTTGGTGTCTCCTTACTACTGAGGGCCCAATTTGCAATGCCTGCTTTTTTTAGAATTATTTTTTAACCTGAGGTGTCTTAATTCATAAGGAAATCTTGATAAGAAAATTGCTGTATCTTGCCACGATGACCAACAGGCTGGAGGTAGTTTACATGTTACATTTCTTTGAGGTCAGAAAATTTAAATATTTGTCAACATTGAAGATACTTGTCGTTATTATTAGGAAAATCCTGTAAATTACAAGTGTTGAGGCCGTTTTTCATCGCTCTGCCTGGATAGTCCCTGATTTTCTCACCTCTGCTTTTAGGTCTCTTTCAAGAAGATATTTAAATGAAAAGATGGATGTTGCCTGTATCATCCTGACCTTTGACAGCCATTATTTTTGATTGCTGTCTGCAGCGTCTCGCTGTGGTAGTTTCTGGAGGGTTTTCCTTTTTTTTTTTCTTTTTTTTTTTTTTTTTCTGGAAGAAGGCACTTCTGAAGGTCAAGAAATCTTTGTATTAAAGCACGTAGGAATCAAGGATACCCAGCACCTCAGCTTTTCTTTCAAATACAGTTTTTTGATAGCATAGGCTTTTTCCCCCCTGAGTTGGTAATTTCTGTGCCCTGATGAAGGAGAAAGGTTACTGAAGGAGCAGGTAGGGATTTGCAGCAGGCCAAGGGCTGGGCAGGTGGGGTAGGAGCCCATTTGCACGGTTTTGCCTCAATCCTGACCTGGCAACAGCACTCCCAGTGTCTCAGTTCTGGTTTTGCCTTGTTAAAAGGGCATTAACGGTGCCAGCTTGTTTCTTTCTTTTGTGAATAGGAACCTATTTGCCCATTGTGATTTATTTCTTAATTGCCAAATTTTAACAATCCACATTTTAGAAAACCCTGGTCCTAATCCTCCCTAAAAGTAATTACACGGATGATTTGAGCTTTGGTTAAAGTAACAAATCGTTGACTTTCAGTTTACACTGCATTTCAGATAAAAAATGTCTATACATGGGGAAGCAACACTAATGTGTAATTCTGCCCTTTTATGTTCATGAAAGATCCAACACTCTTTCTTCTCTTCCCCTCCCCCAAAGTATAAACTGTACACTCCCATCAGACTGAAAATGCTGCCTTTGTAGCTCTGAAAACCCCTATTAATTCTTAGTTCTGATTAGTGAATGGATACCATATCTCAGCAGTGTACAGAGCTGAGTTTTTATTAATGCAGAGTCATTACATCAGAGGGAAAGTATTTTCATAACAGGTTTGTGAATTTGTGTCTGGAGGAGAGTATCTGGACCTCTCTGAGGAGAGCTCCACAAAGACTTGGGCTTAGCCTGGGCAGGAAAGGTGTGAAGATGCATAAGGAAGACAAGAAAAAAAATAATCTTACAGTGGAGCTGTAGATGACAATTCAGCTCCTAACCTGGAATGCAAACAAAGAAAGAAGATGATTCTTCCTTCACCTTTGTAACTGAAAATACAATCAAGAACTACCTCTAATTTCAGAATTATTTTCTGATTATTAGGGGGAAAGTATTACTGGCTTCCTCCATAAGATCCAGATCTTAACAGCCATCTGGTAACTCTGTAATTAACTCATATAACTTGTAAGCAGAAATGCAAGGGCACTTTGCTCGTAGTAGTCTTGGGTAATCATTTGAGGGGTTTGAAAAGTTATACTGGAAAAAAAAATTTTTGTACTACTTGGTCCCTTATATCTCAAATGACTTGGAATAATACCTCTTTCTAAATATTTTAGAATTATGAGGCATTCTTACACCCTTGCATTGCAGAGTATTTGTGAGGGTTGTGCCTGAGGGGGTGACTGGTGAACCTTTGAGCTGTTCCCTCATATTGCTAAAGAATTTTGTTTGGGTGTTTGTATGTACCCGATATTAAAGATAAAATCTTCCTTCATTTCACTTGCTTGCCATCTGTGATATGCAATACTAAACCACTTTTCCTTCTTTATGCATATCCAGGGTAGACAGCATTCCATTGTCTAATACGTAAATTATTTGCGGAAAATATAAGGTGAAAATTAAAGCAAAGGGAATGGCCTTTTAGCTTTGGGAATCTTTCCATAAGTTTGTGTCTATGTGGCTCAACAGAGCTGCAAAATCTTCAGTGTGAATGGAATTGGGTAGAGATTGAAATATTTGTTTTTAATGACCATCTTAATTATTCATTAAAATGAGTGAACCGAAGCATCTTTATCCAAATCTGTGTCACCAGTTAAAGTTACTTTAGTATCTCAAGGTAATTTCTTTGAAATATGAATTGTGTGACATGAGGAAAAGCCTCCTTGGCCATTCAATTCAGTTCTTTAAATTCAGTGTTTTGAGTTAGTAACTGACTCTGTGTAACTTGCACACTGAACAACTTTTTGAAAAGACCTATATGCACCCCATTTGCCTCTTCTTTGCTAGAGCTGTATATATCTGTTGTTTATGGCTCATTCAGATGTAATATAAAAATGAAATCTATTTTTCTGTTTGAGTTTTGAGGTGTCTCTGAGATATTAGCCTAGCCTGGTCTTTTTATGTTCCCTTAAGTATTTCTCTGTAGTCTGTGTGGTAAGTGGTGGTGTTTCCTTGGCAGATACCACCTTCCTCTGCCTTCCTCAACACAGGGATGAGAAAGTTGGGGTGTCAGATTCTTTGGAAATGTTTTATTCCTAACAACTCTGTGTGGCTTACTGCCACTAGAGCTATATTGTGTTTGGGCTCGGGCTGGCTGTGTCACAAACATGAGCTGTCATTTTCTGAGTACAATCTAACTTGTCCCAGACAGAGCTGTGTGTAAAGTTTCATTGGGAACAAAGTGTTTATGCCCTGAATTAAATAAGTCTTGGTGATGGTTTATGTTGGGTAGGGCAAGGATCTGTGCATAGCGTGCATGCAGTTTTAAGTATTAATTTTATTAAGCTTTTGGTGGAATTGCTCATTGCTTGAACTTCAATTTACAAATAAGTGACATGAAAGAACTGCTATCTAAAACAGAAAATCAGGTTGGATACTCAACTATTGGTGTGGTTTTGTTGGGTGTTTTTTGTTTTGGGTTTGTTTGTTTGTTTGTTTTTTGACAGGTGATGTTGGTGGGTTTTTTTCCCTTTCTCTGAAATGAAGTTCACAGAAGGGTAAGGATGGAAGTAACTTCTATTTCCTCCATGGTCTGCTTGCATAAGTACTGATAGCAAAGCTTGTCTAACATCTCTCAAACCTCCAGTGAAGAGAGATTTCACAGCCTGTTTAGGTAGGCTGTCCTGTCACAGGGCTTAATTACTATTTTTTTCATAATGCACCAGCAGTGGTGTCTTCCCTTCTACTCGAATGCACGATTGTTTCAGATGTGCCTTAATTAGTGTGTGGTAATCAATGGGGACATGTGGCATGGGCCGTGCCTGCAGCCAGTGCCAGTGCCCATCAGAGTTCCTATGTGGGAGCCCAGTGTTTCCAACTTGGCTGCAGTAATTTGCCATGAGAAGCTTCTGTTAACTGTCAGTGTCTTAAAATGAAATTTTTGCAGTTTTTAAAAACTGGTTTTGAAAACTTAGGCTGTTCTTAAAATTCTGATTTCTGATGGTGCCTTCCTGACAGAAGGGGTCTGAATTGCAGAGGTGGGAGCAGGAGTGGAGATAGCAGAGATGGCTCTGTGTGTGCCAGCAGGCTGGCAGGGCAGGAGGGCTTTGGAAGGGTGAAGGATCCAAGCTGGTTTGCAGTGGGATGAGAACCAAGGCACATCAGGTGGCTGGCCAGAGATGGTGGCTCACTGCCAGACTCCTTTGGAGAATGGGGGACTGCAGTTGTGTGGGGAAGGGTCTGTGCTGGGGGAGAGAAAAGAAAGCGTAATTTTTGGAGGCAGTTTTGAGGATTTCTCTTCTCTCTTGTGAGGATGAATGAGGTACCTAGTAATTTAGATGATGCCTTTACCCTCCACCCCTTCCCTCAGTCATCTAAGTTTAGGAATCACAAGGTTTTTGGGTGGTGCTGGCTTTTTATTCCAAGGCATTGGTGTGTGTTAGTTTTCCCAATTGTCGTCTTGGGTTTGCATCAAATCAAATTTTTTGTTTTGGCCAATTTAAACCATATGTGCAAGATGCCAAGAGTCTAAAGAGATGCATTTGCTACTGCGTTCAGGAAAACTAGGAACTGCACAGGGGAGACAGTTCGGAGGCAGAGATCTCCCGAGGGGAAAGCTGAGCAGAACTCAGCCCAGGTGAATCCCTTTGCTCCCAGGTGGCTGCCCAGTCAGCACAGGGCCACTGGTGAGTGTGTTGATGCAGACATGCACCGTTCTGGGCTAAGCACAGTAAATTCTGTCTTCTGCTCACTCAGCATGCTGCAGGAGATCTGGGAGAGAACTGAGGATCCCTTCTGTGGGAGGGGTGAGAGTTGGGTAAGAAGTGTGGGAGAAAGGACATGTTCATGGGCAATTAGTCTGCTGCTTGTGGAACAATTTGTGTTTCTGAGACAATGTAGTAGGCAATTTTTTTAACAGGACTTCCAAAACAATACCCAGAGCACTTTACTGAATGGCTATCATCACAGTTTCACAGTGTCTATGAGTAATTTGATAGTGTATAGTATGCATTGTTGCTGAGACTTTCAAAACTGGATTTAATTTACTATCTTGTGTGTACACTTAGCTTTAGTTCAGATACCTCACAAGTTAAACTTCCTTATGATCTCTTTTACCACTGCCCCGTAACTTAGGCTTTCCCTGAGGTCTTTTTGAATGCTTTTGCTGGATACTACACTTGTGTGAACCTGTGAAGTGCATGAAAAATAGTTTTATTATTTGTATGAATCAGGGATAGTGGAAAGGCGTGTACTGTCACTTTCTGGGTAGGAGCAAGTGTCAGGCAGTGTCACAGCTGGTGGGACAGCGAGTCCCTGTCCTGGCTGTTGCCAGCCCATGGGTTTGGCAGTGCCAGCAGTGCTGCACAGCAGCTCTCACTAGCTTTGGTTTAGCCAAAACCAAGTGCTACATCTGTGCTCCTTGATCTACTCTATATACTGTTTGGAGTGCAATGAAATATGGGTAAGAGGGTTTTGTTTTGGTTTTTTTTTTTAAGTAGGATGACTGAAAGCGTAATCTTAGGTCATGTATGTTAATTGGGCTCCTTAATTTATAGGTTAGAGAATGCAGGACTTAATTAATATCAAAGTATTGGGTGTTGGCAGTGTCATCTCTGAAGATCATAATTCTTAGCATGAGGTACATTTCCCTCTGTAAGTCACAGAGGTCAGGTTCACCTGGCGTGGGCAGCTTTAGCATAGTTCAGTGACAAGAAGGACTGACTGAACATGCTCTACTGCTCTGGCTTCTGCCTTGCCACTTACTCAGTTTGACTTGTTAAAAACAAGTTAAAGCCAAAATGTTTCATTTCTGCAACCGAAGCAGCACGGGTACAGCTGGGTGAAACAAACACAGCTCCTAGACCATCCATGTTTGAGAATCCTAATTAATTTTTCCCAAGTATTTCAGCTAATCCACAATCCTGTGCTGCTCTGAAATTTGTTGGACTTGACCAACTTATATTAAGAAAAATAATGGGTTGCGTTCAAGCTATTTTCTGCAGTAATGATTGTATTAAATGAGTGATGTTACAGGGAATATGTGTAATTTTCCACTGTTAAAAAGTGTTTGTTGTTGTCGGCGAGGGAGTGGTTCTGCTGTAGCTGCTTTGTTGCTGAAGCTCCTCAAGCTTTAATCCTTCCTTCTGGTGCTGTCCTTCAGAGAGGAGTCAGCAAAGCTGCTGGGGCTGGGGGGCTTTGAGTCCCCGGGCCTTCCAAATTGCAAAAATGTTGGTGCAGACATGCTGTATGCTGTATGCTGTAGGTATGTGCTACATGCTGTGAACTTGACCGGTCCTCTTAATTTGTTTGGAGTCTAGACGCTATAAATTATTTTTCTATATTTATATGCGGACGAGAGACCTTCTTAGCCCAAGAGTAGTTTTTTATATGATTAGCAGTTCTTAAATATAGCTTTTCATTATATTTAGCTGTCTCCGAGGTAGGGGTGATGTGTAGAACCAATATAGCAAGCTGCAGAGAGCTGAGATGGCAGTGGGCAGGTTCCAGCAGCAATCCTGTCAGCACCCCCGCATGCCCGGGACAGCCTTCTGGGGGCTCAAATAATTGCCCTGGCAGGCAGGCAGGGCTGAGAGAGAGGCGGCTGCAATGAACCTGCTGAGGATGTCCCCGCGGTGTCACTTCTGAGGCTGGCGGGTTGCGAGTGCTTTTCCTGCCTTGCTCTCCCTGCCGCAGCAGGTGTCGGGGCTGGGCTGGTGCGGGGCGGTGCGGGAGCTGCTCTGCTCGGCTCGGCTCTGCAGGCTGG
This sequence comes from Phaethornis superciliosus, assembly GCA_023637945.1. Lineage (NCBI taxonomy): Eukaryota > Metazoa > Chordata > Aves > Apodiformes > Trochilidae > Phaethornis > Phaethornis superciliosus. The sequence goes on from JAJQWJ010000007.1 coordinate 369,445, forward strand.
CAGAGTGACTCCCTGCATCTCAATGAGGGACAAGAAAGACCTGGAAGCAGCAGGGTATTTACCCTACTGTCGCAGGAGTCATAGGGTGTCTCTGAAACTTTTTTTAGGCAGAACATGCACAAATCCCCAACTCCAGTGTGTATGGTGCAGACACAGTGCAGATGACCCGTACTATGTGTGTAAATGTGTGTGTCTGTATATATCCTTACCTACTCTGTATGTTACCAAAATTCAAGTGTATCAATCTGCTTCTCTGCAAAACTTAGCATTTCCATGTTAGCAAATTAGCTGTTTGCTCAGCATTCTTGATTGAAAAAGAAAAAAAAAGACTGGTAAGCTCGACACTTATTAGTTACAACCAGGTTCTGCCAGGACCTGTTAAATAATTTATTTTTTTAGTTATACTAAGGAGAATCTGGCCTAATTGAATTCTAGTTCAATTTAGTCTGTAGTAGTTAATGCTGTTGCAACAGAACACAATTATTTGGCCACAGTTGTTTAACATTGTTTTAGTTAAGAATTTAAAAGGTGCAAAATATTTTTTTTACTTAAATTTTTGGTACAAACTAAGAAACGTCTTAAAGGAAAAATAGAGGGACTTTCTTTGCTTTTATTGTTTCCTGTCAGGGAAGTAGTACCATTAATGAAGCTGTCAGCAAGTTTACCTTCCCTCATCTTAAGAAGCAGTGGAATAGAATGTTTGTGTGCAAAACAAATATTTAACCCTTATTATAATTTTACTAATCTGGATGCAGCCTATGTAACAGTACTTAAAACTGAAGCTGTGTCCCTTGGGCACAGGACTACGCAGACCAAAAGTGACACAGCATAGCAAATGAATTAAAAAATATGGGGGGGTGTATAAAACCAGGAAGACAAGTGATAAAACAATAATAATAATATAGTAATGTCAATCCTTTCTATGATTTTACCTCTTTGCATTTGTTGAGGATTAATATTTCATCAAGTTGTTATTAAGTATTTCTGAAAATCAGAGCTTTCTCATAGGCAGTGCTTAATTCAAGTGACTGAGTGCTATGGAGTTCCACGAACAGTACCTGTGTTTAAATGTTGCTTTACTACTAACAAGAAGAGGTAGGGCTCCTCTTTGGTGGCAGGTTTCATGTATTTGTTGTGTATATGCTATTTTTTCTGACAACTTCAAATCTAAAAATGTAGTTAAATCCACAGTTTCCAGAGAGCAGAATTTGAAATACCTTTAAGGATGCTGCTATGTATCACTTCCAGCCCTCCTGCAGCAGGTTCATGCATAAAATGCAGCATAAAAACTACAGACATCGGCAGCCTTCAGCCAGGCTTCTAATTGAAGTTAATCAAGATAATTGTAAATCCTGAACTTGTTAATGCACCAGCTGAGTTGTCTTCCATATTTGAGTACTAAGGGGAAAATGAAAATTTACGTGAATGTTCTGTATTTAAAGTCACTTCCCCTTTCTGTGCTGAACTGGTGCCAGCTGTAAGCCTCTCAGTGTGGCTTTTTTCACATATTTTTCTGTTCATGCTGTAAGCCCAGAATCACTTTGGGGCAATGAAGTTCAGTATAGTTATATTCTACTTTCAAATGCTTGTTATACAAAGTGCTGGTGTAATCCCATCAGCCGGTTTAGTATTCCAGTGTTTTGAATATTCCAGTGTTCATTTATACAAATTTATAGTTAGCACTTTAAGCTCGACAGAGATATTTGGAAATCTGGCATTTGATTGAAGCTATGAAGAAACACTGAGAAGTAAGCTGACTGCAATGTCCTTGCTTCTCTAGATAAAACTAGACATCCTGGCTGGGTGCTATCCAGTGTTATTCCAGGACAAGATATTTGTGTCCTGATCCTCTTCCTAGATTTGCCCACCCTTCTCTGCCTTTGGTTTTATTACTCTTTTTAGGATGGTTAGAGCAAGCCTGTAATTTTTACCTTTATGTTACTGACACGTGCTTTCAACATACAATTGCAACTAAATAGTTTAAAATAACAGTTAACACATACAGTTACTACTTTTAGCTGCAATATGTAATAACAAAGGAGGATGACGGAATCTGGTTGTAAATTCCTTTGTGCTGATGACATAAAGCAGTCAGTTTCAGTGCTTCATTGATAAGAGCAGGGCTTGCTTCACTCCCCTGAGGTGTGGGAATGTGGGCTGCAGAGGTAGCTGCATTCCATCGAGTTTCAGTCTAGACAGGCAGGAGAGCATCATTCAGGCTGTACCAAACAAGGCTGGCTAATCACCTTCTGAAAGTGACCTTGCAGCTAAAGAATGTGCTGTGGTGGGCACGGGGGAGAGCTGGGTGCCATCACCAGCAATACTCTTCCTAAAGTTTAAGAGTCTTGACTTGGAAAGCTGCTGTCTGGATTGTGGGACTTCCCATTTCATTAGGAGTGGTGATTTTTGAAAGAAGTAGCTTAATGAAGTGCTGTACAGTTAATTATATTTGATCGAAGGAAAAGCTTATTGTCTCGTTGAGGTGGGAGGAAGTTTGAAGCATGATTTTTTAGCAAAAATATTGGGAAACACCATTAGAGAATCATCTCCATCCTTTAACTGAAGAAGAATAGGTTTCCAAGGAAAGGGCTATCAGAATTCAAAGTTTAAGTGTTATGTAGCACCAGCTGAGCCCAGCTTAATTGGTTCTGCTGGATTTGTTAGCTTGTTTCCGTGTAGACATTACTGCTGAGGGGGAAAATGGTGAAGCTCTTGGGGAAAGTGTATAAAGGTATTTTCAGGTTTTCTTGGTGATTTGAGGACAGTAAGTAGCAGATGTCCCTGATAGGAGGCACAAGCAGAGAGATTGTAAAGGGACAGGATTGGTTCAGATGGAAACTAAATAGTTTGGCAGCTGCTTTACTTTGATTGACTGTATGCATGCTGCTAACCTGCAATAAGATAGTTTTTGGAAAGAAGCTGAGCCCATGCACAAGCAAAGTTGCTGCAAGATAAGTGAATTCCCAGTGCAGTTTCATATTTTATCTTAGCTGTCTTTGTGAACACCTTTTCTTCTCTCTTACCAATTATTCTGTGTGAGCAGCAGATGATAATCCTTGCACCATTTAAGATCCAAGTGGAGCACTTAGAGAAGCTGCAAACATTGTGTTCAGCAGAGGATGAATAATGATCCCATGGTTTTCACTAGCAAAACCAGAATTACCAAAAAGCAGAGCATTAAAATCAAACACCAAATCAGTCATACGAAACAAAAAAAATGTCATTACAACTACCTGTCTGACCTTCATTTAGTGGCTTTGTGCATAATTGTGACAGCTTTTATGAAGTGTTTTTCTCAGCAGGATCTCTGCTTCATTTGATGGAAAAAAGGCTAATTTCGAGTTCCCATGGAGAGTAGAATCTTGCAATTTCAGACTTTGCTGCTTCTTGGCCCCTTGGATGATATATCCCCCAGTTCAGAGGTGGCTCTTCATGTGTGCTTCCCTCTTGATAAGCTCCCCTCTTCATTTTCTTTATTCCCCTTTTTTCAGTTATTGTAAAAAGACGTTTTTATTTAAACTTCAGAATTGCTGTTTTATGCGTTTCTCTGCTTTAATGAAGAGGAACGAGTTGTATCATGTTACTAAAAAGAGATCTTTGATAAGTGCTCAGATCAACTGGGATGCATAAAGGAAGTGCAAAATACTGAAGTTTATTCTTCCCTAAAGGAATGCGTAGCTTCCCCGACTCTTCTGGTATGCTTTCTGAAAGTGGGGCTCTTTTGTTTTTCTGCTTTTATTGCCTTGCAGAACACAAACTCTCAGAATCTTGACTGGCAGATGACAGATCCTCTGTGAATGTGTAATTTGTTGTGGGGGAAATGCAGTGTGGTGAGATCAGAGGCAGTATGGGACAGTCATTGCCTACATAAACTTGGCTCAGGGTAGCCCATGAGAGGTGGCTCATCTGCTAAACTTCTTTTAAACATGCATGAGCTTGAGTGAGTAATTAAGGAAGCAATTTCAGATACGTGTTTATATAATGCTTTTGGTAGAATCACATGAATCTTTGGTTAGGATTTGGGGAGGAGGGCATTTTGGGTAAAATGGTGTTAAGCGCTAGTCCATCCCTCAGGGAGTATGTAGATTCCATGCCACAAATTTCTAAAGTATTTCTTCTATTGTGCATTTTATTAGAGGCTTCTAGGGCTTTTGAAAGGCAAACTGGTAATACGTTTTTTCACTATGTGTAGAAGAAAACCAGAATAATTCTCTGTGTTGTCAACTATGACATGGGGCAGGAGAGGAGGGGAGATTGTGACAGTTCAAAAAGAAAATCATCATCCTGTCTTGGAGATCTCTGTCTAGTAATCAGTGTGATAGCTGATACCTTTCCTTGTAGTTCTGCTAGAATTATTTTGAATTCTCATCTTTGTGTTTGGAGCTGTATTGTCCAAGACTGATGAGATCAGGCTTTGGAAGTTAGTTTAGAACTGCTCTAGCTTTTGCTTGATCTGCCCTTCCTATCCTTCCGGTTTTTATTCACCAAATGTATACAAATGTGAATACAAAGACTGTCCTCATCTCAAATGTCTCCATCTGAGGAAGAAGATGGAATTCCTCTCCCCTGTCCCATTCCTGGCATATGGTAGCATTTATCCAGTTGCATTAAGGAGTGCAGAAGATTGGTATTAGCATATGATAATAAACCTCTCATAGCTTTAAATAAACAAAATTAAACTAAGCAAGTTAACTAGGTCTTTAGCAATGATATTCCTAGAGAGGAGCTTCAAAACTCCTCTAATGATCCACCAAATATTTGGGTTTTTGTTACCAGGAGCTGACAAATTGTACAGTGCTGTTTCTCCAGACTCCCGTGATAGTGTCTGTCTGGAGTGCAAATGATGAGCCCAAGTAGGAGTGCTTAAGCAGCACAGGCACAGCATCTTGGTGTGAGACCTGCATCCCCTCTGCTCTTAGCAGTGGGAGCACCAGCACCTTACCTCTGGATCCCCTGGCTGGCTTGCTGGTTCATGCTCAGGCCCTTACCTGCTTCAGGTTTGCTGTTTCTGCATGGACCAGAAATAAATGCATTCAAAGGTAAAGTTGCCTGCAGCCTTTCAGGGCAGAAGTTGGTTTGGAAGCAGTGTTTGGCTTTTGCTTTGAACCTGTGACAGGATTGAAGACGGTGCATTGTTGAGAGCTACAAGCCCAGATATTTTGTAACAGCAGCTGAGGGTAAAGGAAATAGTACTTAGGGCTGCTACGTAAGACAGAGAAAGGAAATGGGAGCCTCCCTCAAGTGCAGCCACTGAGCAAAATAGTTAAAAATAGCTGCTTTTCCCCTCTAGGCAGTTGTCTAAGTTGCCATAAATGTTGTTGTTTCCTGGGAGCTGGAGACAAGTCTCATCCCCTGGATTTTCTGTTCTGAGACATCAGTTATGTTTTGAGAAGCTGTTCTCTGCATGCCACTGACCATTGCAATGCAGATGCTTAAAAAAAGAAAAATAAGCACTGAGGCCTAACTTGTTGGAATGAGGAGCTGTATCAGGGTGCTTGCAGACTATAGATGATGGGTGGAAGGAGGACCATAGTGAGATGAAGTATCCTGCTGTTGCTTAGCAGCCACCAGAAAAGGGGAACAGCTCTCTGGGTTGCTGGCTGATGGGCCATTGTTGCCCACCAGTCTGGGTTTCCTTCATTGCCATCCCAGAACATTTTTTTTACCTTTTCTTTCCACAGCGGTTGAAAGTGTCTTTTTTTTTTTCCTTCAAGAAAAAGCTAAGTGTAGGGGCATAACACATTGCTGAAATTTTGTTACTCTTATTTCCTTTTCTCATCTTTGTGTATTTCTTGTGTGGGTTTTTTTGTAGCTTTTTTCCTATCTTCTGTCAGACGTTCTCCAGGTGTCTCTTCTGCCTGTGCAGGAGAGAGAAGAGGTACTTTGAGCCTGAGCACTATCCAGTTGTGTTTCTGAAATGATTTGATGTCCAACACTAGCATATAAAAATTTCTCTGAGCCCTGCCTTCTCTGCAGATTTTGAGAAAACTCTGCAACAAAAGGATATTTAAATAAGCATATGAAACACTGAGAGTTTTTTCTTTTACCTTTTTTCTGAAGCTGTTCATTTTTCACATCTCAGCTAGTGAGTTTAGGGTGAACTAAGGTGAGGGAATCCAGTGGGCTTCAATCTGAATCAAGAAAAGTGAATTTTACCCATTTACTCGGATATTGCCAATTTCTCAGTGCAGTTTGTTGAATTTTAAACTACACGTACTATGACAAAACTTTAAGGTAGTTGTGGCTATTTTTTCCCCTCTAATCAACTAATTTCCCTTCATCTCAGGTGTTATTTTTGCTAATAGTGTACCTTGTAAATTTCCTTAAGGCTCCTTGTGTGAGAGAGAGCAACCAGGACGATTGTGGTCTTAAAATTAGTGACTTGGGAATTGAGAGACAACATTTTGAGTCATCTTTGGACAACTGGAACTCCTCAGCATCCAAACTCAAAAAAAGAGGATGTAGTGTTATGAAATTCCTGAATATTCTAAATTATGCTAGTTGCCAAAGCTTAACACTATTGCCATAATAAAATCATTATGAAAGGACCATGGACACTGAGCTGGAGTTTCATTACTGTGGGAAAAACATGCCAACTGGGTGGCAGATTTCAGAATGTAGTAACAAAAAAGTACCATAGGATTAAAAGTATTGAAATCTTTTGGCATACAAATGAATAGTTGATGAAAATAGAAGAATGTATGCTGTGGAATTGTTTCATAAGTGAAGAGGTAAGACATCTGTAATGGAAAAGGTTATTTCCATAATTTACACTTTGGAAGCACAAGAAATGCTGGTGAGGTACAGGAATGCATGATAACATAATTAGAGATGAACTTTCCTTCCTAATTTTACTCTTGGCTGAATGGCTGAAGCTCTAGGCACTAGGCAGGTGTGAGGAATGAATCCTCCTCACAAGACCTAGGTAATAAAGACCTCTTCAAGCACATTAAAAAAAAATAAAATTTGGGTTAGTCACTGGGAAAGGTTGGACAGAGAGGGATTGTTTTCTGCTGAAAGTCTTTGTAGGTTGCTTAGTGAAGCTAAGTAGTTGGCTTTTGATGTTGGTATGACACATGCACACGTGTTGATGCAATTCTCTTAATACTGCTGAATACAAATACAAACTAGCTGTTGAAGTAGCTGAGTTATCTCCTAAAACCAGACAGTTGAAGGACTGGAATCTCCCTATTCAGTTAAATACTAGAACTCCAAGTAGTCCTTTCTTAACTGAAAAATTAAACCTTGCCAGGGCTGGGCACTTGCTTTACTGAAACATCTAAAAGCTTTTCTTTTCTTTAAAGCAAGTGTTCCCTGCTATTGCTATCCTCACAAATGCTAAAAAACAACTGAATTCTCAGCCTGAGGTAGAATTCTGAGTGCCAGGTGAGAAGCAGGGACCATAACCTGGTGAGATGTGGCTCTGTTATCTGCTCATGTTTCTGCTGGTGAGTTGAGGCTCAGAGTGGCTTGCCTAAAAGCATCTTCAGTTGTGTTTGGTGAAATACTGCTTGACTTCTGCACTCGTAGGCTTGTCTGGTAGCCACTGGATAATTTGTGTATTTCTACACAAATTTTTATATTTCTACACGTAATTTGTGTATTTCTAGTTCTGCTCATATTATTTCATGCTATGGGATAAGAAGTTATATGAATTTTGATTTGGAAATTGTTGTGTGTTTTGTTGGGAGATGGATTGTTTCCAGAAATGTGCACTGCCAGAAACTTCAGTTTGCAAATACATTTGCAAAGACTATCTCCCTTGAAGTATTGCATCTTCTTTTACATTTCATCTCTATTCAGTATCTTTGAATGAATCAGAGAAGATCATTTAAAACTGTTCTTAAAATGTTGAGATTTAGTTCCATAGATTACCATGAAAGCAACTGCTAGAAGTCCTAAGGAAGAAGAGAGAAAAGACAGAAAAAGCACTCTTACAGACTGTCATGCACCCAGATAGCCTGCTGAGAGCTGTCTGCAGTAAGGATATGGAAGCAATTAAAAAACAAACAAAACAAAACCGAAACCTTTATATATTGAAAACAAGATGTCATTAAAATCATCTCTTGCTGTATCCTTTGAACCTAGCAGTTTATTTCCTACTGTTTCTGACTACAATAGTATTTTTTCCCCTAAGAGAACACTGTGGCCAGAATCATGGAGTAAATGCCATGTCTTTAGAGAGTGAGCAAAAGAAAAATAAAATAAAAAAAGAAGAGGGGAAAAATGTGCTGCTTCTAGAAAGCAAAGTTGCTTTTCTTTGGGGAGTACAAACATTTCCAGTGTCTCTTTCCTCTGTTTCAGTTGCATCTTCTTCCAGGTTTTTGATCTTTTGATTTGGTTTTGACCTCCTTTCCTTTTGTCTGCCTGCCTGAGCAGCGATGCTGCTTTCTCTGCTGCACTGTGCTCTGTCTTCTCTCTGCTTGTCACCCGTTAGCATTCTCAGTGCCTTGGTTTCTTCCTGCTTTCCTCTATTTCAGCCCTTCAGGTGCCAAGGAGCTAAGGTGAGAGCTGTGTTTGCAGTTCCAGTTTTACCAGAGTCGGTGCTTGGCTGCTGGAGGAGGAGCTGAAGGCAGGTTGACCCCAGGTGGCTGATGAAGCAGCTGAGTACATTTTACCTGCCTGCAGAACCAGCATCTGCAACAGGCCAGCCTGGAAAGACTGTAGAGCATGTCCAGTGCTGCTTGTCTGTGAAAAACTGAGTTTCCAAACAGACTCTTAATAAGTTTTTCAGAGGCCTATAATTTTGGTACTTTGTCAAGAAAATGAGCAATCCTCCCTCTATTCCCTTTCCACTTCCCCAAATGAAAAAAAGAGTTAGCCACAAACCAACCAAAAGCCACACCCTGTGTATGAGGCAGCCCATCTGCCACATCTTAAATTCAGCTTCTACCAGTTTTAGAATTTGTCAACAGAATACTTTCAAAAAGTGTTTTATTATGGACTTCACAAGCTATTTTCTTCCAGTCTTATTCTCAGGCAAGACAGCATCATTTTAAAAGAATCTGGGTTTTATTTCTGGGTAAAATAGTAGAAAAGCACTTGCTGCATGAAATCTTTGTCCACACTGATAGTTTGGCAAATGTTTTAAGCAACCAAAAATAGAGTTCTTCTAAGATGTGTCAGTTCCTTAATTACAGGCAGAGTTCCAGTCTTGGTTATAATAAATATAATTATTCCCTCCCCTTTCAATTTAAATTAAGAGTAAGTGAATATAAATAATGTCAACCCTACTGTCCCTCAGTGTGGTCCCTAATTGGATAACATGGAAAAGATGGTTAACAATGCAGTTAGTTTAGGAGAGGTCCTAAAACTTGAAATTCAAGTTATGTATGTGAATGTACTGAGCTGAAAGACAGGAATACTCATGGTGGTGGTAACTCTAGCAAAACCAAATCATGATAAAAAGGCAATGACAATCAGAACCAGTGTGTTAATGCAATATGTGTGACCCATTTTACCTGAATTGCTATCATGGCTTCCACTGTTTTGCAGTTTTGATAAGAACTTTCCTTCTGCTTCAATTTGTTTTGTGACATTATGAATAAATTAAAAGAACCCCACCAATACTCAGTAAAATAGTTTTGTGGGGCTTGCAGGGGGAAATCTGTAACTTTGTTTAACACTATTTTTTGAAGAAGATAAGGGAGCACTCCATTATCCAGTGATGGAGAGTTCACATCACTGATCTTCTGCAGCTTGCCCCTACTCCCGATGCTCCTCACAGGAGTTGGGGGCTCTGGAGGACAGAATTCTAGTGACTGCTGAAAGCAGAAGGGTTTGTACTCAGCTGAGTGTTTTTAATGGATCCATTTGCAAGTTATGTGTCTTCCTGCAGAGCATAAACTTATTCAGAGCTGTCTGTACTCTGAGTTTTACAGTCATGCTTTCAAATAACAAAATCTTCCATCCCCATGGAGAGACTTTTGTGTTCCCTCTCCAGGGACTGCCCCAGTGACACAAACTCTGTGTCTGACAACTAGTTTTACACATGGAAGATTGCTCTCAAGGCCTTTATAGGAGGAGTAAAATGTGTCATCATTCCAGGTATGAAGGCAAAGGTAGTTTCCAGTGGCTTATGAAAGTGAAGGGGTGCAGCTGGCCTGTGTGCATGAGGGACCTCCTTGTTCCCTCTAGATTTTAAAGACTCTGCATGATGCGGGACAGTTTCCTAAGGGAACCAGAAAGAGATTTATTAAATCTTAATTGACTTGAGACTGCTTTGTCTGGGCATGAGGCATGATGAGTCTTCAGAGCTGTACAAGAGACTGGCTCAAAGACACAGGAGGGAGTCAGTCTAAAGTACCCTCTCCCCTTGCTCTACCAATGTACTCCACTTGAAGCCTCCAGGGGCTGTGTTGAAGTAGTTGTCCTTCTTGGAGGGGAATATTGTCCCCATCTTGATGAAACACATTTGATGGTACCTGCTCCAGGTTTTTCAGACATTGCCTGATTGAACTCTGGCTGCTGGGGAGGATTCTGGTGAGTGGGCATCTTACCACCAATGCTGTAAATTCCCTGATGCTGCAGTTCCAGTCACAGCTTATGATGAAATCATGTAGCCAGTAAATTATTTACAGAGGCAGGGAGAGATTGGCAGAGGTGCCCTCATTGTGAAGTGAAAGCTCCCTAAAGCAATGAAACAATAAAAGACTAGAATTGGAGCAGAATTTAAATGAAGTAAGGGTTTTGTGGCAGCCAGCCAGAAAGCCAGATCGGGTTTTCTCAAGTGTTGGCTGTGTTTGTCTTCATTATCTAATGCTGCAGAAGCACTGGAGTGCTTGTTAGAGCTTTCTGGTTTTGCCTATGAGGTGACTAAAATGTGTGATTGTCATGGCATCTTCTAATAATTGCTGCTATGGTTTTGCTTATGAAGAACTTGGAAGAGATTCACAGATCCTCTTCTCTCCTCTCAAGGCTGGAGAGGCAAGGTCACTTCAAGTCAAGCTGGGTTAGAAATGGGGTGTGCTTACCACTCTTGGTGTGCCTGAAATACCATATTTAAAACAATAACAGCAAAAAATCTACAGTCCTCCCTCTCCTCCTCCAAACCTGCTCCCACCCTCCACACCCTGGGCAAAAACCTGGCTGAGAACAGACTTGTTAAAAACCTCAGTTGTGATTCTCATGCAGAGTTTCCTTGGGTCTCCAGGGTCCCTGCTCAGTCTGTATCCTTGTCTGAACAGAACATGGGGCAGGGGTAGCTACCTGTTTTGGATGAGAGTAAGGGAGAAAGGCAGCAGAAAGAAACAATTATTTTAAGGGAAATTTGGAAAGAACTTAAATTTTGGTATCTTGTATATTCTTGCTTCTACCACAAACTTCAATTTATTCTCTAACATTAACTTTATCATTTAATATCTAGCAATAATTTCCATTGCTTATATCAATACATCTTTTAAAAGCAGTCTGTTTACAATGATTAAGAGTATGATTTATTTCCAAAAGTTTTCTGAAGCTGCGAGCAAAGTCTTGAAGGTAGATTTTCCCTCCCCTCTCTGAAATGGCTACTGAAGCATGCAGACAAACTTTTCTGGATGTCTCTAAGTATTCTTCATAAGCAGTTGTAGACATCTTGCCTTGTTTTTCTAATCCTTAACTGTTTGCTGTGATTTCCTTATGATTTCATTAAAAGCAAGCCATTATCCCACAAGAAACTTGGTTTCAGAGTTAATATAAACCGCTGGAAGAAATTATATTGTTTTTTTCAGCAGTTTCCATTAACTCTGAAACTAATGGTTTTGGCTTATGTTTTGGTTAAGACAGGATAGAAAATTTTAGAACAATTCTGTGTAACTATTAGTGAACTCTTTAATGAATGATTTACCTATCTTTGCCATTCTTAACAGCTGTTTAATATACAATTCTATCTGCATTTCTTTTAGGTGAACCAGTTTTACCAAGAAATAATTTTTTTTTGTCCTTCCGCCTTTTAATTTTTTCATTCCTGTTTTTTTCATTTCAGGAATTTCTCTATGGAGACGGTACTTAATGTGGCTTTGAAGATGCCATACAAATACATAACCATGAATACAGAATTAGATTTTTGCACAGGGTTGCTTTTTTAAAAAATGTTTGCAAGTAGTGAGAGCTGAGGTTTGGTCAGGATGTGCCCTTTGATGTAGGGAGAGGCAGAAAAGTGCTTACAGTTCTTTTCCTACTTGTCCCCAGTTATTTGTCACATTCTGGCAAGGGTCTGCAGGAACCAGGCAGGAGGCTGCAGTTCCTGAACCTAGTGATTTAGTCATCCCTTTACACCAGCAATCCATTAAGACATCTCTCTCTTCCAGCTTCTCTCCTGCTCCTAGCTGTGTGTACCTTTCTCTCCCTTGTACTCATCTGGAACCCTTAATTAAGCAGGTTTAAGTCACTAACCTGGCAGAAATGTAAGTGGTGTGCTTGTGGGGTTACTGACCTAGTTCTCTGCCAGACTGGTGAGCTGCAGCAGCTCCTGAGGGCTCCTGCTGTGGGTCAGCTCCAACACTTGTGAATAGTGGGGGTGTGCAGCACTTGGGTACCAGGCTTTGAAATTTTCCATGTGGATGTCAATTATTCTGAGAGAGAAATGAGCTCTGCCTGCTCACTGTACCTATTCAGGAGCTTCAAGGCTGTTAGAGGTTGAAACAGTGTCTGTGTGTATTAGATTCTGCCTGTGCACTTAGATTCTTATGTGTATATTAAATTTAAAGAGCCTGCAATGCTTCCCTCTGCTGCAGAATGGGCTGCATTTCTTCTTTTGTGTTCTTGGACCAAAGTGTCATAGCTGGCTGTCTAAAGTTACCTGGTAGAACGTGCACTGGACATGGTTTGCATCTGTTTGTAGAGCATGATTCCTCTGGATATGAGATGAATGATTGAAGCAAACAGAACATTATAATGTTATAACTGAGTACTTCAAATATAAAATGTATTGTAGAATTTTTAGAAGAATTTTGTGTTTGTGTAATGTGCAAAATGGCTTACAAGGTGTGAGCAGATGGAAGAAATGCTTAGTAATACAAGGTCCAGGTGATGGACTAGTTAAGTTAATGAGACACTAATTTTTAAAACTTGCAGGAAAAAAATGCACCTGTTGCTGTGTCTTTTTCCTCTAGCAGCTCTTCTTCAAAGCTGTATTTCCTTCATCAACACATGTATTCATCTGCCTTCCAAGCTGAAATATATGCCTGCTCAGTTTTTTGTGTTTTAGTAACCATTTACCTTAGATAGATTGAAAAGATGTTCTGAGTGATCAAACACATTTTTGTGTTTCATTATTGTCAAAGTTCATTCTCATAAAACTAATTTGAGGTCTTTTTTGTAGTGATACAGTGCAATTGTCTCGCTTGGTAATCTTTTACATCAGCTCTTTGAAACTCTCCCCCATCACAATGCCTTTACCTTATCTTAGAGGAAGACCTGAGATGTTTGCATTGGACTGCAGCACAAGTAGTCTTGAATTTCATGTGCATTGTGTGTAAGGGAAGGAAAGTCTGATTATTGGCAACACCAGGGGCTCCAGAGGCAACTGGTCTTTGTCCAGATCATTTGGAGTGAAGTTACTGGGGGTCAGCACAAAGAAGGAAGTAGCAGGTTTATTGCTAAGAAATGGCTTGGGAAATGTCTGTGCAAGGTGATTACTCACAGGAAGCTGTGTGGGAGTAGAAAGTCCAAACAGGACAAAATTGGCAAGTTCCCAGATCTCAGGGCCATCACTGATTTTCTGCTTCAGTTTGAGTGGTGGTTGATGGGGTTGCTAGAGGCTTGTCAGAGTTGAGTGTAAAATGGTTTTCAGGAAGGAAATCACATTGGTTGTAAATAATCCAATTAAATTTTAATGCAGAAAGTATACGGGTGTCTGATTTCTCTGGGACAACTTCTGTCATTCATAGTTACTGAAATAATGAATGTTTTCTCTGTAGTTTATTTAAAGGTATCTTCAGAGACCCTCTTTGCATATTCTATCAAAATAAATGCAAATGAACTACCCACTAGTCCATTCACTGAGCTATCCAAAATGTATTAAAGCACTTCAAAAGCACTGAGCCAAGTGAAGGTTTTGTGTCCTCAAGTGGTATCAGTAACACAGCAGATACTTCACTTCTTTAGGAGCAAATTTGGAATTTCTTCATCTGTTGGTAGATGTACTTGGTATTAGGTTGCTGTGGAATAGGTGCTGTTGTCTTTCATCTCCACAGAGGTTGAAGAATTAGTGCTGTGGAATTTACTTTGCAAAGGCTTAGTAGTTTACTATTCTTTGTACAATTCTATACTGTATTTACTCAATACAGGGCAAGGTTACAGCTTAAAATTTTGTGAAACTCCGGTAAAAGCGCTGTGACAGTCAGCTCAATGATTTTAAGAAATAAAAAGGCGCTAATCCTACTTCAGTTTGGTTTAGGAGGCAGAGTAATGGCCTTGGGGAAAAAAAGAGAATTATTCCTGGATTACTGAATAACAGGCTTGTCTAGAGTTATTGAGCAGCTGATTAGAAAAAATCTTTGTCTAACCACAAGTGGTCCATGGAGCTCGAGAGAATCAGTTGTTCACAACTGATGTGTAAAAACCATATTAAACAATTTAAAACTGCATTGTCTCAATTAAAAGTGTGGCTTAAGGGCTGATGTTTTGGGAACTTTCTGTCTAAAGAGAGAGAAATTTCTTTCATCCTCTATTCCCATGCGTAGTTTCCTTGATTTATAGGAGAAGGAGGCTCGTTTAGGGCTTGACTGTATTGTGCTTTTCTGTGAACTTTAGGGCAGACTTTTTCTGCAGGGAAAAAAGAAATGTTTGAGCTGGTTGTGTGGGATACACTGATTTTCATTACAATTTCTTAAATTTCTGCAGTGATTTAATTTTTTTTAATTTTTTTTTTTTTTAGGCCGTATTTCTGTCACTGGGTAAATAGCAAGTGGTGAGAATGCATAAGTGTTGGGTTTTTCTCCTTTGTTTTATTTTGAGGCGTTTCTGCTTGAGAAGCCTTGCTTTGTGGTGCTTCCCAGCCCTTCTCTTTTGTTTCACCCAGGCCACCCTAGAATGGTTAAATATGCTAATCCCTGGCAGCAGGGAGGGTAAAGCTTTTTAAACTTTTTGGTTTTGTGAGCCTTTGGTTACTTAAGATAATAAGAAAATGTAAATAATAAAGTTGTGTAGGTGATGTGCATAATTATTTGCTGAGCAGAATACTGCAGACACAGATTGCTTTTGAAAGACTTGTAGAATAAAATGGGAGAGATGGGAAGGCATAGTGGAGGGCATTTAAACATCAGATTTGCAGAGCTGTCATCAGTGTTTCTTGCTTTACTACTGGAGTGTACTTTTTTTTTAACATGACCTGGTAAACAGATGATTTTTGTAGTGAATTGTGGACATTTTTAACAGGAGCTTACAGGTACTAAGGCTTCAGTTCTCTATTCCAACACTGTAAAATCCTTTCAAGACTGAAACAGGCCATTGCTAGCAAAATGTAGTGGTGGTGCTGTTCTTCATGCAGGCCACTTCATGTCATTACCTTCCTGAATATCAAATAATGGACATTAGAGGGCATGGAATTGCATTTAAGATTTCTAGTTGCTTGACATCCATATTTGCATTTAGTTGGCTAAAGCCCATTGTTTTTTCTTTTTTTTTTTTTAAGAAAGTTGTGATTTGATACAGTTGGCCCTTTTCAAAGAAGAGGGAGAAAAATTTCCAGAGCTGTTTTGGGTTTTGTTTTTTTTTTTTTATTATTATTATTTTAGCTGAAAATGGTCTAATCTCTGTACTTGGAGAGAAGCCAGGAAATTGTATTGAAAAATATGATATGTTTGTGTGTCTAACATTTGAAACTGCCAGGCAGTATTGAAAATCATCCAAAAAACATATGCAATGTGAGTGTAGGGTTTCAGAAATGTTCTGCTCTGTCACTGGCAGCACCAAGTGAGGAGCTGGAGGGAAATGTAAGAGCATGAAACCTTTTCATACCCTGAGCAGTCAGCTGGCTGAGATGCCTTTTAATCAGTGGGATGATCCCTGTAGATGATGTGCATCGAGTTATACCTTTTGTCTCATGCTGAAAACTAAGGTCTTATGTTCATTTTCTCCATATATCAGGAGTGCTGAGAGGCCAGGGCTGTGTGTCTCCCCTGTCTACTTCATGCTGAACATTACACAATGGATTGGTGGTGGTGAAATAAATAAGAAGTGCAATTTTTGGAGCACATGGTTGCCCTGTGAAGAAGGAAGAGGTGGAAGATGAATGGCCTCCACCTGACGCCCGGTCCATACGGTGGGGGAGGCCCAGTGCCCTCACAGCCCCCTTGCTCTGCTGCTTTTCTGCTGCTTTTCTGCTTCATTACCCTGATGAGGGCATTGTTGGTGCCTTTTCACTCTCCCCCCCTCTGTCTGATTCAAAGGCTGCTTTGGTGCAGCTAAAGGAAAATGTCTTTCACCTCCCTTCTCTCTGAAAATATATCCTGCATAGCAAATATTCAGAGCTGTGATTATGGAGCTCTTTTCAGATTATCTGTTACAAAGGCAGATTTAAATGAAATCCAGACTAAAATTTCAGTCCAGTTTGGTGAGAAAGTGATAAATGGAATAACAGGTTTTTCATGATAGCAGCTTGCTAAATTACAGGACGCTGGTTATTAAGAAGAGCAAACATGTCTGTCTCCTCCATGCTGTTAATTATGCAGAACCTCTGTCTCTTCTCAAAGATCCTTACATATAAATCCTTATTTTTTGCATTTCACGAATGTTAATTTGTATAAATTTCACAGTCAGAAATTAGCAAAGTGAGATGATGTTAGTGCAAACGCTTTCTCCAGTACCTTACAGTAGGTTGCTAATGCAATTTAAAATCATATTTAGGTATAAATGTGGTTTAACATTTCAGCTGATAGCTGTACTATGCACAGATTGAAACGTGTGATTAATGTAGGAATGGATTGTCACAGCAGTGCTAACTTAGACCTTCTTTGCCACTTTTGTGCTGATAGACTCTATCTACTGCCTTCCAGCATCTCTTCAGAGCCTTGCTCTCTCTTCTGTTTCTCCTGTCCATGCTCCTTTGTTTGCTGCTCAGCTTTCCCACACCCTGTTTGTTCTGTTACTGCTGTGTTTAATTGGTTTGCCTTTGCTAAATTGTCCATGCTCAGAGCTTCATTGAACAGCATGCTGTGAAATGCCTTTCCTGGGAAGCAGAGTCTTCTTGGCAAGTGTCATCCAGGGATACCTGTACCCCCTTCCCTCTCAGCACTGGGGAGATGGTACCTCTTATCTATAGCATCTGGTATGACTCCCCTTTGTGCTTGTTAGAGCTCATCCTCAGGTTTTACTCAGGCTCTGGGTCTGGCTCCCCTGCTCAGCCATACATGATGGAGCAGTCAGCTTCTCCCTGGCCTTGGGAAAGTGTGCTCCATGTGGGTAAGGCTTGGGATGGAGCCTCTCTTCTGGCTGGAGACAGCAAGTGCTGGTCCTAGCCTAGGATTTACTTGGGATGTTCATTAGGTACTGCAGACAGCATGCAGCCAAGGCTTTTAATATCAGCTTGGAAGGCCAAGTGCTTCTGCTAAACACTGTATACCTGCTGTGTATATGTAATTAATGTGTCTTAAACTAAAGGCTTGGGATGAGAACTGCTTTCAGCATGAGATGGTCAAGGCAGTAAACTTCCTAAAGGTTATTTTTGAGCTCAGGCAGTGCTGGCATTGAGCCTGAGGAAGTGGGGCTCTTTGATGGTTCCTGGCTGATAATTTACTGAAGTTACACTTTTTAGCTGGAACTCGCCTGCCAGTGGGATCTGAACGTGTGGTTTCATGCAAGGAAAGGAAAGGAAATGTTTTGTGTCCTGTTAACAGGGATTTGGGTTATACCCTGTAATATGATAGTGGGTCAAACAGTGAAATTATAATGTTAATGAAGTTTGCAAATTATTGCTGAGGGGAGTGATATTTCATTCCAAATAATTTAAACCTGTGACTCAAACAAGTAAATCCCACTCCATGACTCAACAAGAGACCACTTTCTCTGAATAATTCACTATATTCTGGTGAAGTTGTTGTTTGTTTTTTTTACTTGAAACTAAATGTAGAGCAGCTTAGAAGCGGAGAAAGTGCCATTCATTATATAGTTGGCTTGTACTGTGATATTGTTTTTCCTTTATAAAAGCTTGTAGTCAGAAAAGGAAATCATAGAAGATGGGCATGAAGCATTAAAATTATTGTCATTTAGAAAATGTGGAAGTATGAGGGGGCATTACATGCTTGAGCAAACGGTATTGAGGAGTGTCACTGAGCTGCTGTGTTTTATTGTGCTAAAGGGGTTACCTGAGTGCTGGGAAATAAACTGGGCCCTGGCTGGAGCTCCACAACTGTCTTACTCCTGTCCTCACCTTTTCCTTTCCCTGGTGAGACCCAGTAACTGGAACACCAGCTCCACAGGTCTTCTGCACCCTTATTAAAGCTGACCTGTGCTATATTCCAAATCACATGAGAAATAACGTGTTAAAGAGATAAACACCACCACCTAACAAAAATACAGTGTAGTTTTCACATTTCCTATTCTTGCTGAGCTGTGAATCATTTTCTAAAAACAAGCATCTCAATCCTTTCTTTTTCTTCAACTATAAATGATTGATACCATAGTTTCTCAGAGCCGTAAAGCTATTTTTGTTTTGATTATGTTAAAAGTGTATTCTTTGTATCATTTACAGGATAAACTGCTAGTAGTTTGTAACTTCTCTGAAATAGTCAATTATTGAGGCAACAGTGGCTCTAAAGATCAAACAGGAATGTTTTCTTCTGGAATGAAGTTCTGCTAGGCCAGAAGGACTTTCAGCTCTGAGGCCACTTCTTTTTCACACCTCCCCCCCCCTTCTGTGTTTAACCTATGATTTCCAGCTGGTTAAGATCTGAAGCTTTATAAAAAACCACAGTAGCTCTGAGCAGCAGCAGGATAAAAATCTTTGCATCAGGGTGCTACCCCTGCTGAATGCTGTGAAGAGCCAAGCTGGAAATCTGTGCTGTGAGACAGGGAGTGCAGGGAGGGGGTTTCAGCCAGGGACTGGGTGAGTGTGTGGTAGGGATGGGGAGCTAGAAAGAGGGGTACAGCCTGCTGCCAGGTAGGGCTGCCAGCTCTCTCAGCTGCTCTTCCATCATCTTCAACAGCTTGTTCTGCAGATCTGCAAAAGCAACTCTTTTCCAGACTTTTCTTCGGAAATTACAGTCTCAGTAATCAGTTTAATAGTTTGTTTGGGAAAATTATGGCATTAGCAGAGCTGGGGAGACCTCTTCTACCTGAAGAAATAAATGGTGGCTTTTGTTGATGGTTGTACTGGGCGTACAGCAAAGTGTGTACAGTGCTGGTCTCTGTTTGGAGAACAGACCTTGATAATGAATCAGAATATTCATAAAACCAACACATGGCCCCTCAGCATCCCCAGAACTTGCAATTTCAGCTAAACCCCTTTGTGGAGATGTGTTAGACAGACTGCCATGCAATTTACTGATTGAGACCCATAGATACATTTTTGTATAGAGAGGGATGATGTCTTGAAGGTATTAGTTACTGGTTTCCAGATGCTGGCCGTACTGCAGCTGATGGCAGTGCTATTGAATGAGATAAATGGTGGTGAAGGAGGCTGTGTGCTGTGACACACTGCTGTTTGTACAGCTGCAGAGCAGTTAATAGAGACATAAAGCAGCATGCCCGAATGGGGATCTGAATAGCCCTGTGTTGTCTGAAGACCCAGCACATCCTCAGTTAGCTGGGCTGCCTTTCCAGGAGGGAAGCAGCCTCTCCCATTCCAGGCTCTTAATTGAGCATTTTCTGAGAGTGGGTACAGTTAGGTTTTAAAGCTACATTTGTTTTACAGCGCAGATCAACCGCCAGTGTTGTCTGAAAGAAAATGTGCTGCTTGTGTGCTTTTTCAAAGGGATTCAGCATTATTCTGAGGCTTGCACAAACTGATGTTGGGTCAGTGCAATGGTGCTGTCTGGTGCTTGTAGGGCTGAGGAATCTGGGGAGAAGGAAGCACAGAGAAGGATGGATGGACACTGAGCTGCTGGCACTCCGACACAGAGCTGGTACTTGAGCTAGAAGGAGCTGATTACAATTTCTTGTGGAGTAGCAGTTTTAAGTTTTATGGGGTGCTAGCCTCAGAGAGGGCAGCACATACTGATGGCTATTACTGTCAAGAAATGGTAGCTCTGCAAGTATACCAGAATAAAAACCTAAAAATTTGAAATATTTCTGACCAAGCTGAAAGTCTCAGATTTTTCTCTCCAGACTAAAAAGGTAAGTTCCTTTAAATATTTAGTATGTTCATGCTGCAGACATTCAGCAGTTCCTGGTATGTAGGAAAAGTATCACTGACCACTGCAGCTTGTTTAATTAGTAGTGCTGGTACTGGTGAGGTACAAAATAAAATTAAAAATAATCACAGAAGCTTTTGGTGACTTTTTTCTAACCTTCAATTATTACATGTATCCCTCACATTTATTTCAAAGTATCTGTTTGATGGTTTAGAAGGTTGTAAATTTCCTTGACATAATCTAAATCATGCTGCAGGTTCTTGGAGCTGTTTATTTGTGACCTGGGAACTTTGTAGCCATAGGCTCTGCCTGACCTCATTATGCCTAAAAGTAGCTGAGATAGTTAGAAGGAAGTAATTTCATCAGAGTTTTGCTTTTTTCACAAAATATCCACAAGGGAGAAGTTATTTCCTTGAACTCATTTAAGTTAAAAAAAAAAAAAAATCAATCAAATCTGAGTTTCTGAATAATTATGAGCTGAGTCATCTCCAGTTAGTTAAGCAGACAAGTGTATGTGGCATTTTTCTGTGCCTTGATGGCATGCCAGAAATGTGTAATCAAATTTGCATGTCTGGATTTGCATTTAGTAACTAAAGCTCCCTGGATATAATTTAGAAAATAATTTTTGTATAGATATTTGGTTTAAGAATTTAGACAACAATTTAAGAAATATCTGCTTGTTGTTGCTGCTAATGCCAGTATCTCAGTTGCTTGCAAGTCAGATATTGATACTGCTTGAATTTTTTCTCAGACCCGAACTTTGTTACAGGACACCCGTCAAAAATTGCAGACAATCCTTCACAATGCTTAAAAATATAGTGTCCAAAAAAAAGAAAATTTAAGTTACACTCCCTACACATCTGTCAAATGGCAATGGCAACTTAAACCTTCTCCTTTCATTTTCCCCACCAGTGACTGTAATAGTTCTTGCTGTTTCCCTCCAGTATTTTTTTTTTTGTCAGGATGAGAAGTGACACCATCCCCATTTCCCTCTTCTTGACTTCTCTGAGAGGTGTGCCAAGGAAGCCCAAGTGTTTGAGGTCAGCCAGGAAATGATTTTTTCTTTCCGTAAGAGCCGAGCCATCTGTCGGCTCTAACAGCCCCTGCGATAAGGACTCGAGACAGTGTTCTCTGGTGTTCTGGGGATTGCTTCCATTTACATCAACTGGAGGACAAAGGGCTGAGTCTCCAGGGCATAAGGATGTTACTGGTCTGTAACCATATTGCTGTTTGAAAATCAAAGCTTGTAAGCATCCTGCAAATGCTGCCATAAGCAGTAGTAGAGTGCTCGCCTTTCCTTGCACCCTTCCTGCTCCTGACCCTTCATTCAGGCCAGGAAGGTGCAGAATATCAGAACGTCACCTTGGAAAGGAGGGATGGCTTCTGTAAACTCAAAAGGAGATGAGACAAGAGCTGGGTTAATATCTTGTAAATGATTTTTCAGAGTAGAATCAGAGCATCTATCAGGAATTTTAATTGTTATTTCTTCCGTGTGTTTTTGGCAATGGGAGTTCAATGGAAAACTAATGCATTTTGATGGAGTGTTAATTTTTACTTGAATATTAAAACAGCAGTTTTAGTTCATAGTGGCACCTGGAACAATTTTTTGGTTGTTCTTGCTTCTATAATGCTGACTTCACAGAACAGTAGAACCACTGAACTCAGTTCACAGTGGCCTGGTTTTTGTCCCTGGATGGCTGTATAAGTGTCTTTCTTCCAGTCTTCTATCATTTCCCTAGAGGTAAAACAACACTGGACTAGTTTACAACCTTCACGGTACCTTTTTTATTTAATACTTTTACATTTATCGTTTTCTTAAGATTTCGATTCAAGGACATGCAGCCATTCCTACAAATTGCCTCCAGGGAGCTAGGCAGAACAGATAGGCAGCAGTGAAACTCTGGATGCAGCATAGTGAGTCAGGGAGAAATCTCCTGCAAAGGGTCTAATTCTGGCTCTGCTGAAATACGTGACAGAACTGCCACTGACCTCAATGAAGTCAGCCCTTGGGTTGTGAAGGGACTTGAATTAATACCTCATATAGTTCTTCTCTCATTCTGGTGACATTTCACACAGGCATTTGGGTGCAGAAGTTGTGATACCAATTGTTTTATTTATTTTCGGAACAGCAAAAATAGGTGAATTTGTCTGTGTGGTCTTTGCAAGAGCAAATTCTGCAGCAGATGTCCCTGGTAGTCTGTGGAGGCTTTGTGGGAGAGGAGAGAGAGGCACCTTCTAAAAAGCAAGATAGACGTGGCATTTTGTTCCATCTGGAATCTGAGTGTGCTGCACCAAGGAAGCTTCAAGAGCTGCAGTTGCTATAGTGATACTTGCAGGGATGTTTTTCAGAACTTATTTTCTTTGAACACATACAAAAGATAAAGCTTAAGAATATAAGAATTGACAACCTCAGAGTCATCTAGCTTGAAGTAGTGACTTCTGTGGAATCTTCTTAATCAAGTTATGCATATCTAGGAAACTGTATAAAATGAAATGAAGGTATGTTTTGTTCATGCTACTGCAAAGAGTAGGTTTTGTTTTTTAACAAAATTCTTGATTCTTTTACGATAGTGTTTGTGCCAGTGTAGGATTAATGTTAGTGTATGCTTCAGGAGAAGGTGTTGGAGCTTTGTGTGTGTAGATCCCACAGGACTCAACTGTTTGTAATGCTTTATAAACAGACACTGCTGTGAGGAGCTTGTCTGATTTTAGATGAAAGCTCATCAAGCCATTGCACTCCTTCCTTTGCCTCCCCCTGGTCCATGGCACCTGCTCTGCCTGGGGAAGCCAGGGAGACCTCCAGTCTGTCTCAGCTTCTGACATCACCTCTGACTCTAACACTGCTGCTTGGCACTTGGCTGGAATTTAACAACTTCAGTGCAATTTAAGTGAAGTGCAAATGGTGACGTGTGGATACTGAAAAGTTGTAGAAGTGAGAAATGTGGATTAGGTCTGGAGATGGGAGAAGTTCTGGCAGAGCTGGGAGCGCTGTGCTTGCCAGAGCTGCTGTGCTGGTATTAAGTAGGAGGTACGTTTAAGTAATCTTTCTTTCCCCTGTAAAATCTCATGTCTAAAAAGGAACTTTTAGCTCCATTGGAACAGTTCCGGTATCTTCCACCTCTGCCCGGAATGCTTTCTTTTAATTCTTAAGAAATCAGTGTCACGTTGGATTGAAAATTGCAAGTGGGCACTGTTTTATTGTGGGGGTAGAGGGGAACAGAATCTAAAAAACCCACTTTTGCTCTCACCATCTGGTGTTTCTGGGTTATAGAGCAGACCTGGTTAAGGAGAGGACTGCCAAATTTGTGTGTGGGTAGGAACAAAGCAGTATGGGAGAAGTCTCCACTGCCATCGTTCTTGCTCTGCAGTGCTGTACCTGTCTGCAGGTGAGCACACAGAAGCTGCAGAGGCTTCCTGGAGGGGTGCTGGTGCCAGCCATATCTGTGGCCCAGACAGGTCTCTGGAGTGTCCTTGCCTTCCTTCTCCCTTCGGGAGTTACACGAATGTTATCCCATGCACTCAGAGAAGGAATTACTTCCCCTGCATATGGACTTTGGTAAGCACTGTGGTGTAACAGGCAACAGGAGAGTCATGGCACAGCTTTGATCTGTCCTGTTTGGATGAAATCCCGAGCTGGTTCCAGTCTCAGTTTATTTACAGTCAGAATAAAGACACAGCTTAATGACTGAAGGCAGTAAATGCCAAAGTGTGGAGGTCAGGTCAGAGGCTGAAGAACAGCAGAGATAATGACAGTGGGGCCACACAGGGTGTCAGCTTTGTGGGGGTGCAGTGCTGGGGATGGGTTTCAGCACAAGGCTGGGTGACCAGGGGACACTGACTTGGGGTTGGCAGCTGCTGGCAGGAATCATGCTGTATGCCTAGAGTGACCTAGAAAAGGTGTACTGGTGCTGGTGGGAGAAACTGGCATCTGCTCTCCTGGGGGAACAGGCAAGGCAGTGATGAGCAGATGGGAAAAGATCAGTGGGAGACTGAATCCTGCCAGACCTGGGAAGGCAAAATGGGGAGTGCAGTGGGGTTAAGTACTCAGAGGGGAAATAGCAAGATGGAGACCAAGGGCTTGCAAAAGGGACGTGGAAGGGAAGCAAATAATAATGAACTCTGTACTGGGGAAGACCTGCCCATGGCTCCAAATGTGTGGGACAGATCTGCACTCACTCTTTCAGCAGCTTTCAAAGTCACAGCGAATGATGGTATTTTATGAGTAAAGTCACTTGGGGTATTCAGAGATTGCTGAATTTCATCATACCAATATTTCCCATATTTTTCAGTTACAAGTTAGTAATATGGCAAAGCCTATGAGCTGTCATATCTTGCTAACATTCTTTAAAGCTGCAGATCTCCATAAACTCGAGTTTCGTGCAGAAAAGCCAGTTCTTTTATTTGTTTACATTTTTCCTCTGCTTCCCTATTTGGCTTTGTACTGAGCTGAAAGAGTTTCAGATGAAGGGAATGGTGGCTTTCTGCTGGGAGGCTGAGTTCTGTAGTTCATGTACTCACTAATTGGGTAGAGAAACCTTAGGCATGACTGAATTAAATGCCTTTTTTTTTCTCTCTCTTTTTTTTTTTTTAATCCATGGAATCCTCCTTTCCCTCTGTACCTGACTGTCAGTGACTTGCTGACTTGCTGTCACTGATGGGAACAGTTGCACATTTCCTCTGTGGAACTTTCTTCATTACCCTACAAAGATAAGGTGGATTTTGGTGTTCTGCTCTTCTCTTTAGAGAGAAGAGACATATCTGCCAACATTTTTGTTATTTTACTTCCAATTTTTCATCAATATCCATGTTGTACATCGTTAGGTTTGGCCTTCTCAGACAGCACTCACATCATCCTAATTAGAGAGGGGACAGAGGGAGAAAGGATTAATGAGCCTGAGCAGGAGCTGGGCTATTTTGGTTTTTTTCTCCTCTATGAATTACAACTGATTCTGTTACTAGGAACTTCTTCACTGTCATTTCTGTTAGTATTATTCTGGTCTCTGAATAATCCAGTGGCTGGGTAACATTAAACCCACATCAATCAAAGTGTTTCCTGTTTTCTCATCCTCATTGTCCTTGGTGACGTGCAACTGTGATTTAGAATAAACAAGATGTAATGGAAAATACTGCTTTTAAAGAAACCAAAGAGGTTGTACATGAACCTGTCTGTTGAACCCCTTAGCAACCTTTGCTTGGGTGGATGGATAGGGACAAGGTTTTATATAAGGGTGAGAAAAGCTTCCAAACCTGAGAGGTTTACCTTTCAGTATTACGGGAGAGAGACAGCAAGCAAGTTTTCATCATTTGATATGATGATATCAAATGATTTCATCATTTGGAGAGTAACCACCTTGTAAACAAAGAAGCTGAGGATAAAACTGTGGTAAGCTTCTTTTCTTTAACTACTCTGCCTCATTCAGACAGAGCTTTTGAAAAGAGCCATGTGAATGGCTGTTGTTTCATCTCCTACAGAGGATGTTCAAAGATCTTTAAATCCCCAGAAGGTGAGGGAAAGAAGACAAACTAGAGGAGAAGCAAGTAGGGGAGGAATAATCTCCCTAATCTAAAAGCTTTGTGGAAGCTTTGAATAGCTTTTCACATAGGTGCATATTTATACTTCTCTATTTAGCCCTAGGCAGTTGATGGTCTCTCCACTGGCTGTGAAATTTCTAACTTGTGGGACACAGAGGCCGTATCAGTAGCTGGAATCTGCAATCCAGATGATCTTATTTTTCTCCCTGTACATTGAATCCCAGGATTTATGTCTAACTTCAGATTACATATTAAAAAAAAAAAAAAATCAAACCATATGCAGCAAAAAATCACCACAGCAATACTTTTGATAAGGAGATGAAGCTCTATCTACTCTGTCTGCTAAAATAACTTCTTTTATCAGCTAGCAGAGGGATGAACTCAGATGGGTACTGGTCTTGGCTTGGCTTCAGTGTCATCTGAAAGGCGTGGTTTGGCCAGATGCATGAATCACCACAATAATTTCCTTCCACATCTGAATTTTCTTTATAGTTAATAAATCTTGAATTTCCTGTATAGTAGTATCAAGTTGGAGTGATACAAAATACTCACCTATTACCAGCAGTGCAACTCATAAGGATGTTGAAACAATATTATGATCAAGTGTTAGTAACATTTTAGTAGCAAAGTGAAGATGTTTCCTCATTTGTTTTTCTGTTTTGGTTTTTTTTTTTTGGGGGGGGGGGTATGGAAAGCTGCAAATACCTTAGTATCTTGTTAAATGCTGGGTTCTACTGCTTTCCTGTTTAGTAGTAGTTCTGTTTCTAGTGAGAACAAGAATTCTTTCTCACAGCCTTAAAGAGGAAAGCGTTTGGGCATAGCAAACTATTTGTATACTTTCTAATAACAAATACACTCCTGATATTGAGGGTTATTGTAAGCTTACATTTTGCTGATTTTCCACACATGAACTGAAAAGCTGCAAACATTTGGTAGAGAAATGTGGAACTTCCAAATTGTTCAACTTTTCTCTTCTCTTGACTTTATCCTAGTATCTGATCAGACACGAATTTTGGCATCAGTTTTGTTTTACTAAGACTTGGAGAGAAGAGTGAAAAGTCAAACCTTCACTGCACAGCATCCTTAGCAGTGAATGACAGTGTTCTGTAATCTGCGTCTTCATTTTGCCAGGTTTTATTGTAAATGTAGTTTATAATGCAAGATTCTCTAAAACCACATGGAACTTATATTCCATTAAGTTCAGGTTTTTATGTATAATGAAGAAAGTAGTGAGTTAATATTACCTTATTCTGGCATACTCTTTCTGGCAACAATGGAGTATTCCTGAAAGCTCTTTCCAAGCAAGCTAGCTGTCTACAGACTATGATAATCAGGTGTAATGGCACACAGGCAGCTGGTTTCCTAATCCTTTGATTGCAGTATTAGTTTGTCTCAGAGATCCTGAAAACCTGTCTGATCCTGTAAACGTGTTTAGTGAATATTGTGGAATAAATTGTATCTCGCCTTAAGACTCAACACATATTCAGCTTATGAGATGGATATTTTCACTGTGCTTCTGGGTTTTTCCCTTTTTTGATAGCTGTATTCATGTTAAAAAAAAAAACCAACCAAAACATGTCTGTTCTTGAGATGTCTAGGAAAAAAAAAAAAAAAAAAGGACTGAAATTCATTTAACATTGAAAGGATTTGTATTTTAATCACCAGAAATTGTTGTTATCTGGCTTATCACCATCTCAAGTAATTCAGGCTCAGATCAGGATGTCTTATTTAGAGAGTTTGCAAATAAGATTTCCATTATACAAATCTATTAAAAGAATAGGAAACCTACTTTGAATGTCTGTGTGGCTTATTTAAAGCATCCCATATTCTGTATGGCACTGTACTTTTGATAAAGAAACACGTTTCTATAATGCATGTGCAAACATGAGTGTTTTCCCATGTTATAATTTAATTTTCATATACGAGAGCCAGTTGGGTAGAAAATAAGTACATGAATTAATAAGCCTGGTTTGAATTTCTTTAAAGCTGCAATTTAAATGTTAAGTGCAAGTTATATTGCTTTCTAATGTTTCTAGTTCAAATTAAAGATAAAAATTTACTTTCTTCAGCTCTTAATGATAACATTCTCAGTAGTGGCTGACACAGTACGTGCTCATAGCTACCTGTTGTGTCTTGTGGGATGTTTTAGCTTGTGCTGCCTGGGGTGTATGTGAAGGGTGAGGAGTTAAGATGGACTTTTGAGCATAAATGTAGTTGCCATCCTCAGGTGTGTAATGCTAAATGTTTAACAGGTTGATTACAGTCTTTTCTGTGTCTATGTTTTGGGAGTGTCCTTTTCCTGGTTTCATGTCATTAGCATCAAGAAAGATCTTTAAAAACCATCTTCTACTGTTTAAAATTATTTTTTTTCTTTTTCTCCAGAAGTTTGTTTCTTTGGTGTGACAACGCATGAAATCCAGTCCTTGAAACCAAAGCATGTTCAGTAATCTGGAATTGTCTGCATCTACCAGCCGTGCTCTTTTTAACTGCATAAGCTTAGAAACCACAAGTTAATGAAAGACATTGATTTTTCTGAGTATACAAACTTTGCACAAGTTAGCTTGTATCTCCTTCTTAGCTGGTGAAATTGTTATTGGTGCAACAAAGTTTTAAATGGGAAAGAATAAATGTGTAAAGGGAATGGACTAATTGATTTTAAATAGTTCAGTGCTGTGTCCATACATTTCTTAACAATTCAAGCACTGTAACACCAAGAAATAAGTGAACTGTGCCCTCTGTTCAGTGGGCCAATAACCCTGAAGTCTAGCAGAAGCAAGTCAGTATTTTCTGGTTTTGCCAGTTCAACAAACACCCATAAATATCTTTAGCTCACAATTCTTGCCATACCTTCTCTCAGTAAGAGAACACTGAGTAGGAGTGTTTGAAGTAGGTCCCAAGTTGGTGCAGCAGCCCACAGTCTCTGAGGAGCCCTTGATAATCCTCTGTCCTTGGCATGACCTGGCTTTCACCTGGGCTGGCTTCAGGTCCTGAGGGAGCTCCCGTGCTGGCTCTGCTCTTCACTCAAGAGTGCCATGGCTTGTGGGGTATTTGGTGGCATACCATTAAATGCCCTACAGATAAAGACTTGAGATGGTTTTGAACTTAAACATGTATGCTTTGAGGAATTCTGAAAATGTGAGAGGCCTGACACCTACATAAATGACAGACTGGGTTGGGTTGGAATGGTCCTTAAAGATCCAAGCCCCTGCATGGGCAGGGACACCTCCCACCAGCCCAGGTTGCTCCAAGCCCCATCCAGCCTGGGCTGAGACACTGCCAGGGATGGGGCAGCCACAGCTTCCCTGGGAAACCTGGCACAGGGGCTCAGCACCCTCACAGGGAAGAATTTTTTCCTACTATCTAAAAAAATAAAGTATGTCAGAATAGACACTAGTTTCTGCCTTTATTCCTCTGGTCATTTTTTTTCAGTTTAAGATTTCAGAGCCAAACAGGTTTTGCTTCTGTAGTTGAAAGATAGCATGTTATATATTATTGAGAGCAGAATACAGTTAGGATTTTGGAACTCCATTTTCTATAGCTTCAGACTACAGAATATGTGCTTACAAATGTTTCAGTGTATTGCCGGTAGTGTGAGCTTCCTAAAAATGTTTACAGGGAGAATTTTTGTAATATACTGTAAGCGACAGGCTGTATGGGGACTGTCTTCCTCCAGACTGAAGCTGCTGAAAAGTTTTGAAGTAGATGCTTTAATAAGATTCGCAGTAGAAATGTCATCTCTGCTTGTTGGAGAAGTGAGACTGATCACTTGAATATCCAGGAACAAAATTTGTCTCAGAGGAATCTGGAGGCAGCTCTGAAATAATCAGTTTTGCTCCGGAAAGTTTGTTACATCTAATTTGGGAGGAGAAATACCTCAGCATTAGCTGGCTTTACTGTTGCTTTTGCTGCAGAGTTTCCTGTGTTACTGGGTGCAGATACTTCACTTTGACAGCCCAGATAAACAAAAGCCAGACACTCATACCCAGAAGGAAGTCCCTGAACTCCAGTCTAGGGCAAAGATAAAGGATTTGGGCTTCTTCAGCTCTGCAAACACAGGCCACTGGGAAAGATTATGTGTGACTGTGGCTGTGATGATTTTTGTTCTGACATAATTGCTAAACAGTAAGTTGAAAATATCTACTTTTCTTAGAATAGAGACATAGTCATTTAGGAAGTGAATGGTATTTTTAAAAAATGGAAAAATGCTATGCTTGTTTAAATCCCGTAATACACATATTCATGCTTTCAGAAGATTAAACGTTGGCTGGGATTTTTCTAGAAGACCTAGAGAAGCTGGATGTCCAAATCCCATTGAGTCAGGAAAAGCCAGCTACTTCCCTGTTTCTTTTTTTCCAGGAATTTGGACTCAAGTGACCTTTAGCTTCAGTTGGAGTAATACTTAAATAAAGCGGAAGATATGCATCAAAGCTGGCTTACTAAATACTTTTTGATGAAAATATGTAATTTTATTTTGCCCAACAACACAAGTAGATTCTGAGCTGATTCAGCTTTGTGTAAAGACTGGAATTCCTGTTTGCTCATGAAGTTGAATAAGCATTGTTTCTTCTCGAGACAAGACGATGGAGCAAGCTAGACAAAGTGATCTGAAGCCACAGAGGTGCTTTCTGATGTATGAGTCCCCACAGAAAATTATCTTTTTATCTTTATTAAAGTTGGGGAAGCTCTAAGATCGATGCAAAACCCAAGCATTTGCAACTGAGAGTAAATATTTCTGTGCTTTGTACTCCACCAGTGTGCTTTGATTAGATTCTCCCTGAAGTGAGTTTTAGACATACTCCATGACGTGACAGGTCTATGATATTTAATTGTTTAATTGTGTAAGTTTTATGCTGATTTACTTCTGCTTTCCTGCATTTGAGCTTGATAGCTTCTTCCAAAGGCTTTTTGAGTTGGCTTGGACCCTTGCATTTATAGGACACGCTGAGTGGGTTTTTGCTTCAATGTGGAATGTGAAGTTTTTAGAAGTGGCTGTACACTGGCTGTAAATTGAAGTTTGATAGCAAAGATAAGTATTTTCAAGTTAACAAAGTGAATGCTAAAATGCCATGGCATTTTACTATTTTGACCACATAACCCCCCTCCAAAATTGCTATGATCTCTTGCTGCAATGTCTTTAACTGTTTCTTAAGTGAAAAATGGTGTGATAAAATATCATCAGTCCTGTATATTTGTTGAACTAAGATAATGTTATCATTTTTTAACATACTAGAGTGGGTTTTTCATTGGTAGCAGGAGATATATCTAGAAATTTCATATTGGACAGATTGGTAAGCTTCCTGCAGTATCTGTTCGTTGCATTTAGTTTTAATTATGTCTTGTTAAAAAATCAATGGTAATTTAGCATAGGGGAAAGAGGGAAGGCAGAAACCTGCTGAACTAGACAGACTTGCACACTACACTCAGGTGCTCTAACTGGGTACCAGCTGAATGCAGCTATAAAACAATGTTGAGGAAAATGCTGAATCACTGAGGGAGGTAGATGATTTTTTCTGGGCTTTATGTTTACATTCTGGAGGAAATCTTGCAAGGTGGGGGTAGCTCCTGTTAGTGGACAAACTGGAGGTAACAAAAGGTCACCTTGTTGGGTTGAGATCTCAGGTGTTTTAACTCTAGTTTGTCTTTCTTGGACCCTGGCTGAGTCAATGATATATATCCTCATTTCAGATTCAGCTCGAATCTCTTCCTATATTAGCTGAAAAATGCCTAAGCCTTTTAATGATAACCAGGAACCAGCATTACCTCTGTTGGTACAAATTTGCTTGAAATTCTTGACTTTTGTCCCACCAGATTTTATGCCAGGTGCAGGTGTTGCTGTCTTTCTTGCCATGTTATCTTGTATTCTTACTAGATGGAGGAAATTTTGATTCTGTAGTAGTGTCTGTTTTGGATGAGGTTTGCACAGTGTGGTTGTCCTCAGAAACACTGAGCTGGCTGTGAAAATAAAGCAGTGGCACAGTTTATGGGCCGTACATTTTTGGATGAAGTCTGGCAGTTTTTTGGGACTACTTAATTTGTCAGCTGCCAGCAATAAATCTCTGTGTGATCACACTGCTGTGTGATGGAGTTGTGTTTGGTTCATTCAGTGCTAAGAGGGCACTGGTACTCAGTGGAGCTGGAACCCCAACATACCCACATACAGCTGAGGAATGCACAACAGGAAAAGGTTGGCGTCTCTGTTGCTGCTGGTAGTGTTTATCAGCAGACAGCACTCTCTTAGAGAGGGAAGAAAGAGAAAAAAGATTTAAAAATCACTTACTCGCTTAAAGGTTGGATGGAGGAGAAGGAAAAAAATGAAGTCTCTCTATGTACACACAAAAAAAAGACCCCTGCATTTTCTAGTCTCTTGCTATTTTGATGGGAAAGGGTCTTGTCATGAACGTAAAGGATTTAGTTCTCTGCATGTGCAGTCACTGGATCTCTTCCAGGTGGCTATCAGTACTAGTACTCAGTGCCTTTTTGGCGCTAGTTCTCAACCAAAGCCTGGCTCTGTCTAATTGTCAGCATTTGAGGCTGTGATATTACACAGCAAAAGCAGACAAAACCAAAATAACTTTAATCCCTGAAAAGTAAGGACATGCAGTGCTGTGAGCAGAGTATTCCAGATTTTAACACTGAGTGTAAACTGTAAGGGTCTTATTATCAAAATACATTTTGCAGGATCTCTTGAGGTACATAGTAAGTCCTGTAACATATGGGAGGAGCTTTAATGGTTGTGCTGCTCATTTCTTCTCCTTTTGTTATAAGGAGAGGGAAGCTTATGACCACAGATGTAACTGTGTAACACGGACAATTATCTGCAGTACAGCTTTTTCCTCCTGCTCTAAGGTAGTACTAAGGAGGGCCTGTCTCTGGGAGAATGACTTCTTTCAATGGATGGCTGCTTTATACTATATATTTGCATATAAGTAAATGCACATTTGAAATATTTGTTGTTAGAGCCTCTGAGAAAAAGATGAAAAAAGTAATGGGGTGCTGGCTGAGTGATGATTTCTTCAAGATTCTGTTTCTCTGTACATCAGACCACAATTCAGCTCTGGGTGGGTGAAAGGATATGTGTAAAGGAGCCTCCTGATGTGCACTGCTCTCATCACCTTCCTTTTAAAAGTTTGTGTGATGAAGACATGTGCTATCTCATAACCCTGCCTCCAGGGTGATGATGTTTCCCCATATTGTGTAAACAGAAGAACTCCACAGAGAGCTGACAGGGCCGAAAGAAAACAAGTTTTGTGTCAGTGGCCCTTCTGATGAAAATCTCACTAATTCAAAAAACAAGTTACAGAAAAAACCCTTTATCTTCTCAGAGAATCTGCTGCAGCCTAATGAGGTTCCCAGCTGAGTGTGTGGTGTCCCATATTTAAAGAAGTACCCTTGCAAGTAAACAAATGCTCTGGAACCTCGTTCTGTTTTTGTCTTTTTTTCCACATTTTCACCTGTGTGGGCATGGAGGCAGCAGGACATCACTTCCAGCGTGGTACCTCTGTGGGGTCTGTGATGCCAGACAGTCTGTTCTTGTCTGCTGCCTGTTATCTCAGGTTCTTCTGTTCAGCTATTGCCTGACATTCATCACGAAGCTGCAAATGTTGTTATTTATTTATTTAATCTTGACAGGTAGAACACGGAGAAGAAAAATTCTCTGTAGCATTTCGGTAACTGAGTCCTTTTTCCTTCCTTCCCTCCTGCCTTTGCACTCAGTGCAGGTTCCCTGTTCTGCACTGAATAGATGTGAGGACAGGAAGCACTGATTTGGTACTAATGGGACCCGCTTCCCAGGCTATTAATGAGAGCATGACTCATGTTCTAAGGATTTGCAGTTGGATTCCTGTAACTTTTGCTATTTCTGTTGTAGCTGGTTTCAGTCATTATATTTTCCTAAAACACAAAATGGTCACGAAAGAATTAGTATACTAAAAGCGCTGGCAGTGTATTCATCTGTTAAAGCTCACCCAAGTATGGGTGAATTGTATATTCACAGCATGCAAGATTTCTGACAGACATTACATACACTTGTCATTTTCTTTTAATTTTTGCTGTCCAAAAATATCTTTACTGGGGAACAGAGGCAAATATTCAAATAGTAAGCATATTCAGGATGGTTTTGTAGAGAACCCCTGCAAGCATCCATCACACAAACATGTGAACCACTTCTCTGTTCCTGAGCAGTTAGAAACACCAGTATGGTTGCAGAGAGAAAGCATTGAGAACGTCAATATACTTATTTCTTTTATCTACAATGAATTGTTTTGCCAGTTTGGTTTAGTAGATTAAAGAACTGATAGACACTGAGATAACCATAGTATCAAATTCTGAGCCATATGCCAGAAGGAAATTCCTGAAGGCCTGGCAGTCTTTGTGGAGGCATGAGGATGAGCTCTGTGCCCCAGAGCACTCTGGCAGTAAGAGTGAGCCACAGGATGGACTGGGGAAACTACAGGCAATTTCCAGTTCCTTTGTGATTTCAGGAAAGTAACTTAATGTACTCCAGTTCTTCCAGTTTCCCAGTTCTTCTGGAATACGACAATCAGGTTTCACAATCTGCTTGTGAATGTGCCCTTGGTGATCAGACACCCCAGTGATGGCAGCCAAGCAGCAATGCTTAGGAATATGTTTCTTAGGTGACTTCTTGAAGCACCTACACTCACTTGTAATGCTGATCACATTTTCAGCATATTCTTGAAACTAGACAGTAAAGGTTATTTTTATATAAATATAGATGTAAAATGGGCTGGAGAGAAACAAAACTAATTTTGGTTGCTTCACAGAATAAGCCAGGTCAGAAAGGACCTGTGAGATCATCAACTCTAATCCTTGATCCACTACCCCTGTGGTTCTCAGACCACGACACTGAGCATCACATTCAGTCTCTTCTTAAAAACCTCCAGGGACAGAGAATCCACCACCTCCCTGGGCAGCCCATTCCAATTTTCTGTTTTATAATAGTGAAGTGAAGAGCTTTTCCCACTCTCAATGGTTTTTCTCTTGGTAGAACTTCTGGGAATGGTCCTTTCCTTCCTTTCTTGTCTTTTTTGGAGATCTCTGCTGGATGACAGAACGAAAGTTTGAGTTAATTTTTTGTTAGTCAATTATTTTGACATAGTTTGTCTGGTAAGCAAATTGAAGAGGTATGGAGAATGGGCATTTCATTATAAATCCTTCATGATTTGTTGTTCAGGTTTTAATTGTTTGTCCTTTTCAATGTCAGCTTGTTACTACAGTAGCAAATTTTTCAGTGGAAATGTCAACATTCAATTGCCATTTGTTTGTTTCAAAATCTCTCTCATTGTCTGTCATTAATGAAGTTTGTGTGGTGCACAAATAGCATTTACTATGAAATTTACCTTATAAAGACAGTAAAAGAACCAAAAGTTCTTCTCTTCCTTCCTATATACATGTTGTGGAAAAAGGAATAAATAGATGTTTTCCAGTTTCGGAGGCAGCCTTATATGTGACTTTCTCCTTTTCATAGTCATAATTTCTGTATTTCTGCAGCCACACTGTTATTACTTACTGATTTAACCAGATAATTGCATGAAGTACAGTGAACTCTTAAGAGCCATGCACCCACCCCAAACCTAAAAGAAGTTCCTCAGTAGATTAAGTAGATTTCTAATCTTTGGGGGAATGCTTTAGATTTAAGAGTTAAATGTGTTCATCTGTAATAACTCCTTTTAGAGAAACCCCAATTCACATTAATCTTAATTATTTTCCTGCAGATAGTTTTATTGCAGATATCTTGAAAAAGCCTGAAAAAGATTTGGTAGAAGGTGATTTCTGTTGGTGAGAGCAGAGGTCTGGGAGATGACTTCAGCCCAGCAACAGCCATCCTATGAACCTTGTGCTGCCACTTATTTTGGTGCTAGCTCTTAGTTCTGTTTGTGAGGGGGACATTTCATGTCTGGGCAAATAAACTCTATAGCTTGATCTGCAAATGGCTTCTTTATTTTACCAACTTGAGGGTGCACTACCGGTTCTGTGGAAGCTGTAAGGAAAGGAGTGCTGCAGAGGGATGGGTCCTCAGTGTATGGTGAGCACATCTGGCTGCAGGAGCTTTGCCTCTCAGTGTTCTGACTCAGGTAGCAAAGGGTCTGGATATACCCAAGGGATCACTTCAGGAGCCCCAGTATGCATAGGATACATATGTTGCTTGTTTAAAATGCTCTTTTGTTTAATAAAGGTTTGAACATAGAAGTATCTCCTTGTGTTTGGATCTATTTGAACTGAAGACAGAAGAACCCAGTAGTTCTAGCCTTACCCTGCCAGTGCCCATGCCTCAGAGACAAAAAACCAGCAGGTAGTCAAGCTGAGGTGTATTGTTTTTCTGTCTGATTGCTGCATGTGAAGTACCTTGAGACCTGTGTCCCACAAAAGTCACAGAATAGTGATTTGCACTGCCTGGAAGGGGAAGCCTTCTGCCAGATTGGCAGAGCAGGAATGTGCTGAAATCCTGCTGAGACGTTGCAGTGGCTTCTCAGTTCTGTTGTTCTGCAAGACAGTTTCTGGACATCTGAGTGTCCTACCCAATTTTCTTTGGCTTTATGGCTTAAACAGTGAACCTGCAGAGGCCATAGAGGAAAAATAAAGTAGTTTTTGAGATGTGACCCTTTTTACCAGATGTTGTGTGCCATCAGGGAAGGGGCAGGGGTCAGCTGAGTGCTGCTCCCACAGGGCTTGTATTGGGCCTGAGCCATCATCGAAGTAGGAATGTGCAGCAATCAGCATGAGAACTCCAGTTGTTGGGTGAGCAAGCTTTATTTTTCCTTGGAAGAGTTTCTCACTGAGATCATCCAATGGCAAATTGTGGCAAGTTTATTAGTTTGCTAGGAAACTGGCAGACACTTGGGTTGCCAGCAGTGGGTGTTGCACTTTCTCATGCTTGCCCCTTCCTCCCCTCTGCAGTTATTTTTAGAGAGCAATATATTTTATAAAATCAGAAAAGTCTTTGCTAGCAACAGCTATTTTCTGTAGTGTGTAGCTGGGCAGCTTCTAGCACTACAATTAACAACTTTTTTTGAAGTATCTTCTGCATGTTCTTGCCTCTCAGCCTGGATCCTAAGATTTATAGAAAGGTGCAGAGACAAAAAAGTAGGCAGCCAAAGCTGCCTGTATCTCTGGGGCACAGACACGGTACATTGGCCTGGATTTCTAAGTAGAAAACAAGCAAAAAAATAGATGGTTTTTTTTCCCTGTTAGTTCAGAGGTTAAAAGTCCTTGAGCTATTATCAAAGTGAACTTTACAGGAATTAGTTTTTTAAAAGTAATTTAAAGGTTTTTGAGAAGGAATCCAAATCTGTGTGGCTGCTTTCTAAGTTCTGGTCTTTTAGACTTATTTTTCACAATAAAGGCAAATTAGGAAAGGGCTTATCTTGCAGCAGTTTGAGCATTCAGTAAGCAACCACTGTCTCAGATGACACAAGTCACCTATCACATGCAACTGATTTTAAAGCCTTTGCAGTGTCCTGAGGAGCAGATACATTGTATTTGACAAAGCTGTATAATTCTGTCCTGTTCTCTCTTGAAAATTGCTTTTCCATGAGAATTCTTCCTCCTTTCAGTTTTCAAAGAGTCAGGTGCTGCAGTTCCCTGGCAGTGGAGCCCTGTCCCTGCCCTGCAGCCTGGGCACTCCGGGGTGGCAGTGCTCAGAAGGCAGGACAGATGCTTCCTTCACTCCTGCCATACTCAGCTGTTCCTCAGCATCAACCCAGGACGTGCCAGGGGCAGCCACTGCTTCAGCCACCATCTGTGACTTTTTTTGTCCTCAGCCAGCCAGCTAACTCTGCTCAGACTGGAAGAAGAGTCAGATAGGAAACTGAGGTGACCGAGTTCTTGAGGATCAAGGCTCTGCTTTGTAGCATATAGTATATGTATTTATCACGTCTAGTTCCAGGTGGCAGGTGTAGATTGTGTGCTGGCCAGCGTGCAGACAGAGGTGGGTGAGAAGCATGGACTGTTGCCCAGGTTCTAGGAGTGTGTGGAGCTGCCAAGGATTGAATTACAGCTGCTCAAGAAGTTCCTGCCTCCTCAGCTGAGAGTTTTGCCACCACTGAGCTGTCATTTAGCTTAGCTGATTGTACATGCCTTGCCAGACCACTGAAAAAGAAACTAAGTTGTGCTGTTTTAATTACTGCTGCCACAGAATAAACTGGGAGGCCCTGACAGACTGCTTTCTGCATGGTGCACCTATCTGTTGTTGTCTCAGCATAGGAGAATTTTGACTCCTTAATGAATAGTAACAGCCTTAGAAGTGAGACAGTTATCTGTGAGTCTCTTGGTTTGTGAGGAGATATTTTATACATATAAAGTACCTTTAATAATTTACAATCATGTATGCTGTGATTTTGTTAAGTTCAAAATCTGCTTTCCCAAAAATCCACTCCACCTTGCATCTTTGCACCACCAGTGTTTTCATGGGAGTGAAAGAGCTGGGTGAAATTTGGCTATTGAGATATGTAGTGCAAATTCTAACTGTGACTTGGTGTTTGCTGAGCTTTACCACTGAATAATACTTAAGTGTCCTGTAAATACACCCTTAGCCTTCCATGCATTTCATAACATCATTTATGGAACAAATGAGAGTATTCTGAATATCATATTCACCACAAATACAAGATCTATTTAACTTGGACTGGATACCTTTCTAGAGTTAATTTTTTGAAGGTGCTTCCTCTTCCTAAAGAGAAGATGGCAGAGGCAGCTTGGCATAGTTGAATCCTTTTGTTGAGGTGATATGAACAAGGTAGCAATGGTCATAGGGGTAAAACACAGCAGTTTCTTAAGCTCTTAAATTTTTGAATCACATTAGATAAATATTCTTGTAAAAAACACTACACATTTTGTGGGTGGCTTTCTTTTAATAAAAAAAAAAATAATTTTTTTTTTTTTCAGGTGATGTTGGGTATTTATTTTTGTGCTTTTTTTTTATGTTTTGTCATGTCCCCGTGGGACGGGGACGTTACACAGGGAGATTTCACATGCAGTGTTGCTCCTGTTTTTATGGGCAGTGTTTCCCAGAACTGCTGGTCAGTGTGATGGGTTTTACTCAGCTGTTAGTGTTTCTGTGGGCGGTCACCAAGAAAGTTGTATAGAAGATCCCAGACTGATGGGTTGCCAAGCAGAAAGCAGTAAATGTCAGTGCAACAGTTGGATAATGCAGGGAAAAAAGAGGAAGGGCAATGGGATGAAAGGGAAAAAAACCCTCTGAACTAGGTAGGCACTGGGTTGGGTGGCAGTTTGAAAAATATCATCTTGGTTTAGGATCTGGAAACAATTAAGTAATGCAGAAACCAGCTAACAGTTGTGTAACATGTGCTTGAGGACAAATGATGCAGATGATGCACGCTATGCAATGAAATTCTTATTCTCCACCTGTGAACATTTGCACATTCATTTTGAAACATCTGCTGAGGTTGTTTTTGTCCTCTTTATGAAAGTAACTTTGGGATGGACATAACTTTAATTTCTGACTGTTGGAGTACAGTTTAAAGAGCACATATATATTGTTCAGGAGAGATTCGAATGTACCTTTCCAGAAGATCTTCATAGTTCTTTTATTAAAGTTGCTATTTTATGCATAAAATGGCTGACAAAAACTGTTTTCCCTTCTTTGTCTAAAGCTACGCAGAGCGAGGAGCGGCTCTGTGCTTTCAAGGACCCGTATCAGCAGGACCATGGAGTCAGTGAGAGCAGAATCTCCCAGGAGAATGGCACCATTTTGTGCATGAAAGGCAGTACCTGCTATGGGCTTTGGGAGAAAACACGAGAAGGAGACATACATCTTGTGAAGCAAGGTTTGTAACATCTCACTGTGCAGTCCTGCTTTTCCTTTCACTCTTCTGAGCTCTAGCCAGCTCCTACAAAGGTGCACAGCTGCAGAGCTGGCCATGCTGTTTGGCACTTATGTGTAGCAGGATTTATTTGATATTTATGCATAGAAGTGCCTAATTTTAAACTTGCCATTTAACAATTTTAAATACTGAAAGTTTGTTTGAAACAAATGACTTCTAAAAGAGGCCAAAGAGATTAATGTGTAGTTACAGGAAAAAGCACTTGTCACTTAGGATGTCAGAAGAAGATGCCTTCCTTGAGTGTATCTCAGTAAACGCATTGATGCAATGAGATATTTAAAATAAGTGTCTCAGTAAGTAAAAATGTGTGTCTGTATTGACTGGATGTTTGGACTATAGATGCAGCCTTGTGGCCCAGCTCTAAGGAGGGGACTTGGGTCACCATTTCATCTAGACTGTGGGCCAGAGGGCGCTAATATTGTCTGTGTTATCAAACAAGTGAGGAATGGCTTACATCTGCTTTGAAGGTTCAGGAATTCAGACACTGTCATACTGAGGTTGACAGCTGGACACCTCTGATGTTGGCTTTCATTCCTGCCCATATTTCCTCTCCTCAGCTATGGTAACGTGTTGAAGAAATTCTGCAGTTTTTGGTTTCAAAGGTGATATTGAAGTCAGGCAAGCAAATTATGCTTCCTGTTTTCACCCCACTCTGTGACATTTAACTGTGTAATGTATGGTTTCTATAGGTGTGTTTACTGTCTATGCAGTAGAATTAATTTTATGCCACTTTTAAAAAGAATGTTTTCATTCTTTTCTTCTTACAGGCTGCTGGTCTCATATAGGAGACCCACAGGAGTGTCACTTTGAGGAGTGCATTGTTACAACCACCCCTTCCTTGATTCAGAATGGGACATACCGCTTCTGCTGCTGTAGCACAGACTTGTGCAATGTCAACTTCACAGAGAATTTTCCACCTCCTGACCCTACTGATACAACACCTTACAGTAAGTCAGACATTGCCATCTCTGTCATCTCATGGTTGGAATAATTTAGAGAAAGAGCCTTCTTTCATGGTACTGTGAAATGCAGAATTTGACTTTTCTATTTACATGTAACAGAAATAGCAAGTAGAACAGAGCTTTTCCATAGGCAGTTTTTCATGTATGTATATTCCGTGGTGCTCTGCACCAGTGAGTTAAATTTTTGCAAGGGAATTGTTTTTATAGGCAACCCCTGAGTGCAGATTGTTTTCCAAAATAGTCTCTAATGTCCGATGCTTTGGTATTTGAATGCCCAATATCTGAAGTCTCTGGAGATACTCAGAAGGGATCAGAGCTGTGTTAAAAAGAGGCCAGTAGGTTCATTAACATTATGGGACATGAGAAAAGTCTGGGCTCTCTGTTCAGTCCTGGTTCCCAGAGGGCTTTGGGTGGTAGAACCGGTCTGATATCAGGCTGTTGAAATTCTCTCCAACAGTCTTAGAGTGCTTTGAAATCTGACTTCCTTCTTTTGCCTATCTCTAGTAGAGATTAACTTTGGCATAACATTCAAAGAGTACTAGTTTGAGCAATGTAGTTTTCTTCCAGATTAGATTATCTGTTAAATTATTTATTATACAATCAGCATATGCTCTGGATCCAAACCATGGGATCAGGCTCCTTAACCTCCCATTTCAGAAGCAAGATCATAACTAGCCAACACACTCTTGTGCTGTGTTCCAAGGGTGAAGAACCTGAGTAAGTGGCCTAATACGAACGTTTGGGTAGCCTTTCTGATTAAGAGAATTAGAACAGAGGCAGATGATAAATGGAGGTAAAG
This sequence comes from Phaethornis superciliosus, assembly GCA_023637945.1. NCBI lineage: Eukaryota > Metazoa > Chordata > Aves > Apodiformes > Trochilidae > Phaethornis > Phaethornis superciliosus. Next base: position 410,870 of record JAJQWJ010000007.1, read on the forward strand.
CTTCCTGTGTGTCAAGACTTCTTCATCAGTGAAAAGCATTTTGTGAAATGAAGAGCTCTCTAATTGGCTAGCATTTACAGCTACAGATTGCAAAAGGAATAGTTGGTGTCTAGGAATAATAATAATATTATTTGAATTAACTTAAACTCTAAGATACTGAAAGTGCTGATGCTTTCAAAAGTTGCTCCTGGATGGAATCTTTGTTACCAACTTAGGTCAAAATATGAGGGCTTGGCACACTGAAAAAAGAAGTAACCTTTTACTGGGAAGGTGTATACAGTATAAATGGACAAGGAGAGTAGGTAAGACATGGTGCCTTTTGGCTGATAATACTCCTGGTAGAACCAGTAAACAATCACTGTTTGGCAGCTCCGTGCAACGCAGAACAGACTCCGTTTGAGTCTGGTAACAGCCATCAGATTGGCCTCCCCAGCTGTGACTGGAATCAGTGCTGTGCAGGGGATTTACACAGGAGGGAAAGAAAGTTAGAGATAATTCCTTGTCCCTTTCTATCCCCTCCCAAAATAGGAAGACATGGTTCCTACAAAATTACTTGCGCTTGTGCTTCTCGAAAGGTAGAAATTACGAGCTAAGCTGATTCAATTATTGGGTGGTAAGTTATTCAAATAATATTTAAGTGGAATTTTTAATATTGAAAGATCTCGATTGACTTGCAAAATGAGGCTAGGAAAAAAAAATAAATTGTAGCACAGTCTTTAATTCGTCCAGCTGCAATTTAGTGCTGCAGCCTGTGCCACAGTTGGCTCAGACTGTTTTGTGTTACTGTCTCACCTTCTGCTTTCAGAATATGCAAATTTGGCTTTAGGTGTAAGGAAAGCAGGTTGCAGCCCAGCACAGCTGTCTGTCTGCTGGGAGGAGGTGCAGAGGTGGGGATTGCCCATCCCAGCAGCAAGGGTGCCTCATCTCTCACCCTAGTGCTTTATCTCTAAAGCTCCACTCCTGCGGTGTGTATCAGAAGTGGGGCTGCTCGGAACTGAAGGGTCTGTGGGAACAGCAGAATACTGTTAAGCTCTTGTGTTCATTCCTTCAAGAAAAATAACAGAGGCATAAAAATTTTACTTTATTCGATTTTTGCCTGTAATTTTCTGTAGGACAGTTAACAGTGGTGGATTTACAAATGTAGCTACACTACAAATTATTCAAAAAGACTAAAGAAAGTTAATGAAGATCTTAAATGTTAGATATAACACATAATTCTAATAAAATAAAGCAATTTTCTTAAGTATTACACTTAATTGTAATGTAATTGTTGTCTTCTAGGATACAAAAACATATATATCTCAAAAGCACCTATGCAGAATTGATTTTTTTAAAAAAAATTTTTATATTTTTTAGTTCATATTTGTTCTGGACATAAACATCAGATATCCATCCTATCTCATAACAAGACTTTTTTTAATCATGAAAAATAAGATTAGGGACAAACAGGTTCTTGAAGCCCTGAATTTAAGTCTCACTGCCTCTTAATGTGCAGCTGCTAATGTAAAGCAATCATACATCTCAGTAGTCATAATATTCTTCTCTTCTATCTTAAAGATAATCAAGGCAGATTTGCATAGTTGTCGGTTGCTAGACCCTCCAGGTAGAATTTTGCAAATGATGTAGGATGGGGTGTGGTCCAGAGCCCACAGTCTGGAGATGTTAAAAATGCAGAAGTTCAGGAGCTGTTTCCTGATGCCAGGAGAAGCAGAGGTTGGAGAATGGCATTTTTTCAGATTTGAAGATCTCCCTGTGGAATGTGGAGATACTGAAATGCAGCAGTTCAAGAACAACCTTTCATCCTCAACCTAAACTTGCATTTTTGTGGAAAAATATTCTTTCTTATGCTTTGCTACATCACTTGTGGATAGACTCGTTATTCTTCTCTCTTGTATTTGCACAAAAAAATTTACAAAACAAAAAATCCATCTTAACTAGAGCCAGTATGTGTATATACATACCCCTCGGCCCAAACTAAAAAGGGCTTCCTGGGTAACTGTTCAGTGTATTGGCTTTTTCAAATATTTGTTTTGAGACTTGCTAAATATATGCCTCTCATGTCAACAAAAATGCTTCCCAAATTCAGAGACTATAAAGACAAATTCATTAGTTCTACAGTCATTCATAATGGCAGTTTAAATAGAATTTAAGTAGCTAAAGAGGTGAATTATCTCATATCCTTCATTGGGCATGGATACATTGTTGTAATGAAACCTTCACATTAAAATAACATCAAGATCAAACCAACAAAGCCTTTTTTATTTTTTTTTCCTTGAGGCTGCATTCCTGGCACTGCAAATAGATTAATCTTACAGCAACTGAGAGTTAGGAATAAGGTTTTTTGCAACAGATGATGTATTTGCATGATACATGGAAAAAAATCCCTCAAAGCAAGAGTTGAGGGTTACTAGTACGTTTTATTGTTGAAATAATGTAAGGTTTTCTCCTCATAGCAACAAATGTTGGCTGAGATTTCTAAAGGACATTTTTCTGGTTATTTGGTTACAGGATATGAACTAACTGCAGAGGGGGTTGTGACACAGGGTGCACATTGCTACAAATACTTAGTGAAAACACTTCGGAAATGTGTGCTAATTAGGGCTACTGCTTGTGTTGTTGCAGCTAAGGGAAAGGTGAAAGTATTATGCATTGGTGTGGAGGAGAAAAAGACAAGTGAAAGTTGTTGCAGAGAGCCAAGAAGTATTTAAGCAATTAGTGTAGAAGGTTTTATGTAAATTCCAAGTGAAAGCTTTAGTTTTTGTAGAGTCAGTGGAAGGGTTTGCAAGTTACCCCAGATAACTGGTGACACTTGTTGAGCAACTTCAGTTTGGTGATGCTTGTTAGGAGGGGATATGTCAAAAGCAGAATCTCTTAAAGACTGCTTGTAGCAGCAGTTAATGTTTTAACTTCTAAGGCACTGTAGTCTCCTGAGATTAAACATGCATCTTTGCTGAATTTAAAACTGAAGCTTTGATGTGCAATTGGGGTCTGAATATGAAATGTTAGCTGTGAAGGCAAAGCTTGTTTAGACAGAAAACTCTACATGTAAATCTTTTCTCTTAGAGAAACGTTTGATCAGGAAGGTAAAATTGGAATGTTTTACTTGCACTGAGATGGAAATGTTTTGGAAATGTGTGTGCAACTGTTTTAAAATTTCTCCTATCCACCAAACCCACAAAATGTTATATAAACTCTTAAAAAAATAGGAACATGTTTATTTGAAAAAAAGGAGAAACATTTCAAATGTTATTTAGAAACAAAACAAAAACCTTGGGCTTTTGTTTGTGTCTTTTGTTTGGTTTAATTTGTTTGTTTTAAGGAGTACCTATTGCTTTGTCAAGCTGCTGTCTGGAGCACACTTGATAGGAGAGCTTCAGAGGGTGAGGTCAGAGCTGTGCCAGCAGCAGTTTGTAATGTGTCGCCACCTGCACCTCCCAGAACAACTTGAAAAGTTCTAAAAATGTGTTTGAATATAAATAAGAACTTTTTGGAGGGTGCAAGGTGGGATTTAGTCTTTATCTTGACATTACAACCTCATGTTTGTGAAGTGCTAGAGCTCTGTTTCAGCTTTGTTTCAGAGGGCTAAATGTATTTTATTTTGGGAGTCCCTAGAGATCTCAATTCTTCAAGTAGGTGTGGACATAACTTTTAGATTATGTATTTGATATAACTGTCTGATCTACATCTTTATAATCCTTAAAATGTCCTGCATATTTTTGGTACTACACAGCAAATGCTTCATTTAAGATCTAGACCAAAGAAAGGAAACATCCATTTTCTGGAAAGAAAAAAAATCAGTGGTTTTTGCCATCTTCAATAGTACTGAAAATGTACATTTTAAGCCAACTGGTATCTGAAAATAGAGGAACCACAATTCTGGCATCATATGCAGTTCTTGTATCATATGCAGTTCTCGAGGCACTAGTTTGCATCTCTGCTACAAGTTGGTTTCTTATAGTTAGTATGTTTTATTCACTCTAAAGAATTTAAAGATTTGCAAATATCTTTGGGTAATACAAACACAGCACATACGTTTTTTCCATTTACTGGGAATTCTGAATGTTGTCTGCCTTCCATACTGTTGTTTAGTGAGTCCAGTGTCCTAATTAGCAGGTATCTGTTGTGGCAATGCAGGACAGGGCTTTGTTGTGAATGCCTTACAGGAGGCAAAAGTAGATAAGGCTTGTAAGAACTGGACTCTTTCAGAATACATTAGTGGAAAATTGGGCTGTAAATAACAAAGGTAGTAGATAAAGAATGGTTTTGTCTCATCTCAAAGCAAAATGGAGAACAGACAATGGTGTTATTTATGTCTGTATTCAGGTGCTGCCATATGCAATGTGATACATGTATACAATATAAATGTTGTTGTAAACAAGTCCTATACTGCTGTTTAACAACCCAGGTAATGTGAGAAGTAGGTAAGAACTTTCTGAAGGGCAGATTGACATATAGATGTAGTTTTTTGGGACATTCCAAATAGATAAAATAGCCTGTCTATTCCAGATAGACAGCCTTTCTGATGTAAAAGTGGTAACAGGCTCCTAGTAACTATTCAGTCACCTCAAAAACTTTAAGACTTGGTGCTGTAAATCTAAACACTTCAGTGTGAGTTAAGACCACCCCACCTCGGAAGCCTTTCTCCTTTGAAGACTTGCCAGTGTGCTTAGGTAACTCTTCTCAAACAAGTATCCTGGTAGAATTGGCCAAGATACTGTACATTGTAGTCATGACTTAGCAAAAATAAAACACAGCTTTGCAGTCCTACCAGAGCTGTATCCATAGCTCAGCATGGTGGCACTTGGCCTCCTCAGAGGAGACTGGAAGTCTGGACAGATCATTAGAAAGATCCTGGCTCTTCAGAGATGGTCATCAATCCCTACTAGGTTTTGAACCTTTTTTTGGTAACTTTTTTTTTTTTTTTTCTGTATCTGGAAAACACTGAGATCCTGAAAGCCCAAGGCATGATTTCCCATTGATGCTGGCTCCTTATTCACCCTACTGCATGCAGTGCACCTTCAGAGAGCAGGCTGTCTGGAGGTGACACACTAATGGTATCTCAGGCTGGCACAATCTTTGGAGCTGCAGGTAAACAAAGCTTTAGGTTTTTGACAATGTGCTGAGCTGTTTTTTAGAGCATTTGAGTTACTTTCAGCCAAAGTGTTTAAACCAGAGCATCAGGTCAGGGTGCTGCTGGGTGTGTTACTCCTGATCAGACACCAACTGCAAGCATTTTCAAAGCTGTTGCTTTCCAGACCAAATAACTCCTATTGTTCCTGTCCAAACAGGAGATGAAAACACTATGTTCACTAAAATCTTGATGTTGATTCCCATGAATAGAATTGTGCTATTGAAAGGCCTTCAAGCAAACAGAGATTCAAGTTGATAGGGAAAGTCTGTTTATATTTGTGTTTGTTGCTGTTGTTATTAGGGCAGATTAGGGTGAGGGGAATTCCTGAAAATGTTATAAGGAGGCATACATGAAATACAAAGAGTAGAGTTCCCCAAGCTATAGTTACCACTGTATACCCCTACTGAGCCTTTGTGTCTTTTCATTTAGCTGAGGTTTTTGTGCTGTTACTCTACTCCAGTCACAATCCTCTTTTTGTTCTCTTTCCATGACAGGCTTGGGAGTGCTCTTCCCTATGTATTGGAATAGATGGTGGTGATGTGTAGCATTCTTTATTATTTTCCCTGTTTTGTATATAATAAGTAATATGAACAGTCCTGTGTTGCTATGGTCATTAATACCTAAGAACTGGAGTTGGGAAACTGAGTGTTGTGTTTGGTTTTGTGTAGAACTGAATTTGTGATAGGAAATCAGACTTCTTTTTTCCTGGCTCAGTATCAGAATAGGTATGGATCCTTCTGAATACTGAATGTCTTTAGTTTTATGTACACAAGCCATACATTTCTTTCTCAAAAGTGTGTTTTGATTATCAATATTTTATTCTGTGGTACTAAGTTATTTATTCTGTAACTAATTTGGGGGGAAAAATTATTTATTTATTTATTTGTCTTAAAATCTAACTTTTGTATTGCCTTATTTCAGTTGATTTGTGCAGGTACACTTCCATACAAAAATTGATTAATGGAAGAACATTTGCTATGCAGATGTGTCTGAAGGGGAGAAGTTAGAAATTCAGCCTGTAAGGGCAAGGAAAGATGCTGGAAGAGAGAAGTGTGAAGGCTTTCTATTGCCTTAGCTTTTCTTTCTAGCTTTGGATTCAAAGAGATCCAGTGTTTTCTGAGAGGTCTGAGGAAGGACTTATTTTTGTAAAATATCCACTACCAAGCTGTTTTGAGACTGAATAGGATTTTATGTCCAGTCCTTTTAAATCCCTTTGGAGGTTCCAGTGAGGTGGATTCAGAGGTTCAGCACTGCAGTTTTATGCATTCATTTTAGAGCTGGAGCCTACAAAATTCTGCATTTATGTTTCTTGGCACTAGGCCAGTTGTTTCCTAAAATTTTCTCAAGGATTTGTGAGTAATGTTAGACAGCTTTTGGCTTTGGCACAGATTTTGCCTTACTTTAGGCTGGTGGCATTAGATTCATTTAGAAACTACTTGCAGGTCTGTAAATATTTTCTTAGACTAGCAAAAAATTTCTTGGTCCAGACATTTGTATTGACTTTGAAAGTGTATATGAAGTATCCTTGTATCACTCATCTTTGTAGGACTGGGATTGGAAATTCCGGTGTTAGAGCTGTAGCAGTGACAGTGATTATTTATTTTTTTTCCTATCTCAAATAAAAATATTTCTATTTACCTTAGAGTGATGGTTTAGAGCCCTGATGTCAATCTGTTCACAGATTGGATACATGTATCTGAGGGGATGCATATCTGATGGATGGAGCCAATAAGATGATTTAAACCCCAACACATTATTACAAATGTACATCACCAGTACAGTTTGTAATATATGTCCCTTTGGCGTGGGAGGTTTTACAGTTTAAAAAACAAAGCACAACAGCAAAACTACACACATACACACACACACAAACCCAACCAACCAAACAAAAGAAACAAAACCCAAAACCGTCAAAAAAAAAAAAAGAACAACCAAACCCAAACCAAAACAAAAACCAAACCCAAAAAACAGCCCAGAAAAAACCTGAACATCAAGAGTGGAGAAAATACCCACATTCAAACCAATAAGAACTCCTGAAAGGCAGACATCTGAAGTGCAGCAAATACAAATTGGCTGTATTCTAACTGCTGCTCTGTTCCCTCCATTTCTGTTCTCTGAGGATACAACTGTAGTGAGCAAGGCAAAATGGATGGTGCTGAGTGAGCCCCAGTGAGCTGCACTTAGCAGTGTTCTGCCTTGGAATGCAGGTCCAGACACTGCAGTGCTGGGGGAAAGCAGAGAAAACCTGGTGGAAGCTGATTGTGACATGAAGTGGAGGAAAACATCAGAAGTCAGCGTGATAGATGAACGTAGGGGAAATATTTAAACTGGATTATGAAGAAGTTTTTTAATGACTCTGCAAGTTAACTGAATCTCTCTCTTCCTTCATCAGGCAGTGGGGAAGCACCCAGCAGCAGGCACAGCAGGTTTGGGGAAGGGAGCACTGCACACACCTCTGCTGGGTGCTCCCCACTGCACAGCCACCCGTTGCATCTTTGCAGCAAGCACAAAATGCCTTTGGGTTAAATAAATGTAGACTCTAAACCAAAAGCGTTACACACCTCCTGAGAGCTGTGCCAGGAGAGCTCCTGCAAACAGTGCTTATGCAGGCACACTGGTGCTGGGGGTGCTGAGGAAGGGGTGGGCTGACCCTGCTCAGCTATGGAGGGCCCAGCAGAACAGTTAGTGTGTAGTGGCAGTGGGAGACAGTGCATCAGGGGAGGGATTTAAATTAATTTGAGAATTGAGCTTTGTAGCTCAGTTATGCTAACATTTTTCCTGTTTTTACCAAGATCAGTTAACTGGTATTTTTTAAAAATTACTTCAATTAAAACAGAAAACATCAAGCTCTGTGTGTTGTCATCGGAATAGTCTAGGATGATAGATAACTGTTTTGAAGATAGCTGGAATTAAATTTTGCTAGTGGGGAAAACTCCTAAATTGTGAATCCTTAATGTCACCGAATGTTCCAGAATAGACTCAAATGCATTAATGTTCCAAAGGTATCAGTCTGAATGGCTTTTCCCAGTTCTGCTGAACCTGCCCCTACTCCTGGGCAATGTGTGCTGTTGGAATCTGCAGCAGACTGCAGAGCACAGGGGGTGAGCACAGCCCTGCAGTCAGTCAGCTCTGGCTGTGTGGTCACCAGGCTATGTTTGCTGTGGGCAGAAATTTCCTATAGCATGGGGGAGTGCAGTGCTAAATATTTAATTAGCTGTGCCACCTCAGTGTTCTCCAAAGACATGTTCATTTAATGCTTAGGTAGGAGTGAGTTGGGAGGGGAACATAAACTGCTCAATTTGAAGATTTTTTCCTAGCAGTCAGTATAAGGATTGAAATGACCAGTTTTAGTGATGTATGGTTTCCCTCAGGTTCAGTGCCACAGTGGTGCCAGAAGCAGGTCCTGAACCTCTTCCCTGCATTCATGTGTTGGTAATCATGGGAATGGGTTCTGCTAGCAGCAGGGTCTTATTCCCAGAAGTGCTGTTGGCACCATGCTGCCCCTGTGATGGGAAGGCAGTCTTTCCCATCCATCCTAGATTATTATAAAATTAAACAGTTACCAGGTAGGTGCTCTTAGCTATGGTTCTTTCTTTTTTTTTTTACCTCCTGGAGAAGCAAGTATGTACTTGCCCATGCCTTTTGAAGTTTGAATATTGGTCTAACATCTGTAATGTAGCTATATTTGAGTTGTTTGGTAGAAGAGGCCTCCAGTATTTGACAGCTTGCTACCTCCCTGGGGGTCACTGGGCTCTTGGCAGACTTTTCCTGGATGCAAAATCTTACAGCAAGTGGAAGTTTAGGAAGAAAAATAGAATGTGGGTTTTCTGAGCATCACAGAAACTGTTGGACACTTGGATTTCCTTTTTTAAATGATAGATGGAGAAACACAACTCCTGTCTAAAACAGCAGCAGGGTGGTACCTGTCCAGAGGTATAACTGATGTGATGACCTGTGAGCTGTTAGAAGGGATAAGCAAGGAAAACAAAACAAAACCCACCAAACCATAGTGCAGGCTGGATGTGTAAAGCTGATTGGAGCCTTTCCTTTCAGTTGGCAATTATGAATTTTATTTTTTGTCCTGGTTATGCATTTTCACTTTAATAGAGGTAATAGAATTGCATATCCCTAAATCTGATTTCTTGTAAGAATAGCATGAGAGTGATGGGCTAATAATTTCAGAAGAATGTTTTTTGGGTGACCAAACAAGTATCTATTAAAAGTGGGTGAGTTTCAATGTGTCTGTGCTGAGATCTAGAAATGCTGTGAAGGTATCCAGCTGGGAGCCAGAAGAGTAATTTGAAAAACTTGGCTGTGGTTGCTTGTATTTTGTGATGTGTTAAAGCAGGAACATCTGTCAGGAGGGCATCAGCCTCAAATTTAATTTTATTTTGTTGTTTCACAAAAAAGGTTTCTATTTGTTTAATAGGACTTGACGTTTTTGCCATTCATTTAACAGGATTTCATGGTACAATCGAGATTTGAGTAAATCTGACTGACAGAAGCCTTCTTTGTATGCATTTTTTAGAAGGCTGCTTTTCCCATTCTAATTTCTACAGTATTTGTAGAAATAAGTGTCCTGTGAAGATATCAGTCTTAGTCTTACAGTTCAATTGTACAGCATCATCAAAACAGCTGAAACCAATACTCAGGGCAGTGACAGCTTCAGGGACTGATTTAAGAAAATTTTTCATGACACTGAAAATGTGTTTAAAGCAGAAGAGTTGCAGAAGCTGTATCATTCAGTATGTAAAAGTGTTTCATTCAGCCTGTGGAGCTAATGTTGCAATCACGCTGAGTCCAACATGGTTAGCAAATCCATTCCATAGGATTAGGAAATGTCTCCCTGTGACCTATTCAGATTTCTGTTGAAATACTTATTCCTGGTTTGAAACAAGTTTGTAACTGTAGGGCAGACAGAACATGTTCTGCAAGCCGTGTTTCCCATCTAGCCAGGGTGTAAGGTGGATTGATACTTTGATACCAGCCTCAGATCTGGATTGATGTGTGTTTGTTCTGGCAGGGCTGCAGCCTGGGATCTCTTCCTCCCTCCCACCCCGTTCCCTGCTCAGCAGAAGCCCAGCTGTGCAGCACAGCTGGCAGGCACCACGGGGCTGGAGAAGGAGGCAAGGGATGCTCAAGCTGGCACTGGTGTGTGCTGCCAGAAACCAACATCAAACAGCCTCTGTGCTTCATCTGAAATCAAGTACTTAGATCTCTAGAAGGATTTTGCATAAGTGCGAACTAAGGATTACTATTTATCATTATTGCCTTTTTCATCTTCGTGTTCTTCTAAAATAATCAGAACAACCTTTGAAGTGAGGGAGGGGAATGTTTTTCCCATTATCTAACTGGCTAACATAAAGCACAGGGAAGCAAATCCACCTCCCTAAGGTCAGGCTGCCAGAAACAGAACCTGAGGTTCTCTTTGCTTTATATTTCAACTTTTGAAAATTTATTTTTTTTAGGAAAAAATTAACTCATTTACACATCTCTAACATACACACTCATGTGCCCTCACAGAAGATGCAGTTGTTTGGTAGGAGGTCAGCCCAGCTGATGCTTTGGAAACAGAAGCTGTGTGTCAGTGGAGGCTGTTGATCTTGCTGGGGTCCTCCTGACATTCCAGCTGTTCCCCTCACTAGGAGATTCTCACTGCTTCAGCTTCCCCCCAGCCTCTGTCCCCTCCTGAGTGCTCTCCAGGCTCCTCAGGTTTCCACAGCCTTTCCTGTCCTTAGTGTCCTTCTACTTAAGGATGTCCCCAAATAGCTGCATCCCTGATCTGTGAAGTATCTTTGAGAAGGAAGTTCTTCCTGCCCAGAAGCCAGCTGAGCATTTAAGCAAAGATATAGGGGTAGAGGAAAACATATCTTGCTGAGGCCTCTCGGTTGGGCAGGAACGATGGGGGATTTTTGGCTGGTCCCAACTTAAAAATATTTTTTAGATCCTAAAAGGAGACTCTGGTAAAAGTTAGAAATTGTATGGCTGTGTAGAGAAGATGACTGGGAAAACCAGGTGAATACGAGGAAGGATTAATGGGAAAATGGGAAATGTACTTTTGTGTTAGACTTTATCCCACTAAAACCATGAAAAGAGAAGCTGGAGCAGATGCATACCTTCTGGAATACTGTGGGTGCTGTTTGAATTAGCATGAGCCAGGAAAACACAGCCTTTAGTAACCATAAATGTTTCTTAAATGTTAGGTTTAACTCACAAATTACAAAACCTACATAAAAGAATGTATTCTATACTGAGTTGGACTGAAAGTATAGAGAGAGTTCTTGAATTAAGTAGGAAGAGCTAAGTACTAATACTAAAACATTTGCTACACTTGAGGATTACAGTGTTAAGCTGATTTAGGACACTAAATTTGAAATATGAGAACATAAACCTGAAGTGTACTGAAAAATTTTGTCAGAACTCATTCTCACTTTAATTCATCTGTTAGTATTGATCTTGGGTTGTCACTAGAACAGGTTAGTCACCTAAAATTGTGCTCTAAGTCAGATTTCCTGGCATGTTTAAGAAAACAGTTTTAGAGTAGCACCCTGTACATTTATGTCTGTTAAAGCAGTTCCTATTTTGTCGCCTGTTGCCAAGGTTGACAGGAAGAAAATATTCCCAGGTGTCAGTCAGAGGTGTGCAGCTTTATTGATGGGACATCAGTCCTGCCTGCAGAGGAGTGAGCTCCAGAGCTCTCAGAAACATCAAAAATGCAGGCAACTGAGATCAGGGCTGGCTTTTCTAAAAGATTTAGGGGGGTTTGTTTGCTTACACAGATAATTTGCTTACACAGATAAAAATATACATTTTCGTGTTTTGATGTCGTTTTTGGGAATCTATTTTTAGTGCCTGGGAACATTACAAGCATTAAATACTTGTATTGAGTTATTGAGTCCATTGGATTTAAAATAACTTAAAATAGCTTTAAGGAGCCTTTCTGAAGTACTCATTTTTTGTGTTGCAGCACATGCATTTTTTTATCAAGTATTTATTTTATAGAGGCTGGAAGATTTCCATTATGTCAAAGCTGCTGTTACTGTTTGATTTTATAAGAAAGAAGTCCCATTGATCCAAGATCAAAGTAAAGGACAATGTAAATGTTTTTTTTTCAACCTTTTCATTAGAAAACTTTTCACTGAAGATGCCTGAGCTCAAGAGAAGAAGGAGCAGAAAGAGAACTCGGGTTGGGGTTTTTATCAGTTTAGGGATTACTTCTGTACAAATGCGAGAAGCTGCTAATTCAGCTCTCTCTATCTCCTCATCAAAGACAGAGCCATTAGGGATTGCATAACCCACTTCTCTGCCAAAGCAATTACCACGCAGGCTTAGTTTTTAAGTTTCAGTGCAGCCTTCAGTTCTCAAAACAAAACAAAAAAGAAAGGAAGAATCCCCACAGCATCAGGTGCTTGGTGGCAGCTGGCACCCCAGAGGGGGACAGAGCTCCAGCAGGGATCCCAGCCCTGGGACCACCTGGCGAGGGGACCCTGCTCTTGGAGATCAAGCCCAGGAAGCTCAAACCCCAACTGCAGTTTCTGACAGCAGATTTTCAAAGACAGATCTGCCTGCTGAAACTCTGCCATCATGACTGACTGCCTTGTAGCTGTGGCAGGGTTCCTCTGTCGTGTGTTATGGGAGATGTGTTTTGCAGCCCGAGCTGTGTGATGATTTGAGGCATTCTCTGAGGAGGCAGATGGGATCTGTGATGCATCACTGCCAGGTTATGACATTACTGCAAGTCTCGTGAGAGTCCAGTGCTTTCTTGTAGCCCAAGTTCCACACAGCTTTGTGATTATGTGAATAATGAATTAAAATTTTAGCTCTCCTGATGTGGAAGAAAACAGGAAAAGATAAAGGATGCTTTATAAGTCTTCATGTGTAAAGTTAAAATCAGTCAAATACGATGATGCTAAGTGCAAATTGGAAATGTATTGGTGACTGCTTAAATCTTCTCTTCAGATGATGGGATGATTGAAACTGAGTGCAATTTTTCTCCTCCAACTAAGATGACAGACTAGAAACCAGGGATTTGCTCTTAAGTCCAGGGACTACACATCCGTCTTCAGTTATGAGAGAAAATTAGGGTTGCTGCTTGGCAGGGTTATTTTGTTAAGGATGTTGCAGCATCTCCCACAAAAAAAATACAGTTGTTGTTGTGCTTTTTATCTGTGTGAGCACTGAGTGCTCAGTCCTCTTCCACAGAAGATCTCTTGCCAACTTCATTGTGATTCAGGTGCCTCCAAAGATTGTACCTGAAGCAGTGTTCCTTACCTGAGCTTTGGTTTAAGGACTGAAGGTGGGCACATTGACAGATGCCAGAGATATTTACATTTTGTACTAACTTATTACAAAATTTGGACATGGATTTTAATTTAATTGGTAAATTCTCAAGCATTTACAGAAGGATGCAGCCCCACTTCAAATTCTCAGGCTTGTAAACTTAGTGATTGAAAACAAAAGCTTAGGTGAGCAGCAGAATTGTTTGGGAAACGCTATTTTTTCCTTTCATCATTCTCAGCTCTGCATAGTTTTAATGGAAAACTGACAATAGCTCCTGCTGGAGTACATTGTAGAGGTCTGTAGAATATAACTTACAGGTATTCTGACTTTGTAGTTCCAGCTTAACTAAAAACATGGGCTTAGGTGCATCCAGTTAAATGGGTGTAGGGTGCAGAAGGCTGTGTGACTGAGATTCTTGTTTGCATATATGAAAGTCTGACCTGTGTCCATGGTATCTAAAAGGCTACTAACATATTTCTTTGCTACAAGTTCTCTGCTTATTTTTTTCTTTCATTTTCTTGCCTGTGCTGAATGAATGTAAGATTTACTTAAAATAGCTCGAGTCTTTTTGTTTATATTGGAGGCTTGCTGGTCATGTGCTCTAGCCTGATGAAGACAAAACTCTCTTGGTGCAGGACAGTGGATCAGGAATGAAGTAGTGGTCAGCTGGTTGGGAAGAAATGTCAACTACTGTCCAGAAAAGAGGAGAAAAAAAGATCTGAGGAGGTGGTTTGGTTTGGTTGGAATGCACTGCTAGGATGCAGCTGTCCATGTTGTGGAAGATTCCTAGGACACATTTGATGTGAGCTGTGTGTAGACTGCCCAGATGAACAGATTGTGATTGAGATCTGTGAGCCCTTGGGAAAGATTGATAATTGTATGTTTTTTCAAAGGACTGAGATCTTGCTGCCTTTGTGGAAGTTGTGCAGGGCCACTGGGAGAAGAAATGTGACTTAAGAAGGAAGTAGATTTAGACTTGAGAAGTCCCATTTCCAAACTGCAGACCATGTTTGCAGTCATCTGCAGCCAAAAGCCACCTCGTCCCCATGTTCTCCAGCCTTCCCCCTTGCTCAGGAGGCTTCCCTCCTGCTTCTGGTCCCATCCTCAGAACCTCTGAGATTCCTCAAGGGAAGAACAACTTCCACATCAGATTGGCAATGAACATATTGAGCCCATCACATCAAAGAACCAGTTGTAGGATGGTGGGAAGGCTCTGCTGCTTTTGAGAGGGATCTGCCCAGGCAGATCTTGGAGTCCCTCTGTAATTGTGCTGACTTTGATCCGAGTCCCTGCAGCTGCAGTTGTTTTGAAGAGTCAGATGTTACTGTTGTGCTGTGGGGGTTAAAGGATAGTGTTTTCCTTATTTTTTTGGAGGCTCACATTGCTACTTACTCAGTAATATGGCAGTTTGAATTAGTACTAATATTTCAGTACCTATCAGATGCAAGACCACTTGGCTTCTTATCTTTTGATACCAGAAATTCTGTGGGAACACAGATAATTATTTTTAAATGGATTTTCATTATATAGAATAATTGTATGTTTCTCTAAAATGTTTTTATGTAGTGCTTATCTAAACTTAAATACACTAATACATTTTTGAGAATTATTTACTACTGTGTGACAGATGAACATCTGTGAGTCATTTACATGAAGAGTAGGCAGATTTCTAAAAACTGAATGAAAATCTTTAACAGCAGTCTAGAGGCCCGCTGAAAATCTATGTGCAAATGTCCTTTATTATATGGTTGCCCCCAGATAAATACCTAGCTTTGAAACAACACTTCAAAGCCTGAGTTGTGCTTAGTTTCCTTTTTTTAATTTAAAAAAAGAAAAAAAAGGAAAAAAGATTATGCTGCTGACTGTCATATGT
Organism: Phaethornis superciliosus; assembly: GCA_023637945.1. NCBI lineage: Eukaryota > Metazoa > Chordata > Aves > Apodiformes > Trochilidae > Phaethornis > Phaethornis superciliosus. Next base: position 426,154 of record JAJQWJ010000007.1, read on the forward strand.
TATTTCTGTGCTGTTTCTCTGTGATGGTGGGATTGGTGGACATCAGAAAAATGGTGACTGGTATCAGAGTTACTGGCAAAATTTTTCCAAACGGGGTAAGAAGTTGGCTCTTAAGGCACTGTGGGCCTCAACAGTTTCTGTTGGTTTGAATATTTTTTGTTTTGGCAGATTTTGTTTCAGACTGGGGAGCTGAAGTGGAAGATAGAAATAAAAACCTCACAAATAAATAGCAGTGAAACAAGCAACTATGCTAACCTCTGCTCCCAGTTCAAGTGACAGAAACTTGAGGAAGCTTTGCTGATACTTTCTGTGTGCCAGTGTGGGTAGAAATTGGCTCAGCAGTCAGCTCCTTGATCATTGGATTTTCTGGAGTCTGCAACTAATTCTGCTCAGCATATGCTAGTGGGTTTTTTTATGCTATTGTTGATTTTTTTTTCTGCAATATATTGGTATGGGACTAATACTGAGATACCAGTGTTCCTGCTCTGAATTTTGAAGGCAGGATTGGACAGTTGTGGTTTGGGTTTTGTTTGTTTGGTTGGTTTTTGTTGTTGTTGTTGTTCATGTTGCATTTGTCACTAAAGGAATAGACAAAATTTGTCAATGATTCCAAAAACTCAAATGAGATTGTTTAGTAGTACTTGTACATGTTTAAAACCAGTTTATACTATGGCATGATGAAAAACTACTGAAACTCTAGGGCAGGTGTCTTGTCATTGTAAATAAACTTTTAAGGCAGATTTTGAGTTAGGGTTGCTAGCAGTTTCAGACAAAAAAAGTCTTCTGAAAATTTTGTTGGAGCTCTGTGATGCATCTGGAGCTATTGATAAGAAGTATAATATCAAATAAATTTTCATGTTGATTTTCCTGCTCTTCACGACTATAAGTTCCTGGAAGAACATATGACAATAAATTTGTATCCTTGTGTATTTTTCATTTGTATTTTAACAGTGCCTTCCCTAAAGGTCAGTAATTACTTTTGTTGACCCACAGTGATGTGCCTCTTGGTGAGATAGTTAAAATGCATCTCCAAATAATACCAAGAGGCACATGGCTTGTGTGCATATGTAGGTATAAAATATGTGTTATGTTACTTGAAAGTAGATAAAAGGGAATGTGAAGACCTGCAAATGCCTTGAGAAGTCCTGCCTGGTTTTGGCTTTGCTAGCATTTCTCATGTAAGCATTGCAAGGCAGATCAGCAGCTGGTATAAAAAGCTAAAGATGAAATACCTCCAAAGGAAAGAGATGAACTGAAAAAATAAATTAGTTAGCAAGTGCCTTGTTAAGCTTGGGAAGGTTTTAAGAGTGGGTCAATAGGTGACATATCCCTTTGTGTCCTATTGAAGAAAGATGGATAATCTGACAAATCCAAAGTTATTAGTCATACACAGTCATACAAAGCAGATAGGGGGCAGGGAGAAATAATTACACTTTTTGCAGGGTTTGGAGGGCCATCTGGGCTATTTCTCACTGTAGATTACAAGTAAAAGATGTATGTGTACATCTTTTATGTAGATTACAAGTAAAAGATGGTAAAATTGTCCTTGCTGGGAAGTGGCTGTCTGTCATGGCTAGTGTTTTACCCACTCATGGTGTTTTGAGCTGCACATTACCACTCCATTGAGCTGTTCAGTTACCCTTATTAATGAATTAATTATTCTTAAATGTATAAATGTCACTTAACAACCTGGCAGTATTAGTTTACACTGTAGGACTGATGCGGCTGTTGAAATGTTGGCAAGATTATTTAAAATGTGTCTAAGATTTAAAAATTGGTTCCAGGGGAGCCAATCTAAGGTTTGCTAAGAAACAAATCTACTTAAAAAAGATGGAAGGTAAAAAGCCCCCAGAGTGGAGAAGAGCCCCAAGAAAGGAGAAGTTATTTAGAAGGTCTGTAAGATTTGAGCTGCAAGTTAATTTTGGTGGCTGATTTTTTCACAGACTTCTGTCACTGTTGAAACTTTGTAGGATTTTGTTTTACCATCTTGTTATTATTTCCTCTTACCATTATGGATATGTAAAAATGGAAGCTGTTTTTAAAATTTGCTTTCTTTTCTTATCTGATTCTCCTGTGCCTATCCACACTGGGAACTGGAGTAAGTGAATCGTGTTTATGCAGGTCAAGCAGTGAATTTCTCAGTTTATTCAACTAGGGTAGACTGGGATAAATTGTATTTCAGTCTCACCTAAAAAATTACCCAATGCTTAAGCCTTGTGTGCATTTTATATTGTGTGGTTTTAGCATAGCTGGGTCTCATTACAGTCTTCTTAGGAGTACTTTTAGCAGTATATAAGACAAGTTTAAACATAGATTCCAAACTCGGTTTTGAAGCCAGAGTAAATGAGGTCTTGTAGTGCCACATTCCAGTGATTCTGACATCAGAGGAATATCTGCAGTAATAAATTTTTATATTAAAAACAGCTGAATTTTTATATGCCTGCAAGAAGCAAGGCTGGGGCTGGCACTGGGAAGCATTAAGCTAACCATTCCAGGCACTAACAATTTTTTTCATTAAAACTTTTTTTCCTTCTGGAAAAAAAAGAAAAATCCAAGACGCTTACATTTTGTCAAAAATCAAAAAGTCCCAATAAGGCTAGTCATTTGGGTTTGTTCAGTGTTTTATTGTTGTTTCAGGTTTCTTGATACTCTGCTGCAGACTGCTGTCTGTCTTGTGTGAGTTAAGGAGTGAGAATTATGCTAAAATCATCTGCACATTGACACAAAACAAATCAAACCCCAAGGTATTTTGAAATATTTGCACAAATGGAGTTGTATCTCATGTATGTTGTAGATACTCGAATACAAAACATTCATCATTCATCACATTTGCAGCATTATTTGCAAATGTTTTTGTGATTTTCAGGGAAAAATGCTTAAAAAAACTTGTGAAGGTTACAAATGTGGTTCATACTAGAAAATTAAAGTGTAGACAGAGCAGGGACTGTGCCCCCCCTGGCCATGCGTGGCTTTGCTGGGCTTGATCAGCAAGAAAGAAATTTACTGTCAGCTGCTGGTGCATCTCTCTGGGGTGGCAAGGGAAGACAGGGAAAAGATGCTGGTGGATGTGCTGATCAGCTCTTTTGCCATCTCTAGATTTGAAGAGGAAAATGTTTAGTGCAATGTCTTACAGCTCAGAGTACAATATTTTTCCTCATTGTTGTAATAACAATTGCGTGCTTAATAGTGATGATTCTTTTACATAAGCAACTAAAGAGTCTTCGTCTTCCTTTCTTTCAGATTCTTCTCATTCTTTTCATCGAGATGAGACTATAGTTATTGTCCTTGCATCTGTGTCTGTTCTGGCTGTTTTGATTGCTGCTCTGTTCTTTGGCTACAGGATGCTTGCAGGTAGGGTTTGATGATCCTATTTTATATTTTTCTAGTTATTCTTTTGGCTGTTTCTCAAAGTTAAATCTTATGTTCTCCCCAGTCCCTGTTAGATGTTTGTACATAATGTTCCCCTTTCTCCTCTGAGAGATTTTTCCAAGCTGACATTTTGGGACCTGTTTTTCTTCAAATCCTCGGCTCAGCACAGCTTAAGGGAGGTTGTGAATGTGCTTTATAGTTATTGCCAGTGACACTCAATTGTCAAAATAATTGTGTAGCAGATAGTCTTAAGTTTGTAGCTATCAGCACCTTCACTACTGCTTTTACTGACCCTGAGAAGATTTTACAGGATTTCCTTTAATTTGTTATGTCCTTGCCTGCAATACAATACGTATTTCTGCCAAGTCCCAGGTAAGCTGTATTGTTTTCACTTCTAGTAAAAAAAAGGAAACTGTCTGATTCCTTCCCCACCCTTTTCCACAGGAGACCGTAAACAAGGTCTGCACAGTATGAACATGATGGAGGCAGCTGCGTCAGAGCCCTCTTTGGATCTGGATAATCTAAAGTTACTGGAGGTAGATGTTAAACTTTGGTGCTTGATTGGTATCAGATGTATCACCAGCAAACTGCAAAATGTTATACTTTTAATTGGTATGCTTGATAGAACGGATGTGGAATTTTTAAAAGCCTTTAGCCAGAAATAAATCTGTAGAAGGGCTGAGAGATTCTGAGAGTGGTACTTTGCTCCTTTTTGCCCATTAGAAGTACCACCTAGAGCTTCAGGCTGCAGACATGCAGTGTGGCCTGGGCTAATGGTGACAGCAAAGAAGATAGGTGCCTTCTGCCAATCAAAAAGTACTTTAGGCAAAGTTTACAAGAATACAAGAGCATTGCAGAAATGTGCAAAACCCCAGCTGAAATTACCCATGCTGATACACAGTCTTAGGAAAAGCAGCGACTTTGGTGGTGGAGGGATCTGCTTTACAGGGTTTTCTGTCCTTTGTCCTCAAATCCTAAGGAACTGACTCCTCACCCCTAGTCACAGGGTGTTGCACAACAAATTGTCTTAACCTGTATTTGCCTTTCCACATCTGTGGGGATAGAAAACATACTGGGTTTATACCTTAAAGTGACTCTGCCACCTTGCCATCCGCTATGAGGGCTGTCTGACCTGATAACTTATAAAGCTATCCTCAGCCTAAAATGTACATTTTAATACCCGTGATCTGTGGAGTTAACTAAAATTGATCACAGAAAAGCTGTGAAAATCTGCTAAGTAGACAAAAGTTTGTCTACTTAAAAAGACAAAAGTTTGTCTTTAATAAGACAAGAGCACAAAACACATGGATTGCATTGATTCTGTATAGACAACAGGCTGAATAGATTGCTTATGATTCATTTACTGAGTGTTCAGACTATAGATCACTTCAGGAAGATCTAAATTGGCCTGAAGTTTCCAGCTCCAAAGAAGCTTTTATGACAGCATTCTAATTCTAGTTTTCAATACAAAATATTCACTATATTAGTTCTAGTTTTTACGGTGTCAGTATAAAAGAAGGCGTGCAATCTTTGTAGAGTGAAAACTGGGATTTTGTCTTATTTTATTCTTAGTTTATTATTTAGTGAACTAATTCTTTCTTTCTTTTTTTCCTCAGTTGATTGGCCGGGGTCGCTACGGAGCAGTGTACAAGGGCTCCCTAGATGAGCGCCCCGTTGCTGTCAAAGTCTTTTCTTTTGCTAATCGTCAGAACTTTGTCAATGAGAGGAACATTTACAGGATTCCACTGATGGAACACGACAACATCGCCCGCTTCATTGTGGGGGATGAGAGGTTCACTGCTGATGGCCGTATGGAATATTTATTGGTGATGGAATATTACCCCAATGTAAGTGCTTCAAATAAATCAGTCACATTGGTTTAGGTACCTAAGAATAGCCACCTGGAAAGGATGTACTTCAGTGTTTGCCAGTGCTTTTTATTGCTGCTTCTTGCACAGTAAGGCAAGAATAATCCATATAAATTACAATTTTAATGAACCTGAATGTGGTTTACTGTAATATCCTTTAAGATTTCCCAGTTAGTACTACCAAATGCAGTCTTAGAAACTCTTGGCTCCACTGTTTCCTCTTGGTTACAGTGCAGGGTTTTTCAGTCAATTGTGCAGCATTCAAGGGCAGAATTAAAAGATTTGGCTTTCCTTTAAAATAATTTAATAAATGTAAACTTCTTAGCATTTTGCTATTATACTTCTGTTATTGCAGTTATGACCTCACTCAGTAGCTGTACATAGTGGTTTTTACAATGAAACATAATAGATGCAATATCACTGTCAAACTAGTTTGTGGTACTATAAATCATGTTGGCTTTTTATCCTGTTTTCTGTAAAGCTTTCTGTTGCATACTACATTTATTATGCTGTACCATATATTGATGGTGTAGGAGAGTTCTGAAGAAGGCAGCCTTACTTTCCAGAAATGTATCTTCCATCACCTTAGCTAACTGAATGAACTTATATTTCTAAAATTCATTTCTTTGAGTTCCTAATGATCTTGCAGTGTGTACACATGCACAAAACCAAAAATGTTTTAAAAATACACAGCATGAACACTTCCTGAAAAAGGATAAAATATAATTTATATGGGGGGTCTACACATATGAAAATGCAGAGAACTATGCTTTGCAATTTATCTTTTGTGGGGGCTTGTGTATGGCAAAGGACTTGCTTATCAGTTAACTAATTTTTAAAATAAGCTTTCTGGTCTCATGCAAATCCATATTTACTGTAGAGTGTAAAAATGGTGGCTGGATCCTGGTCCATTATGAGGACAACAGGACAAAGGCTGCTGGTTCAAGTAACAAAAAGAAACAACATAAGAATAGCAGTAACAATGGCCTCATTCAAGGTGTTTGAGGTTCTACATATATGCTTGTGCTTCAAGTTAAATGCACACATGTGAATAAATATCTGAATACATCTACAACAACTTAGCACTTCACAAGTACGTGAGTCTCTTAACTTAAACTTTTGAGTGGGAACACACTTGATCATATCAGCTTATTAGAGGTGAGCATCTAAGGGGAGGGATTGCAGAGACTACAAACCACAATAGAAAAAGCTCAGTAGTGCCCATACCATATGAGTAGTGGCACAGCTCATCATCTCTGCCCTGCTCGGGCAGAGTAAGCTTGTTTTCCACTAATGGAGTTAGGTGACATCAAGCAAGTCTTGTGCTCCTGGGAGGGCACAGAGTAATTGTCTTCACAGGTGACCTGGTTTTGCTGTTTTCCTGAGTGAAAGGATTATCAGCTGAAATGGAATTTGATGGAAAAGTGTGTCTTGTTGCTTATATAAACAGGATCTGTTAGTGGTCTGACTAAATGCACAGATGAGACTCATGACATGATATATCAAACCCTTTCTCAATGTGGTATTAAGAACAGGACCATTAGTCTAAAATCAATCCAGTGGTGGTTTGGAAGTCATTGGAAAAAGAGCACAGCAGGTATAGTTAATGCACAGTGTGATCCTTAATTCAGTGAGCGGATGTTCTGCAGTATGAGGAGCTAACAGGAAAGAAGAAACCTTGCTGTGGCAGCCCTACTAAAAGGGAATTGCACCCTTCAAACTGGAGCCCTAAATCTTATTTCCATAAGGAGTAACCCATACAAGATACGCAGGTTCAATACTCCCTGTCCAAAGCATCATTTCCATTCAAAATATTTTCCTTGGTTGTCATTTACATTAAAGTTCACTAAAGCATAAAATCACAGCCCTCAGCTATCTTAAAAAATCCCTGTTGGCCAGCAAGCTCTGCAGCAGACAGCTCTTGCCACTGGTTTGAGATCTTTCTCCTGTGAATGTCTCTCAGTCAGGCTGGGGCACCAGCCCTGTGGCCCCTGTGAGAAGGGGCTGGAATCTCAACCCACAAAAATCTGGTACCACACCCAAGCTGCTGGCAGTTGGAGGCTCGTATGAGTGCTGGTATTTTTTAAACAGCTTTATATAAGAAAAAGTATAAAAGTCTGTAATCAGTTTCTAGGTAGACACTCTGTTTTTTGTTTTGTTTTCTTATTTATTTTTTGTCACCAAAATCTGTTTGCCGTGTATAGGGATTCAGTTTGTTTAAGCTGTGAGTATATTATCATTGGGAACTATGTGCATAATGAGTGCTCTAAGATGTCATAGTTTGTAGGATCTGGCTCTTGTTTCAGATGGTATTCTCAGTTTCTAGAATATATCAGTATCATAATTGGCAACTTTCTGGTTTTCTTGGAGATTCCACTTCTAACTACTACAAAATCCCCTATTTTTCTCATTTAAATTCTCCTTCAATTAGAGGGGAACATGTCATTCTTTTTACCTGTTTCTTCAGTGTGTGTGGACTCACTCCTATTCTGAAGTGCCTCTGGGGGCTTTTTGTGTTGATATATAAATTGATCGTAGCAGGGGAGATGCCAGTGAGAGATGCTGAGTATTCTGTAATTTTTAAACATTTAAAGACCTGTTTAGTAATCCAGGCTGTTATGTCTGAAGTTACCTTTCTTCTGTTGTTCAGCATGACTTTCAGAAGAATAAATCAAATCCATGTGCTATGCTTTTGTTTTATAACTAATATATAATATTTCCAAAAGGTGCAGTCCCTGTTATTTTGTGATAAACTTTCTGTCCCATTTCTTTAGATAAACCAAATTAAATTAATGAAACTTTGGTACAGTCTTGTGTCTTAGGACATCTGGGTCAACAAAGGAGCAGTTGCAGGATGACACCTTTCAGGAACAGTGAATAAAACCAGCTCTCCTAAAGATTTTTAGCTATTTTTCTCTTTTTTTTTGTTTTGTGTAGGGTTCTCTGTGCAAATACCTGAGTCTCCACACGAGTGACTGGGTGAGCTCCTGTCGCTTGGCACACTCTATAACAAGGGGCTTGGCATACCTGCACACGGAGCTACCTCGAGGAGGTAAGGCCAGGGATGGGTGCCAAGGGGTTCAAGATATTCTTCCTTCTGTTAGTAGCCTCCTACCTTTCTTTTTTATTTTGTGACTGTGTGGTGAATAGGAAATAATGCAGGCAAATAGATTGCTCAGAACTTCTGGTATGTCCTGTCCTTCTGAACAATCCCGTGTTGTGGGCTGCACCCATGATGCTTGTATGGAATCATGGAAAAGGAGCCAGCAGAGCCCCAGAGAAAGGCAAGAGGAGGAGGCAGAGCTGAGCAGGGCTGCTGTTTCATGGCAACAGATCACTGAAGACCTGGAGCATGGGATGTCTGTCTAGCAGAGACCAAACAGATGGGGTGTTCTGTTTGTTTTTGCAGTTCAGGCACAAATCACCAAAGCAATTTTTAGTTTGCGTGTGAAAGAGAAATGAGAAACAGAAGAATTTCAGAGAGAAGTGATGAATTTCTAACTCCACTGCAGTTTTATCATTTCTCTTTATTTTTTTCTAAAGGTGTGGGCCTCGTCTTTGCTGTATACAAATGATACTGCTGGACTTTTTAGTGTTTTATCAGACCACAGGGTGTCACAACATGTTGATTTATGTCTATATCTCTGCTTGTATTCTTCAGCAGCATTTCAGCAGCTGAGGTATCATGATCATAAAGCAGATATTCTGAGATCTATGCTGTGTCAGGCTGCAGAATATGGCCTGGCACTGAAGCCTTAGCTTTTTGGCAGTAAGAGGGTGGAACACTAATTCTACACTAAGGTGCTAGTGTTTGGATTAAAATTCCAAACTATATATCTTAAACATTAAGCATCAACTCCAGCAGAGAATGACAACTGAAGATGCTGTCAAAATGCAAGGCTGAAAATACCTAAATCAGAATTCCTCTGTGCCATTGAAACTGCAGCTATCATCCTAACTTCATCATTTTGAAATGTGCAGACAGGTGTGTCCATTAGCAGCCAGAAAATGTGTAAAACTTCCGTCATAAAGAAGAGACAGACATAGGCTGGCCTGTGAATGCTAGTAAGGAACTCAGGGAGCAGAATAAATTCCACAGTAAAGCTGGTTCTGCAGTGCTGGCTGTTTTGCTAACAAAATAAATTGCATATAAACTAGGAACAACTGAGATTATTCTTTGGAAAAGATCATATCCTTTGCAAGATTAACATGTTCAGACTCTCTGGAGTAATGCTGCCTGCATATCTTCTGAATAGGTGCCAATTCCAGTCATCATGTAAATAGTTGGTGCTGTATTTGACACCGGAGTGTGGATCTGAGAGAGCATTTGGAACGGCTGTCAGGGCTCTAGCAGCAGGTCTGTGCTTAGGTACACAACATTTCTCCTGCCAAAACCATGCTGACATATCCCTTGGAAAGAAGATTATTGGCAAACACTAGAACTGTATATAGCAGGAGCCTAATCCATTGTATAGTGGAACTCTGGATGCCAGTGAGTTTTCTGCAGGTAGCATGCTGTGGAGCTCAGTACAAAGAAGCAAAAATGTCAGCTTTCTGAAAGATAAGGTAAATTTGTAATAGCTGAGCAGATGTCGTGAGGTTCTCATTTTGCCAAGCAGTAGAACTTCTCAAATAACAACAATCACTTCCCTATGTCCAAATAGACCATTACAAACCTGCAATATCCCATCGTGACTTGAACAGCCGCAATGTCCTGGTGAAGAATGATGGAACGTGTGTAATTAGTGATTTTGGGCTCTCCATGAAGCTGACTGGAAACAGACTGGTACGCCCAGGTGAGGAAGACAATGCAGCCATTAGTGAGGTAAGTACATCTAGAGATGAATCAATGTGTAAAGGGGGACAGATTACTGTGGGAGTAACAGTGAGAAATGTTGTTAGTGATGTTGTAAGGAGAATGCTAAGGTGGTACAGCTCCTGCAAGGAGAATTGCTTCCATAACGGTGAGAAGTGGCTGAAACCTTGATAGGAAGAAATAGGATCTGTTCTCAAAGCACTCAAAAACAAACCTGGCACTTTGAAAGATGAAAGACTGACAGTCCTGGTGACTGAAATTTTTTTGGGAGATACGAGAGGATCCAGGGCAGGTGTGGTTGCCGTGTTGTTCCTGATATAGTACAGGTCCCTTCAATCTTGTACTGCAAGTGTTAACTGAAAACCAAACATTTTTTAGTAGTTTTGATGTTAATTTTCCTGAGGTGGTGACTTACTGCATTCTATATCCTACAAGCATTTCCTTCTGGGTCATGTGCAGTTTTCTGGACTTTCAATGGATATATTTGGAGAGCAACTGCATGGGGAGGGACATGGATCAACTAAGGAGGAACAAGGGCAAAATAACAGGGGATGCTTGAAAGAGTACCTTGTGGGAAGAGGTGAAAGAATGGGGGTTATTTAGGGAAGTAAAGACAGAGGTTTTCAAAGAAAGTGAACGAGAAAGGAATAAACTGTTTGCATTCAGTGTGGATCGGACAAGAGGTAATGGGATTACAGGGTAGGAGGGAGATTTTAGGTTAGTTATGTGGAAACCAAGGCAGCAAGGACTGGAGTGGACAGATGATGACTATCTAGAATTTGTATCATTTTATGAATCTAAAGAACAGGTTGGGAAAACATCTTCTAGGAGTAGGTTAGAATGGATTCTGGGCAGAAAGAAAAATTTGTCTCTTGAGCTTTCTTTTTTTATGGTGCTGTGGTTCAGGAAGGGGTTTTTTGTTATTGATTTCTTTTTGTTTAAGCATAAGACACTGGCACCTGCATATAGACTGCTGAAACAGAGTAAGGCATTTGAAAAAAAGAGTGAAAGTCCCTAAGTCTCCTAAGTTCAGTGTGTTTGTTTTCTTTGTGCTCTTATAAAAAACCTTTACATTTTGCAGTGCTAATCACCTTCCCCTAGAAAGCAAGTGCTAAATTAATCATACCCAGTGCACAGGTCCTCTTTTTAGATTTCTCCTCAAGGAACAAAAGAACAGAGAAACCACTGTTTAAAACGCAGGGAAATGGATAGTGCTGTGAGAAAATACTGTCCTGCAAGTACTGATGAGTGATTGCTATCATCTAACATATTTCCTAGTGGAAATTAATGTCTTGTCTTTCAAGGCTGTTAATAACCTTCAGCCATGGGAGATGTAGGGAGAGCTTTGCTAACAGTCCAGGAATAAAAAGAACTGATTCCTTGTTCAACAGCATCCTCTTCAATTATGATACGTACCTTGGTGTTTAACAGAGTAATTTCAGGAAAAATAAACATTTCTCCTATGTTGTGTTGCATATGAAAAGCCAGAGTAAGTGACAAAATAATTTTGTTTTGATACAAAGGAAAAAGTGAATGAGTAGGGAAAGGTTTTATTATGACTGGGCTCCTGATAAGGGTCTAGAAGCTAAGGGCATTGATTAGAAGAAAACTCAATTTTAACTGTAGAAAATATCAATAGGAAAGCAGGGTACTTAAAAAAATAAATCTCCATACTAAACTGAATTTGGAAATTGCCTGCTGATTTGAAGCTTTGATTTCATGTTTTTCCAGGTCGGCACGATCCGCTATATGGCCCCAGAGGTGCTTGAAGGAGCAGTGAACTTGAGGGACTGTGAATCTGCTTTGAAACAAGTAGATATGTATGCACTAGGCCTGATCTACTGGGAGATATTCATGAGGTGTACAGACCTCTTCCCAGGTAACTAGAAAAGATGGGAAAAACAGTAGTAGAAAATGGTACCAGCAGCCAAATCTACTCCTTTGCTGTAGCTTTGTAAACTGAATAAGGGAAATAATTTTCTTGGTAATTTTTTTGCCATCAAGTCGGTGCCATCTAGTGTTCAAGATGATAGTTGTCAGTGCAGTGTATTTGGGTGGAAAGAGTGGCTTATGCTCAAAGGCTTTATGTAAATTACCTGTTTAAGCAGTTTGCAGGACTCATGGTAAGTGCAGTTTGAGCACTATTATTATTGTCCAGAGTTTAAAAACACTGGGAACTGGGCTGATGGCAAAGGCAGTACTGTCAGTTCTTAGGACTGATAGAAGTGCCTGAAGTGACTTTCAGGCTTCCCTTGTGGAAGAATGGGTGGGAAAGTGCTGTGATATAGCATAGCCCTTCACCAGTCACAGTTCTACTTATTCCACTCACACTGCAAATTCAGGTAATTTTTCCATATCTGTAATATAAACCAAGAGGAAGTAAGACTTCTGAAATCTAGCACATGAGACTGTGTCACAGATACCATCTTCCTCCCAGGAGGGAGCATAGAGAGTTAACCTGACATGCAGCATTCCCTCTGTAGTCAAACAGCTGCACTTCTGTGCAGGGACTTGTAATCTGGCTGAGCTCCCTCCCGAGTGGGGTACATGAATAGAGTCAGTCAGCAATGTTTCACAGAAATTAGGTGTCATCCTCAGGCTCCGAGACGTTCTGAATGTGCCACTCAGCCAGCAGAGTCTGAAGATGCTATCCTTTGAGAGGCTGCTGAGCAGCACTTACTCATTTGCAGTTAATTCAGCTTTTATTGTGAAGTCAAGACTTTGGGGGAAAGCAGAGAACATCTTGCTAGACAGCAACTTCGATACTACCTTTCATCACCTGAAGGCTCTTGCTCTGCCTCTTAATCTATGATTTTTTTTGTTCCTTCTTTTCCTAACAGGGGAATCTGTGCCAGAATACCAGATGGCTTTCCAGACAGAAGTCGGAAACCATCCCACATTTGAAGATATGCAAGTCTTGGTGTCTAGAGAGAAGCAAAGACCAAAATTCCCAGAAGCGTGGAAGGAGAACAGCCTGGTGAGAGAATATTTTCAAGGAAGCAATCATTTAACCAGCTATAGGGCATACTTACTTCTTGAAAGCAGTTTTTAAATACGCGCTTTTTGAAAGTTTTTTGCTACTATTTAAGGATTGGGAGCTGCTTCTGTCTAGACTCTTAAATATTGAATTCAGTTTTAGTTTTTTAAAAGCCGTTGACATGAAAGCTGTATTTTTTAAAGGAAAAATCCAGTGATTATTAACAGATGCTGGTGTGATACACAGAATATAACTTGTTACATTCATTGTTAGACAACGTCTGTATTATTATGCACAAAGTGCCCATATGTTCTTCGTATTCTGGATGAGAAATACAAAGGCATTTTCTGCCTTCTGACATCTTATAAACTAATAACACCCTAAAATAGTTGGCAAAGATATAATATACTCTTCCAAAACTAAAATCTATAAACATGTTAATAACCTTATTCTTAAGTCGTATAGTCCTCAGAATTTGCAGAAACTACAGCTTCTAGCAATCATTTCATTATAACTACATTAGAGATTTTATGTGGCTCCATTTGATCTCCAATGTTTTATTTCCAGGACTATAAACATAGTACTGTTGTTTGTTTTTTTGAATTAGTACAGCTATGGCCTAGAGCCTTGCTTGTGCTGCAGGCCAACAAGTTCCAGCAAGTCAGCTGCTTGCTTTCATCTGCAGCAAAGGTGAGGCCATGCCAGCCCCCTTCTTTGGCTTTTGTTGCAGGCAAAGTGAAGTGGTCTTAACTGAGTGCTGTCTGATACCTGGTAACTTCTTTAAGATTAAATAGCTTATGAAAGAGACGTATTTGACTCTTAGTTAAAAAGGTGTTTTCCTTACTGGAGTGATGCCCTTCCATCTTCAAAGCCTTTGCTAGTTGATAAATGTGTGGCTGCTGTGCAGATCATGGGGAGCCTGAGGCCTCATCTCTGCTGGTGCTTGTAAACATGTGTGAAACCTTTTGCAGAGAGGAGCATAGCCTCCAGTACTAAGAGTGCTATAAAACATGTTGGAACTGAGTTCAGAGCTTCATAGAGAGGTTCTTTTATTACACAGTTTTGGCCAGCCACTGTTGGGTGGGGAGCAGGAGAAAAAAAAATAATCCATGCCCAAACTACATAGGAAATGGAGCAGCAACTGTTTTAACTACAGTCGTGTTGGCAAATGCACTGTTGGAAGAACCAAGCTGACCTGTGCTTTTGAAGACAGTTATAAGTAAAACAGTTCAAGAAGGCTTGTTTTGTTTTGCAGAATACCATTTCGAATGTTATGTTCTAAACAACTGATAGACTGCAGTATTATTAGACCCTGAGCTAGCCATGACCTCCAGATTTAAACTACCTAACACATTCTTTTGTCACCATTTTTTTTTTCCAAAAATTAAAAATAATAGTAGTAATGATGATGATGATGATGATGATTAGTCCAGCTCTAGGGTTCTGGCAAGCCATCTCCTCTCCATGTGCCACTGACTGGCAGCAGGGCCAGTAAATGTCTGCCTGGATGCCGGGGGCAGCGGAAACTCAAGTGTTGGCTGCTCGTAATTTCAGTTGTCTCCTCCCCAGGTCTCTGACCATATGGCAGCACATTTTGGAGGTCTTGGGCTCAAATTCTGATGGCACCATTCACCCCACAGTGTGACCCCAGGAAAGCAGGCCTGTTTCTTGTTTCTCCATCTGTAAAACAAAGGCAGCGAGAATCTCCTCCCATAGTGCAGACAAATTTACTGATGTTTATGAGACTGCTTAATTATGGATGTTACACTAGTGAACAGAGGAAGAAAATCATGATGAAACGAGCAAGGCTGTGTTATTTGCATGCAGTGCAGGGAAGCAAGGCAGGGCCCAGGACCTGAATTGTGAAGGTAATGAAGTGGGGAATGTGGCTTTTCCTAAATAGTTGTCTTCTTAGTTTGTGCTCGAGATACAACATTAGTCTAGCACTTGCTGGTTTTAGGGTGACCTGGCTTTGAATGAAATTGCCTATCTTCTGTTTCTCACCAGCTTGTGACTATTCTGATGCAAACAGAATGCTCTCATAAAACAGGAAACCAGAAACACAATACAATGGATAAATAATGGAAGATAAAGTGGATTTGTTGTGGTTTTTTTTTTTGTCTCCTGGCAGGCTGTGAGGTCACTTAAAGAAACAATTGAAGACTGTTGGGATCAAGATGCTGAAGCTCGACTAACAGCACAGTGTGCTGAGGAGAGGATGGCAGAACTGATGATGATTTGGGAAAGAAACAAATCAGTTAGTCCAACAGTCAACCCTATGTCAACTGCCATGCAAAATGAGCGGTAAGGAGAGAAAATGTTTGGTTTTAGTCAGCAGCAAATGCCCCATGCAGTGCTCAGCTCCCTCAGGAAAGGAAGGCAGAGCAGACTGCTTGCTTAAGGTTTCTGCAGCTGTGGAGTGAGAGTGTCTCACCTGAGCTGGTCTGCAGGTGGGTATGGTAGGACATGATCCTGACTGCTTCTGTGCCTGAGATCTCCTGGGTTCCCCCAGGATTTGGGCACCTTTCATGTAAACCGCTGTGCTTCTCACTCAGGCAAGCTGTCCAAGCAGACTTGCAAAGGTAAAAAAAGTGGCAAGGAATTGTCTGTAAGGACTCTTGCTAAATGATGCATAAAAGTTCTACTTAAAACGTTCTTCTGAAAACTGTGCATTTGCGGGCAACATGAGTTCTGGAAATTACCAAGTCTCAAACCTGTAGCTTTTCAGTTAACTACAGGGCCATCATTTAAGTCATTGTTATTCTGACCCTCCTGAGAGAGATGCTTTACAGTCTCTGCTTGTACATAATCCAGAGGGAATGTGAGTTTGTAGAACTGGCCCTAGTTCTGTAGTACTCACTAGACACCTGGATTTGAGAGAAGAGCAATGTTTCTGTGTGTGGCAGTGCTTGTTGTAATGGAAAAAAATTACCTTCAAATCATAGAATTACTAAATTGGTGAATTAATAGGTTTTTCATGGTTTAGGACCTTGGGACTTTTTCCTAGCATCACGTTCTCCATCTTGTTTGTTGAGCTCGTTTTGCCATCCTTCAGCATCACTTCTCTATGACTAGAGCAGTACCATAGCTGGACAGACAGCATATTGGACAAATAGCAGAAAATTACTGTTACCTGACTGAGTTGTATAGGTGGCATCCGTGACAAAATTTTCTGCTACCCAGGGTTTTTTAAGGAAGGTGCTGAAGGATCTCAGTTTATACTGTATCTGTGCTTTGTTCATACATAAAAAGAAACAGAAAGACATTCAGCTCTTCTAAAAGAGAGGCTTTGTAATACGAGGTGATTTTTACCTATATGGTCTTAACATAACTTCATTTTTTCTTGAAGGAATCTGTCACATCATAGGCGTGTGTCAAAGATCAGGCCATTTCCAGATTACTCCTCTTCTTCCTACATTGAAGATTCCATCCACCACACTGACAGCATAGTGAAGAACATTTCTTCTGAGCATTCAGTGTCCACGACGCCTTTGACTTCAGGGGAAAAGAACAGAAACTCCATTAACTATGAGAGGCAACAAGCACAAGCTCGCATCCCGAGTCCTGAGACAAGTGTCACCAGTTTGTCCACCAATACCACTACCACCAATACAACTGGCCTTACTCCTAGCACTGGCATGACCACCATATCCGAAATGCCTTACCCGGATGAAACAAACTTGCACGCTGCAAATGTCATGCAGCCAGGTGGGCCCACCCCTGTTTGTCTGCAGCTGACAGAGGAGGACTTAGAGACAAATAAACTGGATCCAAAAGAAGTGGATAAGAATCTGAAAGAAAGCTCTGATGAGAATCTGATGGAGCATTCACTTAAGCAGTTCAGCGGGCCAGATCCACTCAGCAGCACTAGTTCCAGCTTGCTCTACCCGCTGATAAAACTTGCAGTAGAGGTGACAGGACAGCAGGACTTCACACAAGCTGGCAATGGCCAAGCATGTTTGATTCCAGATGTCCCATCTGCTCAGGTCTATCCTCTACCCAAGCAACAGAACCTTCCCAAGAGGCCCACTAGCCTCCCCCTGAACACCAAAAATTCAACGAAAGAGCCACGGTTAAAATTCGGTGGCAAGCACAAATCAAACTTGAAGCAAGTGGAAACGGGGGTTGCCAAGATGAACACTATCAATGCTGCAGAACCTCATGTTGTGACAGTTACCATGAACGGGGTGGCTGGGAGAAGCCACGGCATAAACTCTCACGCTGGCACAGCCCAGTACGCCAACGGCACGGTGCCGTCTGGCCAGGCAGCCAGCTCGGTAGCACAGAGGGCTCAGGAAATGCTCCAGAACCAGTTCAGTGGAGAGGATAGTCGGCTGAATATTAATTCAAGCCCTGATGAGCACGAACCCTTGTTGAGGAGGGAGCAGCAGGTGGGCCATGATGAAGGCGTTCTGGACCGCCTGGTGGACAGGAGGGAGCGACCGCTGGATACCGGCCGGACAAACGCCAATAACAACAACAGCAATCCCTGCCCAGTGCAAGACACAGCCACAGCCAGTGTCCAGAACATAGTGAGGAACCCTGGGCAGACCCAGACAAGAAGAGCACAGAGGCCCAACTCACTGGACCTGTCGGCCACAAATAGCTTGGATAGCTGTAGTATGCAGTGTAAGTGCCTGCAGGACTTAATGCTTTCCCAGGCAGTTTTTTACCTCATAACTAAATGTATCTGCTCAAATAGAAAGTATTTCTGTCCCTCCTGTCCCTTCTCAAAGCATACTTGCTAAATCCCATCTAAATGTAATTTCTGTTAGCACAATTTCAAGCTTGCCAGTAAAGTCCTGCCTTCATCAGCTCAGGCTAGGTCATGATCTTCCTGCCACATGCATGGCACTGACCTGTCCCTTTATAACCTGTCTACTCTGACTTGGAAGGGACTAATTTCTATCTTGCATTGTTCCTTGCAGCTTCAAAGCATATTCCAAACTTTCTTATTTCTTTCTTCAGGGGCACATTATGCCTACTTCTCCTTATTTTTTCTCATTGTCTCAAAGTAGGTGTCTCCAGGATGCATTGATTAAAATAATTTATTATAATAACTGCTTAAATGATTGAGCACTTTTAAAGTGACTGATTTTACTGTATTAGCCCAGTCTGGGCAGAAGGTCAGGCATTCTTTGTCTGTCTTAGCTCCAACAGTTACAGCAATCCTTTGTCAGTTTACCATGTCTGTACTAAAAATGAATCAAAGTAGCTAGAGAAGGAATTGATTTCAGTCGATATCTTGCCTTGAGTTGAAATCTTGCTGAGGTAAAGATAAAAGGCTATTGCAGTAACTTTTTTTAAATGAAGATTAACTTAAAAGAAAGGGTTTGAAATTTATATAAAGTAGATCAGATTTTGACTAATTTTACCATGATTGAAGTTGATTTTGACAGTATTGCAACCCAGCATCCCAAATCCTGACATACTATCTGAATGGAGCATGGACTGTTTTGTCTCCAGGTGAAATGCTTTGCCAGGTGAAGTAGGATTTGGGGATGTATGATTTAATTATGCTATGAAAAATTTAGCCTTTGCCATCCTATAGCAGCGACATCTTTTTGTACCTCCTGTTGCAGGTAATGTAAGGTACTATGATTGCAAAAGCCCCTCAAATCTCAAATGCTGATTCTGCTGTTTGATGCCAATGTGCATTCAAGGTAACACAAATTACTTCACTGAAGTAATTTCTGACAGAGAACAGAATCTCACCCCTTGTTTTAGTGGCAGCTGCTGTGGTTGGAACACCTCTCTGTGTGTCTGCCACGAAGCTGCTTTTGTCTGATAAGATTTTGTTCTTTTGTTCTGTTTTGCATGAATAACAGCCCTGGTCTCTGCAGTCTAATCTTATCTTCCTCCTTAATGCTATTTCCTGCTCTCGTTTTGTTTCTTTTGCTCGGTTGGTTGGTTTGGGGTTTTTTTGTTTCATTTTATTTTTTTGTTCAGTAGGTGACTCCTCACAGGATGGCAAACCTGGCTCTGGAGAGAAGATCAAGAAGCGTGTGAAGACTCCGTACTCCCTGAAGCGGTGGCGTCCCTCCACCTGGGTCATCTCCACAGAGCCCCTGCCCTGCGAGGTCAACAACAACGGCACCGACCGGGCGGGACACCCCAAATCCAGCACTGCTGTCTACCTGGCTGAGGGGGGCACTGCCACCACCATGGTGTCCAAGGATGCAGGGGTGAACTGCCTGTGAGACACTTTCAAAAGCAAACAAATGACCTTTTACTTTTTTTTTTCTTTTCTCTTTTTTTTTTTTTTTTTTTTTTTCATTATTTTGAAAAAAAAAACCCAACACACACAGAAGACATTTAAAAAAACTGCTTTCTCCTCCTGTCAGCAACCCCTACCGAGGACTCGCTTTAAATAGATCTCAGCTATGCAGAAAATTTTTAGCTTATGCTTCCATATTTTTTTATTTTGTTTTATTTTTTGAACGTTTTTGCACTTTTATTTAGTATCGCTAAAGTTAAGTCTGTCTGTTTTGACCACGGAATATATATATGTGTATCAAAAATGTGGTCTCAAAATATTTTTTTAAAAAAAAAGTAACAAAAAAAAATGGTATTGCTGATAATCAGTTTGGACCAGTTTCTTAAGGTCACTAAGATCATAAGCAGACTCTAAGACAGGTTTGACTGCAGTGGTGTCTTGTAACCATGTTTTGATTTCTGTGCACAAGCTAGTCTGTATATTTCTATGTTCCAGAGTGTATTATTCTCTTTTAAACCTCTTATTTTTCTTGTGTCATGTTGAAATGTGCAATAGTCTATAGTTCACAGTATGCTTTATTGGAAAGTGTGTTTCTAAAACTGCCACGTGTTTCCCTTTCTGCATTTGTTAATTTTTCCCTGACAGTGGAGTCGTCAGCCAGTCATGACAGTGAACTTTGCGCGCTGTAGCCAGCTTGAAGCAGCTGCCTAAATCACACTGTGCTCCCAGGTGACAATCCATGGATTTTTCCCAGTTTGAAAGGGCTTTTAAAAAGGAAAAAAAAAAAAAAAAAAAAAAAAATCCAAGCCCAGTACCTTTCCTTTGATCTTCCTGTGAAATTCTGAATAACAAAACTTTGAACAGGCATAAGCAAACCATGTTAGCCATTTTTTTCCATTTTATTTTGTGTGCAGTTTCACCCCTGTGACACCTTATTTAGATCACTAATGATGTACATTGAAAAATACATTTTATTCAGAAATCTTAATAGCTGCCATGCCTAAAAAGTCTAGTGAAGATAGACTGTGGCCATATGTTGTTTACAGAGGAAAAATCATGGATCTTATTTGGCATAAAACAGTTTTGTGATGAGTTGCAAATCTTTCCTGTTACACCTCCTGGCAGGCAGTCTGGGGTAAGATCAGCCTGATTGTTTTTGTGGGTAGGTGCATCCTAATTGACTGTTGTTGCTGAGTTGAGTTGAAACTGTTCTTCCTCCCTTCAGAGACCCTCATTCATCTTGTAAAAATTTATTGCATGCTTTTAAAATTCATGGTTATGAGTGTGGGCACTCATATGAGTGAGGGAGGGCTTGGGTTTTTCCCCTCTGCTTAGAACTTTATTTCCGTTTGTATGCACATTGATTTTAGGTGTCAGTGAACACTAATGTAAAAGCTACGGAGATAAACTGTTCTTTCACCATGTCAAGTAAACCTTACCTTTTTTTTTAGAAGGATTGTCTTTACTGCCTACTGAAAGAAAATTAATTTCCTTCTTTGTCAGGACACCTCCTTCCATCTAAGAAATATCCTTCCATGTGAGAAAAATGATTTCTGGTTGCAAATATTTCAGTGAAAGATATTTAGATAAAAAAGATAGAACACGTCAGCTCTTGGTACTGAGTAAGGGCTTATCACTTTATGTGAAAATGATATGAAAATGTATCTGGTGATGTTCAAAGAAAGGAAATCTATTCAGTCAGCCTGCCAAGCTCCTGTGGCAGGATACTGGCAGCAAACAATTGCCTCCCCCAGCCAGGCTCCTTTCAGCTGACTGAAACAGATGCTCTGGGCTTTCAAGCTCATTTGTTTCCTTGCTGTAATATCATTTTTCCCCCCGGAGGTAAATTTTGCCACCCCTGTTCTGATATATCTGATAGTACAACTAAAATGATGTATTCCTTGCTACATCTGAATCTTCCTGTTGCCCAAACTCCCTTGCCCAAGCTTGATTGCTATGATTTTCACTTGTAATGCTTTTTGATGTTTCTTAGGTTCTCCTAGATACCTCCAAGAGATAACTCTCTAAACCCAGGCATCGACTAAATGTAGTTGTAGAAACACAAGCCATGAGACACATTTTGGGCTCCCCGTGTTCTTAAGCACCAGTTCAAGTGGTACCTTTCATCTCTGAGGCTTAATTCTGTTATCCTGCTGCAGTTTTATCTCCCCTCTTCAAAACTACAGCCTTTCTCTGGCTCTACTTTTAATTCCTTCTCTGGCCTCCCATCTGCTGCAACCTCGCATCCCAGGTGTTGAAAACCTGCCAGTTGCTCAGCTGGGTTTCAAGACTCGAGTCAGAATTGTTGGCACTCTGTTCATAATGCTGGCTGGGGTCGTCTTCTCCATTGGCCCTGGAGTCTCCATGTGAAGCAGAGGGTGCTGTTCTGGGATGGTGCACACTGAAGGTTCTTCACTCCTTTCCCCATGGCTCTTTGTTTTGCCTCTGCCATCCCCCAGCATTTCAGAATGTGGGCTGGAAACCAGGTTGAGGACACTCTTATCTAACTTGAAACACTCTGGGGAGAGAAGAGTTAATTGCTCCCACTACTGTTTCTTTCTGCTAAGACAGTCTTCTGGCCTTTCTTTTCAGGCCAACCCTTTGTAAGAAACCCAACTTTGTAATGCTCAGTACCATTTTAATACTGGATGAAGATGTTCTTCTGTAGTTTTCCTTGGATGTTCTTATAGCAAAAAGTTTCTTTTCCTTTATCTATTTCTGTCGCTTGCTGGAAAGCTTTTGGGATAAATTATAATTAGTAGAAGGTCTTGGCTTTGTAATCTACCATGGACAAATATATTTGGTAACATAACAGAAGTGTGCATTAACTACAAAATACCCCACAAGTTAAATAGAGGAAAAACTATTTATGTTTAAAGGTCAATCAAAACAAACTCCTAAGTAGGTACCAAAATACTGTAGTTACGCACAGCTAGGTGAGATCAGATTTCAGTGCTTAATTTAGTAATGCCCTTTTTTGCTCATAGCACATAATCCAATCTCCACAGAATACCTTCTCTGCAAATCTAATACTGAATTGTATCTCATACCATGGGGAATCATCCTTCAAATGAAATAAATGTAAGAGAGAGAATTCTACAGATCAGAGACATGGGTAGTTGATAAATGTGCTATAATCAGGGGAGACAAAGGTGTTTTCTTTGTGGGTTGTTTTGTTTTGTTTTTTAAATGGATAATGATGAAAGTTGATAATTTTCTATCAATTTCTCATGTATATTGCAAACAAGATAAATATAGCAAAATGAAAATAGAATGATAGTGTAAATACCTATGAATTGTGCCACTGTCAAATAGGCAACAGTAGAATATTTGCTATGGTAATTTATAATGTATAATTCAAGTAAAATGTTAGCGCAAACATGTGATGTTTGTATATATAAGCCAAAATCCAGAATCTTACTGGTTTTAGAAAATGATGTGCTAGTAGAAGCCAGAAGAGTTGCTTAGGTTAATGCATTGTCTCTTTCTGTTTCTTATAATAGCGATGCTCACCAACATAACATGGTTTTTAGAATGTGAATTCTAACCATTTGAACAGACATGCCTCATAATCAGATTTATTTTCTTCTCAAGTTTCTATTTACAGCTCAGATTATTTGCAACACTTCCCCTCAATTTGCTTATAATGCTCAATAGCTCAATGTACTAAATAAGTAGTATTTAAAATTCCTTTCTTGAAACTCCAAGATGCACTTAAACTGCACAGCTAAAGGTAAAATAATTCCTAATTTAAAAGAAAACCAACTGATAATGTTATTAGAATAATCTCAGAAACAAAGGACATTTCTTTTTGTTTCTTACTGCTGTTTATTTGTGTCTTGTTTCCATACAGAAAGTGACCTAAATTTCAAAGGCAACAGTTTCATTTTTTTCAGTGAAGTGGGGACAAAAAAATCATGCAAGATGGATGCTGACAGGTTTCAGGAAATAAAAAAAGCCAAAACAACAAGCCCACCTTATAAATATGTTTAGAAAGTATGTATTTTCCCACCAGCCAGCTTTCTCCAAATAGTGCTACCTGCCTCAGAAAGGAGAATAAGTAAGTTCTGTATTTGGAGGGAACAGATTATTGGGCTAAATTTAATAATAATGGCCTTTTTACTTAAAAAAGATATGCCTATGACTTATGCCATAGTCTCAGTGTTCAGTACATTTTGCTCTGATGATATTCCTTTTTTAAGTGCTAAAAAATATTTGGTCCGCTAATAACATTACTAAGTATATGTTCAGATAATAATTTCTTTCACAAAAAACGTTCAGACATTGTAGCCATTCTACCACTGAAACATTATTATGGAAAGTTCCAGCCTAATTAGGGAGAATTTTAGAATTCACACATGCAGTCAGTACAGGAGAAATTAATTATGCTGTAATTCTCACTGGTATAAAAAATATGACAGCATCTATTGCTGTAACAGGCTTGTTTAAAGTAATACAAATATTAATTGTCAAGCTCAGTAGCATATACATGACCTGATGTCTAACTGGAAAATTTGGAGCAGCTTATGAAGGACAATTGAAATAAGATTGATTAGACTATGAAAGTTGGATCATAGACTGGATAACTTAGTATTCTGCATAAATTTGGATTACTTGCAGTTTTCTCTCTGGTCTCTCACTGTCTATTTTAACAGGTAGATAGATTAATCTCCTTTTTTAAATGCGCTTATTGTTTTTTGTTCAACTTAAAGCCTTTCTTCAGTGAAAAAGCTGCACATATCACAGTGAAGCCAAATCTATATATTTTTATGTAAACTCTGTATGTGTTTAGATGCATATGTATGTTGTGCATAAATTCCAGGACTAAATTCTGCAAGCTACAGCATCAGACGGTAGCAGTGGCAGTGAGTACAGTGTTCTTTTTCTGATGCCATTTTTAAGTTTAGTGCATCACAGTAAAATTGGGATCAGGCTGTGACATAGCACCCAGTGATGCAACATCTCCCATGACAGACTTGTCACTGATTGTTCAGGTGGAATGGATTTATGAGAGAGAAAGCTAGGAATGCACATGAGAAACTTTATCTGAAGGTGAGTAATTTCAGGTGCCTCTCTTAAAGATAGAAAAGTAACCGAAAATACTGAATACGTGATCATTTTTACAAGGGTTTTTAATGTAGTAGCACTAGTTATGTGTGTGGCTGCCATTTATAAACATAGTATTTTAGTCTTAAATCCAGTGACATTTTAGGCTTCTATATTGTCATTTAAAACTGTAGCTGTAGAAATACATCCCTTTTTTAATCTCACACTCTCCTCCTGCCCCCAGTACATTCAGTTCTGATGCCATGCCTTCCCAATATGAATTGGTTTTTATGGCCATTTCTATTTATTTCACTGTGGTCTATTATACATATGTGCATAATAAGCGGGAACTAGAGTGAGTTATGTTGATTAATAATGTAATTGTCAGATATTTTTAAAAGCCTGTTGATCAGCAGTTGTGTAAATTTGCAAGTCATTCATTTGCTTAACTTGAATGTGTATGTCGTGCTTCAACAGACACAGAAACTGTCAGAGACAGAAGGATTTCTTCAAAGCTCTTGCAGGCTTCTGCAGATATATCACAGGAGCACACATCCGTCGCATCTTGCCCAGTGACTATTTAAAGCAGAAGTAATTAGCCTTTGTAACTTTCTAGTTGCAGGGTCTCTCAAAAGTCATTTTTTTGTAGCCAATTTTTGTTCTCTTGTTTTTAAGACAAAGAAAAAATGTGTGAGTTTTCTTTCTAGAGTGCTTGATTAACTTCTATTTGTGCTTCAGAGCTGTGTAATGAAGACTCACACTTCAGTCTTGTTGATTCAAAAGGAAAGAAAATAGTTAATGTTTCTATAGTTTGTAAAAAGTCCCAAGAACAAAGGAACAGGCAAGTCCAACTTATAGCTGACTTTCATTTGTCACTTTTAAATTTCCTGGTTTGTAACTCTCTTCTCTCTTTCACACTGTTGAACTGTATTTAAAAACGTTTGTATGTAATGTTTCTTGTCTGCTATATGTCTCTAGAGGAAAGTGTGCTCTATTCACATTTATATAAGCTGGAATCATATTTCACAATCGCGTTTGATTATTTTCCCCACAAATGCAGTATAAGAGGAAAATGAGCATGGCAAAGACTGATTTCGAGGGTTTGGTTTGTAGAAATTGAAATAAGGGGATGTCAAACTGCCATTTTCCTGATGAAAGACTATAAAGAGAGCATTACTTTCTGAGCGAGCTTTTCTGGGGAAGAGGGGGAGAAACCCTAGAATATGTAGTCTCATCAGAACCCTTTTGTTAACGGGTATTTTTGGGTTTCCTCTCAAATAACTGAGGAAATATCATGTATGAATTTATAAATAATTGCTTTTTCAGTTATTTCTTTTGTATAAGCTGCCCAATACCCTTGCTATGCTGTATAACTTGTGTTTCATGGAACAGTGTGAGTATGAAATAAAAAGCTAATTTTTGTTTTTTAATCATCTGTGGATGCCACTATGAAAGCTGACATTGTTAAAGCCACTACAGAGTTTTCTATGAATACTTGTAAGAATTGCTTTGTTATATATAAACCTAAATAAAGAGATTGTATTGATACAGAGACGTTGGATAAGAGCATTTAAAAGGCTATTCTTTAGGTCTAAAGGAAAAAGGCTTGCTGTAAAATGGTGCATTATTCCATTTATTAAAGATCATATTAATGACATAAAGCATGGTGTTCTGTGGGTTTTTCAGGGTGTTACTGGCCATGAGTACTAAGGCATGCTCCCAGGAATGAGAGGAGAGCCTCTGGTGCAGCTGTGTGGTGTTGGATGAAGGATAAGGAACCACTTCAGTGCCGAGGGATGAACAGGACTGTCAGACAGCTGAGCAGGGTGTGAGAGATGCTGCAGGGCCCAGGTAACAGCCAGCAGCCACCAGGCCTTGATCCAGTGCCTCTCCTTGCTTTTCCTGCCCACTCTCACCCCTCAGCCAGTCAACATGCTTGTACTGGCAACCAGAAACAGTTGGTAGGCATCACAAAGCAGCAGGCCTTAACATGGCCTCTTCTCATACCTTATCCCTCTACCAAGTGCTTAAATGCAGAAAAACAAAAGGGAAAAAAAAAACCAAACCAAACCAAAAACAAAAACACAAGAAAAAAGAAAACAGGAAGAAAAAAAAAAAAGAGGTGTTAAACTAAACACTTTTTTCCTTTGCTTTTGGTGCAGCTGCACTTGGGCAGAGCCCAGGACTGATGGCAACCAGGCATAAGAGAACCACAGCAAGATACAGCCTCTGCAGGTGGGACAGTCAATCCAGCATCCTCCTCCCCTTCCCACACACACTGCTGCACTATTTCCCTCCCTGTGAGGAGACAATGACAGGGCATTCTTAAAAGCAGAAGCTTACTTAATTCATGTTAATTTATTTTTCTCTATCCACAGCAATGATTTTTGCAAGTAAATAAAGTGGTGCAAGTCTTTCACCTCTGTGGCCAAAGAACTACCTCTAAAACCCAAAGAGAGAAAGGATATAAAATGAGGAGCTTCATTTCTTGCTGCCATAAATAAGGAGGAAGCAACAAACTGAGGCAAGCAGGGTATGGGCTGAGAAACCCTTGGGTGCAGGGAGGGCCCATGGCAGGCCTGGCTTCTCCTGTGAGCAGGAGGCAGCCTCTGTGTTCCAAGCTGGATCTGCAGCAGCTACCTTGGGGGGTTTCTGCCTCAGAAAAGATGGATTAGGAGATGAGGGCAGTTCCTGAGAGGAAGAAGGTCCCTCCCTGAAAGAGAGCACTGTGTTCCTGTGCAGTGGCTTGCTGCTGGCTGGGGTGGCTGAGGAACACCAGGCAGGGGCCAGCTGGCCAGGTATCCTACCTGTGTGGGGGCTTTAAGGACATCCCTTGCCAGCAATTCTCACTCCTCCCCAGCCAAGTGCTGCCCTCCCCAGCAGCTGTGTCTCAGCCTTATCCTCGGGGCACAGGAGAAGCCTTGACTCAGCTCTGCAATAACCAAGTCTTGGTGGTGAATTTCACTGATAGATGTTGTACTGGGTGTGTGAGATACTCAGGCTTAAGAAAGAGCAGATTTCCCTGTGTGACCTCATACACTCATCTCAGCCAGCTCTCTCCTGCAGAAATTACAACCACTTTTATTCAGCTTCTGCTTTGCTAATGGGAAATGAAAGTAAACCAACAATAATTATATTCCCCTTTGTTCCAGAGCAGTGATGCAGCTGCAGAATGTACTTTGTGGAACGCAGCCATGTCAGTCTTCCATTTGTTTCCATTCAGGGTTTTTTTTCCCCATTTACTTCTTGCTAATTCTGATGTTATGGAAATTCTCCACGTGCAGGAGATTATAGACATCTGCTCACTGCTATGACCCAAAGCACATTCTATTGGATAAGAAGGTTAATTTTTTACAGGCAGGAAAACTCAGCTATACCAAAATGTTTGTATCTGGATAAATTAAGCTTTTCACATTAGCCTGAAAGGTTGTCATTCTCCATCCAAAGCAGAGTTGAAATAGTTTGATTCCTAGAATTTAAGTGGCACACTCTGGTGTTCTGCTTTTATGTCAGGGTATCTTCCTCTTTCAGCTTTCAGAACCACAAGGGGAGTCTGTGAGAAATCCACAAATGGTGACCCGAGCCCAAGTCGTGCTTTGGGGATCACTTATGCCTCTTTGATAAAGAAGACAGATAATGCTGCCTGAGACAGCTGGCAGACTCCCTGCCTGTCTGGGGAGGTCTTTGGAAGAGGGTTCAGGAGAGCAAGTCTGCAGCACTTCAGCAGACAGCTTTTTTTAGTGGGGCTCCCATGGGCACTGGAAAAAATCTAAAGGGTGCCAATATTGAAAAAAGTCAAGGGGCAGCTTCTCAAGTGCATGAGATGGAGGTGAGGAAGGGGAAGGAGCAGGGAGGGGGGGCAGAACTATGGTAGGACTCAGCATTTGTCTTTGGCTGAATTTCCTTGTACTCCCTGCCAAGTGCTAATAGAAAAGGATAGTGTAGGGCATGGTGATAGAGAGGGTACAGAGGTTGTACAGCTCATTGACTGGTGTCACTGCCTGCAACAGGCCTGCAGGCAGCTCCTAGGAATGGCACAGGCTTTTTTGCTGCCCCTTGTCACCGAGTGCAGCCTTTGTTTGTGAGAAGTTCATGCCATGGGCTATCAGATTTCCCAATCAGAATGACCAGAAAATACAGTTTTCATAAGGTGTGAGGTGTTAGCTGAAGACCTGCAGATCTATTGCCATGCCAACAATTGTCTTGCTGGACCAATAAAACCAAATTTAGCAATAATGTAAACAACTGAAATATTTTGCAGTCTGTAGTTCCATTATACTCACAGTACAAAAATGGTGCTGGTGGCCTGCAGGATTCAGAAATGCAGTGTAAAACATGTCTTTCCTGCTGCTCGTTTTCCCAACAGAACCCAAGAGCAGTTGCAGTCCCTCTCAGCTGGCAAGAGCTCACCTGAGGACCCCATCTTGGCTCCTTCCTTGCAGCACTGCACTTCCATGGTGAGGTTTTTTCTTGGTTTTGAACACGGGTTTTAAAAAATGGATCTGTGAGTAGTGGAAAACATGTCACATGTAGGTGAGCTTAGCACTGGTTTCTAAAGACGTGAACCTCAGGCTTCTCCCACGTGTGCCAGGAACCTGCAGTGGAAGCACCTCTCGAGCCTGCAGGTAAGTGTTGCACTGAGGAACAGGGTTAGTTTGTCAAGAATGTGTTAACTTAATGCCAGTGAGACACTGAAGCCTCAGGATGTTATTTATAAGATAACTTTTCTTAAAGATTCTGCATCACAAAATGTAGCAAGAGCACATTTTGCTTTAAGTTGTCTTCTGCTTATTACGTGTAGTTTGGTTTATGTCCAATGTCCCATCTGTTGTTTTTTAAATGTTTTAATCTTAATACCTTATTTCAATCTGCCTGCTTGCCTCCTCAAATCCCCCCAGATATTCTGAAATATTAACTAGGATGTTACAGGTTTTGTGTGAAGCAAATTCTATTATATTTATCCTATTTTTTCAAGTGTCTTTTTCTCTTGTTGGTGTTGAACACCCACATAAACAAGCAAAACAAACTCACTCAAGAGGGGAGGGATGAGAAATGCAGTGAAATATCCTGGGGCATAATCTAGTGTTTAGATTAGACTCATTGAATCTTTAATCTTTCAACCTTCAATAGGACTTGCAACAACAGTAGCTAAAACAATTTCAGGCAGAATATTGCTCCTTTACATATGTTGCTTTGCAGATATTTTATTTTGGACTAAGACATGAGCATAGTTGCAGCTACCTGGAGTAGAGTCTTTTTTGATAAGGCTTGCTGCTGTTACCCTTATTTTTACTGTACATTTTTCATGTCTGTGTATTACTACAAGCAGTGAGCAGTTCTATTCATAAATCTGCAGTCCTTACTACAACAACCCCCCCCAACTATTAGTTGTTTTGCTAGTCCTGCAGTGAGACGTGGGCCTACAAACTGAGTTAGACTTCTCTGACCCTTGTTTCTCTGCTTTTCATTCAGGGTTACAGTTTTGACCACTTCCCTGCCTTGTTTACATCCCTATTTTCAGCAGGCTGCAAATTGGTTCGTGCAGCTCAGTGTGTTTGATCTGTCTGCCTCTGAGGGCACTCTTGATATGCTTTCCAAGATTTCTTTGTACCTGCAGCTTTTACCACGGGGCTTTTACTTCAGGGTGCATGTCCCTATTTTTTGGATGACTGTTGGCACCATGACATGAGGTGTTAGTGGCCAGAGTGAGGGTGTCACAGGTGTGAGGAAACCCCAGGGTAAAGGTTTCACATGAAACCACGTGAGGTGTGCTGTCCAGAGTCAGTCTGGACACTCTTTAGTCAAGTCCCAGGGCGGTGAAGGGTGCAGCAGCTGAAACAAATCCCATCTTCAGAGGTGTGATGTACAAGGAGAGTCTGGAGGCACCTGCATGCAACCTATGGGGGGCCAGGGTTTTGCTTTGAGGCTTTTTTGTGTAGTTAAAAGAAAGTTTCAAGCTATTCACAATCCTGCTCTATAGTTATTTCCATGATTTCCATAAGGTGTAGGAGTGAGATCCTGTTGTAACACATTTATGACAGTTTAAACAAATTAAAGCATGAGGAACATGGTGTTTGATTAGGTCCCAGTACATGACTTTACATGTTCAGCTTTCATGTCTAACACATGTAAAGCAGCCCAGCTGCTGATGAGCTGGATACACTAATGCTTGGCTTCATACCCTCCTAACAACTGTGCAGAGCAGAGCCATTTGTGCAGTGTGACAATGATGTGGGAAGCACTATAATTGTCACAGATCTCTTCTGCACTCAGAGTCGTGACTTGGCTCCCTAACATGCATCACGCAAATAAACATGAATCAGTACCTTTCATTTTTGGCCTCTTCAAAACAGTAACAGGAATTAGAATGTGTGCAGAGCATTTTATGCCTTAAAAATATCTTCGTGGCGTGCTGCTGCCAAACAACCCCAGTATTTCTGGGGAGGATAAAACTGTTCAAGGGATGAAAACTTGCTGAACAACTGGAGTGGCAGTGGGGGCTGTCACAGCAGGAAGGGCTGCAGAGAGTGAAAATTGCAGCAAAGAAGTGAAATAAATGCTGCGTAGGTTAACCTGTTTTAGGATAACCACGTGCTGTCCCGGGCTGCCAACAAAGCAGCAGACAGGTTCCTTTTGCTTCTCCAGACATGCTGGGGTGCTGGTTTTCCACCTCCCAGGCATTTACCATCCGAAGCTTAGGTTCTCTTGTTCAGCAGATGCACAGCCTGGGCACAACCTCTTGCAGACAGTTTGGGTTGACCTGTTCAGCCATCCTGCAGGCTGTATTACCAGTGTTTACAGTACCTGTGAGCAAGCACAATGTCCTTCCAAAGAAGTTTAATTAATCCAGAAGGCAAGAGCAAATTTTGTAACAAGTTCTTATCGTCAGAAACGCATCCACTCGGGGCTCTTTGGCCAGTCTGCTTTCTCAAAAAAAAAAAAAAAAATAAAAATCAGTCTGATTTGAATCTTGTAGAGTCAAACACACCTCTTGGCGAAATCTGTGAATTTTGAGATACCCAATGCCACTGCTACTCATGAAATTGCATCTCCACAGTACAGCTGACTGACATGTAGAAGTGACTTTGTGGGTATCTGGGAGCAACACCATTCCCTTGAACACTCCTGCACTGGCAGTAAAACCAAACAAGACTGGCCCATTCCTCCCCCTCTGAGGTGTGAAATTGAGATTTACCTTCAACCTCAGAACCATTAACCCAGCCACTGAGGCCGCTGTAACCTCCATCAGGCTGAGCCTTTTGCCAAGACGACAGCGAAGCCTCCGTAAGACAAAAAAATCCCAAAGCAAACAGCAATTGAGACTTAAAAAAAAAAAAAAAACAAACAAAAAAGGGGGTCAAGTCTGCCTGGATATTACCCACCTATCCGCTGCCATCCCCCCGCCGCGCTCAGATGGTGCCAAAGCCATTGGTGGATAAACACCCGGGCATCTCCTAGGGACCACTGAGGGCGTTATATGGGATGTATATAGGGAAAGAGATAAGGGATGTGTTTGTGGGGGAATATCTGGGGGGGGTGGGCAGCGCTAAAAGCAACACGCGGCCGGACGGCCGCGTGTTGCTTTAAGCGCTGCCCACCCCCCTTTCTTCGACACCCCCCCCCCCCCCCTAAGTGGGCTCGGCCACTCTGCCTCGCCCGCCTCAGCCAATGGGAGCGCCGTAACTGCGCAGGGCCCTGTGTGGGCGAGCCAATGGGAGGGCTGTGTGGGCGGGGCGAGTCGGGCGGGGCCACTATTGTTGACGAGGCGGAGGGAGAGAGAGAGAGAAGGAGCGAGCGGGGTGGCTGCGGCAGCGCGAGGGGAGCCGCCTGAGGTGTCGGAGCCGTTTCCCTCAGTCAGGAGCTGCGCACCCCGGGGACCATGTCCCACCCGCGGGTGAGGCGCAACGGCTCCCCCACCCCGGCCACCGCCTTGGCGGGAGGAGGAGGAGGAGGAAGCGGCGCGGCGGGTGGAGGAGCGAGCGCCGGGAGCCGCCTCCAGCCCATGCGGGCCACGGTGCCCTTCCAGCTGAAGCAGCAGCAACATGGCAGCCCTACGAGGAGCGGCGGCGGCAGCGCGGGCGGGGGGCTCCCGCGCTCGGCAGGCAGCGGCGCTCGCGGCGGGCCCGCTATGGCCACGCAGACTCCCGGGGGAGGGGGAAGCGGCAGCGCCTCAGCCGCCGCCGCGTCCTCCCGGGGCAGCCCCACGCGTGGCAGCGGGACGCGGGGCAGCCCGCCTCGGCCGCAGCACCTCCCGCCGCCGCCTCCCCCCCCCCCGCCGCTGGGCTGCGGGCCCTCGCCTTGCTCGTCCCCCGAGGGCAGCGCCTCAGCGACGGGCAGGGTCCGGCATCGGAGGCAGTCTCCGGAGCAAGGGAAGAGCTCCCCGGAGAGGAAGAGCCCCAGCTCCCCCGTCTGGAAAGGTGAGCGCTCCCCCGGCGCACCTGCTGCTGAGGTGAGGGGAGTCCGGGGGGGCTGCGGGAAGGAGCGGGGCTGTGTGCCCGCCCTCAGCCGCCTGGGGCAGGTAGCGGCATTCCCGTGGGTGGAAGGGCTGGGCGCCTTTGGAGGTGGAAGAGGGGCAGGGAGAGGCGAGTGAGTGTGCCCGGTGAGGAGGGGAGGGGAGGGGAGGGGGGGCAGCCCTCCTGCAGCGCCGGTGCTGCCCGGGCTGTGTAGCAGGCGGTGCTGGGGACAGCGGAACCAACTTGAGGTGAATTGGGTGTTCGGGGGCTGTTGTGAAGCCCTTCGCCCCTTTTTTTTCACCACCCTCCTGGTGTTTCATCTGGCTGGGGTGAGGAAGCTGTCTGGCTCTGCACACGGGTGTAGCAAAAAGGTCCCCGGTGTCTCTCTCCGGAGTCACTGTCACCAGGAGGATGTGTGAACTCGGGAGCGATGACAGCCTTGTGCTATAGCCAGGCTAGTCAATAACGTAGGAACGGCATAAATTCTGCAGCAAACTGCTTCTTAATAAGGTTTTGGATGGCTAAAATGCACTTACTGGGACGTCGGAAATGTCAGCAATGTGTTGCATCTGGCTGAGGGAAATAGAGGCTCAGATATGGCAGCCCTGTTCTGCTTGAGGTGATGTTCACTCAGAAACGCATGAGTGAGGCTTTGTGTTAGTTTTCAGATCTGGTGAAATCTGACTGCTGAGATGCCAAAGCTTACAGCTACTCGTGAAGTGGCATGTGGTAATCTACACAATAAAGTTCACTAATTCAGCAGAAGTGAATCTGCATTTATTTAAGACCAACGTGATTCCCTTAAGCACTCCTACTTTTCCTTGGAGGGATGCTCCCCCTTTGAAAAATAATTATTCTATCCAAACTACTGTGATGGGTTTTCTTCTTTGTTTTCTGTCCTGGCTCTTGAGTGGTGCTGCCAAATGAGACAGTCATAACCAATTGGAACAGTACTTAAGCTAGTGTCTGTGTGACTTGGTTTTTCATTTTTTTTTATTTATTCACACGTATTCTTTATCAAGACTGCCATATGGCTGCTTTTCTGCAGCGTAAGAGAGTTGTGCCACAAAGGTGCTCAGGTTCTGAGTTACACTTTCCACCTTTCAGATATGACTAATGTGGGTTTTTTAAGGTTATATTCTGAGGCTTTGGATAGAGGAATGTGTCTACTGGTACAGTACTTGTATTGGCCCAAATTGCAAATTAAACCTGTTTGATATTGCTTAACACTTGTATTGTGTAGTCCAGTGCTTGACAGAGGCTGAGTTAACCTCTATTTTTTTCTTAATCTAGATGAGAAAACTTAGTGGCAGATGAGAACATGGAAGTATAATCTTATTTTTACTAATAAAGGCTGCAGTTGTGAAGCCAGGCAGGCTGGCCATTCAGGGGATCAGTCAGAATCTACTGCAGAGTAACTTGGGTTTTCCTGTTTCTTGCTTTCAGTTAGTGATGGCTTTTGTTCATTACTGCAGCTGCAGCCATGTTTTTCAGGTTAAAATGAACCTTGAGGTTAGATGAATTATAACTTCTTCTGAACTTTGGTACTGGTTCTGTAAGTAAAAGCTGTATACTTTAAAGCTGTATGCTTCATGTTTTTCACATTTTCTTTCTGGGGAGTTGAACAGTTTTGGGCATAGTTGTCTTCAACTTGCTTAAGACCTGAGGACCCCAACTTCGGAATTTATAAATGTGACTTACTAGCTGCTTTTGGGGTTTTCAGGTGTATTTTTTTCTTTTTCTGTTTTTTTTTTTTTTTTCCCCTTTTTTCTTGTTTTTGGAACTGAATTGTGACTAGATGTTGGAAATACTTAGCTGAAATATTTGTTGGTAATGAGATAATTACAAACTGAAAAATTCCATGGCACAGTTTCTAAGTTTCTGTGCTTTTCTTGCTGCTTCCCTCCTAAACATGACTGAGATCTTAGATCTTCCTGCTACTCAGTTTTCATATTTTATTTTCCCTCCTTGCAATCTCTAGCACTTATTTCACAGACTTACTTGCATGTTAATGTGCAGTGTCCTTCCCATCACTGGTGTAGCCTCATTTCTGCTCTGTGGGGTCACTCCTGCAGTATCCAGGTCTAGTTCAGTTTTCACCCCCATCTCTTTACCTCTTCAACTCCAAAAGTATTATAGTGGAGCAGGCTGTGAAACAAGAAGGTTAAAACCAGAGCCATAACAGTTGTTGAATGACCCTTTTGGGTGCCTTGAAGTTGTGAAAGATTTCCTTACTGGATGCTGAACTTTCTGGGCTATTCCAGCTGATTGTGTTCGACGTTTAAA
This sequence comes from Phaethornis superciliosus, assembly GCA_023637945.1. Classification (NCBI taxonomy): domain Eukaryota; kingdom Metazoa; phylum Chordata; class Aves; order Apodiformes; family Trochilidae; genus Phaethornis; species Phaethornis superciliosus. Next base: position 461,186 of record JAJQWJ010000007.1, read on the forward strand.
CTGTCTCTGAAAATTAAGAAGAAACAGTAGTTTTATTTGGAGCTACATTGGCCTTCAATTATTTAAAATAGTGTATGAGTAAGAGTTAATACTGCCTGAAAGGAAATGGCGAAAATTGTTACAAAAGTACATGAGAAAGTCCAAAGAGTGTTCAGATGTGAACCCCTCCTTGGAGTAGGGAGAATGAATGAAACTCCATTAAACTCTGCAGTTTCACTGTGGAATTTATTTATTTTAAGAATTTGGTGAGTGACACAACAATAGCTGCAGACCTGTCAGTGTTAATTACCAAGGTTTTGCAATAGTTATGAAAGACATTACTGTAGGATAAGGGTACAGAAGGCTTTGTGCACCATTGCATGCCTGGTTTGCTTACCAAAGCTGTTGGTTCAAGGTAGATGTAAAGAAAGTGAATTCATTTTTGCAGAATTGTGCTTTAGGTTTCTTGTGGCCAACACTTCAGGGGTGCTTACTTGGATTAAAAATATTTTAATTCACTAGGATTAAGTAACTTGAGCTTCTTGGGCTTTCTGAGGCCTGGTTTTGTAAAACAGCATTAATTCAGTCATTCTTCTAGTAAGGGATCATTTTGAATTCCTAGCAGCAAAAGTGTGAGTGTTTCTGTAACATTTATGAGAAGGTGATAGCCAAGGTTTCTTCCAAAGGGAACATAGACAGTGGAGCTGTGGGTCTGCTCTCAGTCCTGCCTGAGTCTGTTGAATGCCTTCAATGAAACAAGAGGTGTAGCCCTGAGCTCTGGTGTGTGTGTGAGAGATTTTGGGAAAAGACATCTGTGCATTGGAGAGATCCCATCGATGTCCTTCCCGAGGAAAAGCCTGACCACAAAAGAAGAAATAGGTCAGCTGTATGCCTAGGTGCCAGAGAAGCTGCTTGGGTCTCACTCTTTCACCCTCCCTGTGTGAAAAGCTTCACTTAGGAACTCTGTCAGGGAATTTGGTGTGGGTAATGGTGTCCTGTGCTCTCCCAGTGGGTCTTTCAGCCTCTTGCTGGTCTTGTGTTTTCCTGGTGTCCATTGACAGATGTTTCTTTGGAGGTTTTATTTTCCTTTCTCAAAACTTTAATTTCAGATACATAGGAAGGGATCAACAGGACTGATGATAGACTTAGCTGCTAGGTTTTGTTCTATTATTTCACTTAGTTTGAAGCCAAATTGCAGAAAGACTGCTTCTAAACAGATTTGGAGTAGTGGCTGGTGGATAGGAGGGTTGATATTTATCACAAATATTGGTTTAAAAAGATAATCAGGCCAATTCAACTAGATTTAATATTTAAGAAGCATCTATTTGATGAAACAGCTCCATTGTTTTTCATCAGCCACAGCTGTTGTAACTGTTATCTCTATGGAGGCAGATCTCTTGTTATGTAGGTCACATCAAGGAAAAATAGCAGCTGAACACTTGCTTCAAGTGCTGCGGAGGGAAGTGTCATGGAAACATTGTCTATGTTCCCATTGATATGTTTTGAAACAGCAAGCAGAGTTGTGTAGTAGGCTCTGCCAATTTGTAGCAAGGTAGGTTGTGAAGGTGGAAGTGAAGTATAAAATGTATCCAGGCGTCCTTCCTCATCTAAATAAAAGCAATCTGAAATCAGAGTTCCTCGGAGGAATTTTTATATGAGAGAAAAAAAGAGCACAAAGGTTTTGTGCCTTGAAATGAGCAGCTTCTGTTTGAGCTAAAACATTAAACAGGCTCTACAGTGTTTGTTCTCTCATTCTCTCCAGTTTTCTTTCTCTCTGCCCAGCAAAATATTCTTTCCACTTTTTTTTTTTTTTTTTTTTTTTTTTTTTTTTTTTTAATTTGTGGATGAGAAGAGAGGGTAAACATTTCTGCTGTTTCAGTTTTGAAGCTGCCTGCTGTGCTGTCTGTGAAGATGATGGGTCAGACTACATACACTTTCTGATTAGTTTGTTTGTTTGTTTCCCTGTTGTAAAAGGAGAGAAGCTTCTTGAGGAGGAAGAATAATTAATTCAGGAAAAAAATAGAATATGGCAGCTATTTCTGAGACAATGTAGATAACATACACATACATAACATATACAGCGTTGCCATCACTTTGGAAGCAAATGCAATTTTTAAGGAATGACAGGTTGCGTTAGCAGCCACATTCTCTCTCATGGTACAGACAAAAGGAATAATTCTGAAAATTTCTGATTCAGAAAGACCCTTCAGTGTGCTTTTTGTTGGTAGTAGCAGTGAGAGAATTCCTGTGGTACAGGGTTCTTAAGTGGGTGGTAACTCCAAAACTGAGCTCTGCTGCTTCTGCCTAAGAGCAGGTCTGCTGTGAGCTCGGTGCTAAGATCTTTTTTCTGCTACTACTAGCAGAAACAATAAACCAGAAAAGCTTTCTAGACTGCTTTATATGAATGTGGCTGATTATGGTACTGGTAATTTTTTTTTTCCTGAAACTTGAATTGAAATGCTTGCTACACTTCCAATGTGTATCTTTCTAATGCAGAACTTGCCTGAGGATATGTGGTATAGAATGTCACTAGGCTTACACTGGACAGGTTGGTGTTCTGTGGGACTAAGGTGTTGGCTGCATTACTGAAATCCGTATGACAGGTTTTATTGATATTTATGTAGAATATTCTACTAGATCGAAGTGGCTTAGCCATAGAATTCTGGACTTCTGATGGCAGTGTTCTTGGGTTTTGACAGTTGGTCAGACACTAATCAGGCATAGCTACTTTTGCCCGTAAATGAGATGATGTAGAATACACATGGCCATGTTAGGTATATTTTAGTGCAAGATTCATCCTCGGGCACAGTCAGGAAGGACATACCACTGAGTTTTTCCAGTGCCCTGGGAGAGCTCCCATCTGATCTCTGTACCTTGCTTGCTGTGTGCTAGCCATTTGTTTAGGCTTTTGTTTTCATGATAGGCCAGATGAATGCACAGTTCTTTCAGGTATGCTGCTCTGGGGATTAGATGAGTTGACAGTAATCTTAGATCTTTGTGATCTTTGGATTTGCCTTTTCCATCAGGAATAGCTAGTAATGGATGATGTGTAAGCATGTAAATTCTTCCCATGTTACCTCTTGTGTTTGTTATAGTTAACCTTTTTTAGTAAGGGTTCCTCTTAGTATCTGAATTGTTCTGAGAAGTGATGTAGACACTAAAAATGAGGTTGCAGAAGGTGTAGTGTCAGGCAAATATGAATATGGTTTCCAAGTAGCATGTAAAGAGAGGAGATGACTTGAGTATCTTATAAAAAGTAAATCATTACCTTGTCAAAGTTGACTTCTGGATCTGAGGGCTAGACATAACTATGAGTCTGCCATATGTCGTATACTGGTTGGTTAATAAAACATGTCAGGTTATAGTGTCCCTTGAATTAAAGTAGGTGAAGGGCAAAGGGTTAGTAGGATGACCTCTAAACTCAGTATTAAACTGAAAACGTTCAGCACAGATTTTGTTTTCCTCCATGTAGGAGGAAACTCAGCTATTTTTATTTCTTCCAAACCCTCTTCATTTAAGAATGCAATGATTGTTGCACCTTTGAGGGAATGAATGGTGGTGTCTGTATACCAATGCAACATTTGTCAAATAAGGATGTAATTAGGGAAGCCATAAAAACACATTTAGTTGCTTACTAAGACTGGAAACACCAACTTCATTCCTATATTAGAACCATCTTGTTCTATTCTTAATAGTAACTTAGTAGTTCAGATTTGATATGATTTCTTGTAGGTAATTAAAATAATTAAACTCCCTGTCTTGCTTGTTTTCTAATCAGGTGTTTTTTTTCCTAGCTGACAAGTCCAGACCACCCTCATCAAGCCCTTCCAGTATCGTTCGCCGGACTTCCTCGCTGGATACACTTGCTGCTCCCTACCTGGCTGGGCAGTGGCCTCGTGATAATCATGGACAAGCTGCTCCCTGTATGAGGGACAAAGCCACACAGGTAGGACAGCTTTGGGGGTATAAAAATGCGAGACAGGATTTACATATAAGAAAAATTTTCATTGAAAACATTTACATTTAGCTTTCTTGCTCACAAGTTCCTGTCAGTTTTCAAATTGCAGGAATCCTGCCTTTGCTATTATTATTTGTGAGCTATTTGCATCCTTCTGGAGGAAAAGGCCGTGAACTGTCCTATCTGTTAAGAGTTCCACTTTCTCCTTACCTCAGAGGAATACTGGAATATTGCACAAGCGTTTTCTCATTGTCCTTCCAGCGTGCAGCACACATAGATTGCACTGGTCTTGAGTATTACTTAGTTTAAATTTATACAAGAGAACTTAGTGACTCCACATATGTATGTCTGTCTGAAAACTGAATTGAAAAGTGCCTTCTGTAGTGCCTGTATGAAGGTTTCTGTAGCCTCTTCTATGGATGCAAAGTTGCTGTGGACAAAAATGAATTGGAAAAAATGGTTAGCAGGTGGGCTGAAAAAGGTAAGCAACTCATAGCTAGAGGAAGAGGATGAAGTAAAGTATATGATAGACAAGGAGTTCATGCTTAGCTATTAAAGGACAGAACTAAGCCACTGTGGGTGCCCCAGCTATTTATTTTTGTATTTAATTTCTTAGGATAATACTTCAAAACAATTACCTTTTTATATTGCTGCCAAAGTATTTGCTATATTCAGTCGATCTATTCCTGTTTAGTTTTGGTTTAATCTGAGTCATAGTCAGACTTTTATAATCTGTGTACATTCCTCCTAGGTTAGATACCATCCTTTTTGTCTTACATTTTAATTTTGTCTTTGTCTTCTAACTCTTACACATCTAGGTGCTGTGCTATTAGGGCTTTCATATATAAGGGGGAACAGGATTTGTGATGATTAATGGGAAAAATTTAAAGAGCAATGGATATTTCTGAAGAATGAGTACACTTAGTGTTGATTTGTGTTAGGAAATTGCTGAGGGAAGTAGAATGATCTGTTTGCACTTCCTGATTTAAAATTTATCAAACCAGTAGAAAATTTTGGATGTACAGATGTGTGTCTGTATCCCACAGCTTGTGTTATATGACACTGATGAGACATGGCTTTTAATCTTTCTGGCGTGCTTGAGCTCAACCATTTAAGTTAGGGACAAGTTTAAAATGTGAATAGTTCCCAAGATAGTTTAGGCTCTCCATTTGTATTGTATAGTGTTTCTGAAGACAGGATGTTTGGGTGAAGTTTCCCTTACAAGATATTCTGGCTCCAGTGTGTAATGGGGAATAAGTAGGAGGAGACTCACTGAAATCGTATCACATTTCTGTCTTGATGTAAAGGTTTCCTATAAATTCATGTCTTATACATGTTCTTGCTCTAAGAAGATTATTTGTGACAATTTTTTTTTTTTTTTTTTTGAGGATGAGCATCAAAGCCATCTTTAACCTTCAAAATTAATCAGATATTAATGAAATAAGTCTTGAATCTTAAAATTTTTAATATAATTTAAATGCAAAGACTGATTAGAGTGTTAGATTACTGTAGGCAGATTACAGTAGTTGAGAAGTTAGAATTAGTGCTAAAACTTGTTTCAGGAGAGAGGAGAGAAGATGAGAGTGGGCTGACATTTGAGAATTGACAAAGCTTGGGACTTGAAAACAGGGGCTATCATTACTCTATATTATGATGAAGCTAAGTGACTGCTTTTCTGGAAATTAGGAACGAAAAAAGAGTTTCAAGACATCCCTACTAAATTTATTATTCAGTTTTGTCTGAGTTATTTTTTTATTTGAAATTATGAAGATTTAAAAATACTGATAGCAAAAGTTTCATTTGTATAAAACTTTTGTCTGTGTCTGAAAGTGGTGGGAGTTGCAGCCTGTGTGTTTGGAGTTACAGTTCCAATTTCCCTGAGAAATGGGGATTTATACCACATCATCCAAGGCCTTGTGAGTTTCTGTGCTCTGAAACTATGAACCTGAACCCCTTGGAGGCATTAGTAAATTAATTCCCTCTTTGCAATGCTCTAGTGGTGCTTAGGTGCCTTGCCTTCCTTTTTCTCATTCTTCTGAGCATGAACATGATTTTGAAGCCATACTGACTCAAGCTTTCCAACATTTACACCGAGCTACCCTTGCTAAAGTGTCAGAAATACCAAGGTAAGCATCTGTGCAGGAAATGAAATGTGTCATCTCCCCCAAATTCACCAGTGTCATGCTGGCTCTTCAGAGCTCTAGCACAGCTTGTGGTACATCCGGCTGTTAGTACTACCTTATGCTCAATCATTTGGAAGGGAAACCAGCACATTCCAGTGTTAGAGCAGGTCTGGAAGTTGGGGTGGTTTTGTGTTCTATGTTTTAATGACACAGTTTCACTCCAGTCTTTCATACTTGCCAGACATGCTTCTTGTCAGTGGGTACTTTTCACTTGCAGTTTTCAATCTAACAAATTGTAACACTGCTCCGTCTACTAATGTATCTCAAAATAGTCTGACAGAAAATCAGAATTACCTTTTTTTAAAATTAGTCTTGTAATCTTGTTGCAGACAGAAAGTGCCTGGACTGAAGAGTATTTAGAAAAGAAGAAAAGTTCACATAAACGTTCAGCATCGTGGGGCAGCAATGATCAACTTAAGGAGGTCAGAAATGGTATTATTTGAGATACCTTTGGATTGAATTTTTTAATGGCATGCACTGTGACGTTGTTTCAGGGAGGTCTGAATACTGTGCTGCTTTTTGTATCATACGGACAGTGGGTTTGGTGAAAAATAAGGAATATCTCTTCATTTGGTATTCATTTTATCAAATAATGTAGGACTACTAACATTTCTAATCTGAATGTGTGGCGAAACTGATTGATTGTCAACTGCAGGTGACATTCTTCATCACAAGAGGAAATCAGCAGTGACCAAACTTTCAAACCTTACGTATTTCAAGTTCTTTTATTAAACCTCCAAAAGTAGCTTCTGGTTTTCAGCTGACCTGGTAACTAACATGTTAGGTTGGTAAGAACTTGAGTCTGATTTAGTGCTAACAAGAGTTACAGGTGTCGTGGCAGTGAAGGATTTTAAGTGATGGAATGGCATTGGTGAAACTGTGTGTGTACCTGAATAGATCCAGTGAAAACTAACGTGAGTTTTTCCTTTTTCAGATTGCAAAGCTGCGTCAGCAATTGCAGAGAAGCAAACACAGCAGCAGGCATCACCGTGATAAAGAAAGGCAGTCTCCATTTCATGGTAACCATGCAGCCATTAACCACAGTCAGGTAAAACTCTGCCCTTTTTGGACATGCTGGGAAGATAATACTATTTTTATCTCCATTCAAGGTTGTGATTTGCCTTAAAGGGAACTTTAAAATACCACACCGTGCTAAAGGTGTTGTAACTCTAGGTGAATTCTATGAAATGAAGAGTCTGAATTGATGAAATTCATTTGGAGTTCTGAACAGACTGAAATGAGGAAAGAAGAAATATGAATAAAGGACCCAATCTCTTTCTACGGGTTTTGGAGAAAATTTATGAAAATTGATGAGACATATTTAGAAAAAATTAAAAATTACAAATTTTGCAATTCAAAATACTTTATGCAGGTATTGTATCCAAATGTGTAGAACTTACTGGAAAATTTGTTCTTTACCTGTGGGCAATTGAGCCATTTCAACAAACAAACAAAAAAGTGTACAGAGGAACTCTTGATGTGTAGGCCCTTCAGCACACTGGAGAATTACATGCAGTCTAACAGGTTTGGATTGGTATTGTACAAACCTGTACCTTTTGTATTTTTTTAGTTACTTTTTTGAATTCTAGGTTACTGTCACTTTAATATAGAGAATCCCAGTGGGTTTTTATTTTGAAAACAAACAGTAATGCTATTACTCTGAAAAATACCCTCCCTTCAAAAAAAAAAATCTATGTATACATTTTTTTCATCATAACTATTTCATCATTTTGTTCACGAAATTTTGCTTTTTGTGTGGAGGTCTTTTGCATTCTGCCAAATTTTAGAGTACATGAATAAAATCTTGCATAACAGATAATTAGTTTTTGGGCTTGTGAAACAGACTAGAAGATATAAACTGAGGCAAAGCAGCCTTTGCAGCATTGTGTTATAAGACAAACCATTGTATTTCTTGGTAAATTTTGTGCCAGCTGTGTCCAGCAACTTGGAAAGGGGGGGAAATTAGAGGAGGCTTCAAAGAGTAAGTGAAAGTCCTGGATTATTGGCATTTAGAGGCTATTCTCTAAGCCATAGTGAAAATCTGTAACTGTAGGCATCAAGGGCAAAGTTCCTAGGTTTTCTCTCACTTCTAGGGACCTGCCAGGCTAGAATTTCTGTCAGCAGATAGCTCCTTCAAGAACTGTGGGAAGGACTCTGTGGAAACATTTGCAGTTAGGGATTTAGAATAATATTTAGATTTTTCTTTTACATTCCCAACTTGAAGTGTTTAGTTGTTGATTCTATAGGGTCACACAGATTTCTGAGCTCAGGGAGTTGGATTCCTGACAAGGCTGAGAAAATGTTAGGAAATTGCCTTGGTAGTTGCTTCACAGAGATGAGGAACTTAGCATTTTGGAAAGATTAGATTTGTCATTCCCCATAGTTTGTATCAAAAGAGTTTATGCCACCCCCTAAGTTTCAGGACTCAAACCCAAACTCCCTGGCAATGTGTTGTTACATGAGCTCTGTAATTATTACCCTGTGTTGATGCCTGGCTTCACCTTTTGTGTTCCCAAATCTGCAGGTGAGTAGTCAAAGGTTGGTAGCCACTCCTGTGTGTCAGGGGCCAGCTCTCTGCAGCCCCTGTGAATACTGCCTGACTTGATGCTGACTTGGGTTAGTTTACTGCATTGTTGATCCAAGGCCTGTTTGGAATGGAATTGGCAGGGTTGCTTTCTCAGGCTTTTTTGTTGTTTTTTCTCCAGTGGTTTGTGTTTTCTGTTTTTCATCTTCAGGCAAGACTTTTGGAAATCTTTCCAAGTTTGGCCATTATGAGAATGTTTGGGTTTTGCTGACATAAATGGTCACAGACATTTCCTGAACAGAAGTTGTTGCAGTTTTTGTGCGTCTTTTTTATTTTTTTTTCTTTTCTTTGTACAGCTATCCTAATATTTTGGTGATGCAAACCAAATATAATTCACAAATTTTTCTGCCTTGGAGATTTGTGATTGTGAGGATCAGTCTGTGTTATTATTTGCTCTTAGAATTCTCTTGCTTTCTTGTATTTTTCTGAGGTAGCTTTTCTGCCAGGCAAATTTTCCATGGTTTTTTGGAAATCTCAGTGCTCTGGAGGCTGTGCACAGTCTTGTTACTTTGTGGGGGCAGGAGGGGAAAGCCACAAACAAACTTCTTTGAAGGTGCTGCCTCCCTTCAGTCAGCAGGGGAGATGTGTTCAGTCACAGCTCACTGAACCACAGAGTCCATGAATTTTACACAGGAATTCTACTGAGACTTTGTCATGCTGGTCTTTTGAGTTGAACTAAGTGCTTGCTGGAAGCATTCTATTATCTATAGTAGTGCCCTGCATAATTGTCAAGAGTCTGTGTTGAAGTTTAGCACAGAATCTTCTCATGTTTTGGGAGCATGATTTTTTTATTTTTTTTTTTAACAGGAGGGAGGATGCTAATGGAGAGGAACTCGAGAGGTTGTGGTGTACCAAAAGAAAGTGCCTTTGGAATATTTCAGTAACATGTTTTCTGAGAACAGAGTTTTCATCCATCCTTGTAAACACAGGATTTTTAAAATGTTCATTCTGAAGCAACTATGTATTAACGTTTGGGTTTGGGATTTTATTCTTTCTGTGGAAGTCTTCCTAAATAGTTTGTCAACCTTTTATTGTGGCTTAATCTATAGTTACCATGTTCATATTCATTTCTAGCATAGTGCAATCTTGCATTTGTGGAACAATTTTCCTTCTGCACGTGTCATGTTACTGTAGTAGACTTGCAGTAAAGCTCAATTTTAATAAAATTACAAGTGGTAAATCCAAGAGTGAAGGAAGTGAAATTGTGGTACAGCTCCCTTCAAAAGGAATGTGATCATATTTAAAAGGCTTCAGAATTACATCACAGTATTTACAGTTACAGTTTCACTTTTAAGGCAACATCAAGCTGGAGGCAGACAATATCAAAGGAATTCTTGAGGCTCAATTGTTGGAAGCTTTTCCTGATAGAAATTAGATGTGAAACAAAATTCAGGATATCTGGATCTTAATTTAAGGCATCCTTTTAAATACAATCGTTATAGTTTCATGTAACTCCTTGATATTGAGGTGTTGCTGTGCTCTGTTTAAAGGTTTTCTGTTGAGTAGAAATGGCAGCTATTCTGTAAGTAAATGTCCCTTGCTTTCTCACTGTCTGCTTCTCCAGGCTCCCATCCCAAAGAGTGCCCTTGTTCCTGTGATACCTATTACCAAATCAACGGGATCACGGTTCCGAAACAGTGTTGAAGGACTGAATCAGGAGATTGAGATAATAATTAAGGAGACTGGAGACAAAGAGGAACAGCTTGTCGTATGTATTTGCCTTCATAATTGCTTTCTGTAACTATTTTGGTTTTTCTTTGAGGTTTTTAAGTCTTAGGCCTTACTTTGCGTAGTTTTGTTTTAATTAAATTTGTCTGAAATTAGTTTTGTTGCCTCTAATAAAGCTAGTTATGAATAGTCTCTTGGGAAGCAAAAAAGAAGGAAAGAGTTAAAACTTGAATCTGAACACTTTTCCTCTGTGGTTACTGTCATGTAATTTTTCCCCATGAAATAAGAAATCTCAGTAAAACAGGAAAAGATGAAAGGTCTGTTTTGGGAGTTTTTGTCATATATGTCTTCTCTTTGCCCAAACTGAACTGTCCCCATCCCACCTGCAGCATAACTTCCCCATTTTTAATTTTCCTGCAAGAGGCAGTCACCCTAAATGAAGAATTCCTTCTAATTAATCAGAAAACAAACACACAAAACCTCTAACCAGACAAAAAATCATTTGGTGTTTGTTTTATTTTGTGAAGCATATGAGGCTACTCAAAAGTTGAGCAGGCTGCCCAGAGAGGTGGTGGAATCACCGGTTGTGGAGATACTCAAAACCTGACTGACAGAGTCCTGGACAAGCTGCTCTAGGTGACCCTGCCTGAGCAGGGGAATTGGACCAGATGATCTCAAGATGTCCCTCCCAGCCTCAGTGTTTATGTGATTTGGTGAACTCTTGAGCACTGTTGTCCTTAGTCTCTGAACCTGATTTATTTTCTGTTGGAGTCTTACACAATTAATATAGATTTTCCACTTCAAAGGGTTTTATAAAACCAGCAAAATTCCTCAGCATTACTAACCTTAGAGACATTGCTAACTAGACAAGAGCAGCCACCTAACCCCTTTTATTTTTGCCAGCCTCAAGATATCCCAGATGGGCACCGAGCGCCACCTCCGCTGGTTCAGCGCAGCAGCAGCACTCGCAGCATCGATACCCAAACCCCTGGTGGAGCAGACAGGGGCAGTAACAACAGCAGTCGCTCCCAGTCAGTGTCTCCAACCTCATTTCTTACCATCTGTAATGAAAGCAACGAGGAAAGTCTATGTGCTACAGATGACCTGCTTGCTGATTCCAGAGATAAAGGTACCCTGTAACTACAAAAGTTCCGCAGTGCTAAGCTTGTCGCTATGTGGGTGAGCGTGTAGTAAAAGAGGAGGTTTGTTTCCCACAGCCATGGAGAAATGGTTGGAGGTTTTTTATTTTTCCTTTATAATCTGTTTTTTCCAAATTCCTCATCTCTTGAGTCTACGAGTGTGCATGTATCTAGTGTTCTGTAATAGAAGCTGGATAGATGTGACTGAGGAATGTGCTTTCCAAACAAGTTTTTCTTTCAAATAATATATTCAAGTACTTTAAGCAAGTTAAAGCAGCAAGTTAAAGTGTACAGCCAGAGGTGGAACAGCAAAGTAGGCTAGACCTGATACTTCTGTTAGGTATTTTTTATGATTCTGGGCAAAATGGGTAAAATACTGACATTTTATCTATGCAACCATAAAAAGTTCTGACTGTTTGTGGTTCTTTATTTTTATTTTTTAACAAGAGAGCTGGCTTGTACAAGCTGAATTTCATATTTTGACATAAACCTGTTTTTTAAGGAATATGGCTTCTGCATATTTCTTTTGGTTAGGTGATGACAGCACAGAACCATAGATTCAAGTTTGCTGTTGCAAACTGGAAGTGTCCATGAATGAACAGAGATTGCAGAGGAGCATGAAGATGATAAAGGGAGAAATAGACAGAATGAAAGTGATGGAGATAAACTGATTTGCAAAAAGAGACTTAAAGGGGAATGAAAATGTTTAACTTAATTTTATAGCATTGTTAATCAAGTGGGTTTCAGTTTGGGGGGCATTTTAAGGTAGTTACTGGTTTTCATAGTGTCACACATGTTAAGTAATGAGATACTCTGTTTTCTCCAGAGAATGGAAATAACTCTCCCTTGCCAAAATATGCTACCTCACCAAAACCCAACAACAGCTACATGTTCAAGCGTGAGCCTCCAGAGGGCTGTGAAAAGGTGAAGGTGTTTGAGGAGAGCTTGTAAGTTGATCTTTACTGTGTAAGGAATAACATTTAACATTCAGAGTTACCCATTGTTTTATTGATTTTGTGTCAGATCAAAATTAGTAGTCCAGTTATAAAACCATACTAACAATCCCATCTCTGTTGCCTTGTGTTACAATATACTGGTGCACGTGTATGTGTTTTGTTGCTGGAATTCTGTGTTAAAATCAAAATCTTGAGAGATTTTTTTTCAAAATCAATGTGACTTCAGAGCACTGTCTCTTACCTGGGAGACTGTGGGAGAGAACTCAAATAATACAGACAGATGTATTAACAGCTGTAATGAGGGTGCATCAGCTGCTCTGTGTCACAGCTTGGCAGGCACAGCCAGGAAATCTGAAGACTGTGTTCTTTTCAGCTACATCTGTGTAGCTGTGAAACTTTTAGTGACAGAGAAGTGAATTTAACCCTGAGTATTTGATGCTTTGGTTATTCTCACATAGCCATCTTGTCATCTGGAGAAATTCTGGGAGTTTAAGTTTATCATTATTTTCAATGGAGTTTTTATATCCTTGGGTTATTTGGATGCAAGAATTTTCACTTGTAGTTAAAACTTTCATTTTGTCACACAAGGATTATAATTTTATTGTACTTCTCTTATGCCTGTATTATCTCAGCAAAGCCATTTAGCTTAAGCGGTAATGAAAAAAGAAAAAATCATACCTTTGTGTATTTTCCATCTCTGATCTCTGCAAATGGATTTTGAGAGGTCTCTATGGCATCTCCATAGCAATGTGGAAAGGGTTGCAGCACCTTAAGTTACCTATCTACCTGTTTTAGAGTGTGTGAACTACTGCCAACAGATCAGATAGTGTTCACTAGCTCTGGGAATGTGTTTTGTTGTGGTTTGACTTGCATTGTGTTTCTTTTTGCATGTCCTTGCTACACAGCTGTAGGACAGCTCTGCTGTAGAGTGCAACAGGCTTCCAGTGGAGTTGTTACCTAGCCATGGCAGATGATAGACACTGCAGTCTCAGGCAAAAATCTTTCTTACATCTGGTACTTGCATTCCAGACTTACGTTGAATACCTGAGTGTAATCATTTGAAGCTCAACCTTGGCGTAGCATTATTTCTATTTGAAGTTTACAGGTTTTTCATTTGGGGGAAAAAAAAAAAGGGGGGGTGTATTTTCTGGGTGCTTGAAGAGTCAGCTAACATGGCAAGATGCCTTACTTCATGAACAGAATTGCTTTTCAGAGTAGAGTTCCTCCTGCAAGAGCAGACTGAAAGGCTGGCTTGCATCACCTATTAGAAGGAAAATACAGATGCAAAAGGCTGTCTTAGAAACACATGGAAGAGAGGGGGAGGTTATTGGCTGAAGGACAATGCAACATGAAAAAATGAGCACAAGTTTCTGATGGCTGTTTTTCAGCAGGGAAAAGAGGCTTTGGAACAGATTCCCAGAGTCTGGGAGCTATACTAGCTTAGTAGGTTTACACTGCAGGGTTAGAGAGAGACACAGGAGGCATTCCTGTGATATCCACCCTTTCCCTTCCAACTCTGCCTTTTGTACAGCAAGCCTCTGCATTGGTTGAACTATATGCTGAGATAGCAAAACTTGTCTCTGGTGATGTGTTCCAGCAATCCATACCTGCCACTGACAGAATTTGATTGTTCAACATCATTTTCAAACGACTGTGTGTATTTTATTTCTAGGCCAAAGCCATTGCATGAAATTCCAGCCTTCTACTGCCCTGACAAGAACAAAGTGAATTTCATTCCCAAAAGTGGCTCTGCTTTCTGTCTTGTCAGCATCCTCAAGCCACTTCTTCCCACACAGGATCTCACACTTAAGGGCACTACACACAGCCTGACTGTCTCCTCTGGAATGACACCCAGTTTGTTACAGCCCATTTCTATGGCTTCCTTGTCTACAAACACAGATCAAGACAGGATCTCCTGTGGAACAAGTACAGTAATACCACAGACCTCTATACTCCAGCAATCGGGACATATCGAGGAAGCTGAAGGATAGATTTAGATGGTCTTGACATTTTTCGGGGCAACTACTGGGAGAAAAAATGGAACCAGTTGATTGGACCTTTCTGATCACACTATTTGCATTGTTTTACCAATTTATGGCACTGTCGTAAATGAACTGTTTGTATAATAGACAGTTTGGTAGCATGTTGAAGTTCAGGAGGATGCAGCAGCTGATGCTCTGTTGCACTTTCTGCTTATCAAGACTCTGGTTTTGTTTCTTTCCTGCATTTTTAAACACTGGTGAAAACAAAGACTGTCATAATCCTTTGCCATTTAAAGGACCAGTTGTTACGATGCTGTGTGTCCTTTGACCTTTTTCCCATTAAAACAAAACTCCCAAGACCAGACAGCTGATTCTGTTTACCATTGTAATCTGCAGAGGGAGGGGAAATCAGATGGTTTTGCAAGATGTCTTTTGTATGCAAATGTGTATTTTGTAACAAAAAATTTGCCTTTTCTGGTGTGTAGCAGATGGTGTTTAGTGGACACTTTCCTGGTGATGATGTCCCCCCCTCCTTTTTTTGTGTGGTTTTTTTGTGTTTGTAGGGAAAGTTCTTTTTTACTTGGCTGTTTTACAGCTACTGGGACCAAAGTATTGCTGAAGTATTCAAGCAGTCTCAAAATATGTGAGAGCCTTGCTGAACAGCCTCAGCCCTCAACAAAGTAAGACCAGTTAATATGTTGCAAGCTTTTAAACCAGTATCCATAAAGCAGTGTTGGTATATAGTGTACGTTTTTTTGTTATTGGAAGTTTGTGCTTCAGGTAAGTCACATTCTTAAAACTCCTTCCTTCACAGAATTCCCACTGGTATTGGTTAATTGTCTGGAAAATTGCATTTTAAAGCACTTGCCCCAGTATAGTTCTGTTTGTCCATAGAATTTTTGTGCAGGGGACGGGGAAAACAAAATCTGCTATGCTCTTACTCAGTGTTCCTCCTTCCAGAAAATATGCCACTTGCCTCTTCCAGACTTGCTTGGCTGCTTACAGAGTCAGCCTGAATCAGTAATCACTCTTGGCACAAACCTGCTCTGATGTAATTCACCACTGTAACTGCAGACCCTGGCCACTTAATACTGAAATATCTGTGCATGATTTTCCTCCCCTGTGCCGTGGTGGTGTTTGGTGTGTCTGTTGGAGGTGATGGTGTGCCAGGCATGGCATCTGTTGCACGGAATTTTTCCACCACAGACACCTTCTCTCTTTGTGATGAGGCTGGCATGTGGAACAAAGGACTGCTTGATACCTGCTCTGTCCTGGTGTGCAGCAGTTTATGGTACCTTTGAAATCATAACATGAAAATGTTGTGGGGGGAAAGGGAGTTGCAAAGAGAAACTCTCTAGGAACTTCAGTGGGGTTTCTCATGTGTCCCAAGAGGGCATTTCTTGGGTTTGAGTAAATACAGTATAGATATGCAAAAAACTGCAGTGACCTGAACACCAGTGTCATCAACTCATAAAACAAGGAGACCTTATACCTCTTTTACAGAGTTAAATTCAGTAATTTCAAAGTTTCATCGTGAACAGTCTCTGGGTCCAAATATTGGTCTGCTACACGTGTGCAGTTCTCTACTGACTTGCCTGTACATAGACAGCTTCCATGGATCAGTTGCATACTCGGGTCACCCAATAATTGCATCTGTTTAAAGATTATACTGCAAAAGCAGCAATTTTGTTCAGTGCTTAATGTGCTAAATTTGGTTGCAAACATTTCACATTGGAGAAAAAAAAAACACAAAACCACAAGAAACCACCTGCATACCTGTACAGACAATAGTCATGATTTTGATGCACATATACTGTTCCTTTAAATCCTACATAAATAACTGATAGCAACATGTTTCACTAGGCAAGTAGGTGTAAATCACACTAGAATGCACAAGTCCCGTGGTCATAGGATAATGAACCCCTTTTTAAAGCCTTATCAAAAAATTCAGCAAATGAAAAATGTACCAGGAGGCATTAAAATAATAGACATGTTCAATTAGTAGACAGGCAGAATTTGGGTTGCCTTCCTGCTTCATATCAAAATAGAAACGATGGGACTAAAGAATTCTGAAGTAACAGCTCTGATTTACACTGAAGTAATTATTGAGGAGCAGTTTTAAAATAAGGCTTTGTGCATCTCATTTGTGTAATTTGACCAGATGATAATTCTTTTCTAGGTTTTGTGGATATTATTTTCTCCTGAAACAGTTTCAGTGCAATTTGAAGCCTAAAATGCATTGCTGTAGATAGGTGTTTGTAAACCTGGTGGGAGTGGATTGCTAGAAGATCATTCAGGAGTGCTTGTAAGTCCCTTTTCTGTTTCTGTAACAGCAGTGTGTAAAAATCTACTCCATCAATGCTGAACTGCCTAGTGCTTTATCAGGAGATCTTAACTGAATGGTTAAGAACCAAAGGGCTACAGTTAACAAATAGCCTTTATTATTACAGCCTTGAGACTTAACTGACTTCACCAAAACTGCATTGTGATGTTTGTTTTCATCCCAGAGTGACTCTCCCAAATAGCAGTGGGCTTTGCTACCCTAGGGCTTTGCTTTTGCACCTGTTGTTGTAGTACTTGAGCATCTCTTTGGTAGATCACATTGTTATGTTACTGCACAATGTACTGTACAAATTAGTGAGCTGCTATGATCAAAACCAAATGTAAATGTGTGAGGTTTTTGCTTTTATAAAACCTAACTGCATTCAGTCCCTCCTATATGCAGGACAATTCTATTGCCATGGCAGCTCTACTTTGTTATGAATCCACACTAAAAACTCAGAATTATAACAAAATATGACAGCTCATGCTCCGAGACCAGCTTTTACATGTATGCATACAAAAAATAGCCTTAAACTGTTGGTGTGATGTCTTGTGCCATAGCAGAGCTGTTAGATAAAGTATTTAAATCAATTTCAAAACAGTTTTGAGATTGCATGAAGCTTTTTCAAAATTCTTTTATGTATATATATTCAGGTTTTTCTGGGGGGTTGACCCATGCATTACTCCAGCATTTTCACTGAAAGGGTTCAAGTTCTTCTGGCATACTTTAAATCCTAACTATGCATAGACCCAGACAGTTCTTTGATTGCCTACTTTGTAGCTTACAAAAAATTGAAGGTCTGTTTTTTATGCACACTTTGACACACTTGATACTCTTGGTATTTTACACTTCTGGCTACACTTAAAAAGTGGTGGTAGTGTTCACTAACACTGGCAGTTGATATTTGAGATACCATAAATGGTGGTCCTCCAGTTGTAAACTGTACATGTGTCAAAGGAAGGAGGTCATTGTAGTGATGAAAGTCTGTAGTGACAGCTATGACTACTGGAATCCTGTTTCTAAAAACTCAAGGCACAAGGGGAAGAGGACCTGCTTGTTAAAGTTGGACTTGATTCAGATATTCCTTTCCTTTTTGGTGCCATAGTCCTGTAGTAACAAACTTAGGTACTTGGAAAAGTAACAGATAATGCCTGAGTACATAGATATCTTAAAAAGAAATTCTTGGTTGTGTGTACGTGTCCCAAGTGAGGAAAAAAGGGAATGAAAATTAAGTACTGCAGACGGTGCAAGTAAATGGTTGTCATGTTTGATTTACGTAAAGCAATAGCAGCTTTTAAAAAGTATGTTTACTCTCAGGGCTATTTTTTGGTTCATCTAAAATACAGTTTACTGGAATTGAGAATCTGAGGTTGTCGAAGCTGAGCCTTTTGGGAAGAAAAAAACAAAGGCACATCCATTAACCTTTCTTCTGCCTCAGGCTTAGCTTCTTGTTGCATATTGAGTTTAATGGAACTCAGTAGTACAGCAATAATTCCTTGCTGAAGTATTATCTGTTCTCTTCCTGCTATCTCTGAAATGCTAACTGATGTCTTCACAGTAGCTCACTGCCAGTGATGTCCATATTTCCCTCCTGAATGTTTCCTTACTTTGACTATCTCACAGCTTCTCTGAAACTGAAAGGGCAAAGGAGAATGCACAGAAAGTTACCAGAGACTTGGAGTTATAAATCAGTGTTTGCAAGGTGACTTCTTAGGTGGGTTGATTTCCATTTGTCTCTCTGCGCACACACACATACAGTCTGCATAGCTCTGCTGCTTTTATCTTTATGATTTGAGGCAGGACTGGTATTTGTAAGAATGTTTTTTTATGGCCAGCCTTGCAGACCTGTTGCCATTCAGAACTGATGGGCACTTACCTGCAGCTCCAAAGCAAATCTTGTGGGTCATTCTAATTGTTCTTCTGAAGTGAACAGAACCTGCAAAAAAAAAAGATGCTTTGCAGAAAAGCATCCAGGCACTCAAGGGTGTCAGGACTGTGCTTTCTCCATAGAACTCCATGTAAGTGTGTGCCCTTCATCAGATGTGGTACCCTAGAGATGTTATTATGGCTTAGACCCAACTCATTTGGTATTTACAGAAATGTTTGCTCCTAGGAAAGGTACTCTTGTGCTAACCTCTGGAGGGGAAAAGTCATGTGGAGGAATTGGTTTCATTGTGGTCAGGGAGCTCTTAGGGAGTTGTTTTTCTCAGCCTGGGTCTGCAGGAAAACAAAGTGTCCATGTGTTGCAAGAGGTGCCTGTGTATTTTCTTGCCGTGAATTCATGAGTGTTCAGAAACTCTGAAAATCAGTTCTGCTCTTAGCATTTTGTTTATACAAAGGATGACCTAGATGCATTGTTCTGAAACTGTTACTTAGCGGGTCAAGTGGGGAGAGAATGTTAACTGTTCACAAGTGGTTTGTGGAATTCAGTCCTGTACCCCAGCAGAACTGCAGCAGTCTCTTTCTGAATGCTCCAAATGTAAATGGAGTCCTGTTACTGCTTGCTTGATTTCATTGCATGTCATCAGTAAATACTGCAGGTATGGTCTTAGTTTAGTTGTACCTCGTTGGGCTTTGTATTTGACTACAGAGACTTCTGTAATGTTGACAGGTCTATCTGAATTGCAGAAGAGGACTTGGCCTGGTAACACTTGAAGTAAACATTTCTTACACAAATTCTTTTTGAAGCAACTCTCTTTGGAAAAATCTAGTAAGTTAAAAAAAAAAAAAAACAAAAAACTTTCTGGGCACCTCATCCACCCCAATTTCCCATGTATTAATAGTTACAGAAGAATATTGCTTGGCTTTATTCTAAGTGGTTTTCATTTATTGAATTGTAAAAATTTTGAGGGTAGCCAAGGGGTGTCCAAAACTGCCATTAGATTTGCCTTTGTATGAAATTGGCTGATATGTTTTCCTCAGTTACACTGTGATAACTCGTGGAGATGTTATTTGCCTGTGTTGTACTGATAGGTTACTTGTTGCATGTAAGGTGATTTTTTTGTAAGCAAGAGGAATTCCAGGGATGTTCTGCAAAAAAGGGCCTATTCTGAAGTGATGTACACTGGTGTAAAACTGGAGCAGCTCAACTAATTTCAGTGGAATTGTTGATTTACACTAGTCTGTTTGCTATATGTAGTTATGCCAGTACTATTTTGCACAATGTTATTTTGAATCTTGAGTTCTGACTTGTGAACTGTTTATACTGAAAACGGTGAAAATTTTACAAACTGCAATAGTGGAATGTTTTTTGGATTATTATTATTTTAAATTTTTTTTGCCTAAAATAAAAGTCATCACTTTGAGCTGTGGGCTAATCTTGCATTTATTTTTAGCAGTGAGGGGGTTTGACAGCCTGAAGATTTGCCTTGAGGGTAATAAATATTTCAAATACTTCATTTACTTCAAATAAAAAATGCACTTTTAACCCTTTTAGGGGAAAATTCATCAGGGTGGAAGTCTGATCTGGCTTGTGGTTTCCATCAGTGGAAAGGGTTGGGTCAGTACATGTGAGAGCATCATTAAGTTCCCAAGAGTGTCCATTTCACTGCAGTGTCCATGGGTAAATTCATGTCTAACTCAAACTGCTTGGTTAAATTGTAAAAGTGGAATTCACAGCTGGAGCAGAATACAAGAGTCTTTCCTGTATTTGATGCTTTCTCACATTTCATTCTTCATTCACCTGTCCAGTTGTCTGTGGATGTTCACCTGTCTCCAGGTGAGCAGGACCTGATTCTTTATTATGTGACCACATTCTCCATTAAACTATTTCTTCACCATTAATTGAGTATTTATGGTTTCATGCATGTAAAGATGATTTTTCTGTAAACACTTCTGGTGTTTAAATCATTTTCACACCTTGTGTTACATGCAGGTAGACTGCAAGACATGTTAAGAAGGTGATGAAGACAGAGAACTAAAAGACTTAACTGTATGGTAAGCAATGACAGTCCTCTAATTCTTTATTCAGTTTTCATTTACTTGCCTCCTCCTGCACTGTCTGATTGCAGGACACTGTTTCACCAGTCTGAAGCCCTGGCCCTGTCACTGATGCTTGTGCTGACACAGGAGAGACAGGGATGGGGGAATAATGCAGAGGCACTCGGGCTGGGGGGAAGTTATCTGTGGAGAAACAGGCACTAGGGATCCACCTGGGGTAATTCACAGCAGGTAACTCACCCTGGATAACCCACCACAAATTAACATCTTGGCTGAGCCCACAGCTTTTGCATGGCTTTTGCTAAGGCAATACTCTATACTAAATTCACAGAAGCTCTGCTCAGCTGTGAGGCATATTCTAGGGCTGTGTAGGGTAAATGAGCTACTGCAGACTTGAGCTTACAATTTGCAGGGAAAATCACTTGTAATTAGTGCAGTGAATACAGTTAACATGAGCTGGGAAACTACATGCTACCTGAGCAGTCAGGTAATTATGAATTATTCATCTTGAAGTTTTTGTTTCCATTTTCTGCTTCAAGTAGTGGAGTTGTTTTTTCAGTTTTTTTGTTTTCTTTTTTTTAAAAAGAGAAAATTCTAGACCATTTTCAGCTTTTTGTGAGCTGCAGATATTTAATCCCTTGTTAAGAAGTTGCTTAGTAGCATGCTCCTGTGATATGTATGGTACAATTCCATTTTCCCACATGGAATTTATCTTTCTATAGTGAATTTTGCTGCAAGCTTGGTCTTGAGCCCATTAAGTTGACCTTCAGGTTTCTGGGATCTGTTTGCCAAGTTCCAGCAGATTTCTTCAAGTAAAAATGAACAGTCACATCTTCCTCACAGTCAGGAAGTAAAACCCTCATCCTATCCACCTCAATGTCCCAAATACAGTTTTGCTGTCTCAGAAGAGAGAGTCCTGAGCATGCTATTTCCTTGAAGATAAAACAATTAAAAAGAGTCTGTTCTATGCCCCAGAGTATGTTCCTGGAAATAGTATTCACCTGGCAACCTCAGGGATTTTATTTTTAGAAGACCACTGCATAAAAAAAAATTGGCTAGATCCAGTTTCTACCTCCCTTTTTTTTTCCTCTGTGATACATCAGAAAGTGTTTTTCAGCATGGAACCATATAAACTTACTAGGCTTTCAGACAGGCCCAAAATGTCCCAAACCCAAGGTGTGATAGAGATAATTTTCTCTTACAGCAAGATCCTCTAATGCTGCTCCTCTTGGAACCTAAATGTCCACCATCATGCCAGATGATGTTGTATGTTTGGAGCAGGGTTTTAAGAATTCTTTGTAAGTGTAAAATGAAATTAGTCTGTTTTGTAGACCACTATAACAAAATACTGTAATTATTTGCCTGCTGGATAACTCTGTAAACATAAGTTCATCTGCTGAATATTCAGTGGCATCTGGATTGAAAAGGAGATCCAGATCTGCAAACCCACTCTGAACCATGTTAATACAGCTTCAGTCATGTTCTCAACAGCTAGAGCAAAGATAAGATGAAGTTACATTTTTGTTAAATCTTTTAAGAATTTTTAAAATAACAAGATTTTAATTGACCTCAGGTTATTTCTGTAGGCAAGCAGATAATAACTGAAGTGCTTTCTTGCCTCTCAACAAACCAGAAAGGCTGGCCTGACCTGAACGATCAGTACTTGCAATGAAGTGGGAGACTGAATTGCTTCACTAGTTCAATGCATCTTCAAGTATATTACAGATAATCTAGAATTATCAAGGACTTACAGAACTGGCAACTGTTGGTGTTTCTTAACAAAAATTACTTTGTGATCCAACATACAACACAACCTGCTTAAACCTTTCCTCAGCACAAGTTCCATCATGAGAGACTGAGTACAGCTAGTGAGAAATCCTGTGTGGTAAATGTGTGTGTTACTTTTTTCTTGTCTTCATTGGCCCATTCTGTGGGACTGAAGATGCCATAAAATGTGAGCCATTAGATCCAGTCAGTAATAGAGTTTTACTTTTCCTTGTGTATTCTTGTTGTGTCCTCTCCTGCAAAACTTAATTATGCACAAGGCAGGCCAGTGAAATGTAGTGTCTTTATGTGTAAACTTACTCAGGTAATTGTAGTCTAACCATGTCTATAAATGAATTTCTGTAAACAATGAAGTTTTCATTTGGTTGTTGCTGGATTTCAGGCTGCATTTCTGAAATGAGTGCATGTTCTCTTTTGAAAGTCCAGTGTCTTTAAAAATGTTTTCATGCTTTGGAGTAGCTAATTCAGCAAGTGGTGTAGAAATAGGTCGTTGGCCACTGTACAGAGGACAGCACAAAGGTTTTGCTCTCTGTAGCTGTATTGGAACATTTTAAGGCACAGTTGGTTGGATTCATCCTAACATTGGGTGTGGCTGTAAGGCATTAACCAGCTGTTCCCCTTCTGCAAATTATCACCCCTGTGCCTCTGATGGGGAAGCATTTGAAAAATGTATATTAGCACCTTGGGTTGTTCAACTCCTGGTCTGGCAGGTTGAAACACTCCCTCCTTCTCCTTCTGGAGTGCTTTATGTAGAAAATGTGTACTGACACAGGTTGGCATCATTAACAAGAGTTGGGGTTCTCAAACCATCTGGGTGAGGTGAGGAATTATGATTTGTATAATACTTCTGGTTGCTGTCTACGTTTATTGATTAGGGGTATTTATTAAGGCAGATCTCTTGGAAAAGCTGCTGCATCTATGCTCTTCTGACAAGTAGTTACAGGAAATGATAAAAAGTAACTTTGAGTACTGTTGTTAAGAGCTGTTTTTGTTTTCTTGAGTTTTCTTAACTTTTTCTAAGCTTAAAAGCTGAGAATCATCAGACTTACCTTGACATTGTTTTTTTCATTGAGACTTCCGGAATAAATCCAGAAACAAAAATAGGCCCAAGCTGAAAAACCACTGCCAGAAGGGCTGAAAATTAAACCCAGCAGGCCAGAAGAAATTCCCAAATAAATGGGGTGGGTCAGTCCCATCATTATTTCTTAAAGAAACAATTATATAAAAGTTAGACAACAAAGTCTTTTCAGTAGTATTGTTTAAAGGTTACATAATTCTTGCAAAAATTGGGCATTACATTTCGGAGAGTTCCTTTGAAAAGGATAATGAGAGATCTGACTTGGAGTCACCATTGTTTGTAATATCCTCTCAGCACAAAAATATTTTCCGTTCCCATCAGTTTTTGTCATTTTTTTAATTTGGCAAACATAAATATTTTTCCTGAACTTTAAGCAGGATGAAAAATCACTATTTTTGTTCTCTTTCAGACATTGTAGCTTCCCCTCCAGCAAGGCTGTGGGATTTATTTTTAGATGTGCTGTACCAATATGTATCTTACACAGTTTCTTAGGGAAAGCAGATTAGATAAAAAGGTTTAGTTTAGGGCTTGCTTGCAAGCTTTGAGTGAGCTGTGTGTGTCAGGATACAGTTCTCTGCGTCTGTGACTTTGCAGCAAGTTTCAGGCCATGGTTACACAGCGATCTGTTCCGTGGTCTTGGCTGTCTCCATCTCCCTCTAAAGCAGCTCCAAAGGGACTACTTATGACATTCCAAACTGCTGAGCAGCTTTCCGACAGCTGCCACTGAAATCAGAACACAGAACTATTTTCTTTGCCTTCCTCTCCCAAGTGTGGATCAGGTGAAAACAGCCTGTTTCTTGTGTGTGCCAACCCTGTCCTCCTGCTTCCAGGCTGGTGTTGAGGAGGTCACCTCTGATGTGCCACCCTCCCCTTCAGAAGGAAACCCAAGACTGAGAGCTGGCGTTGCATTTTGGGAGAGGACAAACACTAAATGATGGGCTTGGCTGTTCTAAGGCCTGGAGCCTCTGTGTGCAGAGGGAACTGCTTGGCATTTCTGGTGGGGTGCTCCAAGATACACAGCAATTGCCCTTCACCACATCACCAGCCTGCTGGACCTTATCCTCTAGTATTCAAGCCTATAGAAAAGCTATCTTGGGTGCCTTGCAAGCATTAATTAACTTAAAGCTTTAACTTTCCTGTTCTAGTAACCAAGTTAACCAGGTAAAAGATTAAGCAGGCTTAACCAGAGGGCTCAGGTAGGTGTTGCTGTGTGTGATGGGAGGAATGGACTGCTCAGTGTTTGGGCAGGCTGCTGCCCTGCAGGGTGACTTTGGGGTGCTGAGGTTTGATGTCAAGTTTCCTGAAAGAAACTTGCTCTACATTCACATGCCCTACCTATTCCAATTCCTGCTGTGGCAGAAGTCTTGTTAATGAGATTAACCTGAACAGAGTAAGAAGAACTGATCAGAGAGTGCTCGTGATGCAGGTTGTGTGGAAATCTTCATGATTTATCTGCTGCACAGACAAGGAGAGAGTATGTATTTTTTTTTAATTGGGCAGATACAAATTAATGAACCATGTCATAACTTACACGTGACATAACACTACCAGGAATGTTGAAATTTAAAACTGCCATAATGTGAAAGAAGGCACACTGTTATAACCAAGGTGAAAAGGAAAAATGAAAGACAGCAAATTGAAGGAAAAAGCTAGAAATTAGCCAACATAATTCTTCAGGGTTTTTTCTTTTTTTATAGAATTCTGGGAAGCAGCTATTTCCTTCCTAATCAAATATGTACAGAATATTCAAGAATCTTCTGGACTCCAGCTTAATTTTTTTGTGCTTACTTCCTGATACTTCTGGAAATCTCATCTTTCTGCTCTCCAGAGTCTTCAGTGGGTTTGTTTCTGGGAGACATATAGGTCAGTGTACAGTGCAACCTATGTAATTATAAGGTTGTCTCAAGTAACTGCTTGTAAAAATAGTTTCAGTAATGTATTTAGAAACAGTTGTGGAAATTCTGGTTATTCTTTGTAACACTGAGACTGTATTTCCTCAGAAAAATTATGATATGCCACAATTTTGGTCACACTGAAGAGGAAGACTCCGTTTCTAAGTTAGTGCCATTTGTTAATTTAATCAGATTTTTAATTCTCAAAAAATACTCCTTCATAGATGGAACTTTAATATACAATATGGCTAAGGAGATTTATCCTCTTCCTCACTTTTTCCTTTTCAATGTTTCATCCTTCAGTATAGACTTGTAAATGAGAATGGGGAATGACCTTAAATGTGCTGAATGCATTTCAGCATTTTAAATTCTAGATTAAATTATCATTCTCCTGAAACTTTGTATCTGTACAAAAGCCACT
The DNA here is from genome assembly GCA_023637945.1 of Phaethornis superciliosus. Classification (NCBI taxonomy): domain Eukaryota; kingdom Metazoa; phylum Chordata; class Aves; order Apodiformes; family Trochilidae; genus Phaethornis; species Phaethornis superciliosus. The sequence continues at coordinate 487,073 of JAJQWJ010000007.1, forward strand.
TGCTGGAATGATAAGATGAAAGTCTTGGTGGCAATCACAGAGCATTTATTTCAATGTTTAGTTTCACAGACATTTTAACTCATACTGATCCGATGGTGGTCACAAGCTACTAGGTGGAATGAGTTGCAGAGCTATGCCAAGTTGACATTTTAGAGTTTTGATTATGAATATTGTAACTGATACAGAATTCTCCATTTTTGTGGTTTGTGTTACATTTTCAGCATTCTGTACAGTAAATGTCTTGATCTGGATGGCTTGGTAAACTCATCAAGACTGAGCAGCTGTCTTTCCTAGACCAGATTCAGCCAGCTTATCACTGTAGCAGAAAAGCCACTCATTTCATACAGTCTACAGGACAATTTAGATTAGCTTTCATGTGAATTAATTTTATCTCAAGTTTTGCTCCTAATTTGAGATCTGTGCCAGTGTGCTTACGTCAAAGATAATTGTTGATTCTAACTTGCCCGGGCTTTTTTGGCATATGAATTTGAACATAAGCTCCTCTAGCTTGTTATCTGAGAGACTGGTAGAGCAGTGCTGGCTGGAAATCTGCATCCTTGCCCTGAACTCATAAAAAAACCAGCCTGAGAAAAGTGGTTGGCTGGGGAGCTGGGAGCTGAGGTGAGTTTGGGGGTCTCCCATCCCTAGGGGGCACCATGGGGGATGACATTATCCTCACATGCTGGTTTAGGCTGTGTGTCACTTCACTTGAAATGTGTTCAGTTTCTTCCCCCCTCCCTGTGTTTTTAATTCAGTCTCCTAGTTGAGAAAAGGCTGAGAATTTTAGATGAAAAACTAAACAAAATGCTAACAGGAGAGAAAAAAAAGTATTGTGCCAGGGCTGGCTGTAGGAACATGATGGCAATCATCCAGAAGCCAAGATGGAAGTCTCAAAGCAAAAAGATAGCTGAAAGAGAGAGCAGACACATGAGCAGAAAATGAAAGTGTGACACTAAAGAGGACCAAGGAGGTGAAACCTTGTTTTGAACTAACACTCATAATGTGTGTCTTCATGTGTGATGTTGTTTGAGCTGCATGTTGGGGCAGCACACGTGTGCTAGCTGAGGTTAACAGCTTATGCCAGGTGTCAGTGCAGAACAAAGTGGTGAAGTGAACAACAACTGCATAACCTCCAAACCAAACCCGTTCTTATAACTGGCTAAAGCCATACTGAAAGGAGAGATAAGTCTGATTTCTGTCTGAAGTGAGTCTTTGCACCATGAACTGGAGATAAAAGTTACTTTTTTTTTTCAGGGGAAAGCAGGTAAGCTCAAAAAATAATTTAGTCCAGCAATTGTTTTTCTGTCAATATCAGGAACAGTTTACTCCTTACTAAAGGGACCATACAGCCAGCCTTTTAAAGATGTTCATTCAAAGCCATCAAAAATAGAGGAAACACCCTTTGTTTGGTTTCACACTCATCACATTCCTAACTGCTTGCTGATATTTTTCTGTGACAGACATAGATACAGGTTACCAGTGCAACAGCCAGGAACAACAATTCTCTCAGCAACAGAAAACTCCTCTCTTTAGAGGCTGGTTGTGTAAGTATGCTAACAGAGAGCAACTGCTGAAAAATCTTCTTTTAAAAGAGAATCTGGCTGTTGGCATTCATGCTCCCACATCAGAGGCTGTAGCTGGGTATCTGTAGCAGTACAGTTTGTTGTCTGCACCTCCACTCAAGAGCAGCTGGTGAGAGGAAAAGAAAACAGATTAATATCAGAACTAAGCAAAAATACCAACACAAAAGTTAAGGACTCTCATTATCTGTCATTAGAAGATATTCAGCAGCAGTAATGAGTAATGAACTGTTAATGCATGACTAAAACCCAGAATCAAAGTGCAGAAGCAGTCTTGTCTCTTACCCTTCTACAATCAGCAGCAAAGATTTTGTAGGAAAATTTATTCTAAAGCTTTTCTTGCCTCTTATGCAGAACAGGAGCCACATTGAGAATCTTGGATAGTAACCAAATGTTTTACTCCCATTTCATCCCTGTGCATACTATGACAGGAGCAGAACTGCTCACTGTAGAGGATGATGCATGTTCCTGTGTGCACATGTACTGCTGTGCCCCAGCTGCCAGTGCATGCTGCTGCCTGAGTCTCCAGGGCAGCCAGTGGTACCTCAGAGCAGGCATTTTCTCAGCAAGGTGTGGTGCTGGGCTTGCTGTCTCTCTGTGTGTGGAGCATCAGTAGAACACCCACTCAAAGCTAAAAGAGCTTAAGCTTCCATCCTACTCCTTCGTGCAGAGGCACAGGGAAGTTCTGCAGTGTATATGACAGCAACACCTTCTCTTTTACCCAGCAGCAAATACAGCACACCTAAAACTTACTGTTATATTTTCCCTTTAAGTGTAAAGGAAAAAAATGCATGACATCTTTTTTAGCCCTGTTCACCATGCATATAAATTCAGTAACTTGTTCTTCAGATGCTTACCCCTGCTTCTGTCCAGTCCACACACAAAACCTTGTCTTCATGAGCAGCTAGGTCATACAGAGGAGCTTTGCAACTGGAAAAACACAGGTATTCAGTTATGTGTTTGAAGTTATGTGAGCAGTCACAGAAAACAAAACTAGTTTTAATATTTTCTCCATAGCCAAAGAGAAAAGCAGCAGCATTTTTCACCTGCTTGCAGAGCAACTCGAGACTGAAATGTAATGAATCTTCTTTTTAGTAACAGTTTAATCTGTAGTTTCCTTCTTACAAGTGTGGATGCTGCTTGACAGAATGTTTTCCAGAAAAGCCCAATTATGGAGGACTAGTAAAAGCCTAATCTGGGAGACTTTCAGAACCAATGCTTTTGCTGTTTCATTTGGTTAAGTGACCTTGTAATCTTACATGCTTTTGGAGCAGCAAAGAACCTGTGTTTATTTTACCTTCTTGTGTCCCACAGCTTCACAACGTTGTCCAGAGAACCAGAGATCAGCTGATGCTCATGGGTAGGTGACCACTTCACAGCTGTGACCCAGCCAGTGTGAGATGTCAGAGACAGGAGAACCAAGGAGCCATCTGAACAAAAAAAGAGAAGAGGACATCAGTAGGTGTTGACCAAAATGGGTACTTTGAATATACACACAAAATGCAGTGAGAAAAGTAGTCAGTGACATTTGTGTTCAAGGGAAGTGTTTCTCCCACCAGTAGTTCCAAATTCAAATGAAACTATAAGCTATGCCAGTTCTGATAAGCAGAAAAATAACTGAAATGTATTTCCTTGTCACTAAACTCAAGTATTTTTGAAAGAGAAAGCAAAACTTCTTTTATTATTAACATAAAAAAATAATACTGTTAAGCTGTGGATTAGATTTATAGAAGCTAAACAAGTAAACACTAAAAAATTCTCCAGAATCCCACCAGACATGGCACCACTGCACTGCAACAAGACTACTGTTTCACTTTTAACTTTGTTCCAACCAATTTAGAGGTCATCCTTGGCAAAAAAAACCCAAACAAAAACCAACAATGTTCAGGCCTGCAACTGCACAGTTGAACACTGACTAATTTAAAGAAGAAAAAAAAAATCTGGGACTGTGAAAAGCCATCTCTGAGGAGGTGCATGTTTTGGGCTCACCTTTGCTGCGTGGATCCCAGAGCCTGATGTGTCTGTCAGTGCTGCCGGATGCCAGGCGTCGGCACAGCGGCGAGTAGGAGACAGAGTTAAACACTTTGTTTCCTGTCTGTTGGGAGAGAAAATAGGAACTAAGAGAGGAGCTACTCTTTCTGCACAATCTTTTCTCTAATTGAGGTGGTGGATTTCAGCTGAAGTTGCAAAGTCCAGTGATCTGACCAAGGTTGATTTGAGATCTCCAGTCTCTGCGTCCCAGAGTTTGATGGTGTGGTCCCACGATGCGCTGCAGATTTCTTCAGCATCCAACCAAAGCACAGAGGAGATGGCTTCTGTGTGGCCAGAGAGGGTTGCCAGGGGAGTCTAGAGTTTCAAGGTGAGAATGAGATTAGAGTGAGTATTGTCAACAGATCTGTATCAGTCTCTGGCATGTTTTTTCATATAGTCACTTAGTTAACCAAGAGTAATTATTTTGTGACCACACTTTTTAAAATAAAGTCCTGGGCAAACTTGGAGCTCATCTTACCCTGGTTAGTCCCAGCTGTTCAGTTTTCTGCTTCTTCCGTGGTCTGTTAGCTGCTTCTTCCATTTCATCCTCTTCATCTGTAGGTACTGTGACAGAGGACAGTCAGACTCAACCTGGAGGTTTTTGTACTGCATTTCCACTTAGGCAATTAAGGCTATATAGACCAACAGTACCTAACCTGCCCATGATGCCTGATTATTTTCACTTTACACCTCTGACCAGATCAGTATTACCTCTGTTTTGACCATGAGGGAAAGTAATATAAATGAAGCAGTCTTCTCTGGGTCATGCAGTTTTAAAATGAAGTCCCAGTTTTTAAAGACCATTGTTACTCAGAATATCCCAACAGTAATTCAGGTGCATGATACGTATAATCATTCTTTTAGATACAATACAGAGTACCAAACTGAAAGAATGTTACTTGTGGCAGATAAATAAAGCATTTAGATCAAGGGATCTTATGCTTATCTTACCTGCAGACCAGATCTTGAGCATTTTGTCCCAGGATCCACTACAGAACTGTACAAACAGATACATTTAGTTAGAAGTTCATCCAGACTGACCTTGTGAGCCAACTAAATTTACTTCCTGATTGATAAATTAACCAGGGGGTTATAATACATGAGAAAGGACACTGGACTCCTTGAAAGACAAACAAAATGTTTAGCATAGATCAAATTATTCTCTTTCCTTCCTTTTCAGGAAAAATATCTACAAAATATCTCTTATTTCCTTCAGCACCAGAAGGTTTTACTTTAACTTTTGTGATACTGGGTCAAGCTGGGAGTAATAAATCTGCCTCTGGAGTGCTCTTAGCTGCTGAACTCCTGGATAAAGGGAAAGGACCTCTTCTACCATCTGCTTTTTCTGAAGTACCACTACTGGAAAACATTTCCTCAGCAAAACTACCTTGAAAATTTAGGTCAAACTGGAAAATAGTTAATTTTAATGCAAGATTCATGTGTGTTAGAAGTAAAATTTACTGAAACATTCAACTTCACTCTCAGAAGTGAAGAATAGCAGTATAATGGCTGTGCTTTCTAAAGTCCCCTTCAGCTTTCAGTGATACTGGAGGTTAAGAGTATCACTTTGAAAAGATACCCCAGTGCTGATGCTGCACTCCTGGTCCTCAATAAGCACCATTTATAATCAGAGTGAAACTTATGGGTGTCAGCCAAAACATGATAGTACCTAAGCTGAGACTGAAAGATGATTTTTGAGATAGGGGCTGACAACACCATGAAACACCTGGGCTCCTCTGCAGGAGTCACTTACTTTAGTTCTTGTGCAATCAACAGCTATGGAGTCTACACTCCCAGCATGTCCCCTGCAGCAGTGGAGGGCTTTCACTTTGTTTTTCTCCACGTTCCACTCCCACAGCAGGACAGTTTGGTCCATAGAAGCAGTGAGTAATAGGCAGGATAAACTGTCTGAGGAAGAAAAGTCATGTTTGCACCCAACTCGGCTTCTAAAGTCCTTATAGTAACTATTCTAGCCAAAGAAGAAATAGCAGATAGATAGAAGCTTGAAAATCACAATTTACATCATGGTACCCTGCAAGTACAATTAATATAAAGACACATACCAGTATTTGCTAAGCAAGACTGCAATATGTTTAGAAAATGTACATGTTTAACTAACTATACTCATTACTTGTAAAGGCCTTTTTTACTCACACTGTTACTTCATTTTTAACACCACTGACAGAGGTCAAAATAAGTGTAGCATTTATATAAATATTTACAGTTGAGGAATGCTGACATTTCTTCCCCAATAAATCAAACTTTGTACTCCCCTAATAGACATATACTCACCTTGCTTCACCCACGCCACATCCTTCACTACTTCTGTGTGCCCAGGTATTGTCATGATGGATTTTCCTTCCAAAGACCAGATTCGAGCAGTCTGATCATAGCAGCCAGTTAATATCCTTCAGGGTATAGAATTTGAAACATTTCTGTCTTTAAAACCAACAATGTGTTTTTATGAAAAAAAAAAACCAAACCCTTAACTAAGAAGCTGGAATCTTAGGATGATGGTAATTGCTTAGCTGAAATAAATTAAAAATATAACTACTTTTTGCATTTAAAAAAAAAAGTTTGGAAAAGTAAAAAATCTCTTTGTTACAGAGCAAAGCTCCATTGAAACCTACAACTGCAGAGCTGTTTGGTTTTCAAACTTATTTAATGTAAGAACACTGCCTAGTTGACTGGAAAATCCATGTGGAAATACAGCAGAAAACTACAGTTATGGACAGTTTGGTCTTTTTAAAGAAAAGCTACGCATAAAGGTACTCAATCAGATTTTGTGTTTAAGAATGTCATGCTTGAAGTCAAGGGTTTAAATTAAAAGAAGAGATAAGGAAATTTGACTGTCCTTAATAAGAAATTATAGTATAACTAACTTGTACTAACAGTATCATGTCCAGTCACTCGAGCTGTTTTCTTCTTGAGTGAATGTCACTGTCACGGCACAGAGGAACTGCCTACAAAGGCGAGTAGCTGACTGACTTAGATGGGTTAAAAAATACATCAAAAATTAAAGAGAGAGAATATCCTTTCATTCAGCATCCTGGAGCCCCCTGCACACAACAGGAATAAGCAAGACAAAAGCCAGAACTGGCTTAGTGGGGTACCATTCTTCAGTGGCTTGAACAGAGCTGATCCAGTCATCGTGGAAGATGCATTCCTCTGGCTGAGGGGCCATGTATTTCTCCACATACTCTATCTCCACCACTTCTTCCTGAGCTCACAGACAAAATACTTATTTAGTGTGGTTTTTTTTTTTTTTTTTAAATCAGTTTTATCAATATTTAACTGCAGTGGGGTGCAAAAGTATTAGTTTATTGGGCAACAGATCTCTGTATCCAACTACTTTGCCAGGTAAGTGGCAGATTTTCTGAAGAGTTTTTTTAAAATTTTTTTATTAATGTTGCTCTCTGAATTAATGTTGCTTTCCATAGTTTTATAAAATTATTATTAATAGCAAGCTGGAAGCAAAATCAAATAATTTCACTCTTCTCAAGTTCCTCTTCTGTTTTATATAAGCAAATACAGGTCTCTAAAATACTTCACAGCACTTTCTGGACGTAATACTAACCTTCCCTATCATCCCCCCAGTGTAGCTAATACTGTAGGAGACAAAAAGGTAGTAATGATGAACCCAGTGAAAGAATAATTTATCCTCTGAACTGTCTACAGACAGCAGACTGGGGAAGGATGTTCCATGCACTGCCCAGTCTCATACTCTCTAAACATTCTGCAGTTCAGAATGGATTTAATTACACAGGGAATTACCTTTGGCAAGTCAGAAAATAAATAAAACTGAGGAAGGAAAGCTACCTAGCCAGCATGACAGTGTAATACCAAAATCATATTGAAATAAACTGGCTGGGTCTGTCCAAGATGGAGAGAACTGGAGTCTGACTTACTGTGGAGATATTTTCCATCTCCATGTGTGCAACCAGCGGCATACGCAAGAACTGGCCGTGGATAAGGAAGTCAAATTCCACATACTTGTGATCCTCTGAAAGAGATCAGGAAAAATCCACGTTCAGGTGCCAGTATGTGTTTGACACCCTTGAGAAGAGCATCGTTCTGGGGATGGTTCAGGACAATGGGGCCAACAAGAGGTTTTTTTAAAAAAAGAGACACGAAGCAAGCAACCCCCCAGGAAACCAGCGAGTTTCTTCTCCCAGTTACAAACGGACAGCCCTTGAATCCCGTGGGGTTATGTGAGGGACGAGGGGGGAGTTTGCTGCGGGGGTTCAGAATTCACTTTGCCTTTTATTGTTACAGCCCTTTTCTAGATGACTGCTGTACCCACGTCCCATCCCGCCTCAGCGGTGTTTCCTCCCTCTGCTGGGCAGAGCTCGCTCCTGCTCACCCCCCGTGGACCTGAGGACAACCTCCGGAATTCCAGGTAGGGGTGTGTGGGGGTGTGTGTGTGTGCCCCGGGAATGGCGGCGCTGGCAGAACCCCCGGTGCCCCCGGTACCGGGCAGATGGGGCGCATCCCGCCTGCTGCTGCTGGAGAGCGGGGTGTGCTGTCCCCCCGGGAACCCTCCAGGGCAGCCGGGCCCGTTCCGGCCACGTTTCTGTCGGTTCCCCCGAGGGAGAGGGGATCCCCCTGCCCTTCTTTCCCTCCCTCCCTCCCGCCCCGCACCTACCGCTGCCGCCCGCCAGCAGTTTGTTGATGAGGCGGCTGAGGTCGGCGGTCTCGGAGGCCGCGGGCACCGAGAAAGGCACATCCTCCACGGCGTACCTGCGGACACACACCGCCGTCACCGCCCAGCCCGGCCCGGGGGGGTTCCCCGCTGCCCTCCCTCTCTCCCTTTCTCCCTCCCCAGCCCAGGGCCAGCCGCCCGGCCTCCTCTCACCGTGGGTTCTCGGTACGGAACCGCGCCGTCAGCTGCGCCATGCTGCCGGAACCCTCCACACGGCCCTGCCCGGGACTACAGCTCCCGGCGTGCCCTGCGAGGCGTCCTCCCCATTCCCCTCACACCCCTGCCCCTCCCGGCACCGCCTCTTCCCGCCAGCCCCCGCGCTCCGGGACCTCTGCACGGCGGCACCGCGCTGCGGGAGGTCCGTCCCTCTGTCAGCCTGTCTGTCACTGTGTCACTGTCTGTCAGGCTGTCTGTCATTCAGGCTGTCTGTCAGTGTGTCTCGGAGCAGCGGGAGGGGCTGGGCCGTTGTGCCTTTGCCGCTTCTCCCCGTCCCGGGGCTGTGGTGCGGTGGGTGTGGGTGTGAGGGGGGGGTTTGAGGCGGCCGCCGCTCCCCTCAGGGCTGGGCCGTGAGGTGTCCCCCACCCCTCCTCCTGACAGCCCCGCCTGGGGATTGAGTTTCCCCCCCGGTTCCCCTCAGGGCTGGGCCGTGAGGTGTGTCGTCCCCCCCCTCCTCCTCCTTCCAGCCCCGCCTGGGGATTGAGTTTCCCCCCCGGTTCCCCTCAGGGCTGGGCCGTGAGGTGTGTCGTCCCCCCCCTCCTCCTCCTTCCAGCCCCGCCTGGGGATTGAGTTTCCCCCCGGCTCCCCTCAGGGCTATGGCGGAGCAGGGGGCGCGGCCCGAGGGGCTTCAAAAGAAGCTGTAAGTAGATTCGTTTTTCCGGGAGAAGGCTGCTTCTGTGAGTACTGGCTGACTGCCTGCTACATTTTTTTATTTGTGTATTTATTTATTTTTATTCTCCTCTGCCTTTTTGCTGGTGACCTGTGGCCTCCCAGAGGGCAGCCAGGCCTCACCTGTGTGGTGTTGGGGGGTGCTGAGCCTTGCGATGCTCTGTGAGGCTCTGGAATCTCACCTGGTTTTTAAGCCTGCCCAATGACCTGACACTGTTTGTCAGCAAAGCTGACACTGATGAGTTTCCCAGATACTTGTGGAACCACACAAGAAGGGACTTGAGAAGCCTGCTAAAAGTAGGGGTCTCCAGATACTCTGTGTGTTCTTAGCTCTGTCTGTGTGCCAGAGGTGAGGTAAATCTCAAACCTGGTATGAGTTAATGTGGAGCTAATTGTAATTCATTTACTTGGGGCTATCACTGCCCTGATTTCCTCCCTCTTTCTGCTTTACTGTGATTCCTGCCCTTCCTAGTGGTGGCACAGGGGAAAAAAGGTTACCAAGGGCATTTTTGTAAACACAAAGATAAAACTTGAAGTATTTTTGGGCTGCTTGTAGGAAGAAGCTGGGTTACTCTATAGTTACCTTACTGCTGTAGGTTTTTTTTCCCCTAACACTAGTATCTCTGGAACAAACTTCTCCACTTTATCTCAAACAAATAAATGTATTGCATTGGCAAAATTTCTTCTTTTTACCTGAGGGGAAAGGGTTGAGTGACAATGAAGCATAGTTTTCTGTCTCTTTTTTTTTTATTTGCTGCTAAGGCACTTCATCCATTTTAACCAAAACATCTCATAATTGTTCTGGGATCTAAAGCTTTAAAATATTTGTAAAAACATGAGGTAATTTAATTTGGAACTTAGTCACAAGTGTCATCACTTGAAAATTGAATGATTGAATGGAAAAATAAATCTGCTTTAGATTAAAGTATTTAGAGTATTGAGCATATGAGCAGCTTAACTTCTCCATGTTTGTGTCAGCAGGATGCTTTATTATGCTTCAGAAGCCAAGGAGATATGGATTTTCTTTGCCTGTGGTCCTCTGCAACTTTGCAAAACAAAATAAATTTGTGCTTCCAGAGTTGTCCAGTTCTTTTCCAGTGACTCCCCAGCCTTTTACATTGTCCTTACTAACACTGTATGCAGTTGAAGTACCACAGCCAAAAATGTTCACCTCGAGGAATATATAATATTCCTTGATGTGATATATAATGTGTGTGTATATATATAGTATAACACTGAAAAAATAAATACTGAAGGGAAAAATCCTGAGCACCTTCCCCTTCCCCTGCACCAAACCACAGGCATTAAGTGTTCTCCAGTTCAGTCTGGCATACTGTGTGTGTAGTGTTATGTGCTCTGCTAAGGAGAGGGCTGAGTTAATTTGTTAGTTTGTCTCGTGTGTGAGTATCTGGGATTGGTCACTGCTGCAGAGATGCCTGAGATGTGGCAATTCCCTGTCCAATGTAATTTAATTTCATTTACACCAAGTGTGGTGTACTTTAAGATGGGTGCATGACAGAGTTGGGTGCTGCAGATCCTGACTGGTGATTATGGGAGCAGACAGATCTAAGTTTTGAAAAGCAGTGCTGGCTTTATCAAGTCCTCTGAGTGTGCCTGGTTGTTAGTTGAGTGCTTGGGGACATATTTAGATGACAGTCAGGAGAATGTGTGTGTGTGCTTGTGTGCAGTGACAAATTGTCTTATACAAGAGGCTAAGCTGTACTGCAGGAGCATCAGGCTGGAATGTCTGCAGTGAGAAATGAGGAGATAAAGAGGCAAGGATCTCTTGGGGGCTTGGCTGGTAGCTTGCAATGGCATTAGAACTTGTAAGACTAAAACCCAAGTTAAAAAAAAAAAATCCAAACCTGCAGCAATGTCCCGGTTGAGGTCAAAGTACAGAAGGGTGACTTAAACTGTTGTAACTTTTTCAGGTCATCTTGTGATGGAAAAAATTGGAGCTGCCCATGATGTTGCTGTGGGAGGATGTCCTGATTTGTTCCTAGGCCACTGTGATAGTGCAGGAGAATCAGAAACAAATGATCTGGCTCTTCAGGTGAGGGATCAATATCCTGTCTTTGTAGATGCTTGCTTTATAGCCTCTCTCTTGCATTTTCAGTGTGATATTTCATCCATTATCCTTTTCTTGCCTTCAATAATCTGTTGTGTCTTTTTAAAAAGTACAGAAATTCCTTCCACAGGATTCTTGCACCATTTGGCTTTGAACTGATGATTATTCATATGGTGTATGTAGTGACAACCTTGAGTAATTATATTAAATTGTAATAAGGTGCTGAAAAAATAGTGTTTTATTGAATTAACAAAATCCTTCAATAAAAAAGATACTTGGTGACAACATGCCTTGGAGTAGGAGGAGTTCAGAACACTTGAAGATCAGGTGAAATTGCTTAGTCACCAAATGTGGCAAATAAGAGTCCAGGGACAGGGGCCATCTGTGCAGGTATTGGGGGAGGGGGGTCTTTAATGTTCTCAAATGTTGCCAGATATTCCTAGCCAAGAGATTTCTGTGCACAAATGTTGTTCTGCATGTAGCTTCAGCTGACACAAAATACTGTTCAGGTAGTGATTTAGTAGTGTGTGTGTGGTCTTTATGCAATGTCTTAACATTGCTGGGTTTTTTGGCATTGGTCTTCTGGCACCCAGGTCTGTGCAGGACTGAAGGGAATCTGACAGCTCCTCTCTGTGTGGGGATTGGGCTTAACACACCAGGTGAAGAACCTGGTTTTGGACAACACTGTCTAGGATTAAAGTCAACAAGTTGGCAGATGTTTTACATTGTGGCATGTTTTGTTGTTTGTTTTGGGTTGTTTGGTTTTTTTTTTTCTTGTGTGGTTTTTTTTGTTATTGTTGTTGGGTTTGTTTGGGTTTTTTTGCTTGTTTGTTTTCAGTTTGTTATTTTACAAGTTGTCTCAGTTCCTGGGTAGCTTTGAGATGTTTTAAAGGGATGAGTGGTTTTGGGGAACAGATTTGGGGCAGAAGGAATTTTCTTTCACCTTGGCAGAGAGAGTTTGTCCTGGGAAGTAGAAATATTAATAAATTTTCAGCATAGGAACAGAAAACAAAACTAGAAGTGCTCGTGTTAGCTGGTGATCAGAAGGAGGAGAGCTCCCTCCAAGTACACAGTACAACACGTTGGTTTTAAATGTCCTTTTCTTTCTTTTTTTAATTTCAAACAGAAATTGCAACTCAACATCTGAGACAGCCTGGCTGTTCTTCCCCTGTGAAAGCACCTAACCTGCATGGATTCCAGGGACCCACTCTTTGGACCCACTGCCTTGCCCCCCTCAGGACACCTCTCAGGCAGTTCTCCATCTCCAGCTGCACCCCAGCCTGGCCCTCCAGAGGATTTTCCCCCAGGAGATCAGAGCAGGCCCCCCCTCTATCTGCTGCAGCCCCTGGGGGGTCTCAGCCCACAGATGGTGAGTGCTGTGGAGCAGGGGGGTGGGATGTTAGTTACAACAGCTCCTTCAGACTTTGTCTCTAGCAGCAAGTTGAAGCTTTTCAGCTGTTCAGTTCATGCTGCAGTTGCCCTTCCTCAGGTAGGCAGCTCCTGTGCCCAGCAGTCACTTATTTTATTAAACAATAGATTGTGCTCTTTGTCATTGCCAATCCTGGATGTTGAATGTGCCCTACCACTGCTGCTTTCTCTTTGTTCCCTGGCTAAGTCTCTGGTTTTTTGGGAGGACTGGGACATTAGCAGTGAGCCAACCCATTATGTGTCTGCTTCTCCTCTCACTCCCAATCAATTTGCTTAAAACATCATTTTATCATTCTCAACACTTACTCTGTAAAAAGCTAATTCTTACCCAGAGGATTTGGTAGCCATGTATTGTACTTCACTAAAGACACTTCACCTATTTAAAGTGTAATAAATCAAGAATAAGATAATATTTTGTTATTCTAGCATTCATAGTATCATTGGGAGCAAATCCATGGTAAATATGAGAAAACTTATCATAAAGAGTTAAGTTTTCTGGAATTCTAGGAGATTTAGTTAATTTTTTTTTCCCAAGTGCTGGAGCTTTTCTTCTGCTTTTGCCTGAAATGCTGCCCACAGAAGTCAGTTTCTTAGAACTAAAGGTCAAAGTTTTTTGTTTTGTGATTAATTCTGCTAGTCCATGCATGGGGTCACAGTGAACCCAACTACAAATGGCTTTCAGTTTTTTGAGGGCTTTACTTGTTGTAAGGTTCAAGTAAATGTGTAATTCATTGTGGAATTCCATGAATTGTTTTTTTTTTCCCCTCTCCTTTAACAAAATAAATGGCTATTTTAAAAGGGGAAAGTAATTTTAAGGACAGTAAGTAGGCAGTTTATTATGTGAAATCAAGTTAATTTACAGTCCCTAGCACCAACCAAAATATCTGCTGGGCTGGTAGTTAGCAAACCCAGTCCTGTTGCCTGATGATCACTATACAAACTTGTCTCATTCCTGCTTCTGTGTGATTGCCTTACAGATGTTTGCTGCCAGCCAGTCAGAAGATGGCCAGTTGGTGCAAGTCATTCCTTCTGCACAGCCAGGAATGGCCCAAGTGATGATTCCTCCAGGTCAGCTTCTGGATGGGAGCAGCACTCAGGGTGAGTTTAACTTGTGTGTTCCTGTGACTAAGTATATCCTTTAGGATCTCTTTTTAAGCACCTCGTTTGTACATGTTTCCTTTCCTTCGCCAGTTGTGACTGTGGTAATCAGTAGTCAGTATTAAATCTCCTTTTTTTCTTACTGTAAAGCAACCAGTGTGTGGTTTCCTGAACAAAATAGTTGTGCAATCCTGTATGGATTTCATTAGCTGTAGCATAAAAGCAACTTTATCAAGTGAATATTCAGATGTGTGCCCTGGAGTTGGAGTATTGATTCACAGCTACAGAACTACTTTATCAGCTAGAAAGCTTATTTCATAGATCAGGGTGCTTGCTTGTGCAACACAAAAGACTTAATCATAGCTTGTCCTTTCCCCCTCCTGAGTTCAGTTATTAACCAGGAGAATGTTTTCTTTTGGCAAAGGTGTTTCGGAGAAGGGTGGTGATGGGAGCCTGCAGACTGTGGCAGTGGCTGCTATAGCTGACAGTGCCAGTGGTTACATTCTGCACCCACAGGCTGCTCTCACCATATCGAAAAAAAACACCACCAGGTAGGAGGAAAAGTTGCTTTGATCCACTTTAAATTACCAAAACTTAAATTATGTGAAGTTAAGATAGTTATGTTTTTCTTTTCTTGATAACCACCTGATTCTGTCCCCATGCTAAGTGATGCCTGCTATTTTAATTCCTGAGTACTCTGGCTCAAAAAAAAAAAACAAAACAGAACAACCAAAAACCAAAATAAGCAAACAAGACAACAAAAAAACCCCAAAGACAGTGTTTGTTCTCTGAGCTGCAGGCTGGCTTCTCCTTGGCTTATACTCTTGAAATGGAGCCTTGGAAGGGATCAGAATAATTGCACACAGAACAAATTATAGATATCCAAGAAACATATAAAGGGAAGAGAAGCAGTTTGTGAAAAGCAGTTTGTGAATGTATTTTGTGTGCACAGTCTGTACATGTCATTTTTTGTTTTTCAGGGGAGCAGAAGATCCCTTTCTCATCCCTCTCCAGCCATTGTTGCCAAACACTCCTGCATGGGCATGTTGTCTCAGGAACTGTGAGGTGGGCTGCAAGGAATTCTGACTTTTTTTCTGTTTTTTTCATCTAGATCTAAGGTATTGCACTACTAGCGCATTTAAATGCACAAAATGTTATGGAATCCTTTTTTTTTTTGTAGGGGTGGGGGGGAATGTTAGAATAACTGACCATCAAGAGCTCCTGAGGCAAAAAAAGTGCTTCTGAAGTCTGGATACTGTGTAGTGCTGGGAAAAGTCATTCTGTGCCATGTTAAGAGTTCACTTTTGAACTACATCACCAGCTCTGCTGTGTTCTGAGGAAACTGGTGTTTGTTGCCCCTAGTGATCCATTAATTCTAAAAAATAGAATTGCTCTTGTGTGGCCAAAGTCTGCAACTGTTTGGGTTAGCTTGTGTTGTCACTGAGAAATCAAAATCCATGAATCAAGTCTGGGACTTACCTGAGCACCTTAATGTCAGTATTTTACTAAGGATTTCTATTTTAGATATTCTTGTAGATTTTTTTTTTTTCCTGGGGGGAGGAGGAAGATTTCCCCAGCATGGTCACTTGTGCTTGTTTTCTCTATTGATAGAAGATGCTCTGTCTTTATTCCCTGGAGTGTCTTTTGATTTAAGAAGAGCTCTATTTGCATACTGTTAGAAGTCTGCAGAACAGGGATGATATTAACAGCTAGAATGCACCAAAGATCACTAAAAAGAAAGGCAGAGGAACTGGGAAGATTCTTGAGAGATCACCTACCTCTTCCTCCTGCTACCAGACTTCTCCTGATACTTAGTTATTTTACTATTAACAACTTTTTAAAGGAAAAATTCTACTCTGCCTAGCCAGTTCACCTCTTCAGGTGTCTTCAGCATTTGAGATGTTTCCTATTGGCTTGGCCACTGATAACTAGAAGTTGCAATTGCAGGGACTTAGAAATTAAATTTATTTCTCTATCCACTTGGAAACAATTATTTAACTAACTAAATACATTAATCCATTCCTCTTTGTTAATCCATTTGCCTCTTATTCATCCAAATGGTACTGTCCACAATTATATCCACTTAAACATGAAGAGGTCAGAAAATTAATAACATGAATTCTTCTGTGGTGGTGATGCTGCTTTCAAACAATGAGCCACTTAATTCAAATGGCCAGTTAATTATTAAGTCCAGTAAGATGTGTAACCCTTATTACTATGGTTTTAGTTCTGTGTGGTACATGCTTTCCTGTCTTGTGGGAATCAGGGTTGGCAGTTTCTATAATCTTTCCAGGGGGTCTTGGTGTGCTTAGGGCCTGGGAGGGCTGGCAAATTCCTAACCTCCCTGGGGGCTGCTCTGGCATTGGCTCCGATGGCAAATCAATTTGTGAGTGTGGGGAAAAAACCCATAAGACTCCAACAATCTGGACGTGCATCCTCACCTGCCAGAGCCCCTGACTGCTTTGGTTTTCTTGTGTGAAGTTCAGCAGTCACCTGGGTGAATAATGCTGTGATTTCACCTCCTTTCCATGCAGAAAATTGGGGACTCGTACCGCGGCTATTGTGTGAGCGAGAGGGAATTAGAGAACGTTCTGACACTACACAAGCAGCAGACCCAGAGTGTGTGGGGCACCCGACAGTCTCCGAGCCCCTCCAGGCCTGCCACACGATTGATGTGGAAGTCTCAGTATGTCCCATATGATGGGATCCCCTTTGTCAATGCAGGTAACTCACTTTTGTTTTAAAAAGAAAAAAAACTACTTTCAAGATTTCAGCGTCAGCTGCCAGCTGGCCGTAAAGAAGGAGCTTCCTGGTGTTCCTTAGTGTTGATAAAGTCAAGGCTTAAACATAAAGAGCAGCTTGGGCACCGTGATGAAATCTGAAGGAGCCTGTTTCCCTCAAACCACAGGCTGTGTTTTGCTGGGATTCTTTCCTTTTGTTCTTTACAAATACATCAGTTGAGGTCCATTTGATGAGGATTCTTGTGATGAGGTCTTCAGGTAGAGGCCCCATCTGCTCTGTCAGGATGTGAGAGTTCTCATTAGGGTAAGAGCTTGTTTGAGTATTCCTACCAAACTTGGAGGTCCTTCAAAGACTTTATTCCACAGGAGCAGAGAAACTATTAAAATGGCACCCTTTAAAAAAATAAATAAATTTAAAAAGCAAAATAAACATCAGCATATCTCAGCAGGTAGATCTTATTTTTTTTAATGAATGTGCAGACTTCTCAGGTTGTCATGCATTTGAGGCATCTTTAGTTTCTGTTTGATAAATGAGTTGCTCCACAGGAAGATATTTAGAGCAAAAACATGCAAAGATTTTTTTTTTTTCCTTTGGAGTGTAGACTAGTGGAGACTCAGATTATTAAGCTGTAGTATTTTTTGCTTTGCTCAGGCCCTCAAACGTGCATTACAATTCATTACATTTCTGATGTGTTGCCTTTCTAATACATTCAGGTTTAGTTCATAAATCCTCTGTGAAAACCATTAACATCCTTTACACCTGCAGGGCAGAGGCTGTAAATATGTAAATAACTGCCAGGTAACTGAATTGTAAACTGTGCAGGACGAATGTGTTGTTCTTGAGGAATTTATCCCTTCTGCTTAAGTGGAACAAATGTGTAATACTTTGACTGCTGTTGTCTGGCTGTGAGGAAATGAAGAGGAGCTGGGTAGCTCTCCAGAGTGTAAAACATGCACTAACCATCAAAATCTTGATTGTTATTTTTAATAACAATTTTGGATAGTTGCTTCTTCTGTAAAACAAGGGCCCTGTCAAGTTGCTTTTGAGATTTGTGTCACTAAGAACTAGTTGAAAGTTCTGTTGAAGTCTTCTTAATCCTAGATCTTCAACAGTAAGTTAGTTTTTTTTTTAAAAAAAGATATAAGATACTGTTTTCTGTACATAATTCTCTGCCTAGAAGACACTTACCTCAGGGATAGAGCTGAGTAGTGTTTGTTTAGGCCTGTCTGGTTTTGTGTGGGTATCACCAGCACTGTGCTCCTTGGGTAGCTTGCATGGGTAAGCATCTTGTAAAGTATTTGTGTCACCAGGGCAGAATCCAGTGTTTTGCCTTCATATCTATCACAGGGATGTTGTGAGGTTTAACAGGAAATTATTAGAAAACACTCTGTGCCCCTTACGTGCTGTCAGAGAAGCATTTGCTTCACTTGCCACAGTTAAGTGTTCTGCTTCCTGAAGAGCCTGGTGGTAAACTGAAATAACTGTTCTGGAACTCCCATCTTTTCTGTGGTGAATGTTTTACTGTAATGGCTTCGGTGGTTGCTTGAATAAGTAAGAGTGCATCACTCTCTGTTCCCAGCAAGCAGAGCCATTATAATGGAGTGCCAGTATGGGCCAAGGAGGAAACGGTTCCAGCCCCAAAAAGCTGGTGAGCAGGAAGGCTTCTCTGGCCATCTGTACAAAGCCACTTGCCCAGCCAGGTAAGAATTGTCTAGAAAGCTGGGAGAGCTACTCAGCAGCCTGATGAAGGGTTCTTTCTGTGAGCTTTGGCAGAGCACTCTGGGGGGTGGCTGAGCACTCTTAGCTTTGTCTCCTTGATAATTTGAGGCTGATACACTTGTTTTAGAGGGAAGAAGGAAATGCTGTCCTGCTGAAGGGAGTAAGGCTGAGATTTGTTGGGTTGCCTGGTGCAAAGTAGCAGTACATCAGGATGTGAAATACCAGTGGGAATCATTCTCTACCTGAGCATTAGTCACTGTGCTGTTCTTTACTGACTTTTTTTTTTTTTTAATTCCCTCTGCCCTTGGAAGGATCTACATTAAAAAGGTTCAGAAGTTTCCAGAATACAGAGTTCCTACTGACCCTAGAATTGACAAGAAAATCATCAGAATGGAGCGGGAGAAATCATTCAACATGCTGAAGAAGAATTTGATAGATGCTGGTGGTGTCCTCAGGTGAAAACTCAAGTTTTTTCTTTATCTTGGTAAATGAAGCAATTTTAAAAAGTCAATAATTTGCTTTTTTCCTTGTTTTTTTAGTTAGTCACTTTATTAAGGCACTTGCTGATTATCAGTAGTGAGAAATCCCACACTGTCAGTATGACTTCTGTGGCTCTGGAGTATTTACTTTGGTAAATGTGTTAAGCACCAAGCTATGGAATTTCAGCAGATGTTTTCATGCAGGAAATAGAAACGGTTGTGTTGCATGGGGGCCTGAGCTGGTTTATTTAATTTTGAAAGGTGTGAGAGAGCCCTGAGCTCTGAAAGGCACTTATCTTCCAGCTCAGGGGCTGTACAACCTTCAGTCACTCTCTCTGGGTCGCTTGTGATTGTCAGACTGTTCCACCCAGAGACTTTTTTTCCTTTTGCCTCGGCTTGAGAAGGGTGTGTAGTAACTCTTTCCTTCTTACCAGGTGGTATGTGCAGCTGCCCACGCAGCAAGCCCACCAGTACCACGAGATGGGAACTCCCTGCCTCCCTTCTTCACCCTCACACGTGTCGGTGTCTCCTGAAGAGGAGGAGGAAGTCGGCCGAGCTGAGAGCTGCGCCCTGCCTTCCCGACTTCATCCACAGGTGGCAGAGAAGATCCGGGAGTTGGTGTCTCAGGGGACAGAGCAGGTCTATGCAGTGAGGAAGCAGCTGAGGTACAGAGCTGTACACAGAGTACTGGGGCAGATATCTTCTAGCTTGTTCCTGTCTTGTTGCAACAAGGAGTGGGAGGAGGTGGAGGTGTCTGTAACAGGGGGAAATAGCATTAAAATGTATTTTAAGTATGTGTATTTTAATGTCCTTTCAACATGTGACAGAAAGTATGTGGAAAGGGAATTATTCAAGGCCGATGAAGTGCCAGAAAGACGTAACCTGTCCTTCTTCCCCACTGTCAATGACATCAAGAACCACATTCATGAGGTGCAGAAGTCCCTGAAGAATGGAGAGATGATGTATAGCTCAGAAACCATCCCAGCCACAGTAGGTTGACCTTCGTGTTTCTTTCTTATTTTTGGAGTTAAATAATGGAAGGTTTTTTTTTTGTTTTGTTTTGTTTTTTTAATTTTTACCACTTAGCTATATTTCACCCAGAATTCTCTATGATTTTATATTTCCAGCAGCAATATTTTCAGTGGAATCTCTGGCTGATCAAGACTAGATTAAATGTGAATAAAACCTTCTGAGCTTAGTTGGTATTTATCTCATCATTACTAGATTGCAATTTGTTGATTGACAAATTATGCAGCCCTAGCACTTCATGAGGACTCCATGAACTGGAAGCCATGTGGTGTAGAAAATTCAGTATGTGTCAGAAGATTTTATCCATGGCTGTGTCATTGTCTGTGTTTTGGAGAAGTTACCACTACTCTTCCAGATCTGAAAAATAGGGATGAAGTACAGGTGCAGTCAAAATTAGGGCTTGAACAGCATTTTGAATGTGCAGGTATTAATTGCACTTTATAGCAGCTGAAGTAAGCATGAAGTAGATACTTCAGAATGCTAGGGAACCCTTACATGCTGTTCCTGAGTTTTCTTCCACCTGTTGAGTAATAAGGGATAAGAGAGTGATCCCAGTTAGGAGACTGATAAGGAATTGCTGACTTAAAATCAGCTTTGAAAAACTGAACTGTTAAATAATGCTGTGCCTTTCTGTACCCTCTTGTCAGGCTTCTCCCTCTCCTACACTGCTCTTGGTCCAGGTGAGTTGGTGATACTTGTTAGCCAGACAGTTTGACTGTTTTCTCCTTTCAAGTCATTGAACTGTCATGAGCAGACTTTAGCCTTCCTGGATAAAAGTGCAGTTTAAAAAATTTTTGTAGAAATTAGTTTTGGGTTTTTTGTGTGTTTTGTTTTGTAAACCAAGAGCTTCCAAAGGGCCATAGTTACAAGAAAATAAGAGTGTAATTTTTAGGTACAGTTTTCCTGTGGGTCTAGCACTGCTCCTGTGTTCCTGTAGTACAACTGAGATCTTTTTCCTTTCAGCTGCTATGGACCACAGACAGGGGGAATGTTCTCACAGAAACAGTGACTGTTACACTTGCCTCACCACCTTCAGATGGTAGGGCTGCACTAATGCCTTATTATTATTGCCTGTCTCCAAATGTCATTTGTTTTATGTCACACAAGTTCACTTTGCTTCTAGAGAGGCACTTTTTGTTCCAGACAGCTGACAGGACAGTCTACAGGGACACTGCCATAGCTGTCATGTTTCAAGTTGCCGTGTCAGCTTTTGCTGGCAGTTACTCTTCATGCTAGTTCTTGCCTGAAGAGGCCCTGATGGGTTTGGCTTTCTTTCCCCTTCTGGCCCTGTCACTCCCTGATCTGTTTATCTTTGTTGTAGCAGGAACAGTGAACCACCAGAGGTTTGTCTCACTGTGTGTTTTCTCCTAAATGAACCTGATTCATGTGGAGCAGTTCCATCTACACCAGTGCATTTTATAGTTAATAAAAACGTTGATGTTGTGCTTTGTTTGGGATTATTTTAAACTCTTATTTTAGCTGTTGCTGCAATGGACCAATTTGTACTGAAAAGCATCACATGCATTAAATGAAGATTTTGAGTCTATGATGTAATCTGTAGGCTGAAAGGCCTCAATACTTTTGCTGTGATATTTTATATAAATTATCCCAATTTCACAAAGTTTGGAAGGCAGCGTGAGACTGAGAGGATTTCCTGTGTAGCTTTTTGTTTTGCAAGACAGCACTTGTTTTGCTGCCTGTTACTGAGCACATCCTGAGGTGTATATATTGTAGAATGATTTGACTGTTGCTTTGTTGGAAATGTTCCACCTTTCATGTTATAAAGGGAAATTCTAAGCACAGGGCGTGTTGCAGTTACTGTGTTCTCCAGAAGGGATTTTAAACAGGCTTTTAAGTAGGAAAAAGACAATTGTCATAACTGCTGCCCTCCTCTCTGTGGCACCCTAGGGAGCTCAGCTGGGGAATCAGTTGTCACCAGAGCAGAATCCAGCCAGAGCGGAGAGTCCTTGCCACCAGAAACAACTCAGCTGTTGTCTTCACTGTCTTCACTTCAGACCAAGATATTTGCACAGCGTCAGGTACAGTCAAGCTGTAGACAGAATGTCAGATGTGCTGGGAACAGCAAGTTGTCCCTGTCACCTAATGATCCCACACACTGGGTAGCTAACACGGGCTTTGAAATGGCTGTCAACTCTTACTTTGGCCTCCCTTGCATGTCACATTTTAAATCATCCTCCAGTTTCTTAAGAAAACATACTGAAATCCTAAAACTGTTCCTAGCTCAAATCAGCAAACTTCCAGGCTGAAAGTGAGGATAAGAATGTCATGCTGAAAGAGCTCCTTCTACAGCTCATCTCCCTTCAAAGCTGGCTCTCTCCTGGCCTTCTTCCCTAACTACTTATTTGAAAAAACACCTTCATGTATTACCTATTCCCTCGAAATACAATCTTGA
The DNA here is from genome assembly GCA_023637945.1 of Phaethornis superciliosus. Taxonomy (NCBI): domain Eukaryota; kingdom Metazoa; phylum Chordata; class Aves; order Apodiformes; family Trochilidae; genus Phaethornis; species Phaethornis superciliosus. The sequence goes on from JAJQWJ010000007.1 coordinate 509,247, forward strand.
AATACTGTTCTACCTGCTGATTCCCTCTCTGAAGACAGTCTGGCTTCACCTCAATCTCTTGTTTTTTTGTTAGTGCTCACCTCTTGTGGGAGTGGGCAGTGCTAGGAAATGATTTGAAACCAAGTACCCAAAAATTAGTTTTAGGGCCACAAGTAGCCTTCTAGGTGCTGCTGGATACCATTGCCCTAGTTGTTTTCTAATGCAGGGCTAGCCTAGGTTAGCTGAGATAGACTGTTTGAAAGAGATGGTGTGTAGGAAGTCAGAAGCTATCCAGCTAAATGCAAATTCCTCCTGCCATAAACAATGGTGTGTTAGTTCTCCTGCCTTCTCTTTCACAGGGATTACAGCTACAGTCAACTTACACCTCCACAAATGGATCAGCAGCCCTGATAGCTGTAAATAACCATTCACCCCCCAGCCCTGCAAGCCTTCTGGATTCCACAGGGGGTGCAATAAATTCCCTAGCAGTTAGTCAGGGACACAGCCTGCAAGCAGGTGCTGGCCTAACCCAGCACAGTGGGACTCTGCCTGGCTCAGATCAGGGTCTGGTTACCATGGGCCAGTTGGGAGCACTTGGAGAAGAGGATGACTCCAGAGGCCTAGAGGGAGGAGCCCATCAGATTCTCCTGGGAGGTGGACACACTCTTCCAGTACAGATTGTGGACAGCCATCCAGCTCTTGGTAAGTTGTGTTCCTCCCAGCAGTATGGAAATATAGAAAATACAGTGGGGTTTGTTCTCTTTGTCTCAAAAAAAGGAGAAAAATGTGTTGATAATGGGAAAAGTCCCACAGACTTCTTTCAGCTTAATCAAATTAGTTTTTACTGTGAAAATACACTAACTGTAAAAAAAATAAAACTTAATTTTTCAGACTTCTAAAAACATGAGTCTTGAGTAGTTTTGCAGGAACATCTAGGTAATGATGTGCTAGATCATAGCCTGCACTTTATCTCCATATGTCCTGGTGACTTCTGCAGTCAGAGAAACTTAATTTGTACTAATTCTGTACTATTCTGAAAATGGAAATAACAGACTGCATGAAGAAATAAATAGGACATAAATTTTACATAAGGAAATACTCTGAATTCCGTATGTTTTACAGTAATACTGGGACATTTGCTGTGGAAGTGTTGTCAAATTGAAGGACTTTCTGCCTGCTGTACTCAAACATTTGTGAAACTGGTTGTTTTCCCTTTGATAATTGAATTTGACTACTGAGAAATTCTGGGAGAGTTTCAGAGAGGTTATCAAATCCACCTCCTCCATTCAATTGTTTAACCCATTTGTTCAGTCTAGATGTTGGAGCCTCTCAAATTTTTTGCAATGAGTACTGTAGGTGAATTTTCAAAGAAATTTGATTTTACACAAAAAGAAATGTAGTCAGATATAAGATTATATAACTACAAGGACTAAACTTGCTCTTCCTTTGGCATTTCCTTTTTTTACCTGTTCAAAATCTCAGCCCATCATCACCAGCCTGAATTTGGAAATTGTGAGGAAATTGGTGCCACTCATAAGTTATGTGGAGGAGGTGGTTATAAATTGGGACAGATACATCATTTTTTTCCAATGGCAAGTTCTTTGTCAGGAGTGCAGGGGGAAAAAAAAACCATCTGCACTGAAGAGGGAATAATATTACAGAGCTTATTTGGAGGGAGCATCATGTGTTTGAACCTAGCAGTTCAGTCAGTGTGTATTTCAAGGTATTTTCTGTGTGTGTGTGTGTGTGTATACCCCTTTGCACACGTGGGCTTGGTTAAAATCATCCTGTGTGTTTGGGATTTTCTTTTGCCCAGGAGCTAACATAAGGATAACTGGCTCTCAAACTTGACAGCAGTTAACCTGAAAAATGCCTTCCTGTTAGCTTGAGTTACTGAAACAGTTTTCTTTTTGGTGCATACAGTTGTTGTGTCTGAAGCACTGACAGTGGAGTCTGAACTTCAGTGTTTGATTTCTGTTGTTTTTAAGCTGAAGAAAACGCAGAGGGTGTTGTCTGTGTGAGCCAAATTAAACAGGAGCCAAGAGAAAAAGCACTGCCTATGGGGACAGATAAAATCAGAGAGTCTCCAAGTTCATCACCTGTTTAAATCTGTGAAGCCTGTGAGGATTTTCCAAATCAGAGAACTCTAAATGTCTTGGAAGGAGCGGTGGGTGCTCTCAAAGTAATGCCATTCTTTTAAAATTGCCCTGTGACACTCAGATGTGGGTGCATCTTAGACTCTGGCAGATGAGTCTTTCATTGATGCCTGGTGTGGCTCACTAACTATTCCAGGTCACTCAGTTGTCCTGTGGAACACCTCCTCTCTCTTTTGTTTCAAGCTTTCAGTCAGCTGGATGCTATCCACATGGCCCATTTTTGGTCAGCAGTTCTTCTACAGTTTAATTCCTTAGCTCTAGAACGTGGCTCACAATGCTGGGTTTGCTTTTCTCCTCATGAGCCTCGACTGTTCCAGCACTACAGAGACTACAGAATCTGCCACCTCCAAGACCACAGAATCCAAGACCAAAGTGCATCAATTCATCAGTGGTTTTGTGACAAAACGAAGGTCCAAAATGCTAAATTTCGAAGGGATGGATGCTTAAGAAAATGCAACTTTGACCTGATCATAATGTCAATGTGAAGATCAAGGAGAGGAGAAAGGTGAGGTTTCCAGGTGAATGTAAGGTTGTATGGTGAAGAGAAGTGTGTAAACTGTAATAGTGAATGTTTGCCTTCTTTGAACTTAGGTTCTGGCTCTGTCCTGAGGTGTATTGCTGCATCCAGCCTTTGCAGTGGGGCTGCATTATTAGCAGGTGGTCATAACAACTGAAAGCAGGAGCCTGGTTTTAAGGAAGTGGATTGGTGCTGTCATTTCAGCTTGTCTACCTGTTGCTTTATGCACTTATGCCATCAGCTCAGATAAACATAATTTAACTTGCTGCTGCTTGTGATGGAGACATCACCAACAGGGAGGCCCAGGAAAACAAAGCAAGTCGTGCAAATCCAGGCAGTGTGTCCAAGTGTGCTGTCACTGTAGCATTGAGAAAACAAACCCATCATTTTCAGCAGTGGTAGCTTCTAAAGTGGTCCGTGTTACTTAAAATAATTTCCAGGTATCTTTAAAAACCTGAATATGATAAACCATGTCTTTTAGCAACGTTTAAGCCAAAGCCATAAACACTGAGTTGCATAATCTGTGACAGGCATGTTTCTTTAAGAAAAAGCATACAACTACAGGTAACTTGGAATCAATTTAAAGCAGTGAATGAAATGAAATTGATGGCAATATATACACTTGAACAATGACACTGTTTGCTCCAGATGTTGAATTATTTGAGCAGCATTTTGTAGATAGCAATATCAGCAGTTCTGTTATTAGTTCCTGTTAGGTGGTTTAGAATGTGATCATAAATGTAGGTATTTTTTTCTGCATGTTTTACAATGCAAGCTGAGGATTTTTTCTTCTTCAGATGTAAAACACATAAATAAACAAAAACAAAAGCAGAAAAAAGATTGGTTCACTTATGTTGAGGAAGGAGTTAGTGTTAGGAATATTGTATGAATTTGCACAGTACCCTGATTTGCACAGTGTTCTGAGAACAATATAATAAAAAGTTGGGATAATTGTCAAGAAGCAGTACAGAATCAGTTGGTTTTAAAAGCTGGGGATGAGAGCTGCGATTATGTTCACTGAGAAACTTTACTTGTAAGTATTGCCTGAAGCAGCACTGCATTTTTGGTTTTGGTTTTCTAAATTTTCATAGAATTTCAGTTCTTTGTCTTCCAAATACATATTCCAGTTTATCACTGGGGTGTTTTTTAAGTTAGTATAACCTTTCCTCTTTAAAGGGTATATTTCTATTTGTTCTGTGCTTGTTGCTAATGGAGGAACACAAACTCATCACCCTTACTCAGTCTCTGTGTTCAGCTCAACACCTTGGTTTGCCAATGGCCACCTAAATTTTACAGAAAAGACATATTATGTACATGAAAAAAATGACAATTCCACTTGCAGTGCACTTAGATTTTTTGGAACAGAATTTTTGAGTCTAATTTTCCAGAGAAAGCTACATAGCTTGGTGCAAAGTAGTTGTTTATTACTTTGTGTTGGAATTGTATATGTTTTTCTGATGTTTGTTTTCTTGTGGTAACGTTCAAGCATTTATTTTGCAAACCTAGAAGTCCACAAGGCTATAAATGAAGAAATTATTCTCCAGTTCATTCTCCTTGTAGGTTGCCCATAGCAGTGTGTGCCTGGCTTGACAAGAAGGGCTGTGCTTGTGTATGTGCCTACAAAAGTAACTTCTTTTGCTAAATGGTAGAGAAGCCATGAAAAGGCACACAGCCCTGACTCCCCTGCAAGGCTGGCAGCCTCCTGGGTGGAAATTAGGAGTGAGAAATGAGTTCTTTTCAGCCTGTTGGAAAATCCAGACTGTGTGGTGTGGTGTGAAGCTTGTTGCAGTTTGTACAAAACTTAGAGGCAGATGCCTGTGTATGTATGTGTGTGTGTGTATATATATTTATGTAGTAACTTAATGTATAACTTTGCTATTCAAATGTAAACTACTTTTCTGTTTGAAGTACTGGTCTATGTGGTGGCTATGGGCGCTGGTGGGCAGACACACAAGAGCTACTTGAGGGCAGTGGTCTGGGGGGAGAACAAGGAGGACATCTCCAGGGAGACCAGGTAGAGGAAGGTCCTGAAGGTGTGTGAAGAGCAAGGGCCCTGCAGGGAGGACTGGAGTGGGCTGCCCTGGGGGGGCTCAGGTAGTGCAGAGTTGATGGCAGGAATGTAAAGGTATGGAAGAACAAGGAAGCCTGTCCTGCCTCAGAACCAACAGAGCTGCTTGAGTCTTGGCAGGTGTCAGAGGCAGCTAAATGGCTTCCCAAGGTCTGAGACACCCATTCTTAGCTTCTAATACGAAGAAGAAACTTCTCTCAGACCTCCCACCCAGGCATGTAGACTCTCTACCTTTACACCTTACCAGGGAAAATAAACCTTCACTTTCCAACTAAATTAACTTGCCACTCTTCACATCCCTCTGACTGCAGCTCAGTCCCCCTCAAGCAGTCTCAGTACCCACCAAGCCTCTCTTCCTTCATACTTCACAAGGGCTTCCACCCAAGTCCCATGCACTCAGACCCTCCAGTTCCTCTTCCCTGCCACTTGAGTTCCTGATCCTGGCTGTGATAGCAGCTGGCTCTTGACTTGTCTGTTGGCACAATGACACTCTGCTCCTTTAAGCTCAGTAGAACAGACATTCTCAGCAGGTTAGGCAGGAAGAATCTGTTCCATGAGGGACAGAAAGTGTGGTACAGCTGAGGATGGTGCTGTGAAAAGTTCCTGCTCTCTGTGGGTCTCTAATGACAAATTCTCCTTGATCTGCTCTTCCCTTCTGAACAAAGCTCTGCAGGAATAAACTTCAGAGCCTGTCCCATCAGTGAAGATTATCTTCTCCCAGCAGCAATGCACCTCCTCATGAATGTAAGAAGTGTTGTGTAAAACAGGCTGTGTTGATTTTTTTAGGTCAGAAACTTACCCAGCAGGTCTGTCCACGAATCATCAGCTAAGGTATGATCTGGGGGGAGAAGGAGGGGAAGGCCAAAAACCTGGCTCATGACCAGAGTGTTTGTGGGTTGGTTTGGGTTTTGTTTTTTTTAATGTAAGTTGCTCAGCCCCAGAATCTCATCCCATTCAGAATGCATGGGGCAAGCAATGTGTTTATTTACTCCAGTGACTCAATGTGTTTTCTGGAGTTTCGTGGAGTGCTTTCTGAGGACAAATAGGGAGTGTCCTTGTCATAAGGACTCTTTCCTGGATGGAAAATAAGGAGCACTGGGTGCTCTGAGAGTAATTCTCATCAGTAATCTAGATGGAAGAAAAACTTAACTCGTTATGGAACCTTACATTTGGATGTGATATATGCCTAAGTTATTGTGTGCATCCTGGGGAAAAGGGGAAAAAAATAGAGGCAATGAGTACAGTTGTTTTCATCTAGTTATTTAATACAGTTTTAATTACACTTAACCTGTGGTGAAATGATGCCGATATTTTGTGGCACTGTAGTCAGATCTTTCAGTGTGGGTATTTGGAATTCATGATTTTGCTGCCATCCTTAGCTCTCTGCAGTGCACCTCACTTGGTCTTTTGGTGGGTGCTGGCCTTCTGCTGAGGACAGTCTGCCTGTTCAAACACGAGCATGCTGCTCTAAACAAATTAATTTTTTTCCTCTTCTTGATCATTTTCCTGAGCGGTAAGGCTCACAGGAGGGTGAAAATCTGTTTGTGTAGTCTAGTGATTTCATAAGAATTAATTTTTGGGTCCTCAGAATGAAGAAACTAGTGGTCTTTTTTTCTAATTAATGTACTTTGTTTTCTACAGCAGGACAGTGTCAATACAACATAAAACACTCCTAAAATTTTAGCTCTATCCTTTGGTTAAATGTTGATAGTCCAGTGTCTCTAGGAAAGATCAGAGACTTGCTTCTGCTCCTGCTAGAATGTTCTTTGTTCCCTAGATGGTACTTAAGATGTAATGAAGTATTGTCAGAAGTACTAGAATTGGTGTGTCTCCTGGGCTGCTTGACAAGAAGGCTGATGTTTGGACAGATCTCCACATTCTCATGAATATGTATCTTGAGTATGTTCTCTTGAAGCAAGTGACAGCTCATTTTGTAGAGGCAGTGGAGAGTTTTTGTCTGAAGTCCTTTCAGCTCTGTGCTTTTAGAGTAAGCTTTCAGTTTAGGTGGATAATGATATATTTCTGCAGAAATTCTTTATGAGGAAATAATAGTGTATACTTCTAACCCTGTGATAATTTAAAACAACTGAAGCCTCTTTCAATTATTGTTTTTTTTTTCTTTTTATCCAGAACAGGAAGCATTCCAAACCGTCCTTCCAAACCACCATATTTAGAGCCCCAAAGGCCTGGCACTTTCCTTCCTGGGTAGGTGATCTGTGCTGCCAGTCACTCTCTTCAGGGTCTTCCACCCAAAAAGAACAGCAACTACAGAACCAGCTTTGCACAGGGGAAATAAATGTCATAAATGGTCAAGTGTCAAGAGATGACAGAGCCTTCAGCTGTGTGTCCTCCGGCCTGCTGGGACTGAAGGGCTTTTAGGAAGGGGAGCTGGTAGGAGGAGTAAACCATGGAATAAGATAATAGTAAAAGCTGTAATTCCTGCTCATCATGTAGTACCCTCCTCACACACTGTTTTCTAGAACATGAAACACTGATCAGCAGGGGGAGAAAAACAAATCTCAATTCCTGCTCTCCCCAGCCTTACAATGCAACAGTGGTTTAGCCAGTTATCCACAAACTTGGCCTAAAAAGTACCTTCTATCCCCAGTCCAAGTGTGCAGTGATGAATTCATCAGTGCTTTGTCAGGTCACTGTTCTTTAGACATAAATTTAACTTTTGCTCATACACATTTCTCTTGCTCACACACATTTCTCTCAAAGCTCAAATTAAACAAGGGAGAGAATTTGAAATTAATTATGTATGTTCCTTAGAGAAGACAGTCTTCAATTTTCTGAAGTGTGCAGGTGTTTCCTCTTTGGCTTCTACTTTAGTTTAAAGTTAACTATGTGCTGAATGTTTTCTCAGGATCATTTAGCTCTGAGAGTACTCCAGGTAACTGGCAAGGGACCAGAGTGGAGAAGAGGAAGTGAAATTTCCAAGAAGCTGCTTGCAGGAAAGGGGAAGCTCTCCAGGTTACAGCTCAAGATTGCAGTTTCTTTTGGCTGAAGTGGCTTTGAGTGGTAAGTGTTGTTTTAATATACAACTTTCTTTACTGTTGATTTTGGTGCTTTTGATGCTCTGAGAGCACACCTAGAAAAGCTGCAATGCTAATCACGTGTATTTGCTTTTATCCTCAGTGCAGACTGGTGTAACAATTCCATGTTCCTGGCTGTGGACAAAGCTGTTTGCACCTCTGAGGGGTTTTCTATATGGAAGATGGAGAAGACAGGATAGAGAAAACCTTCTTGACCTTCTTTTATTGAGAACAGATGATGTGGAGAGAGGGCTCTGCCAGCTTTAAATCTGTATCTTCAGAGTAATTTGGTGGGTGTACAGGCTTTTTGTGTCAGGCTCTGGTGTGTGTCTAACTTTGAACACAATACAAACTAAAAAATAACCTCAGCCTGGCCTCCTACTTAGTTTTGTCTCCTCCTGGATACTTGGCACTTTTGGGGAGTGGGGGAATTGTTTTAACGCATTCTCATTTACCACTTTTCTGCCTTTCTCTCCCAGGCAAAGTGAGGGGGAGTGAACTGTGAAGATGAGCGTGGAGAAAGAGAGGAGCATGAGGGGAAGGTGCTGTTCTGATTTACATTTTTCACTATTTTAATTGGCAATAAATTAAATTTGGTTTTCTCACATCAAATCAAATAGTTGCCATTTAAATGGGACTCAAAAGAGCTGACTTGATATTTGGACTCAATGGTTGAAGTATTTTTTTCCCAACCAGAATGATTCCATTATTCCTATCTGAACTCAAGTCACAGTGGAAAATTATTTCTCTTTACTTAGTAAATCCAAGCCATTATTACCTTTAATTTTTTAAGTACAACACAAAATGGATCAGGTTTTAATTTCTAAGAAGTCACACAAAGAGTGTGTCTTGTTTGCATCAGGAGTTGCTGGTTTGGGTGTGTTCTGGTTAGGCCTTTCATGTTCTGCTTAAGCCACCTGTTCCCTGGGGTCTCAGCTGCAGCATCAGCTCAGGAGCAGGATTAACACATTAATTTCAGCTGGAGAAAACTGGCAGCTGCATTTTTACAGGTCTGAATCTGCTCTGGTAGAATCTTCACAGCAGGACAGCTGGGCATCACAAGGGGGCAAAGTTTCGGGCTGGGCAGGTGGCTGGGCCATCTTTGGTGAAAGTACTGTTAAATCTTGGGAAAATAAATCAACAGGAACTCTGTATTCCCATACTTCTGAGTTTTTCCTGCCTGAGAAGGGCAGTTTAAACTCTAAAGGGTAAGATTTGAATGTAAAATCTTACACCACTTGCCACAGCTGTCTGGCAGCGGCCACTGAGTGAAGCTAGAGTAGGTACAAGGTCACAGGCTGCACCTGAAGGCTTCTAACAGGGGCACTGTTTGGAACACAGCATGAAGGGAGAGCTTATTAGCATCATGTGAATTCACCTTTAATTTCTTCATCTCTGTCTCACTGATCTTGACTATTACTAAAGCTTCAGTTTTTACATGAAACAATGGTGGATCAAGTTACACAGAAGAATGCTACTCAAAATACAGCAATTGCATCTTGCTGGTAAGAGAATTTATGATCAGCCTAAACTAGGGACTGGTAACAGGCACCATCACCTTTCCTTTGTTCCTGTAATACTTCATTTGTAAGTGACTTTATTTGAAGCTTTATTTTGGGAACAGATGAAGAGAACACTTCCTGTAATCTCTGTGCTATCTTGCTTTGCTTTCTTGATCTGCCATCTCATGCAATGAAACCTAAGAGACAGGAGGCAATTAGTTTTTTATTACTCTTAAGTCAAACAAAAATATTTCAACTTTGACAAGTTTGATCTTCAGCTCCTTCCATTTGCCCAAAGCCTCAACTTAAAATATACAGTGCCAGGGTCCAAAATATCTGACCCTGCAGTATCCAAAAGGACAACTAATCAAGGTAGGATGTAGGTTTTCCATGCTGAAATGAAGCAGGCATTGCAATTATCACTCCAAATGTAGGTTTGCAGAACAGACTCGTGTGGCAGAGGCTCAGTGATCCAACAAGTTTCTCATTTCAGGGAAGCCAAACTTGTCTGAAAGTAAGAGCATGATCTGCTCAAGCTTTTTAACCTGTGGAATAAACAAAGCATTAGATAAGATTGGTTTTGTTTTAAATAGCAGATTTCAGTTGAGGGCAGGTCCTAACACTACAAACTTGCCAAGTCCTAGGTCTGTTCAATAATATACTAGTCCCTTCTGCTGGAAGATCATCAGGAAGGGGGAAAAAAGCCAGCAAAATTGATCTCAGGACTGAGGATCAAGATTTTAAATTTAGTTATTCACACACATTTCCCAATATTAATCTCTGCTACCTCAACTACACCTTGTCAGCATTTTCCTCCCCGTGCAGCTGTACCCACAGCAAAACACCACCAGACAGCTGAACAAAAGACAGCTGCCTGCATGTCCCAGTGTATGAAAAATCACAGCAACCACCTTTACAAAACAGGCAAAAGTAACACTCCTGAGCCTTCTTACTTAAGGAAAAAAACCAGAGCTGTTTTTTTGAGTCAGCACAGGCTGACTCAAATCTGTACCATAGACTGATTCCATGTCAGGGTGCTCTATTACCATGTACAAAATTAATGAAAAGAATTCATTATTCTTTTCAATTCAGGATATTAACTTTACACATCTATGTTCTGGTTAGCTAATCTCTCCCTACTCCTGTGTGCTTCCCACACAAGGTTTCTTTTCAGTTCTGTAAAGATACAGTAAATACTGCTTGGACTGAGCCTTACTCGTGTTTCTAGTTCTGCACAGCAGCATTTGGTCTCTCCTTCATGGCCTACAAAAAAGAAAAGCAGATGGTCAAAATACACATGGGACACAGCTTCCCTAATTGAAGAGATGACTTGTGGAATCCTTGAACTTTTGGAAGGAAAAAATCACTTAGGCACCCCATGCGCCTATAGTTCTTCTAATCAACTAATCTGAAGTAATTAAGAGAACGTAGATACCTTCCTGTTCTGTATGTAACTTTTCAGCACTGCAGGGTCTGACCAAACCTTCCAGGACCAGCTGCTCAGCTACATTCAGACAACTGCTTTCAGAGAGCTTCTCCACCATTACTAAGTGAACATTTTCATTCATTCCTTTCACTGTAATTCTGACATGCTTATTCAATACTATTTCTTTCAACTTGTCAACAAGGGATGGAGACCACTCAGCTTTCTTTATTCCTGAAAAAAACAAAAACAAGTTTGCTCCAGAAAGGATTCCTTTGTGTGACTTGAATCTTACATGGACTGTTGCCACTGCATTTGGAAAGATTATGGATTCTCTCTATATAAACAGCTAGATTGTAGAGGTAGTTGACTAAAAACATCCTTTCTGAGACAGCTTTCACAGTATTAACTGCTTTGCTATTTTAGCATATCCTGTGGTTTATCAGCATTAAATAACCAACACATTATTTTCAGAACACTATCATCAGAACAGGTAACAGATTTATAATATTCAAGAAAAAAGTAAGGGTTCTGGGGGGAGGTGGAGGTTTTTATTTACCTGCAAGTGAACACATAATAGTCCGAAAAGGCAGCTCTAAGTGGGAATCAGGGATGGGCAGCACCTTTGAAAGTGGTAAAGTCTCTGTGTTCCCATAGTCTGTGTACAGTACTCTCACTGTAGACAAAGTAGTGTTGAGAACAAGAGCTCTGTACCAACAGCCATCACCTGGGAAGATTGGGACAAGAGGAATGGCACCTGAAGCACAGTCTTACAAACACAGCTTTGCCCAGCAACAAGCATCTATTGTCTGCCAGGGATTTTTCAATACAGGTAAGCCCACAGAGCAAGGGAATGGTTTCTAACTGCTGTATTCATAAAGATGTAAGTCTTGCTTTCAGAGTTTTGCTCAGAGAAGACCAAATTTTGGTTTATACAGTAATGAGCTTTCTTTCCTCTCAAATTTCCATGCATTTTGCAGGGCACAACCTGTTTCTTACTTGCTCTCCTGGGCCCTAAAAGTGTAGCCAGGCTATCCTTTGTAACAGGATTAAGAGACTGTAAGACAACTATGAAGTTGGCTTCCTTCAAAAAGGAAAGCTGCATTTTACACTGCTCAGGGAAATGTAAGGAACAATTATCTCACCTGAGAACTTGGCACAACAGGCTTCACCCTGTCTGGGTGTGAAGGGCTGGCTCTTGCAAGATTTACAGTAGTCTGCTAGTTCAGTCAGCTGCCTACACAGCTTCTCTTCATCTGCAGAAAAACACACCTGGCAACTAACCATAGCTGGGCTTAATGAGAAGCAGAGTTACTTTTAAGCTCCCCTGCTCCCATCTTTGATATTTTTTGGTGTTTTTCCCACTCTCTGAGCTATGTTTCTACCTGGTTCAGTTCACTACAGGCATTCATTTCTGGTCACACAGTGACTGCTGCCTGGTGAGAGGCACAGTGGACATTTTCTTACCTTTATTTGGGACTGGTACTGCATAGAACAAGTCTGGGCTGTCAACTTCTGTGACACGGGCATACAAGGTTTCACCCACAGCCAGTTCCATTGGTTTCCAGTGCCCAAAGGAGGTCTCTAATGGGGACAGTAAGAAAATGCAGGGTACCACCTTCCTCCAAGCACTGCATCTCAGCAGCAACTGTGACAGTATCCTGTGCTTCAGAGACAACTGCCTATCTTCACTTCCAAGTGAAGCCAAGGTAAGGAAATCTAAGGAAATCTAAGCCAAGGTAATTCTAGCTTCATTTGCATTCAGTAACTATTAGCATATATAAGTAGATAAAGTAGGAAAGGCACCACAAAAAAGTAATAAATTGGGAAGTTAAACAGGGAAAAGTTTCAGTTGTAACTATTGTGAAACATTCAAAGAGCACTCATTTTAGACAAAGCTTTCTGTCAAGAGGCTTGGGTAACTTTTATCTTGTAGAATTTTACAATTCAGCTTTACACTTCACAGCTAGTTTTTCAGATATTAGTATCTCACTGGTCACTTTTTACATGAAAGCTGAAAACTCTTGAAACTGCAAACTTTTGAGCTTCAAGGGTGGACATGCTGAGATGCTGTTCCATCTGCCCAGTATCATGCCTGACAGCAGATGGCTTCAGGAAGTCATGTTGCCAACAGGCCAATTAAAAACCCCACTGATGGCCTTGACCTGCTGCATCCAGATCAGCAAGTTGTGTTCACACTCACCGTTTGCTTGCTTAACATCCCTCCTTCTGGCTGCTGGAGGGGCTGCCCTTGACTCCTTGGCTGCGCAGCCCTTCTCTACCAGGTGATCCAGTAGGTTTATTCCTGGAGCAAGTGATGCATCCACCAGCTCCACCACAGATCCATAACTCTCTTTGCCCACTACTTTGATTGTCAGCACTTTGTCATTCACCAGCTGCTTCATAATGGAAATGGCTTCTGAGGTCCAGCCTCCCAGTGGTGGCTTTACACCTAGTAATTCACACAGTATGGAAAGGTTCTGAGGACAGTGCAGTCTCAACAAGATGCAGGCAGGTACAACACCACCGTGTAAAACCACTAATTAAGCAGCAGATGGCTAAGCCAAGCAACTCACCCCCAACTCCTCATGCTTGTAACAAGATTCCAACCACAATTATTCAGGTTCTGAACTTCTGTAGTACTTTAATTTAGTAAAAATCTGACAAAGATCATGTACTACTAGTCTATGACAAAGAGATGCCTAAATTCAGACTTAATACTTCCTGGGTATGAATGTTATAAGAAAGGTCACTCCTAAGCTCTCATGAATACACCTATAGTTCTGAACAACATGAACTTGTTCTCAGCCCGTATTATGTGCTACCATAGGCTTGTCCTCAAACATCTACTCTTTTTTATTTAAAAAATGCATGATAGTCAGAACCTTAAAGTAAGAGATTTGCAGAATCTGCCTTCCAGAGAGATCTATTTTATGCAGCAGTATTCCCTGATTCTAACCTGGAAACATCAGTTCGCTTTCCTGGGTCCACGTAGTGCCTGGGGCCTTTTAGTCCTAGCAGAACCCTCACTGGCTGCCCTGGTCCAATCTGAAAGAGCTGATAGTGTGTTTCCTACCTGCCAAGGTGCATCTTATGGCTTGAGCTGGCAAGTGTGCTAATCTTGGAACCATAGGGCGAAGCCTAGACAGGGGCAGAACTTCCAAGTTGCCATAATCTATATAGCCCACAGAAACTGTATCTTCAGAGGGACATGCCAGGACAGCAGCACGATACCACATGTTGTCTTCTAGAAAGGAACATACAGATTTTCATTGTGCCTTCCTTTTGGCACCAGAAATGAAGAGCCATTATTTTCACTCCATCTTTACCTGTGAACTGGGCACAGCACACGTTTCCAGCAGCTGGACGGAAAGCTGGGCTACTGGGAAATCTGGCACAGTGTTCATTAAGAGACATTTGAAGCTCAGCAAGTTGACCTGATGTTAAAATACACAGGTTTTGGAACATACACCTGTCTTGTAATTGTTACACAAGTACACAAATCTGAAGCTCAAAGCCTGGAAGAACATCTCGTAACACAATGTTTAACCTAATGCTAATCAGTAGTTCTGAATGGAGAATCACAGTGGTGGTTCCCAACAGGAATGGGTAACACTGCCAGAACCATCCTCTGCCACACCATGGCTCCTAACTGACTGAGGTACAGCCATTTCAGGTCACCAACAACACCTCTTCCCTCCATCAACCCTCTGCTGAAGAGACACACCCCACGCTAGCTACCTGACACCCCTGCCCACCACGTCACTTACAGGCACTGTCCATCTGCTGGCAGAAGAAGTTTTCTGGATTTTGAAAGTAGGAAATGACACCAGAAAATGATTCTCCAACAGATACTGAGATACACTCCATAACTGAGTTAGCACAGGGGAGGAATTCCTCATCTGCAGGTATTTTTTCTTTCCTTCCCTTAGAATAGGTTTCTGGCACTGTATACAAAAAAAAAAAAAAAAAAAAAATTACTGATGTAAAGCTGGATGATTTTGAAAGGTGCAACCTCACCAGCCAGGATTAAGAGACTTTAACAATATGCTCAATTTAACTACAAAAAATTAACACCCTGAAGGAGCTTATTTTTTGAAGACTCCTGTCATATTACCCATGAAATTCTTGCTCACATAACTATTACTGAACAGGTACTTCAGTGTATTAAAAAGTGAGTGTGCTACTGTCACCAGTGACCTGAGGGAAGGCCCACTAGTCAGTGTCTTCAAGCAGGGGGGGACAGCAGTGAAGAGCAAGAGTATTTGCTGCCTTTAGAACATCATGCAATGTGGGAGGACCTAAAATTACCCAAGTTTTTTTTCATCTCTTACTAAGTCTGATTTGCTTGCTTACCTTTTGGAGAGCCTGCTCTTTTGGTATTACTTCCTGGAGTGAAATCAGACCTCATTTCTACAGGTACTTTAAGGAGGCACTCTCCTAGAATACACATGTAGGAAACAAAGTAATTTACCATGTAAGGTAGTCATCATTTAGTTTTATTTCAGAACCATCCTCTGAGCTGGACCCCACCTCTGTGACAAGGTAGGCACATTTTACTTATTTGTTGAGCACTTAGTATGCTTAGTATATACAGCAGAAGTAGTTTCAGAGTAACTCATCTACTTTCATTTTCAGAAGATATATGGAAAGGTGCCGTTAAACAAAATTTAAAAAGTAAGGGGCAGGTTGAAAGAAAAGAGTGGCAAGATGGAGAAGAGCAAAAGGAAAAAAATCCCTTTTAAAGGTAACAGGCAGGAATAGGGGGAGGGAAAGTGAACATGAAGGACTTAAAATGTTTTACACACACACACACACACACACACACACACACACACACACATACTACTGAGTACTTACCAAAATCTGGAACAACAACATCCACAGCAAAATTCAACATAATTTCCTCTTGTAGTATGTCAACAATAGTTACTGAGCAGTGCCTTCCCTTAAGCTGGGAAGAAAAGCTGGTGATGCGTTCATTCCATCCTTTTTCTTTTGCATTGTAATTAGCAAAGGAACACCTAATGACCTGGAAAAAGTTACTATTAGTACGAGGGCACAGGGGGTTGTTTGCCCAGTAGAAAAAGTGACTGAATTATGGCCCTTAAAAGATGATTTTGTATATACAAGCTAAAGCTGCTGTTGGAATTTGAGATCCTGTCAGTTCAACTTATTCTTCACAAGAGAGTTAAGTATTAGGAAATTAGGTTCAAACTGTAAACTACATTTCCTCCATTTAATGCTGTCCAAGAGATCAGATGAGAACACAGAGGCAGGCTGTTTGCCCTGGTCTCCCTAGGGTGCAAGGGGCAGGCATACCTAACCATCCTGCAGGGCTTATCAGCTCAGAGCCCAAGAATTCTGGGAAAGGAAAAAGCCAGGCAAGCCTTCCTCAACCTTATGGAACAGCTAAGGAACATTTCAGGTGCCATTTGTGCAATACAGCAGTTCTAATACAGCAGTTCTTATGCAGCATTTCCACTGAATGCAAAGTAGTGTTACAGTGGCAATCACACAGACACAGATTACACTCATTTCAGAGCTATTCACTTGAAATACCTCAGCTAATGTTAGGAAAACAACTCACACACGGAGGGAACAACAGTTTGACATCTCTCTGCAGGGCTTTCATCCAAGAGAGAGGAATTTTTTCTTCATTTCCATGATCTAGGTAGAATACTTGTGCTTTCTTTTGCAATGTATCCACATCTTTCACCAGTGCTCTGTTCCAGGTCTGTGCAGGAATGAATTATAAGAAAGAACACAACATACTTTGCTTTACCTTAAAATGGACTTCCAGATGTTAGTAAGTTAGTTACCATTACAATTCCAACACAATAAACTGATCTCTAATTAGCAGCCTCCACTGGCAGAGACATAAAAGCAAAACAGGAGCTCAACAGAATTTTTAGGAACAATCAGATGTTACCTGATACAAAGAAGACCTCACCACGCAGACCTCCCCTTTGATAGCTCTGTATTCCTCTTGAATAGCTGTGTTAGCATAACAGTCCTGCAGTTTCACAGAAAGTTTACTGATCTGGTCTAAAACTGCTGGGGAACTCATCTGTATGTAAAATTCCTTTGGACTCTTGAATTCTGTTACTGTACCCTAAGGAGAAAAGCCACCATAGGTGATAACTATGCAAGAACAACTGACAGGCTGTTGTTGAGGACCAGTATTCATCCCAACAAATCCATTTCAACCTATGCTTGATTTTTTCTGTTGCTTTGAAACTAGCAGTAATTAACTGCAGAGAACAAAACCAGTGATGCTCACCTTCACAGAGATAATCTTCCTCACTTACTCATTTACTTGCATTTACTCTTCTTTATAAAAAGAAAGGATTTTTATATGTGAGCAAAATGAGACAAAGAGCTGAGGTGATACCCAGCTATACCTGCTTCCCCAAGCTTCAAAGGCAACCTAACAAAGCATTGCAGGATCTTTCCAAAATCTAAGTACCTGTACTTCCATAGCTTTTCTGATCCCAGGGGTCTGCAGGTCAGAAAGCATTACTTTGCTGATGTGCTCTTCTGTCTTGAGGCACTCCAAAGAAGCTGCATCACCCTATGGAAAACAGCTACAAAAGTTTATGTTTGAACTGGAGCAGCTGTAGCTCCGCGTAGTAAGAAACAAAAACCTTTTTAGCATTAAAATAAAAAAGCAAAAAGTTGCTTTTGTTGACTTTCAGTAATAAGTAACAGACTCTGTATTACTCTGGCAAATAACCTGGATGTATCACTGAACAGGCAATGAAAAACAGCTGCTGAAGTCTCAGACAGTCACCTCTTCCTTTCACACCTCTTTTCCAGGACAACTCAACAAGCAGACTGCAACTGGCTCGCAGCAGGTGGATTCAAGACACAGTGACAATCATATTCCATACCTTAAGATAAACTCCCTTCTCCATGTTAGCAGGTAACTTCCCTCCACTGTTATTACTGACACTGTAACCAAAGAAAAACATGGTAATTTTGAAGAAGCAAAGATAGTCCAGGTAGCACACAAAACTCCTACTTGCAACCAAACCAAAAAAGGCTGTGTTCACAGTGGGTGGTTTGTGTCAACTCTTATTCTTCCCACAAGAGCATGCAGAATGGTAAATTTGTTAGTTCCCTGTCATGCAAGTAAAAATAATGCTTTTTCCTTAAGTCACACTAGAGAACACTCTTCTGAAGCAGCAGAACTGGGTTTTCTGACAATTACAAGATAATGTAGTACTAGCCCAAGAAAAAGCAACAGATTTTACTATGATATGCCTTTTCATGGTCATTTAAGTTGCATAAAGACTAATGCCTTTCTGCAAAAATAATTTGGCTGAACTTTTAACAAACTTACTTCTGGTTAACTGGCTGGCATACAATCTTATGTGCTGGCCAATCTTGCTTTTGACAGTTTGCAGAGCAATAGTGTACTTGCTTGCACTGTGAACATCTGAGGGATCCTTAAAAAAAAAGCCAGAGAGAAACACCTGTATCAGAAGAGACCATAGCTGTTAAGATACAGACTCCAGGTATTATTTAGGAACTGCTTTACAGGTTCCACTACAGTCCTAAGGACACAGAAATAGGTATCTGTATGCACATGTTTTGTTTTTTTTTTTCAATAAAGAAATGCTCTCTTCTGTTTACAGGTTCTGTAACTCCAACAATGTCCTGCTGTATTTGCACAGAGGAAAATGTCCACCCATTTTAGGACATTCCTAAGCAAACTTTATGATCTGGTCCCACTAAGCTATGATGCATCAGAGACCACAGGCACTCACCAGCCAGACCACAACAATGGCACTGCCTCATCTGAATGGGTGGTATCAGTGAGCTAAAGAGGCTCTTGTCAAAGCCAATAGAGAAAACATTTTTAGAGGAATATTCCAATTTCTCTGGCTTCTCACGAATCAAATCAGAGTGCAAAGCCTGTGGAAGAGAAATTTTAGGTGATTCTTACAAGAAAAAAATCTTCCATTAAGGTAGAAATATTCTTACATACCAAAATGTGACAACAAAATGAGTAAAAATGTCGTAGTTCTGGGAAGAGCAATACATGGTGGCCATTTCTTCTGTGAAGAAGTGCTCAGAATAATTGGGGCAATTATGAAGTGCAGTAACTCACGGCATTTCCTTTGTTATCTCCAGCTGTCAACACCAAGTTCCCTCGACCACTTATGCCTCCCATGGAGCCTCCTAGAAGCAGAAGTATGTGCAAAGGGATCTGATTAACACCACCAATGTATGCCTGTGTGTCATGGAGCACTTGCAGAAGGACACAAGATTCTGACCTAAGAGCAAATGGACATACTACACCCTGTAAGTCACTTATTATAACTCTGATACATTTACTCAAATCTACCACCAGTAGTAGTATTAAAACAATAGTTTCACCACTGTACTCATCACTCAATCTAAGTCTTAATGCTCTTCACCTATAAATTTGTTTCAATTAAAGTTGCTCAGTGGGAACAAAAAAAAATGTATGTGATTTCCAACATCCCTTGAGCAGGAATTCAGAATAAGTCATCTTGCAGTAGCTGAAACAGTACCAGTTTCTTTCAGTACTGCTGAACATGTGGTCTATGTTTATACTTATGCAGAGTTTTGTCACATCAGCAACTATTGAAAAATAAAATACTCTTAAGACAAGAGATGTCAATTTTCCAGTGAATACCTCATAAGCCTTGTGGTCTTTCCAGTGAGTTTATTATCAAACAGCTCTTGCAAGACACACCAGGAACTGTGCTTTTTTAAGTGGGCAACTTGTAGACCTTCAAAAAATACTTGTCTCAGTAGTAGACCACACGTGCCATTCTGAGCTTGTTCCAGGCTGCCAGAATTATTATCTAAAGTTCTCCACTGAGTCAACATAAAATTTACATGGCCTTGTTTCACCACCCGGAAGCAAGCTGATCTTGTAACCTGTCTGAACTAAAACTCTTGCCTGACATGTGATCTAGTTTCTTGAATACTCTGGCCCCAAGAAGACTGCATACCAAGCTGGCTCAGATCTCCCAGAAATCTTTTCCACCCCCATGTGGAGTAAGGGCACACGGATCTGACATAACTGAGGTACTAATAAAACACTGCCAAGGGAACTCCCGTTTCTGCACAGAACTCCCCAGAACTCCAAATAGTCTGTTTTTTCAATCAGACAAGACATTCCAGCCCATGTAAGTCTGCATTAGGAGTTAGCTGTATTTATAAACTTTACTCACCCAGATTATGTTTATCAGCAATCAAGCATAGACACAGTTACTGAACAACAAAGCTTTGACACCTTTGTCAATCAATGGAAAAAGTCCTTTTTATTGTCCATGTGCTGCAGTTACAAGTTCCTGTACTGCTTCAACACTTGGCAAAAAATAGCCCCGCATTTTTTCTGTTCACAAAATACTGATTTTTGTTACGTATTTCAGAAATTCAGCCTCAGAACTCGGACCTCTTCTATGGGAAGCTGTCACTTGTGGTTCAGCTGCTTCAACCTCCACCTACAGCTTTATTACCTCTGTTCCTCACGTGAAGTTGTTGTGCCATCACGAAAACGAGCAGAGCAGACAGCTGGTGGCTGCGGGACTAAAAGATTAATTCAGACAGGTACACAAATTATGTTATCATAATATTTAAGTCATTTTCTGTCTCAAGCCCTGGGACAACAACCAGCACCTGAGGGGCAGAGGCACTGCCCCAGGGGAAACCACTGCACCCAGACTGCAGGAATGGACTTGGGGCACTTGCTTTCCCGAAGCTAACATGCAATATCGTTATTTTAGACATTAAAATACCCCTTCCCAACATTACAGGGGAGAAATCAAATTTAACACACGCTTCCAGACACAACAGAGCAGTCAGTCTCTGGGCACACTCACCACCACCGCAATCAGCTCAACCAGCAACACACTTTCACAGCCCCAGCTGCTAGTTAATTAACTCATAATAAAACCCAACATCCCCAGCTCACCCACACTGGAGACCCTCCCTGGCGATGAAGCGGAGGGGCGGCTGCCCGGGACTGCCCAGGCGCTGGGGCAGGGCGGGCAGGTGAGATGGGATGAGATGAGATGGGATGAGGGGGCTCTGCCGGGACCTTTATCGCCCGCTGCCAGCTGAGCCACCGCCGCCATCGATTGGTCGCCGTCCCGAGGCTCCCCCGAGCCGAGCCACCCCATTGGCTGCCGGCCCTGCCTGTTCAGCAGGGGTCCCGCCTCCCCGTTCCCGCCTCTCCGCCCCGCGTGCCGGGCTGCACACGGCTCGCGCCGCAGCTCCTCTGAGGCGCGGTCGCCATTTTGAGGCAGCCGAAGTGCTGGGGGAGAGGTGTTCGTGGTGCTGCGCCGCTTGGTACGTCTGTCTTCTGTGGTACCCCCCCACGTTACCTCCCGTAAAGCGATCGAAAAACGAATTAATTTCTCTACCGTTTATTCGAAGTTGGCATTTTTGTGGGGAGAGGGGAGGACTCTTCAGCCGTGTGGCGTTCTTCAGAATTGCTCACGCAGCTATGTCCTAAACACCGAACGACTCCATTTCGTTTTCTTATTCAGGTATACAGCTTGATTTATCCATGTATCTGTTCGGTTTGACCATGTTGGGAAGGTGTTAACGGGAGTTTCATACCCTTTGTGGACAAATTTGAACTTGTAACCTCATTCCTATTTTTAACTTGCTTCCATTCCGTTACCGTATGCACCCTCAGCAAGTTTTAAAAACTCTATTTTAAAACGTCTTGGGCCTTATTTTAATAATTTAGATGTCAATTTGATTTTAAATGTATTAATGGAGTTAGACTTAAGCATTGTTCATGTAAAGTGGGAGTGATGTAATAATTTTAAAAATAATTGCTTTAAAAAATGTAATAGTAACTTTGTTCTTAAGGTTTATTTTTAGAGATAATATAAGAGAAACGGGAGCTGACACAGTAAAGATATGTCTCACAAAAGAGTTGAGTGACCATCTCTTTGTTAAAACCGTTTTAAGTCTAAAATCAGCATTTTTTGTATTTTTCTGTGGTGACATCTAGGACCTTGAGGATAACAGGACAGACTTTAATCCACATGTTTGGGAGGTTTTTTGGTTGGGTTGTGGTTTTTTTGTTTTTTGTAGTTTTTTGGCGTGTTGGTTGGGGTTTTTTCCCTGGCAGAAAGGCTCCTGGCTGACGCTGGCAGCCCGGTCAGGAAATGGTGCCCGCAGGTGAGGTAACAATACATGGCTGCCAGCGGGGTTTAAACAACCTTAGGAGAAGTTAAACTTAGAGAACAGGGTTCTTAACTCAGTTGCCAGGCTGCTTTCTGTATATCCTGGTAGCAGAACTTCACCACCGAGAGGGAACAAGTTTAACTTTCAGAGCATAAAGACAAAGCCCCTCAGGTTGTGTTACAGCACAGCCACAGAGACACCTGTTTGTTCAGAACTGAAACTAATACTTTGCAAATACCGAGCATGATAAAAGTTCACACCAATTGGTAGTAAAAATATGGGCAGGTGCATGGGCAACATGTGGTAGAGGAAATATGAATTGTTTGCTCTGTGAAGTAGTCTCACTTTTATTCTTGACTAATCTTAAACTGGAGGACTAGGAATAAATAAGAGTATTTTGTATGTGGTATTCAGGCTTCTAAACGATGTATTCAAATGGCACAGTTTCTCTCAGTGGTCTGCAAATATCACCCAAATGGTTTTGTATTCATATGAAACAGTTTTACATAAACAAAACTATATATGTTGTTTATATAGAGAGACAAAACTATATACATAGTTGTGTTCGGGAATAATATGGAAGTTGATGATTTAACCAGCTGTAACATTGTTTCAGAAGTAGCATACTTGAGTAGTGTTTGTTTATTTGTGTAGCACTCGGCTTCTTAGAGGTCCTGGAAATGTACTAGGATTTTTCTCAGCCTATGCAGTGCAGTCTTTCTGCTGACAAGTGGTGGTGATGTGAAGCAACTTTAAAGTAAATTGTCTATATAAAACTTGAACCGAGACATGAGAAATACTGCTTGTAATGTGGAGGAATTCACAGGTAATTTGATGTGATCTTCCATAGGAACAACTGATGCATCCAAAGTATCCATACTCTAGCCAGTCAGACAGCTTTAGTTCAGCAGGTGTATTCACTGGGTTTACTAGGCGCTTTCAGCATCTTGGTCTCTTATTTTTTAGATTATACTGAAACTCTCTCAACATATGAAGGCCTTAGAGATCATAGGACAGGGACCAAGCTATGTGAATAAAGCACTTTGTTTCACACAAAATTACCACGTGTATATTGTGGCTGGGCCTGTAGTTCTGTTTGGGGAGCGGTACCCCTTTCTGGCCTAGTCATTCTCTTAGTTTGTTTTCATTCTGCCATCTACTCTTCAAAGGCAAGTGCTTTAGATAGAAGTAATTCCACCTGGAAAAATGAAGGTCCTTCCTGTTCCTAGATGTTTGTGCAAAATTGTATGAGGAAGCAACCTCTGAGGGAAAGCTTCTAAGCAGTGATAATTAATAACCACCAGCAGGTAGAGGAAAAAGCAATTCCAGGATGTTCGCATTCTGTCATGTCTGATAATCCACTGCATTTGTTATTTGTGATATCCTGTGTTTTTATGCCTAGTAAATCTTAAACCCCAACATACTATAACAGAAGGGAATAGAGTAGTTCAGTGGGAAGGGGCCTGCAGTGATCAAATAGCCCAGCTGCAGCACAGCCTAATGTTGATTGAGATAATTGTGTGACTCCTATCAAATAAATTGTGAATTTATTGAGCACTGGTCAGATTACTTGATGGCACCTGTGATGCAGTGTTGGGAAATGAAGGTAAAGGTTCTGTTTCTGCCTGGTTTGTGGTCTGCTGATTGAAAGAAAATATTTTCATTTTTTTCAGTGTCTTGCATGTTATAAGCTATTAAATAAAATCTCAACAGAAAATACATACAGAATTGTTTGGGAGGTACAGTGAATGCTATACAACTGAACATTAACCACATTTTTATTCAGAATGCAGATCAGCAAAGTGTATCTTAGTTTTCAGCAATGTAGTAACTTAGTGAATATGATCTGGTCTGAAGTTTCACTTTTATTTTAACATCTTTCTGAATTAAACTGATCCCCCCCCATCTTGGGAGGTTTTTTTTGCTTGGCACAACATCTTGCTGTACGAGTCTCAAGTTGTGAACCTTATTTTCCTGATTAATTTATGTCTATTAGAAGCTCCATCATTTAAGCTTATATAGAAAGGACCTTCTCAACTCAAGCCTTCACACACATGTACAAAATTCTGCTCTGTGCAACAGCTTCTGCTTAATTTTCCAAGTGCCAGGCACCCATAATTCCACCATGCAAAATCAAAAGCTCATTACAACTGATGAGAAGAGCACTTGAAGACTATAATCTTTTAATTCACAATGCTTGTCAACTACCACTACAATAAACTCAAATTCATTTTAAAACATTAAAATCTGTATTTTGATAGCTGTGTCAGCATTGTTTCCTTTCATTTATGCCAGTGAAGCAACAAGAAAACAGCATTAAAAATATGCACTAGCAGCATGTCAGTTGCCTAACCATTTGTTTATATGGGTTTTTAAACACACTTTTTACTATTTTTCCTGCAAACAGTATGGGTATGTATATATTCAGCTGGCTCTCTGCTCCCCAGCACCCCTCCAGCCCTCCTTCCCCTGGGGATATGTCCCACTTCACAAAATAACCCCCTTGGCACACTGAGGACTTGTCTCCCTGACAGGGTGGCTGTAAAAAGTATAAACACATGCCTGTGGGGAACAGGAAAATGGAAGTATTTCAGAAGAATGTCACTAAAGCTCAGTGGGTCACTGTGTGTGCCTGTTTATGTGTAAACACAGTAATGGTGTCCTGTCTGTCAAACCCCTCACCTGGCTGATCTTTGCTCTCTGTTCCTTTAGAATGGTAAAGGCACCAACTGCATTAATCGTTTTTGGTACTAGAGGGAGCTCCTGGCTTAAGCAGTCAGAGTGAAATATGGTTATTTTGGACAATTCTTGAGAAAACACAGATGGGGGAAGTAAAGTGACATTGATAACTATAATGCACCTTTTTCCATCACTGGCAAAGCTAGAAGGGATGAATTTATCTGCTTAGGAAATGACACATGGCTTCCAGAGACACTCAGATAATGCAATGCTGTAGCTGCAATTTCTGCTGTATCTGAGCACCTCTCTGTCACGTTGGGGTTTATCTTCACAACTTCCTCTGCAGAAAGAAGTCTCTTTGTACTCTGGTAATACACAGGGGCTCTGAGATTCAGAGCACTCTTGGCGGTGCAGCTTTCTGGCTGTACCTGCCGTAACAGCCTCTGTCAGGCACCACTCATACGTACACACAGGAGAGCACCACGTCAGTGTTGTTGAGATGTCCTGTTATGCTGCTGCACTTCTGTGCTCAGCCTGTTCTTTTGGGCAAAAATGCAGACTTGTCAGTCCCTTCTTACTGAAAGACTTGCTTCTAGACTTGTGGTTCAGAGCAGCTGAGGGAACTCGGGATGTTTAGCCACAAGAAAAGGAGGCTGAGGGAGAGCTCTCTGCAACTACCTAAAAGGAGGTTGTAAGCAGGTGGATGTTGGTTCAAGTAAACAGGTGATAAAAAAAGGAAATTGCCCCAGGCTCTGTCAGAGGAGGTTTAGACTGGATTTTAGGAACAATTTCTTTACCAAAAGGGTTGTCAGGCACTGGCACAGGCTGCCCAGGGCCGTGGAGTCACCATCCATGGAAGCATTTAAAATACTTGTAGATGTGGTGCTTAGGGACACGTTTAGTGGTGGACTTTGCAATGCTAGGTTAATGCTTGGACTTGATGATTTTAAGGGTCTTCAATAACCCAAATGATTCTATGGTTCTATTATTCTGAAGGCTCTCTGTGCTTTCCCTCTCCCCAGATCTGCCCCAGTGTGCAGCAGTCATGGAGCTGGAGAGGGGCCAGCATCCTGGGGCAGGTGGCTAACAGCAGGCACCTTGGTGCTCGTTCCCATGAGATACCACCCAGCAAACAGCTGTTCAGTGACTTTGAGGCAGTGAAGGGCAAAAACATTGTGGACTTGTTACAGTCTTCTCTGAGACACTGAAGGCTAAGCCAGCCTGGTAGACCAGAAGCAGCTCAACAGTCAGCAGTAGGGTGTGAAAAAGGGCTGTTAATCGCTGGCCAGAGGCATTTACAGAGAGTGGGAAAGGAAGCTGGCAGGATTTGTACCCTGAAAGTGAGAAGGAAGGGTAGAGTGTAAGCAGCATGACAAGAGTGTTGCTGTCTCCAAGGGTTCAGATGATCAGAGAAGAGTGCATGCAGGTGTGAACAGATGGATGCAAATATACTTTTGATATACATACACAAAGAAGTATTCCAAGGGGAATTTTCCAAATCACTCAGGAGACTTAAAAGCAATCCTGAAACATTGCTAGCTAACTTTTTTGCCATCTCCCTGTGGTTCTGCACTAGTGATCTGTCATCATAACAGGGCAGTTTAGCCACCAGGAGCTGGGGTATTTGGATGCTGTAAAAGCAGCCACACTTTAAATGAGCTAGCTTATATGTTTTTGTTAAGATACCTTTGCATAATCAGAGCAGTTTAATTTACACTACATCCACTTAATCACACAGTGTTATTGACATGTGGACTTCTAATCCCAGCAAGTACTACCTGTATCCTGTTTAGTTCTATTTCAACAAATCTTTATTCCTTTAGAAGTAGCTCAGCTGTCACTGTGATTAGGTTGATGAAAGTGTCAGGGCACCAGTAAGTGGACAATCATACTCCTTCAGTGCCTGAGGCAAGGCAAAATTGACTGTACAGAGTTTTGGGATCTGGGTCTCTGTGCGTGCAGGGGCAGACGAGCCCGTGGGAGGGCAGTGCTGCTCTGCCATAAACACAGGCTTTGGATAGCCACCTCCTGCAGCTGCACGCTCCTGTCTCTAATTCGGTGTACTTTAGGTGTGAAGTGTTTCATGTCAGGTGAGCAAGTTCGGTACCGCTGGATGGAAGTATGAGGCTTTTTGACCCTTTCCAGCTCAGGGGTGAGAAGTGTTCAGTGTCAGATTGTTTTCTTCCACTGCAGCAAGGTGGGAGCAGTGTCCTCCTGAGGGGCTGTGGGGCCAGTATCAGTTTAACTGGGTCTTTTGGCTGCCTCTTCACCATGATTGCCACGGTGGGTAAAGTACAGTGCATCAGATAGGAAGGGCCCACAGACCATGTTACATGTGACACAGAATTTTCACTCACATGCAGATGGCAGGAGGGGGATTTCAGTGGAATGTCACAGCCAGGAACATGGTCTTCTGCTGGAACAGATGCTGTTGAGGAAGCTGCACAAGTGGGCTCTTGCAAAGTGCTAAGGGTGGGAAAGCACTGCAGCATGCTGACTTCATAGATACCCAAGTTTCCCCAACAGGAGGTGCTGGTGATTACCATGACTAATAGCTCAGTCTGATTTGTGAAAGAGAAGATCTTAGGAAATCCTTGGATGCAGAGGGCTGAAGTTTTTCTCCTCAGTATCGGATAACACAGTTGCATTAAGCTAGATCGTGTGATCATTATCCTAAAAGGATGGAGTGCTTACCAAAGGATGCTGTTACTTTCCTTCTTATAGATGACACTGTAAAGAATCTTCTGGCCAAGGCAGTCCTGTTCCTTTCTCACCCAAATGATTCATCTCCATGAAGGCCAGTGGCAGTTTTTACCTAGCTGGATTCCCTGTCAATTTTGTCAGCCTTTTTTTCACCTTCTTTTTATTTGTGTCCTACCAATAGAAGTTGAAATGAAAAGGGGTGAGATTATTCTAGCATATGCAATTTGGGGTTTACAGAATGGTTGATGGTGTTCCTGGATGTTTTCTGAACATGGCTATGAAGATGGACGAATGGAGTAATGAGTATTTTAGCTCTCAGGACAGTATTTGCATAGGAGTTGCAAGCTGTGGGAAAGATATGGCTGCAGGTCACATTTATACCCTTGCTCCTCATAGAGAAAGAGAGCCTTGAGGCTGCTCTAACTTGTTTCTAACTACAGCTGCACCTGTATGACTACAGCATCAGCCAGGGATGTCAGGATGCAGCAGAAACACAATCTTACATCTTTCCCCTCTATGCTACTCGCTAATTAAATCAGTGTTAAACTGAACAGTTGCTGTAGAGCTGTACAGAGGCAGACACCAAAGGTCTGTCTGTAACTTCTCAGGAGGAAACAAGAGCAAGTTTCTAGCAGCAGCATCTAGCAAGAGCCAGTTGATAGAGACGTTTTGTTAAATTGCAGCCAGCAGATTACATCTGTGAAAGCTCTGCCATCACAGACTTCTTCTAGTTGGGATCAATGTCAGGTCTCTATCCAAACCTTTCCAGGGCAATTGGAGATGGAAGTCACTGCTGTTCACTAGTCTCAGTCCAGCTTTTATGTTGTCTTCCTACACTGTTTGCTGCCCAGCAGGAAGCTCCTATTAACTGTATCTGTACTGCATGTGCATAACTGCTGCTGTCCCCAGGTCTTGTGGGCCCTTGGCCACCCGGGTTGCTCAGGTGGTAGTTCTCCCCTGTACCCCTATTCTCTGCCAGGAGGATGGCCAGCAGGAAAAAAGAGCAGAGAGCAGGTATGACAAGTGCCAGCCAAGGGCATTAGAGAGGGAAAAGGTTTTGTTAAGCTGACAAAGCAAGACTTGTTTTGTAGAGCAAGAAGACCTGAAAGGATGCAGACACAAAGCAGGGAAGTTACACTGAACTAAACCAGGATGTGCTTGCAGAGATTAATAGCTGCTTCCTGACCCATATTTCGGTATGTCTTCTGCTTGCAAAAGTTAGCAAACATACCACTGATGTTCTGGAAAGGCCTCTTTTACTCCTTCTGACTCATGTTCATTTTTCCCCTGCATTTCAAGGCACAGGGTCAATTGAGAAGGTGTCTCAAATCTACATTAATGAGCTCAAACACAATTCAAGGCACAATCCAAAATTGGCACCAATCAGAGGCCAGGTCGTGTGCTCCTAGTAACCTACTGCTTTATGTATCAGTGTATTAGCTTCCTCGCTTATATGGCAAAATCCATGCTGCAAATGAGATTGATTTTCTGTTTCAGGAGTGTGGTCCTCCAGACATTTCAAAAGAGGAAGAAGGAACACCACTCATCTCAGAAGACTGCAGTAAAACTCTGAAAAGAACTATATCCACTTACCAGCTCTGCCATGGCAAGAATGACCTCAGGTATTGTTATTTAATTTCCCTGTGACTTAGCTCTCAATGTGTAAAGGGTGATCACTGTCTTTGACTTGCAAGGTTGTTCCGAGATGTTTTCATCCTCTAGAGGTGAATCAAAGGAGCACCTATGAAAAATTTCTTTTATTACAAGAGATGCAGTTACTGGTGAAATGTTGAAAGCAGAAAGGTAAAATCATTAAAATCTCAACACTGCCAAGCCCTCAGGAAACAGGTGGAATCAGTCGTGTGTGGAGTTTCTTTTAATCAAAGTCTCATGCTCTAAGCAGTGAGGAGTTCCATATGTCCTCTACTTGTGATAAACCTTTAGCACCAGGACATTTTCCCAAGTGGAGAGGGTTGGGTGGGTGACCAACAGGGAAGTTGGTCATTTCATACCTCAGCTGAATAACATGGTTTCTTGTCACAAAAGGGGCAGCACTGATGTGGGGTGGCTCTCAATGGGTACCTGAGAGTTCCTGAGACTGCTGACACGTGCACAGGTACATGAGCATGCAGGCACTGTAAAACACCTGCACAGTCTTAGGGTAATAGTTTCCTTTTATTGTTCTCTAGTTTGCTCATAGTCTGAAAATGAGTCTAACATTTCTCAGCCTTGTATCCAGAACACTTGTGTGCTGTGGTTGAAAAAGGCTGTATCATTCATTACTCATACAGGTATGTATCATCACAGTTCACTGATAGAATGCTGTCTTTTGCAGGGACCACCTGTGACCTCTTGTCCACATTTCACTGTTTAAGTGACCAGTGTGCCCCTGATCCTGTGATACTTCAGGCTGCCCCAGAACTTGTCCCCTTGCTGCTGGCATTTGAAGATGGATACAGTCTGGGAGCTCTCAGAATTTGTGCTGCATGCTCCTAAATGGCTCTGAAGGATCTCAGGATGGATGTTGATCCTAGCTTTCAGCTCAGCCCATCTCTCCATAACCAGGAGGATGCCCACAGACAGAAGGTAGGAGCTACTGGCTCATGCTATGTCCCAGCCTGCTCTGCCTCGCGGGGGTGTGGGGAGGGGAGGGGAAGGGAAGCTGCTCCCGTCCCGCCTTCCCAGCAGCATCTCCCGGGCACAGCTGCTGGGTAAGGGGGGACAGCAGACCCAGGTTTTGCTTCGAGAACTTAATCTGCACTGTCGCCCCTCATTACTGCCACTCAGTGCCATCGTGTCCAGCCATGAAGGGTCACCAGGTGACATCAGAGTGGCTGGGCAGGGGGTATATAATGGCCTGGCAAGCACCAAGCCATATGGGGAGGCTAAAAAGAGAACAGCTCCATCCCAAAGGATGCTCCCAGCGGCGGGTGGGATGGGGCTGGAGGCGACTGGGTTCACACTCGGTTTTCCCGAAGGTCACTCTGCAATACGGTAACCCCAGCTCGCCTGTCAGCGCCCATCACCGCAGCTCTCCTCACCGGGCGGGGGAGGGAGGAGGTTTGTTTAGAAGCATTAGCGTGCCCCTCCCCCGGCCCCATTAGCGGCCCTTATTAAACCAACACAGACAAAGAGCAAAGATGCCCTCGTTAATGGAGAGTCTCCGATAATTACTCTGCTCTGCCGCTCCTTTTGGGGCCTGAATGGCCTTTGAATAATGTTTCTCTTGCTGCGGTTGCAGACAATGCCCTGGCAGACGGCTTTGAGCGGTGCCAATCCCATTAGCAGAAGAATAGCAGAGCTCTGGCTGTGCGGGGGGTGCTGTGTGGGGGTGCATGGGGTGGGGAGGGGGCTGTGGGGTGCTGTGCGGGACTGTGCTTGCCAGGAGAGCAGGGGCTGGCAGGGGGACAGAGTTACACTGCCCAGGGATTCGCTGCCCTCTCTTGCTCTCCACGGTCCGGGAAAGCAAAGGGGGAAAGTGCTGGCCAGCACTCCATCTGGGAAGCCTTCTCCCTCGGGAAGCAGTGCCCGAGCCAGGGGCTTGAGAGAACATGGCTGCCCCTCGGCACGGAGGTGGGGGCTGAGATGGGCACATCTGCTCCCAAAAAAGGAAGAGGAGGGAGAGCTGGGAGGCAGGAGCCTTGCAGGATGAAGGTAGTGCCTCTTCCAGCCTGTCCTCATGTTTTCCAGGCACAGCTCTCTCTCACGGAGCTTGGAAATGGCTATACCATCCAGTTTTGGGGCAGTTAATTTTGTGCTGCACACTCTAAGCAGGAAGCTAATTAGTGTGTTCAATAGGCAGCTGTTAACCAAACTTGGAGGAGTTGGAACAACTCTACCCGAGTCTTTGTTTTTGATCTCCCCTTCATGAGAAGTGAAAATAGTGTATAGTTGGGCTGGCTGCAGTGTTTAATTTAATCATCTGATGCTATTTATTTTCACAAACATGAACTCAAGGAATAATTATCAGAAAGGTTTCATCTTGTGCTGAACGTGCCTGTTAACGGCCTTCCTGTGAGATAATAGCTTCTGTGTAGGGAGTCAGTAATTAAAATGTGTGAAAAAAAGGCCTTGTCAGAGGCAGCAGGGAAAGACTGAGGGTCTCTTGCTCTGCTGGTGTGAGCTGGTGAGTCTGTCAGTGGCCTCAGTAAGTGGGCATTGGGCCTTCCACATTATGCCAGTAAAGGGTGTGCCCAAGGGTTTTTGAGAGTTCCCTGATTGGAAAAAGATATTTGGATTCTTATCAACTGCTGCCAGCCTCTGGAGTATGTGGTACAATGATCTGGTATTTAGAAGATGATTTTGCAGTACACATATAATGTGTTTAGATCTTTGGCTTTCGGTGGTAACTCGCTGGACTTCAGAACCATAATCTAAAAGCTAAGAAAGAACTGACATCTGAAGTAGAAGTAAGATGACTTCCTTTCTGTCTTCATTGCGTGGACACATAGGGCACAATTTATTTACTTTTGCGGTAACAGCATCAATGACTTAATGCACTCTGTTCAGTTTTGGGCTGTGTATTGATGGTTGATGACCCGCAGGGACAAAGCTGGAAGTAAAGCTGTGGTAGAAGTTCTGTTGGATAGTCACCACAGTCTCCTTATCCAGTATATTCAGCTTGAAACCACTCATGGTTTCATGTTGGATACAGTTAAGAAATTAAAACTGCAAAATCTGGAACTTGCATACTTATAGTAATAACAGTAAAAAAAAATCCCAAGGTTAATGTTTCTTCAGAATGAGAGTGTGTTATCTTGTAGCTTTGAAGGATATGGACCACTTCTCAGAAAAAGACCTGAGTATGAGTGTAATGTTAAATACAGGCTATTTCTCTTCAACACAGCAGTGAAGTCAGAACAGAGGAGGGTGAGGTTTTTACCCTTCTCATGGAAGTGCCTGCCTGCTCTCATCCCCTGACGTTTATGTCCCCACGGGTGATGGGCCTGTGTTCCTGTGCCTCCCACACGAGGAAAGGGAGCTCCCAGTTCATAGTTGGCAGAGAGGCAAGGTCCTGAAGCACCATACTCTCTCCTGATCAGCCCTAGAGATAAATGTCTTGGTAACATTGGAGAAAAAGGCTGGAAAGTGATAAATAACAGAGCAGGTGATGATACTGTCTCGTCCACTGAGGGATCACTATGCTTACAGTTGAATTAGAATGAAAAGATCAATCTTTGTTACCCAGTGAAGAAGTCATTCATCTTAAGGAGCAGGACTTCAAATGCATGGTGTTCTAGTAATACATTACTTGTAAAGGCCAAGATTAATTACATTTCTGCCAGATAAACTGGTATTTTTTGTGTCAAAGGCTCCCGTTCATCCTTGCTGTCACTGGAGTGAGAGAACCCATATGAACACAACTTTGTTGAGTCAGTCACATTTTATGGTGTGTACTAAATGGTTCACCTGTGAGAAAGAGAAGAAAAGCTGCTGATGGAAGCTAACCTCATCCCTGCCTTTTGTTCTGGATGTTGTATCCTCTTCATGGACACAGTTCAGTGCCACTTACTCCTGCAGTTTCACATTGGCACAGAGGTGGTCTCTGCTGCTTGGCACTAGGGCTGCACAGTCAGTAGAACAGCCCTGCACTCCTGGTTTTCAGTGTGTGCACCCAGCCCCTCACAGCTGGTCAATGTACACCAAACATCAAAATCCAGGTACGATATCCAGTCCACCCATGGATATTTGTTACAGAAGTTAGTTTTTGTGGGATGTGTACTTTGTGGGTGGGGTGCCATGTTAGATACCAGTGGAATAAGCGATTTGTAATTGCCTTGGAACTCGTTTTCTTTGGTAACACGTTGCACCAGAGCACTTTTTGCTGCCCCGTGGCAGTGTGAATTCACAGGCTGTGCTGTGCCTCACTGCCCGTGTGCACAGGTCACTGTGCTTGCACTGGGGATTCCTGAAAAACCGTGTAGTACTTTGCCTTTTCTACTTCTTTAGAGCTCACGTAGCAGCTCCTTGAGAATCTCAGCAGCCGAGCACCTGGCAAGGACCAGTGTTACTCCGGGGTTTGTCTGGGAAGCCCGAGGCTTTCCCCCTTACCCCTTCCGAAGGGCTCACGGGAGGCTGGCAGGTGGCCGGGACCGGCGGTGTCCGCCCAGCGGGCGCAGGGCCGAGGTTCCCCGCCGCCGCCCGGGCAGCTCTGCCCGGCTTCCCCCAGCGCCGGGGCCGGGCCGGGCGGCGGCGGCAGGAACCTTGGTGCTGCGGAGCCGTTTCCCGCGGCGGCCGGGAGGGCTTTGCGGCAGGACGCGGCCCCGCCGCCCGGCAGCAGCGCGGCGGCGAGGAGGGGCCGGGTCGGGCCGGGCCGGGCCTGCGCGCCGGCGGCTCGGCTGCGCGGGGAGCCGGGCGCCGGGAGCCCCTCCTGGGAGCACGGGCAGAGCGCGGCCCCGGGCGGCAGGTAAATACCCGCTTGGGTCCGGGGACGGTGCGGGGCTCGGTGGGTCCGCGAGGTCCCCAGCCCAGGGACCCGCAGGGCTGGCCACACCGCCGGCTCGCTGAGCGTGGGGAGGGCGGTGTGCGAGGGGCCGGGCGTGGCCGTGTTTGCATTTACAGCACAGACGTGCCCGTGTCCGGTGCCTTCCCCTGCCCACGGAAGGGCCCTGGCCTGTGGTTTTCCCTGCTGGATATCCCATCAGGAATTCGGGCTGCTCCCCCCTCAGCATCATTACACCCAGTGTGTGTGGGCATAGTGTGCAGGCATCACTCTCTGTCTTAGTGGACAGAGTATGACGTGATGCTGCAGTCTTCCTAGTTTGCAGAAAACTGCTTCTTTTGTGGAGAAAGTACCCACGTACATCCAGTGGAATGAACCCTTATGGAATCAGACAGGCCCAACAGGAAAGGTTCTGTTCTGTGGGAGCATGTGGTGGCTGGGACATCAGCAGAAGTGCTAGGATGAGTGGCCTTGCAAGGCAAGATAGGGGAAGAAAGTCCAGGTTACATTTGTGTAAGGAGTGAGGACCTGCTCCTGACCAGTTATCTCTTCTGCAAGTACACTCTTACAGCCATGGTCCTCCATAGACTGGCAGGCAAATTAATTTTAGGCACTGCATGATCCCACTGAGTGACTACAGAAAGATGCAGTGCATGACTGAACTGAACTTCAGCATAACCAGTAATCCTTTCTGTTTGCCTCAGCCATATGAGTAATGTGGCCACTATAAACCTGTGATACTACAGCCTTTGCTGGTGTTGTAAATGCACATTAATTATCTGACTGCTGTGCATTCATGGTTGAAAGCTGTGTCTGTGCTGGACAGACATACAGAAATGGATGTTTTTCAGCTGCTGCAGTCCCTGTGTCCAGCAGTTTTTGCTAAGGACAATGCACCATATTCCTTCACCTTTTATTCAGTAAGGCTAGTTCCCAGAAGCCTGCATGAGCTGTTAGGTTTCTGCTTCACATAACAAATACCCACCTGGAGTTCCCAGTAGCTTTGTCAGTCTTTAATAGTTGGGGCTGATGCTCCTCTCTTATATTCCTATTTATTCATTGACTTGTGTTTCTGTGAAACAATACATAGGGCAGTATGTTTTATAGTAATTTTAAAAATGGTTCATCCTATTGCTTGCCTTTTTTGCCTCTTCAAGGAACTGATTTGCACTGTTTTCCCTCCTGGAGCAGATTCTGATGGAGCTGTTTACCCCCATGTGAACATTTGCTTTCATTTGGCACCAAATCCTTGCAGAAGTCTGTACTAAAATTTTTGTTGAGTGCTGCTGTCAGACAATGCCAAATTGTGCTTATGGAGGATATGTGGTTGCAGAATTCCAGCATTAGGGAGAATTACTGGTACTTTTACTTGAGGAGGTTCTTGGCAGTGTAGGAAGGGGTGAACCTGCCACCTTTCAGGTGGTTATCTTTCACATCCTTACTGAGCAGGGCAAACAGACTGGTTTGGAAGGTATGCCTGGTGAAGTTTGGGAACTGAGTGATGCAGGGGCCTGTCATCTTCTCATGACCTTGTGATTCAGCATCTTACTGGATGTGAGGTCAGTTTGTAGTTAAGTATCCATCATCACACTTGGCTGCACAACACTGGGTGACTCGAGTCTCTCAGGATTCAGAGACACATGCAGCCACATGAAGCCTCCAGCATTTAAAAATGAACCCGTTAAATGTAAGTGTCAATTTTTTCCCTTTGCTTTCCACCTTTCCTCATGATTTACAACCTACATTAACTAGCACGTTGCAGGCTCTTCTGGAGCAATGGTGCTCCAGTCCCTGGAGTGAGAGCAAGGCTCTGCTCTGCTGTGTTCACCCTTGTGAAGCAGCATCTTTATATGGGTCATTCTTACTTTAAAGACATGCCATAGGAGGGGGCAGAATAAGTAGAGAGGTTTCACTTCATGACATCCTTTAGCCTGTTCCTGGATTTCCCAAGCCCCCAGGTACCCGAGAACAATGCACTGTGCTGGGGTTGCTGGCACAAATGAGCTTCAAGAGTCCATGATGCTCTGAGGTGACAAGGCATATGTGCCCAGGAGGACTTGATTTCTCACTGCTGTCACCTGGCACAGTTACACAGCCTTGCTGAGTCTGTTTACACACTGTTGTGATTTCAGACCACTCCAGATGTGTTTTGATGAGCCTCTGGTTGCAGTCCTGGTTTTATCTTCAGTGTCCTGCTCTATTTACTGTTGAAACTGATCCTAGTCCTGCTTCACTGTGACGCTAGTGAAGTGCATCCTTGCAAAGAGATAAGGAGTGAAAGATGCCAGTGTTAAAGGCTTGAAGTTTCCAGTTACAGATGTGATTGTTTATTGGTTTTGGAAATTATTTACTTGGTGTGTGTTTGCAGAAACCATGCACTGAACTGCTGCTCTGCTAGGGGAGGGTGAGTTGCTTCTTTGGAACACACCTGTGTGGTGGCTGGCCACAACCGAAGCAGGAATGGGAGGGGGATTTTGTGCTCCCTCCATGGGTGGCTGCTGGCATCCTTCCTCCCTCCTGGCTTGCTATAAGAAAGGGTGCCTTTTTATGTGACTTTAAAGTGAGGCAGATAGATGGTTCTCGATTAAAAAAAAAAAAAAAAAAAAAAAAAAAAGCCCAAAATTTAAATTGAAGTATTATGTGTGTTTGATGGTGCTTAATAGATGTGTTTTCCTGCTAAGTGCAAATCTTCATGGGTCCTGGTAGCAGTTCAGCAGCATTCACAAGCTAATGAGCTGTTAATTATCAGCCCTGCCCAGGCTAATTAGTTATGTTTAGAGTGTTTTAATCTAGGCAGAGTTCTGAGCTAATGCATCTTTTCTATGTCTAGGACTTGAGGTGCTGTGGTCAGAATTGGGATGCAGGCCCCTGACTTGGGACTGTTGTGCCTGCACATGTCTTGTGATTTCTCTTGGCAGCTGTGAGACTGTTCTCCTGCTAGCACAAATGCTTCCCAAGGCATTCCAGGCCCCAGGAACTTGCATGCATTTGACTCATTTCCCCAATTTAAACACACCTACTGTGCACTTCCCCGAGCATGGCAGTACACCGGATGGGGCTTCAAGAGAAGTCAGAAGGCAGCAGCTTGGTGCAGCAGAAGTCAGCAGTGAGATAGCCCCTCATTGCAACCTGCACGTGCAGTGCTCTGCAGCAGCCAAAGAGCATCGATGGATTAGGCAATGTCACAGACAGGCAGCTGTCACAGTTCTGTAAATGCAGACAGGTAGACAAAGTAGCTGCTGTAAAAGTGATGTTGGTCTCCTAAAATTGACAGTGCAAGCCATCTGGGAGAAAAAGGCAAAGCTGTTTGAGGCTGGTTGGCCTATTTTACTAATGCTGCTTTTCTCAGCTTTTTCTTGCAGCCCCCTGGGAACCTGTACTAAGCATTCCCTAGGTGGCTGCATTTGTAGTATTTAGCCAGGACCACCTCTCTGTGCAGCTTTCTAAAGCCTGGCTAATAAATCGATCTCTTTGGTTCCCCTTTATCTGGTGCTTCATCCTGCTCTCGGCAGGTTCCAGTTCAAGGAGTGATAATACACAGAGTTCACACACAGGGAACAGCAGGAACCCCAAAGGCTTCTTCTTCATACACAATAATGTTGGTGTCAAATGAAGGAGAAAGTGACATCAAGGGGACTGTGGAAGGAGTGATACGATTAAACATATTTATCTGGGAAGAGGCCCTTACTTATGTGATGCTCTGCTTTGCTTCACAGGTTCTCTCCATCACCATGAGCTGACTGCATAGAGGGGCTGTATCCTACCTGGTCAGTGGATGTTAAGTCTCCCATCTGAAGGCAGGTCACTTTGGTTCCTTTCTGCCACTTAGCATTGTGGTTGGTGAAGGTATTTGCCTCACCATCTCGAAGGTAATGGTGTGCCAAAGACAGACGTGAAGCAGCTCCTGCCCTGCACATTGATGTGGTATCTTCTTAAGACTTTGCACTGCCTCGGGCCCATTGGCAGCACAGGGCATGGAGGCTCTTGAGGTTGATGACATTAGCCCTGCCTTGGAAGTGACTGAAGACTTTTTCCATAGTTTTGATACTAAGGTTGAAAAGATTGTGCAGCCCTCTGAGGTGTACAGAGTACAGGAAGTCCCCGAACTGGTTGGGCACGAGGTATTTGGGCAGATAACAGAGAGCAGGAACCTGAGGAATGTTGCCTCCTTTGCCAAAAGTAGCCTCCTCTGGGATCGCTGCAAAAATGGCCTCTTGGAAACCAAAGCTCAGCCAGCATTCCCTGCCAAAGAGCAGCATGTGGTGCAGAGGGGAACAGCTGCTGACAGCCTGGCCTGGGCAGGGGAAGGGCAGACTGCTGCTTTTAACATCATCAGTATCTGCCAGCGGAGGAGAGACAGGCCTCGCTCCGTGAGTGACATCCTGGTGCACAACGAGGAGGCCTCCACCTTCAAGCCAGGACACAACAGGTCACGCTCTGACATCAGCCATGTCAACTGGGGGGTGGTCTACACAGGCACCTCCCTGCAGCAGCCACCTGCACCCAGTGGAGACAGTAACTACGCCCTGCTCTCTTACCTGGCCTTAGCCAAGGGAGAGGACATCCAAGGAAACACAGGTTTGTGCTGATGCTTTCTTGTTGCTGTTGATACAAGGCTATTTGTGTTTAATACTTGCCTTGAATGAGGAGCTGCATGCTTAGAAAACCCTGCACAGCTGTTCCCCCCGAAAAAAGTGAGGTAACTCTTAGGATTGCAGAAATCTGTTGTCATCGATATAGCTGTTAATTTGCCTGCCTAAGGATCAGTGTCTAAAACAATCTTGATTTCTGTTTCAAAACCTTACATGGTTTGAAGAACTTGGTTTACTTCTTGCTCGTGTTTTGTTCCGTTACAACTCAGGAAAAATAATTTATTATATATTTCTTATAGTTTCCTTTACTGCTTTTCCCAAACTAAAACCCACTCAATGCTAAAATGATCGGGAGAATGACAAATCCAAACAAAGGAAGTTTTCATTAAAGTTAGAGTGCCCGTTTGAAAAGAGGGTATACAAAGTTTTACTGTGAGGCCAGAGATCTCTGGTCTCTTACCTTAAGAAATGCTGGCTATGCAGTCCATAAACAATTAACAAAAACTCAAACATGCAATTTGTGCTTGTCTGTATGAAGGCATCTCTGCCAGCTTTGTGTGGGGTACAGGAAGCCTTGTTATCAGATGGAGGCAGCCATCTCCAGTGCCATAGGAAGGGCTATTTCAGAAACTGGTACTTTTTTCCCTTTCCTTTCTCAAGCACTGCACTGGAAGGTGGTGTGCTCTGGCCTTTGGAAGCACTGAACCACTCTCTTCATCTCCATGATTTATTTTGTAGTTGCCAGAAGTGGGCTGGACACTTAATGATGGAAAAGTGAAGTAGATAGTGCCACAAAGGTTTTATAATCTAATTAAGGGCAGGACATGACAAAGGAATTCAAAAATCAAAGCATTGTGAAAGTGTGTGTGTGTGTGGTGGAATAGTTCCAGCTATCAACAGGTAGCCCATTTGGGATTAATGGTTGTACTTGTAGATGTATCAATATATAAATAAATACAATACGTAAGTAAATATATATATATACACACACAAACTGGTAGGTTATTGTGTTACATTGTGACATAGTTGCAGCATGGCAAAGAAGTCTTGGTTTACCAAGGCAAGTGTAGCTGCTGTCACTTTTGTTTAGGGAGATTTCCCCGAGTGGGGTCCTTGTTCTGTGTCCTTCCTGTGAAAGGGGTGGGGAAGAGGAACAGACACAAAGGCCTAGGGACAGCTCTCAGTTTCTGTCACCTGTGTCCTGGCCATCTGATGTATTTACCTCAGCATGTAACACTTTCACATGCCCACAGAAGCATTATTAACACCTAGCCATTAAAGGCCAGTACATGTCCCTGATAGCATTTTAAGCTTAATCGTTTTGACTCAATTTCCCCTCACAGCCCTCAGGAAAAAAAAAAAAAAAAAAGGTGTCCTGTTTTTTGTACTGTTTATAATAAGAAATACCTAAGCCATTCTGTATTTAAAGACTTACTCGCACACCTACTCAGTGAGTCTGATTTCAGACTGATAGTCTTTATTGTGATGATTTCATATTAAACAGTTTGTAGCTGTGAGTTAGAACTGTGAAGAGCTGGCAGCAATAAGGTAGTTTTGTCAAGCATACCAATATTCTTAAGAAAAACAGAAATGGACATACTTCCTCTAAGGAAAACTCTTGGTTTTATACTATCTGCAGTAGTGCTTGGTGTCTCCTAGCCCATCTGCTGATGAGTTTTTCTCTGGTACCAAGAGCAAGTCCCACTGCTGTGCTCAGTGTTGCCAGAAGGGTAAGTCTCTTCAAAATGGCTTTTCACAGAAGGGACAGTGGTTAAGTTCTAGCACCTTGAAGGTGACCCTGCTGCTCTGCAGGAATTAAAAGGCAGCCATGGGATTTTTTCCCTCTTTGTTTATGAAAGAGCCTGCCATAGAGTTTAGTGATACTGTGAGCTGAAAAGAGAAAAGTAAAAGCAAGAAACTGTGTTAAAGGTGCCTGTGTTTGGGACTGGTAATTGTTCTCCACAAGAAACCAAAAGCCATTTTTTTAAGGTTGGCTAAAAGCTGCAGTGGTCAAAGGAGTCACAGTGGCTGCCACAACCTGTGGAGACACCTCTTTCCAGGACTTTAATACAGATTAAATGAATGCATATGAGATAGTGAGAGCAACTTCAGGCACTCCTGTCAGAAATCCGGTCAGGGATTTCCTTCTGGAACCTGCAGAGGTCCCCCAGTCCTTCCAGTCTGGCCAAGCAGCTGCAGAGATTAACTCTTCTCAATTTTTTTACCCTTATCTTCATAGTATATTTATTACTATGAGCTTGTCTGTTCTGCTGCTTGCTTTCTCATAATACACATAAAATGATCCTGGATCCTTTCCATGTGCTGTGAAAGAAAAGGATCTGAGAAGGAGCTGTGCCTTTGGGGCAGTATGTCTGTAAGCCTGCTGGCAGAACAGCTAATGTGGTAGGAGTGGGCTCTGTGTGTGCTGTGGAGCAGCGTAGAGCTAGCAAAGAAGGAAGTTGTAAGCAGATTCAAGACAGGCTTTTGTATTTCTGGGCACGTGGCCTGGAAAACAAAGGGAGAGTGCTGCTCTGTAGTGTCCAGCAAAAACTGGCTTAAAACCCAGTGTGTGAGCAGTTTCTTTGCTTGTCCTGTGGATGTTTTCATTCAAACCCAGGCACTCCCAATGTTGTGGGTGCTGTGGGTACCTTCCCCAGGGAGCTGTTCTGTTTGCTTGCTTTGCCTGTGAACCCAGGAGCTCCAGAGCCATCGCTGCCCTCAGCACCTGCACGCTGGCAGGCTGATGCCTTCTGCCCCTCACCAGCAAGCAGCTATGGAGGTGCTCAGCCAGCCCAACTGATTTTGGCAGGATGCTCTCTCAGGAAGCTGAGCCTGTGGAGTGTTAGCAGCATGGTGACATGGCAAAATACACCCATGAGAGCAGGTTGACAGCCTTAAATCTGGTCAACAGGCCAGAACTCTACTGTGCCTGAATGAAGCCAAGATTTTGCTTCCTTTCAACTGACAGTTTTTTAAAAATACCCACTGCACACTTGATATCTTTTTATCTGTCTAGAAGCCTAGCTGTCATTTGGGAAAATTGGAAAGAATGATCTTGTATTCAGATGTTTGTGCAGGAAATATTTGGAGAGAGGTTTGCCTCCCTTCATAAGGCAATTGTATGTATTATGTAGTTCTGTAGTGTGTATCTGTGGAGGTGAGACATCTACATTTGAATACCTGAGCAGCATACCACTGATTCACAGGTTGGGGTCTGAGGGTGATCCTGCATCTTACCAAGGAGGTTTCTAGCCTGACCCAGTTTGAGAGCATTTTAGGTCCTAAAGGTGTCTGCAAAGTTCTACAGAAATCAGAGAAGAGAACTGACTGTTGACAAAGGTTCTCTAACTTATGCTAATCTCTTACTGAGCGTTAGAGAACCCAGAGAGGAGTGCCATCTCAAAACACCAGTCCCTCAGAAATTAGGCATTCTGCTTCTTAGCTTTTCTGAGTTCTTTGGTATTACTGTAATAAAAAAAGCTTCAGTGGTGAAAAACAGGGCAATTTTTCCTGCTGTACCAACAGGGATGCATGCAGCCAGTTGCTAGGAACATGGGTCTTCCGGACATGCTGAGACCTTTGGGTTCCCTCTCCTGTGGTGCTGGTTTCACCAGGTGTCCCCACATTGGAGAGGAGTAGGTGTGTGCTGGTTGCAGGGTTCCTAGCCAGGATGAGTGGGCAATTCCCAAAGGGCATGAGATACTGGAGAACGTAACTGCTCTGTCCTCAGCTGCTGAGTCTCTTTTTCCCTCTGCTTTCTTCACTCTCTCCCCTTGAAATTATAACTCCAAATGGCTCAGTTGTGAGCCATCTACTGGATGATTTTCCTTCTTTCTGTTCCTCAGTTTACTCTCCCTGTCTCTGTAGGTAGGAAAAGATGCAGTTCATGTTTAGAAGGTGGACAGAAAGGTGTCAGCTTTTGCTGCCTGAGTGGAAAGGCATTATCTGGCACACTGCATCTTGAAGAGAGAAATCAGCAGAGTTGCAGTGTGCGACTGGGTTTGTAGCATATGGATTCAACCTGTCTGCCAGCATCTATTGCCCTGACCTGAACAGTATGAGGCATTTCAGTTTTAATCAAGTTGGCTGCTGGTTCTGTGCCAGTTGGAGGGAGCATCAGGGGGGCTGATCCATGGGAGCTTGAAGGGAAGGAGCGAGGTGAAGGAGGGAGAGGGGGTGGCTCTCTGAAATGCAGGGAGAGGTAGCCTTTCTCTAACTCAACAAAAGAGAAGCAAAGCGGTGTGCAGGATGAAGGGAGGGGTGGCTGGGGGAAGGCTATGAGTTGTCTTATTATGGAGAAGCTTGAACTGTCATCTGTACTTGATGGAAGTGAGAGGGATTGCAGTTGGAGCTGCAGAAGTGCTGCCTCCCTGATTGGATTAATAGAAAGGGAAGATGACTCTAGAATGGCTGCCCATTATCTGCACTACAAAGGGATTAGTGTGGGTTTCAGAGAAATTAATGGCTTTTGAGTTAGTGCAGAAATACTAATGAATGTCAGGGCCAGAGATGTACAGTGAACAAAATTTGTTCTCTTTTTATTGTGTGTGTTTGTGTGTGCATGTATCCATCCATTTGGGATATGAAAGTGGTTTTCTCCACCATTTTGAGTTTTAGATGAAGCTTTCATATT
This sequence comes from Phaethornis superciliosus, assembly GCA_023637945.1. Lineage (NCBI taxonomy): Eukaryota > Metazoa > Chordata > Aves > Apodiformes > Trochilidae > Phaethornis > Phaethornis superciliosus. The sequence continues at coordinate 552,160 of JAJQWJ010000007.1, forward strand.
TAGTTGAAATACTCTAGAGTAGCTTATTTGACAGCAAAATATGGTTCTATTGATTTCTTTCCCACCTTTTCAGCTGTAGTGCTAAAGTAGCAAATTTTTTATTGTTGTTTTGGTTTTAGGGTGTAGGAAATCTTTCTAGGTAAATTGTAGAGCACTTTGAACATGGTGTTAAAATGCAGGCTCCTTTCTGAGTAAGTGGGTGATGTGGGGAAGCTGGGGCTGAGCTGGCAAGGCAAAACCCAAGTGCATCCCAGTACAGACTAAGATGCAGCTGTACAGCCTCAGCTTTGTTACCATGTGTCAGATGCTCCAGGTTGAAGACATCCTAGGCATACTCAGAGATGATCATGCCTAAAATTTGATGGAGCATGGCCTGTTAATATCAGTGGGAACTGGTTAAGATGAGGCACTGAAAATATTTTGTACTTCTGGCTGCCTGCCCTTTCCGTGTTATACATGTTGTCAGCCTGAGGGCAGAAGCTCCTGTTTTGCTGTGGTTTGTAATGCTGTTTGTTCAGGTCAGTTGGTGGTGATTTTGTTTTGACCTCATTGTGCCAAGCAGTGGGTGAGGAGCTGCTCCCAGGGGTACCTTGCTCCTGCATCAGGCATAAGCAGTCCCTAAGGGAGGTGGAACCACGGAGGCAGAAACATTCACTGATGTCCTAATTTTACCACTCTTTGCAAGTCAGGACCCATCACAGGTACCCTTACTGAAAAGGTGAAGTAGGAGTCAAATGGCAGCAAAATTTGTTCCTCAGGCTGGGTTGTTTTGGGATGCCAAGTGTTAAAATCAGTGTTAGGGTGTAATGGTGAGTGCAACTGAATTTATCCAGGGACCAAGAGAAATTGCATTGAGCCACATGTCCAGCAAGGTGAAAACAGCACCTTCACATGTTTCAATGGGGACTGAAGTGGTGCAGATCAGATTGGAACAAATTTTGTGTGGAAACTTTTTTTAAAACTCAGAAATGCTTTAGATAATTCCTTTTAAAATGGTGTCACTTTGGTACCCATGAGAGTGACTCATGTGGCTGGTTTTCTGGGGTCAGAGAAAACTCTCCTTGACTTGGCCTGGGGTTGGGATTTGTGAAAGGGTCTGCTCAGAAGCACCTAGAGGTGCTTCTAGGTTCTGAGAGACTTGTGGTGTTCTGTTGCTCTATTGCTATTCTCCTGGATAATTCTTCCGGCTAATCTGAGGAAAATTGCTTTGTTTCTCCATCTTTTTCCCTGTATCCTTTTTGTAAAGTGTTTTTGTACCTCTGGGTTAAAAAGTGCTGTATTCTTGTTGGGTCAAGTGTATAGTCAGTGCTGGCGTTTGGTAATTATAGCCTATTGGGTGAAGGTGACTATTTCTGTGAGGTATCCAGATGCATCATGTGTGGGCAGGAAAGACAGATAAGCCAGAATGACACAACAATTTGAAACTGTTATTTTAAAAGAACTAATGGTAATGTTCTCATTTTGTTTCCTCCAGAACACAAGCCAATGTTCCCAAATCTCCTGAAGAAGGGATACTTAGAAGTTAGAAGAAACAATGACAGCTACTGGCAAACCTGTTACGCTGAGCTCTCCCCATACAAACTGTATCTGTATTGCTTGGACAGCAGTGGCAACCAGGCTCTTCCCAGTGTGTATCCACTGGTACACTTCCAAAGGGTCACTGTTAGTGGTTGCATTGAAACCAAGGTGGTGGACACTGTCCTGTCAGACAACTCACAGCTACAGCTGAAGGCAGAGTCCTCATGGGAGGCTTTGGACTGGGGACAGAAACTCTGGGAAGCAGTGCGAGCTACTGTGCCTGCTTTCACAAGGCAGCAGGAGAAACTGGAGAATGTGCCAAAGCCTGAAAATAACAGTGACCTTTCACAAACCAATGGATTGTTAGAGAAACCTGTGGAGCTCTTCCTATCCATGAATTTGACTGAGAACACTAAAGAGTACCAAAATATTCTCAAATCAGGGACTCTTTATAGGTTAACTGTCCAGAATAACTGGAAGGCATTTACTTTTGTCTTGAACAGGTCTTATCTCATGGCATTCCAACCGGGTAGGCTTGATGAAGATCCTCTGCTGAGCTACAATGTGGATGTGTGCCTGTCAGTCCAGACAGATACTCAGGATGGCTGTGACTCTTGCTTTCAGGTAATTTTTCCTCAAGATGTCCTCCGTCTGCGTGCAGAGACCCGTCAGAGGGCCCAGGAGTGGATGGAGGCACTGACAGCAGCAGCCAATGCTACTAGAAGTTTAACTCAGAACCCCCAAGTGACACTTAGGTACAAACCTGGGGATCGGCCCCTTGGCAATGATCTTAGGAAGAGCAAGCGCCAGTCTGTGACCACCAGCTTCCTGAGCATCCTCACCACACTGTCTCTGGAGAGAGGGCTCACAGTTCAGAGCTTCAAGTGTGCAGGTAAGCACCCACTCCCCTTCTGCAGGAAGAGAAAATCACCTGGATTTTTAGAAATTGTCCCAGATAGTGTGCAAACTTCATTCCATTCTTCTAATTTCTTTCAGTTCAAAGATTGGCAGAGGAAAATCTTGTAATTTTGCTTCATCCTCTGACTAAGCTCCTGGAGAGCATTTCCAATGACCTCCTCAAAAATAAGCCCTGGGATGACAACAAAATACAGGTCTCTAGTGTGAAACAGGTTTTAGTGTTGCATTATGTAATATTATTTGTGGGAGGGGGTGGACTTCCTTTCCCAACGTGATCCTGCTCTCACTCCTGTATTCTCCACAGAAAGAGGGTGCTCTGGCCGTATCAGGCCTACAGAGCCTTTGTGCTGGTACACGTGAAGCATTCCCAGTGCTTCAAAGAAATGAAAAATTGTAATAATTACTGGGAGAAACTGGGGAAACTTGCCTGGCTCAGCAGAGCCTGTGCTGAGGAGGGTTGGGAGGCCCAGGAGCGAGCTGAGGCTCTCTGCTTGCAGCCCGCTCCCTGCAGGAGCTGTGTGCTGCTCCCGGCCTGGGCTGCTGTTTAACCTCGGGGGCCTGCAGTTGGTAATTACAGCTCCCAGGCTTTGAGAGCGGTTTTCCCCAGGGCTGCTGGGAGGGGTGAGCTTGGAAAAGGATGGGGAGGGGGGAGGAAGAAAAGTTTTGCTGTGAATTCTTCAGCCATTTAGTGCAAATTCCTGTAATTACTGTCTTTGTGTCCTGTCCCAATGGCACATAATACAGCAGAAGCCTTTCCTAATTGAGACCTTACAGGAGGTACAAATCCCTCCTTTGTTCGGCCTGACAAATTAGTGCCAGAAAGTGGCAAGGTCCGAGTGGGAATCAAAGGCAAGCAGCACAAAGATAGAACTTAAGGCTACAGTAATAACCCTCTCTAGTCCTGCAGGGGTGGGAGGGAAGGAAAAGTAATGACCAATGAAAAATGAAGGGTTTTTTTGTTATAAATTCCCTTGACATGACAGCACCTCGGGGCTGCTTTATTTATTTAGGAAAAGTGATTAAATAGTAATACAACAGGGCAGACCATTGTCTCTCAAGCTGCCCCCCTTCCTACAGACCCCTGCTGCCTTGGCTAATTGATTGACAATGAACCTCTGATAAAGAAGGTTGTTGGGAGGACCTGATGGGGACAGTTTTTCTTTTTTTTTCCTCTTTGCAGTCTTTGTGAAGTTTCCCTCCCCGATTTTTTTTTCCTGTTTGAAAAGCCCACTGCATCCCCCTTTCCTTTTCTCCCTCAGTAAAAGCTTTTCAAGGGACTGCTCCCAGACAAACAGCTGACACTCATGAGCAGGTAGGGAAGAATGCGAATGGCTGTGCCTTGCTGTGGACAAGTTTATCCTGAGGTCTGCCTAGCACTTTTCAGCTCCTGATACAAGCTAGGGCAGTGGTGTCAGGTGTAGTCAGCGGGCAGGAGGACACACACTGTTGATACACAGAAAGGCAGCTTGAAAAAAGTTTTCTTTTGCTTTATCAGCAGATACAAAAGCTTTCCTCCACATTTCTCTCTTTGTACTGCAGAGGGCAGGGTATTGTTTCTCATAGTTTCCAAAAATGAATGAATAGGCTGCTGATTAGCAGTGGAGAAGTATGTTTTTATAAACACTTTTTCCTTTTGCTACCATTACTTATATTTTTGGCTTGGAATAGCAAAACATTTTGGAGTGTGGAGTTAACTGCAAGCTGCTGGCACTGGAATGGCAGCCTCCCCTGTCCTTTGCATGTTCATTGAGCTGCAGGCTTGATCTTGCCTTGTTGCTGGGGTTACAGCAGTGTTCCCATGGGAAGTGTTTGGGACACTGAGCAACAGTGGCATTTGTGAGTGTTGGTCTGCTCAGGTAAGAATTTAATGTGACTTACCTCTTGTCTTCAAATGCATCTGAAGTGAAAGTTAGTTGCAAGTCAGGTTTTAAGATTTATTCTTTAATACGCAGGAAATGAGAGACATGCATCATGTGAGGATGATCTCTTGGGAGGGGTGATGCTATTCTGTTTATTCTTTATAACAGTAATAACTGTTTATTCTTTATTTCACCTGCATTCAAGAGAAATCCCCACACGATTCATGTTACAAATTTGGGATGAGGTGGCTTCCATCAAAACATGTTTGGCAAGCACAGCATCTTGCAGACAGCAGTTGGGCATACACCAGTGACTGTCCTGTCTCCCTACTGGGCTGAGTGTGGGGTGGTGGGCAAAGCAAGTGTTTCTTCTGGAGGTCTGTAAGGAGCAAATGTCCTCAGCTGCTCTTTAGTGGTGCTGTGCCCTTGGCACATGGCTTCATGTTTCTGGAGAGGGGGAGGACAAATGGCCACTGTCCTTGCCTCTTGTTCTTCTGTAGCTCCTGTTCTTCTGATGTCTCTCTTCCTTTTCACTTTTTACTTTTTCTCTCCCTGTCCTTTATTAAAGCAAACATTTTTTCAGAGGAGTCAGTTGCATCTGCCAGGAACTCTAGTTGCTTAGACAGCAAGTCCTAATGGATGTGGGATTTTCTGCCTTCTGCAAGTGTCCTCTACTCCCTTTTATTTGTCTGCATGTCTTTCCTTGCTCCTCTTGTGGGGTGCCTTCTGTCTTCTCCTCCCTGCTTTCTTCATGTCTCTTCACTTGCCAGAAGGATAAATACTGTTCGTAGGGCTCCACTGGCTTGGCTGGCTGAGCAGAGCAGTAGGTGCAGAGAAGCCAAGGTCAGTAAATGGTCTATTTCCTGAGCTTCCAGCCCTGTCAAATTGAGCAGCAGATGAAAAGCTGTTGGCTTTCCAGGAGTCATTCTGTCTCTAGTGCTGTGATCATGTGTGTAGATGGGTACCATGCCCAGCTCCTGTAGCCTCTGCTCTGGCTCACCCCACTAAGCTGAAACCAGCCCTTAATGCTGGAAAAGTAATTTTTCTTTTCCGCTCAGTGAAAACAATTTTCCTAGTAGCTTGCAAGCCAGAAGGTTTGATTAAAAAAAAAATTTAGCTTGGTTCAGTATTGACTTCATTCAGTTTCTCAGAATGCTATATAATTGAGACTTCTCAAGTCCAGATAGTTGAAAAGCATGGGTGCTCCTTCCTTGAATTTAGCAAATACTTTCATCACACTCAGCACTTATTTTTAGCATGTCACTGAAATAAAAATACTAGGGGACAAATCTTAACTAATGCATCACAATAATAAAATACCTGAAGGTCATTTGGAAGGTTGTCAACACTTGTCATGTTTTTAGTCCCAAACAACAGTTGCTCTCACCTGTCCAGGGCTTTTAGGATAGTGCTTGCTAAGTGCTGTATTTATTTTGTGCTTGGTTTCATTTCAATTGATCCCTTTGTTCCAAGACTCCAGCAGCTTTTTTCCCTCCCTGTATTTTTGACTCTAAAATCCCTTGAGTATGTTTTGCACTGTAAAGGTTTTATTGTTCAAGTATCTTCGCTTTAGACCATAGTCTTCCAGTCTTGTATGTGACTTTCAGACCCTGTTTCCATTGATTCAGAAGTAAAACTTGCACTGCTAACAGTGGAGTTTCTAAACTCTTATTCTTTGCTATCCAAAACCAGCTGAGCAGAAAAAACATTGTCCTTGTCTAAATTAATGTTTGGAAAATAGACTGTGGCCACTGTCGTGCTGGGAGGAGTGCAAGGGCAGGTTTCCAGACAAGGGTGAGTTTGGGTAGGCAGGTGTACTTCATTTGCAGTGGATCAGATAGCCTGCAGTGTAAGTAAATGAGTGAGTGCTGCAGAGGTAAGTGGTCTTCAAACTAAATGGAGCAAATCCAAAAAGTGAGTTGAATAGAGACTGTCTTTGCTAGCTGAGCTGGCCACAGATGAGGACACTGGCACAGTGTTTCTCTGATCACACAAATGGCTGGCCTGCTCTTTGCTCTGTTGTCTTGTCTACATTCTCAGGATATAAACCCAAGTGTGAGTAATCAGCTGTAGGAATGGGGAGACCATTATTAATTATGCTCAAATTATCTACTTCTATCTGGCAGACTTCAAGAGCTGTCCCAGAGAGTATGTTCAGTTCCCATCCCTGACTACAGAGCTGGTGAATTACTGAATCCTGCCAGTAAGTCATTCCATGGGAGCTTGAATTCCCTCCTGTCAGGCAGTGCTTCAGTCTCAGGAAAGAGACAGATAGTGCAGAGAATATTTCTGTAAGGGCATGGGGGAAAGAACAGCTAATTAGTTTGTGGTATATGGTATTTGTCCCCAGCACTGTTGTCCTGGGTATGGGGAGAAAGGAGTTAAAAGGATGGCCTAGGAGTACACAAGTTGGCCATGCTTTCTTTTGGACTAGATGATCTTTCGAGGTCCCTTCCAACCCCTAGGATTCTAAAGGACTCCCAGACTGTAACTCTGTGAGGAGTGTGTCTTCTTGGCTGTTTGTAATCCCCTCAGAGCAAGTTCTCTGGGAAGAATGGCATCTCAGCCCTCCCCAGCATTTGGCACTAAAGGTAAACAACCTGTATTCTGGTGGAATTCAGGGGGGAAACACAAGCAAATCAAAAGCTAGTTTCCAAAAGTAGTTTTATTGTTTGCTCCCAATTTGCTGATGAAAATTTGGGTTTGACCTATATATGCACAGTGCAAGCTTACACTTGACATTTCTGGTTTTTCAGTGTTACATTTGCAGGCTTAACTACTATTAGTTTTATTGGGAAGGCACAGTTTAGCTGTGTACCCTGCAGAAGGGTTGCTCCATCCTCTGGAGTCTATTTAAAAAACAATTTGATGCTGGGAATTGGGAACTAATGAACCCTTCCTTATTTCTGGAGAAACAGATCTAGATTATAATTGCAGTGGGGTTTGTATGTTGCTGAGATAAATGATGTGGAGCTTAAATGTAGCTTGGGTAATTATGCTTGGATAGTGTCAAGCCCACGTAGCTTCAAGAGGGAAATTTTTCTGCCTTTTCTGTTAAGGTTTGGTTTGTTTGTTTCTTTGTTTTTTACAGTCTGTAAGAAGCTCACTAAGTAGGCAAGGTGAGTGAAGTGTCAGACCTTGCTTGGACATTTAGGAGTTTTGATTATTTCTTTAGGAAAAGAATTGCTTGGGGAAAAAAACAAAACAAAACACAACCCCCCAAACAAACAAAAAAACAAAAACCCAAAACCCAAACAAATGGTAATGCTGGGAAGAGGACATAGAATAGATGCAAATTGAAACCTGGGTAGGCAGGAAGGAGGATTGAGCTGGGTTGTTAGTGTCTCTTCCTCCTGAGGTTGTTTTCCCACGGTGAAGTGAATTGGGGCTGATGCACAGGAACACAAGGCCAGCAACCCAAGTAATTCTCACCTTCTCCTTCTGTTTGTGCTGAGCAGTCAGAGCAGTGCTGTATGGCTGATCTAACACTGAAGAATTGTGGCTCTGCTTCCTTCTGCTTCATCTGTTTTATGGCTTTATAAAGCTGAAAGCCTTTTGAAGTCAATGGGTCATTTTCTTCATATTGTATGTTGTTTCTAAATGAATTAGCTTCTAAGCTAATCTGTCACAGATTTGATTATGGTACACAATCACGAGGGACTTGCTTTTTTCTGATACTGAACAAGGAGCTTTATTGAATAAGGAAAACAGGTGTGTACATAATTCTAGTTTTGTCTTCCACTGTCTCTCTTTCACTGTGCAGCTACTTCAATAATTTCTTGTTAAAAAGATCAAAGCAGAAGGTATCTGGATAAAACTAATACTTGTGCATGTCTTCCTTGACCATAGGAGTATGCAACACCCTGGAAGTGGCAGAAGTGGTGTTTTCCACATTTTGCAGAAGAAGAATTGTGTTCAGGTGTCTTGGATCCCCCCTCTATACTATCCTTGCCTGAAGGCAAAGAGAGAGGCTTGTTGCAACTGTTTAGCCTCATTTTTCTGTACTTCCCTCTCAAAGTCTCAGCACTTGGAGATGAGCCTCTTGATGTTGGTATTCCTGCTCTGCCCACAGACATGGTGTTGAGAGAGGTTCATCTGTGCCCAGCAGCACTTTCTTGTGAAAGGTGTGGGATTATTCCTCCCCTGACTTTGCCAACAGTATTGCTACAGCTACAGTTCTTCCCTCTGTTGCTTGCTCTCTAGTATCCTTTAGGTAATGACCATTTGGGGTAATAGTAAACATCACAGTGTTCTCCTTGCTCTAGACTCAGGTTTTTCCAGGCCTTTGTTCAGATGTTACATGGGTCGTGTTTTGTGTCAGCATTAGGAGTGAGAGAGGCTTTGTGAAATTTATGCTGCTTTTTTCCCCCCTTCTGCAGATGCTGTTTTCTCTAGCTATAGGCAGGTAAGTGTGTTTTCTGCCAAAATGAAATGGTCCCTTCCCTCACCCCAAACTTTCTGTTGAGTTGTCTTATCAGTCTCTGAGGAGGTCAGCTACATCTGACTATCTTGGCTGGAATAGCGCTAGCTTTGCTTCTGGTGAATGTGATGGCAAGTTTAGATACCTGAACATCCAGCTGCAGGACTTCCAAGGGCATTAAGCCACAAGCTATTCCTTCCGTTCTCTATCACTCTTGCTTTTTTTTTTTTCCCCATCTTAAAAAAAACAAAGTAGCATAAGTGGTCTATGCCACAGAAATATGTTTGTCACACCACATCACTTTGAACTGCATAACATCAAAGAAAATCAGTGCTTTGATAGCTTGATTTGAAAGGATTGTAGAAATAGCCATCATTATGAATCACAACAGATAGGAATGGAAAGGATGGTGATTTTAAACGAGCAAAGCTTGGGAGGCAAGGGAAAATGTAAGGTAGGTGCCAGTACCACATTCTCATCTGAAATACCCCAACCTTTACAGCAGTTATGTAGCTTCTCAGAACATGATTATTTACTTGAAAATACAAAGAAGAATGAGAACTACTCTGTGTAAAAAAGAGTGTCTCTGAGGAACAAGGAAACAAGCACAGGATCAGAGAAGGGCTGGAATAAGGGAGAAAACAATGCATAGGATAGGAGTTAGGGCATTAAGACAAAGTAGCAGCTCTTGGAGTGGCAAGGAGTGCACAATGACAGGTGAATTCTGTGTGTTCTGTCCCATCCCCACCCTCATCCTCCAGGCGAGTCAGTGTTGGCTAGTGGGGAATGTTAGTAAAGGTGTTAATGGCATTGACTTCAGTCAGCTTTACCAGCTCACCAGCTGCCCCAGTGCACCTGGAATACACTGCATGTCACTTAGCAGTCTGTTTGATCCAGTGTGAGGTGATGGCTGTATGTAATGAGTGCTAAAGATGGAGGCAGTTGAGGTATAAACATGGATGCTTCAGTGCTTTTCAGTGACAGAAAATACGGAGGCAAGTAGTGGGACGGGTTCTGCTCCTTCACCTCTTTTAACAGGGCTGCCCCAAATGAATGTGCTGTGCTGAGATGCTGCTAGCACAACATCCTTTTTGAGGGCTTGTTGCCTTTTAGCCTGGGAAGGGGGAATGTTCTCTTTTGAGGACTGCTTCACCTTGTTCCATGAGGAAAGAAGCAAGAATGCTTTACAAAGGGGAAAGATTGACATCTGTTGTGCTTTTGAAAACATGGACTCCATAGTGACAGTGTCAGTACCTTCTGCAAGCATCTTCCAGGGCTGCTGGTCAGACAGACATCATGTCAGATGAACAGGACTGGTATTTCCTGGCTCCTCAGCTGGTCAAAACCTTCACCTTGATGTGTGAGTGCATTTTCAGAAGTAGAAAGAACATTTCTGTATGTACTACAGAGTACTGATACTGAGCCTAGCACCAGGCATGCCCTCTGACTTCATCTCAGCCTAGTGGAGCATGATTACATGGAAACTCTCTTACCTGACTAGTGAAGAAACTGCTTTTTCTTTTTTAAGGAAAAAAAAAAAGACAGGAAAGGACAGATAAGAAAATATGTGCTTTGTGCTAAAACCAAGTTGTTGGTTTCTGAGTTCTGATCTCAAGCTGCAGTCATAGGTCAGCTCTTTTTAAAACACTGCTGAATTACTTGAATTGACTTCACTCCTGTAAAAGGCATACCTGCATTCTTTCTGCCCTACAAATACTGCTTTGCAAAAAGTTCTGCTCATGTTTGCCATGCAGAATTTTTTTCCACAGTGATAATAATTTACAGTCATAATGTTTGAGTTTTCTGTTTAGGATTAACTGAGATCACATTTTTGCATTATGGATCTTGAGTTGCAACACTTGAGATACATTTTTAATCTTATGCCCTGATCTTATGAAGGAGGAGACAGTAACATAAACACCTATTTCATCATCTGACCTGTTTATATGTTTGTTTTTTTCAAGAAACTGCTTATCCTCATAAAGCAAGGGAAGGGGGAGATGGGGAGGGAGACAGGCCATGTCCTACACCCATCCACTTGGTAGTGTGTATGGCCAATTGGCTCTGGGGTGTGGAGGGAGAGGAAGTGAAATAATAGTGCTGGTCAGGCTGCTCTCATTATTTTGATGAGAGCAGAGGGACATGGTAGTATCAGCTACTGGGGAGGAGGAGACTGATTTATACTTAGAGCTGCAACCTCTCCTCAAATCAGGATAACTTCTGGGGAAAAAAGACACCTTCAGTGGGAGAAGTTACACATTTTTGCTAAACAAAATCAGTTAAATTGGCAAAAACAATCTGTCCATTGACTCCTGCCTGAAAACTTCTGTTTAACTAGTACTTTTTGCCATAAGAATGGTGTACAGGGATTCTGTCCTCAGCAGTACTAACCAGCTCCAGCAGAAACCATCTGAGCATGCAGCACCTGCCAGAGTGGGGCTGTGGTGCTAATTGTGTCTGTAGCTGTAAATGTCATATGGGGACACTCATTTGAAGGAAAAGCAGAAATACTGTCACGTGTGCTGTGTCAAGGAGGTGTTAATAACAGCCACAGACATCTCATTATATCTTATCTAAACATTTTTAGCTTCACTTCCTGAGCAGGTTGTTTAATGTGTCTGTGCTGTCTGTCTTCAACCCTCCACTCTGGTATTATTCGAGCCTGTTGACTAGTTTTAGCCATGGAGGTATCAAATACAAGGAGTTTCTGTGTGCTTTGTGAAAACAGATGGTCAGGTGAAGTTCATTAGTTCTCTCCAGCCAAAGAAGCAGCTTTGGACTACATTGTTTTACCTCAGGGACTCCACAAAAGAGGATATGGGAAGAGGCAAGCAGTCCAGCTGTGAAAAAGTATCAGGCAGACCTCAGACCTTGTAAAACACAGGGTAATCCAGTTGTGAGGGGAAAAACCTGCAGGAAGTGGAGCTGTGTCACAATGTTAGTCATGGACTACTTGTTCTCAACGTGACTGCTGCTCACAGTTGTTACTCGTGGTCTGACTGTGGTTTGCCTTGGCTGTGCTGACTGTGTAGGACAAATCCTACCTGCCAGGTCAGATCCCTTCTAGCAGTCAGCAGGATCTAGCTTCTGCTGGCACCTTCTGCTGGGGGGAAACTGGGACCTGTCTGGAGCCAGTAGGCAGTACTTCTGTGGTCTGCTGTTTCTTGCCTCGGTTTTGGGTTGTGGGTTTCAGGTGGCTGTGGCTTTTGAATGTCTCAGAGTTGGTCTGCTGCCTTTAGCTCCTTGGGATGTGCTCAGCCTCTCTGCCTGCTCTCTGAACTGTCAGAGGTGCCCGAGTTAGTGTGTGCTTGTTCAGCAGTAGTCCAAGTATGCTGATACTTCTCTATTTTTAGAGCATGAAAAATGGCTCCTTGGTAAAATAAATCAATTACATTTTTGAAAGGGTCTTGGATGGAAAAATTATTTTTCTTTCTCCACCCTGAGTGTGTACCTCTGGTGTAGTGTACAGACCCAGACTTTTCCTCTCTCTTTTCCAGGCTGTCAGTGCTCCATAGGTCTGTCCCATGGGAAAGCCAAGGTGTGCAGCTACAGTGGATGGTACTACTGCAGCTCCTGCCATGTGGATGACAGCTTCCTCATCCCTGCACGGCTGGTCCACAACTGGGACACTTCCAAGTACAAGGTAACCTCCCTGCAGGTTGGCTTGCTAGCCAGCGAATGGAATTGCATCAGGTTGGAGGCTGAAGTCAACACAAGCAGCTTTTCTAAAACTCGAGTGATGTGCTGTTTGCTGTTGCCTGGGTGTCTGGTTGCCTCTCACATGCCTCCCAGCCAGCAGAGGCAGTGCTGTTTGGCAGCCTGGGGAAGGGTATGCTGCAGTAGTAGCAAACTCACAAGGCATCCAGACCATGCTAGTGCTTCAAACCCAGCAGCCACAGTTAGGAGAGGCTGTTTGATGTTTTGTTTCTCTGAATATTATTATTGTTATTATGGGCTATTTGAAAAGGAAAAAAAATAACCCGTAAATGCTCCATTAGAGGAAAAACAGCTTTCTCTTGAAGAAAATTTGTCAGATGGGGAGATTATTAAAAGGTAACCAGAGTCTGCCATCAGGAAAATGATAGTCTTGTGCCGTGAATGCAGGATTCTTCAGAGTTACAGAACTCCTACGTGCAGACTCAAAACCCCCTTTCTTTCCTAGAAGCTGGGAGTAAATATTTAAGAGTTCTTTCTTAGGATGCTTTTGCAATGAACAAGCTTGCTAGCCCATGGTAGTATAGGTAACCCTGATGTGGGGCACTGTAATTGGACATGTTTCCTTTTTACATTCCATGGTCTCCTATGCTTCTGAGCAGCAGCTGTAAACTGTTACATCAGTTCCTTAAGTTTTGTAAATTGAGAGGTTTTTATCTGCTTTTGGCAAGGCAGGTCATGAGAAAAAAGAGATGTAGAAATCTATAGAGTTGTGTCCTCCCGTACCCAGGATCTTGAAAAAACATCAATGAACTTCACACCTGGAAGCACAGGGGTAGGAAAAGAAAAATCCCTTTGACTGCTACAAAAGCTTTTTGAAAGGACTTGGCAGTTAGGCATGTTTCTTCTGTCATAACCAAAGCAGCAGTTCAGTCTCCAGGTTCACTTTTTTTCCTGTCTCCCTACTGTTTTCATATTTGTGTTTCTCACGTTTGTGTGAAGGGAAAGGAGGCAATCTTGTGAACATCCTTTCTTCCTTAGGCCAGCTGTTTTCCCCACTTGCATGCCCAAGCCAGTGGGGATTGCAGTTTGGTTCAGGTGGCTTCCAGACAAACACAGCAGGGAATGAACTCCCTGTGCCAGGAGGCTTCAAGGGAGGCTAACTTCTGGTAAATTGGATTCTGAACTCTTAAGTTTGTGGTCTCTAGAAAATAATGGTCTGGAAGTGTTAGTATCCATCCTTGCATAACATTTAAAGCTGAAACCCCCTATCTTCTCATTCCTTCTTGGGTTAGGTCATAGGGTTGTTGAGTCTGCCCAGTTCCATGGGGGGATTGTGCATAGACTGGAACAAGGGCTGGCTGGAGCACTGGCTGCTAACAGACTTGAGTTGTTAGGAGTGCCTGACCCTTCCTGTTACAAGGCTGCATCTCAGCTGCTTCTAACTTTGCTATGGTTGGCAGTGTGAGTTTGTAGAGACTCGTTTGGGTTGGAAGGGACCTTACAGATTATCCAGCTCCAACCTCCCCTGCATGGGCAGGGACACCTCCCACCAGCCCAGGTTGCTCCAAGCCCCATCCAGCCTGGCCTTGGACACTGCCAGGGATGGGGCAGCCACAGCTTCTCTGGGAAACCTGTGCCAGGGGCTCAGCACCCTCACAGGGAAGAATTTCTTCTCAGTATCTCATCTAAATCTCCCTTCTTCCAGTTTAAAGCCATCACCTCTTGTTCTATCAGTACACTTTACTACAGATACAGCAGTTGTCAGGGGACTGCTGAGACATTACAGCCAAATAGCTTAACAGTTGCAAAAGCAGGGTGTTTAACTGCAGTCTTTTTTTTGCACTGCAGTTACTGTGTCTAATAAAATTTCAACATTGCCAGTGTTAGAAAACTTGATGAGTAAAAAGGGAATCTGGCCTTCTCACCTCAGAAAGAGGAGTATCATTTCTAGGAGGAGCAAAAGTCCCATTAATTTATCAAGGTTACAGTAGCTCTTTGCAGGTGGAGATAGAACAGAGCACTATCCTGAGAAAGGCATAAGAAAAAGTTATTGCAGATGAAACTTTATTTATCTGTATTTAAAAAAACCACAGCAACTTGATTGATGTGCTTCTGATTATTTTCTTTTAACATAATTTTGACCATACTGACTGAGCATCAAACAAATGGGAGTAGTACTTTCCCCTGGAATAGTAGTGTGTAGGCTTTGACACTTAGGTAATCACTTGCTTCTTACCAAAAATAAAACAACAAACAAAATATTAACAGGGAAGAGAGTTGGTAATCAGTTTTTAGACTTGGCAAATATCATCGAAGCCATGTTACCCTGCAGTGGAAATACATGTGGCTGCAAATATCACTGTAGTTTGAGTAAGTAAGCAGTTACCCATAGACTCAAGTTTGATGGGCTTGATGAAGTTTGACTTGGCTGTAAGCAGGGAGAGTTGGATCTCCCTCAGCTCTGTCTTCATCTGTAGTTGGTAACAGAGTAAGTTTTCAGATGCAGAGAACAGCTGACAGGTCACAGAGAGGAAGATCTGCTTAAAAAGTGTTGGGAGAAAAGCCTGGCTAAACCGTTTCCTTTATTTTTCAGGTGTCAAAGCAAGCCAAAGAGTTCCTGGAATATGTTTATGAGGAGCCACTGATTGATATCCAGCAGGAGAACCCCATGCTGTACAAGCATGCTGAGCCTCTGGCAGCTGTTGTCCGCCTGAGGCAGCAGCTGAAGTCTCTGCGAGCCTATTTGTTCAGCTGCAGAGCTGCAGTGGCTGAAGATCTGCGCAGAAGGTAAGAACCACAAGCACAAGGATGTACTTCCCTTGTCATGTTGCTTTTCTCCTTTATTTTTCTTTTTCCCCTCACAATCTAGTTCTCAAGATGTTACTCATTTAGAAAGATGTTCTGCTTGTTTCTGGCTTCATTGGGCAGCTGGGTTATCTACTGCCAAAGATGTTTTTATGGGGTCTGAAGTTGTCACACATTGTGGTCAGCACCTTTTACTCCTCCTCGAGCTTCCTCACTGTGCAAGAGTATTTTCCCATTCAGCTCTTCTACCTCTGCTTTGATAGGATCTCACAGAAGGCAGAGACCAGACCTGGTCCCCTGGCATGTGACTCAGGGTATGGTTCATGTGATACCAGAGACATTGTGCTTTGCTCAGCCACTCTCTTTTCCAGGCATGGCATGGCTGTGCTGAACGTTTCATTCATTGGCAAACACGTGGTTACAGCACAGCAAAAGGTGTTTCATACTGAGTTTTCTGTGGTGGAAACAGTAGTTTTATAAAAGTTAACTTCATTTTATAAGGCTGGATCTTAGTCCATTGCTAAAAACGAACAGTCTCCTTAAAAACATCAAGCCACAGTTGTGACCTTAAAAAAAGCAAAGTTAATTTTGCTGTGGATCTCTGAAAGGGGTGAGGAGATATCTCTGCCTGTGCCATACTGTGAGGTGAGCAGCTCCAGACACAGCTGATCTGATGGTTAATGCATGTATAAGCCTTTGTATACCCCAGGTTTGTAAGGAAGCCAGGCCTGCCAAGAGGAATGCCACTGCTCTGAAGTGATGTGCTGCCAGAGGACAAGGAAGCAGATGACTCACATTGGCTGTATATGAGCATGGTGTTACAGGGTTGGGGGACCTTAATTCTCTGGGGGGGACAGGAGGCTCCACTAGTGTCTTTATCCAAAGTAAGGAGTAAAACTGCTGCTCTGTACATAGCCTATGCCATTGCTTTCATGAACTACCTAGAACTAAGAGAAGGACATAGCAACAGGTTTCTGGAGAGGACTTCTGAGTTCTTATGTCAGACCCACTGTGTGTTGATGTGTGCTTGTGTCTTACTGCTCAGTTCCTATTACTTGATAGGGCAGCTCACAGCATTTCAAAAGCAAGGGTGATTTTTCTTTTATTCTAGAGGATTACATTATTTTGGAGAGCTGTTTTGCTGTTCAGCTATGATTACTTCCCTCTGACATCCTCTTCAACTGCAATAAAACTAAAGGGAGAATAAGACTTGTGAAGGCTGCTCTTCAGAAAAAGTGGTGGGAAAGAAATTACATTTTCTTATTAACACTGAAGAAAAGAATGCCCTGATGAAAATAGACAGGAGGACATGAAACTGAATAGATTTGGGGAAGAAAGAAGAGAGATCAAAGGAGGCCTAAGTAGAGAAATCAGTGGGCAAGAGACAAAGAGGTGAGGGAAAGCCAGGAGAAGGATAAGATTCAAAGTGGGAAAGGCTCTTAGGAAATGAAGAGTTAATGAAGAAAATGGGACAAGGAAGGAACCCAAAAACCTACCTCCAGGAAGGAGAGATGGCACAGGCTGAGGAAGTGGAGAGAAGAGACAATGGACAAAAAATATAACAGCATGGTCTTTTCTTGGGATGGGGAGGAGAGAGCAGAAACTCCCTGTATCAAAATGAAACAGTCAGAATGGCAGAAGGGGAAAGCTGGAAATTCTCCAAATGCTTCCTTATCTACAGGTTCCCTCACACTGTCTCCAGTCAAAATTCTCTGTGGTAAAGAGAAGGAGCCCAGCCCAAGAAGAGTTTACTTTCGTACTAGGGAAGCATCTTCAGTTTGATAGAACTTGTTAAAAGAGCTGTAAAAGCCACTGAAGGAATGTACAAAACACACATTAGAGTCCAGCTCCTTCTTGGTCTGTGAAGTCTCTGTCGGGGTGGGCTTATTGCTCATTTGGTCCTGCAGATCTCAGCTCTAAGAGGTTTGCAGAGATGGAAAAGAAGAAAAGTTCTTTTCCCAGAAGGAGTTACTCCTTGCTCAGAACTGGCTCCAGTGGCTTTGCTTTCTGCATGTCGTATCACAGCATGCAGATACTCACTGGCAGTGTGGTGGCTTTATGGAGCACAGCTGAAAAGTAAACTGAGAAAATAAGTGGTTTGAATTTCCCTTTGGCTGCTCGTGTGGGCAAATTGCAAGAAAAGGAGGAGTTTAAACAGTATGCATTCCAAAATTCAGTGCTGTTTCCTAGTTAGAAATGAAAGGCTGGGGGAGAGAATCCAGTTATCTGTCCTGCTCTAAAAACATTCTTTTTCTGCTTGGTCTTCACCTTAGTATGTGAATGGCTATTAATCACAGGAAAGTGAACACAGCATCTTGAAGACCTGTCAGACCCACATAAACAGACTGAAACAAACTGTTACTATTGCTGTCTAGAGAGAACTTAAAACAGACTGATTAATTGTATTGGCACCTTGCTGCTTTTGGGACACTGATAGAGCCTGCCTTATTAGGGAAAAGCAGATCACCCCAAGGTTTCTTTTATTAACACTATTTGCATTATCACTTTCTTTAAATTTATACCTTGCTCTTGAATCCAGATTGCAAAATTAAGATGGCAATGAAGTTGGAAACTTCTTGGTGTCCTCTGGGAAGACAGAACTTCTTTACAGTGCTTACAAGTCACTTTTTCTGAAGAATTCCAGATGGCTATAAACCAGGTTAGCTCAGGATCCAGTTGGCTTAAATGTGGAAATGTCATTTATAATGTTTGTGTGCATAGATAGGTACTTTGGGAACTTTAAAACTTGGCATCTAGCAGAGAGCTCTGGGCTGAACCACACTGTGAACTTTGAGGAAGCAAGTAACTAAGTGGAAAGAATGGAAAGAAAAAGGATGAAAGGAAAAGAAGCAGAACTCATACTAAAAGTGGCTACAAAGCTCCCAGTGAAAGTGGTCTTCATCAGCTACAACTTGTTCTCACCTATTGCTCCATTCTCAGCACTTTTTATATTTGCAAGGGAACAAAATAAAGGAACTCAGACTTGAGTGGGAGGAGAATCAAGGCCCTTCTCTGGTGCCTGTCAGCAGCGTTCCTGGGAGATGAGACTCCCAGCCTGTTGCTGAGTTCCCTGTTTTACAAGGGATGTTCGTAAGCCTCGTTTGCTGTGGCTGTCACCCCAGGATTACAACAGAGATAATTTGCCTCAAATGTCTTTCCTCAACACGTTCTTGCTTGTTTTGGTTTCTTGGCTTGTGTAGATGCTGTTCAGGCAGAAACATACAAGAGTGAAACCTCCAGCCAGCACAGAATTAGTACAAGCGGAGCTGTACAGATCCTACCACAAACTGTGGCTTGTGGGATGATGAATAAGGAGTGAATGGCACAGGCAAACAAACTGGAGGAAGTAAAATTGATAGCTAGGAAAGAGTGAGCATCTCCAGGTCCATGAGATAATAAGGTGGTTCTTTGAAGCCATGATGAATTATCAGAGTTTTATTCTGGTTTTGCTTCCTTGCTTTTATCTAGAAATTGAAGCCACGGTCTCTTTTCCTCTGTTCTTGTAATGGCTGAAGGCTCTTCAGGTCAAGAAAGTGCTGGAATTATTTTTTGGGAAGTCTTCAGGCACCACCTCTGTGGCTGCTGTTGGGTAGGCTAGCCCCAGTTGACTGTGGAGCTCTTTCTGGGCTCTCTGCTCTCCCAGCTATACACCCCAGCTCACAATCCAGATGTTGGTAGCCTAGATATTTTAGACAGATGGCAGTGACACAAGGTAGATGTTCTGCAGTGTGTTCCCCAACGCATCAGTGCTCGTTGCAGTGTCCTTGCTCTGGGACTAAATTTTCTGAATGGTGGTGAGAAATTCTGTGGAAAAAATCTCCCCCTTGTTACTCTTCTCTCTCTGATGCCATTTGTGCAGCATCTCCAGAACAGCCATATAGCAGTTTTACCCTAGCAGAATTCCAGTGCTGGGGATGTTACATAGCATCTCACAAGGAGCCCAGGTGGGAGCATGCTGCTGCAGGGGGGTTAAAGGTAACCCCAGCACCACAGCCCTGTGGTCCTGACTGAGCCTGCCCGTCTGTCAGCACGAGGTGAAACAAGCCCAGATTCAGTTATACTGAACAATAGAGTCCTGTCACTTCCTACAGTGAGGCCTTAGACATACCACTTCTGACAGAGGAGTAGATTACTTTCAAAATATTTGTGTGGCAATTGGAGAACCTGTCTAAACACATCACAGGAATCCTGATTGATCTTATGCAATCCCTATACCACCCAGTACCTCACGTATGTGAAGCTGGGGCTGTGTCACCTTTCAGACCAAGGACAGCAGAAGGTCATGAAGGCATGTCCAGACTGCCAAAGGAGACTGTTCTCTCCGTTTTCTTTGCAATGGGTAGGCTATTTGGAGAGTAGAAAATCCCTAAGCAGGGGAACAAAGGCACACCTTGTGAAAACTGTGGACTGCAAAAGGAAAGTTTGAGCAGGCAAGGAACAGAATGATGTGGTTCATAGGAGTTAGGGCTCTGAGCTAACAGTGAGACCATCAGAAGAAGATTGCTTCATGGATGACTGGAAAGAGGATGAGTGAGAAACCCACTCAAAGAAGAGACCTGGAAATCCTGAGAGAATCCAATGTTAAGAACAAGTTAACTTCCAAAAGTGAGGAAAAGTGAGAAAATAAATGCAGAGCAGTATGCACAAGCCATTTGTTGGTTAATATAGATCCTGTGTGCATGTAGTCATTGCAGGAGCTGAAATAAAGTGTGCTTGTTGATGGAGCTCTTGCAGGCAGACCACCTCTTTCCTTCAGCTTGGGATTTCCAAGGAGATACAAAATCAAAAGCCTGAATAATACTGTAAGAGTTAGCAACACTGGGAAAAAATCCTGCCTTTCCTCCTCACCTCTGCTGCTGTTCTCTGCCTTAAAGGAACATGCTCTGTATCAAATGACTTGCAAGAGAGGTTATGCACCGTGCTGCCTGTGTGGGGGATACCTGGGTTTCTGTGTCACCCCTGTGTCCTTGTGGAGCAGCAGAGTCACTGGAGAAGGGGAGGCGGTACCGGTACCGGTGAGGAGGGCCGAGGTGCCGGCGGGGCGGTGCCGGGGGAGGGGTGCAGCAGGCTCTGCTGAGGAGCCTGCCCGGGGTGCCTGCGGGGCGGCTCCCTGACTCACACCTCCCTCACACAGCTCCCAGCCTGGTCAAACAAGACACTCCTGGCTGGCACATGAAGTCCTGGTGCCAGCTCCCCCTGCCCATCCTGGGTTTCAACAGGCTTTTTGGCACAAAAGGGACTTGGTTGTGCCCACCTGCCAGCTAACTTGAGGGTTTTTTGATTGCTCTGTGAAGGGAAGAGTTCGCTCTGCTTATCAGGTACAGTAACCTGTACTTTGGTTACAGTGTCAGGCCTAGGCAGATTGATCGGTTGTAGCTTTAGCAGAGCTGTCAGGATATTTAACCCCTTGGAGAAAAATTACCTAAGCTGATGATAAACAGGCTTTAAATGCAGAGCAATTACTTAGTGCTAACAAAGCACCATGACTACACACTTTGTCTAAATGCAAAAAGCAAAGTCTTATCAGAGGTTCTGTTTGCAGGAGGACACTAAAAGATAACCTTTGTTTGTGCAAATACTTACCTGATAAGATCGGGCTGGATGAAATTTCTGGTTCTCTCTTGCCTGAGGGTTATGCTTCAGATTACAAAGTATCAAATAAAAAAGAATAGTAATCGCAAACTGAAAATGCTCCGTTCTGTCTGGATGGACCAGAAGTCTCTGCTGGTGGGTTTCTTTCCTGCTTGCATCAACTGCTTTCATTACCAGCGCGTAACAACAAAGCAATTTGGAGACCTTTACCCAATAGGACTTTGGATTTTATTGTTGACAGGAACTGGCAAAGCCAGAGGGCTGGGTAGCATTGAACTTGGATTGTTCAGTGCAGGTTTAACCCTGACTGGCAGCCAGGGTTTCCAGCACAGCAGTCCTGTGACTCACAACAGTTCTGTTTTGCAGGGATGGTGAAACTGCTCCGGGAGTTTCCAAACTGTGAAAGCCCAGGAAGTGCTTTCAGTGGGATGTGCACTCGATACCATTTGCCTCTCGAGGGTCACAGGTCACATTCTGAAGCAGAGACTGGAGTTTTTATTGTGATGAGTCTTAACAACTTGTGTTTGACCTGTGTCTAGCTCACTCTAGTTTTCTTTCTGTTTTAAGATTTGACTGAAAGGACATTGTTTATTGAATGCATTGGATTGGCCAACTTTTTTTTTTAAATCTAGTTCATTATAGCACATCGGTCAAAAGATTTACAAAACTGACATCTTTTATTTTGCTTTCCAGTGACTTACCAGGGATTTCCCATTTGGTGTTTGTAAAGGGCTTTTATATCAAGGGAAAAATAAAATGCAAGCACATGTTTTGGTCTTTTTGGATCAAGGCCTTCTGTTAACCTAAGCAATACTCAAAGCTCTTACCTTACACAGAAATATATGTATAAATATGTATTTTCTAGTTCTAACTGTAGTTACCTTAGCTTGCCCTGTAGCCTGTGTCAGATTTTTAGCTTGGCTTGGATGCCAAGTGGCCTTTTGTCTGGAGGGATGGAGATGGCAAAGGCTACATCCCTGCTGGTTACATGAGAGGTAGTGTCTGGGCCAAGAAGCCAAAGTCTCTGAATTGGTCCTCTGTGTCCTACTGAAATACTTCCTACAAGCCCTCACCTGGCTAGGCTCTGAGAGTGTGCAGACAGGCAAGCCCTTGGAAACAGGCCACCTTTCCTTTCCTTGTCCATTGGGATCCTTGGTCTGGCTGGATATCCTGCCCGAGCTGATGGGCTTGCTTTTTACAGTGAAGGTTTTTGAAAATGTGTCTGAGTTTAACATTCTGGTGCCTCTGATGCTCTTGCTCCCCAGCCACCAGAAGCTGGCAGTGCTGGCAGGACGATGGGTTTGGGGGGAGGCTTCACCAGTTATGTTCAGGTAGCTGCTGACTTCTGGTTTTCCTTTCCAAATGGGGCTGACAGAAGATTGCTGTAGGAGATCCAAATCACAGACAGGCAGCACAGTAAGATGTGTTTTTGGAACAGCCACTCAGCTCACCTGAGGTGTGGTGAGTGTTTATTGGTGTATAATTTGTAGTTCAGATGACCAGGGGCTGAGCTGCCTGCTCTTAGGTGATTTCAGTGATTCCACACTCCTGGAGCTGTGTGCTCTCCACCTTTGGCGACGTGGGCAGGTGGTGAGGGAGTGTTTTGCTCCTCCACGTGTGTTGGGAACCACGCAGGAACTGGTCTGGTTGCTCCATAAGAAATTTTGTAAATACTGTTGCATATGTGAGCTCTGTCTGCTCACTGTTTTTCTGTGCCCCCTCCCCCAACCAAATCATGATTTTTTTGAGTCAGTAGAAGCAGTGCAAATCTGAAGCTGGACCAACCTTACTTATTGAGGGTTTTTCAATGCCTCAGTTCCCATAGCAATGAAAATAAGCAGTGCTCACACCTGAGTGCCTGGGCTGTGTGTGAGTATGTGTGCCTTGCATAAGACTGGGAGGGCAGTGCCTGCTTCTTTTCCTGGAAATAGATTTGGGAGGGAGGAGGAGTGTTGGAAACTGGCTCTGCAGAGCTGCTGCTGCAGACCAGCATGCCTCAGGGAGGTGAACAAGTGCAGGGAGAGGATGACTGGCACTGGGGTCTGTGGTGGCTGAGACCCCTCCTACCGGAGGAATTCCCTTGATCATGAGTTTGCTTTTCCTCTGCACACTGTTTATTAGGAGTTAGAACTTGCAGGAAATAAAATGCAGTCCTTGAAGGCTAGGGAATGTGATGTTAGTCATCGATATTAGTCATTGACACTTTGTGCCTTATGGGCTATTCAGGCTCTTTGCTGAAAAAGGAAATCTTTCATTAGCTAATTATTTTGCTGTAAGGGCATCAGCAAGTAATAGAGTTCTGTTACAGTACTGTTGAGTGCCTGACTGTGTGTTTAGGAGAGAAGGATGGGGAAATCTTAAAGAAGTTGTAACAGAGCTGAAAAATAGTAATGGCTTCAAAATGCTCAGAGTTGACTCCCTAGCAGCAGTCAGTTTCAATAAACCTACGTGCAAATGAGGAATCCCAATGGCACGTGTTGTGTGGTATCTGGATTTTGACTGATATCTTGTGGTCTTTCACATTGTGCCAAGTGCATTGTGAAGTTGTCATGCAGCAGAGTCAGTGACACATGTTCATCTCTAATAGGAGCAGTGGTGTAGCTTACAGAATTGAAATGGGAAAAAACAGTATCCCAGTGAGCTTGCAGCTGAGAATTGGGGAAACCTTAGGAATGGAGCTCACAGTTTATTCCTTCAGCAACATGCAATGAAAGACAGTTGCACCTCTTGAGATACTTCCTTGCTTTTTTTGCAAGAGTGATGTGATTCTCCACTCCTTGGTGTTGTATTTGTTCTGTGTCACAGGAAAATAAAGAATTGGTTCTCTGTGTGTGCACATAAAGCTAGACATTTTAATTAGATGTGCTTTTTCTTTTCTGACATCTTTATGACAGATACATAGGTTTTCATAAACTTTCCTTGTTAATATCCACTTGCCTTTACAAGGTTCATTTTTCTTTGCAATGTTACTTTAACCCAGTTTTTCATTTTGCTGCAAGTCACTTTAATTAGGACATCTCTTCTCTGTTCAGGTTTCTGTAATTTAGCTTTACTGTATGGGTCTGTCAGTGGATAACCAATTGTCCTGCCTGAAACCATAATTTATGTAAGGAAAAGCCACCTTTCTCAAACCAGTCATCATAAAGGTGTACCAGTGCATGTATTTGTCTATGCAAAAGGGAATTGCTAGCAATCAACTCTGTGTTGGAAAAAAATCCAGTATCTGCATGACACTTTTCTCAATATAGTTACTTCAGTTACAAACCCATAAATCACATCTGAAATTAACTTAGACCTTTCTAGCAGAAGAGGAATCCTGTACTAAAAACCATAGGAAGCACTTTCCATATCCAGTGCCCATGAGGAATGCTGTGAAGTAGCTGGTGCTTAAAGGGTGACAGAACTCCAACCTCTAGCATCTCTCTCCAACATTGTTGTCCCACAGTCTTTTGGTGGGGAGAGGAAACTTTTGAGTTTCCCAGCCCAAAAGGCATGACACCCATTTTTTCTCTTTTCCAGGATCTTTCCCAGAGAGTATCTTCTCCAGCAAATCCATCTTTACTCTCTCGCAGACCTTCAGCAGGTAAGTTTCTTCAGCTAATTCTACCTGCTACACAGAAAGTCTGTTGTCATCTTCACTGCTAATTGTACATCCCCCCTTCTAGCTCATCATGGCATAAATAGCTTTGCTTCAAGCCAGCTCTGTGGTTTATACTCCAGTATAAAAATGGGTTAACAGGGGCATTGGTTAAGGGGGAGAGAGAGAAGGCTTAGAGCCTCAGTGTTGGAAAGGGGCTGGAAAGAAGGTGTTGTGAAAGAACTGGAGTATGCAAAGAGAACTTTGCTGGGAGAAATTTGTCATCTGATCAATGAAGGTTCATCCTCAGGCTCAGCCTACAGGTGGCAAGCAGTAGGTATTCCTCTGCTTGAAAGAAGTTATTCAGGAATTTGGGAGTTTGTACAGTCCCTAGCACAACATGCTTTATTTACAAAGTCTGCAAAGCATTACCACAAGAGGGAAGAGATTTTTTTTAAAAAAGCCCACAAAAACCTCAGGAAGCTGCTACATCAAGTTCAGCGGTGCCATGTTCTGTGACAGATGTGACCACAGCAGGGGTAATGTGCCAGCAGAAGAGATCTTTGCATTGATACTTGCTGAACTATGCAAGCCTTGAGTTCACACTCTTAATGCCATTGCCAGTGATATGCAAACCACATTGTTTGCAGCTTCTTCCACTGACGTTTCTCTTGCCTAGTGGTCCCTTTTCTGCAGGGGAACGGGTCGTGTTGCCACATTTAAATTGAGGCACTTCAGGTGCCCCTTGGAGCCAGGCACTGTGGAACTGCAGGAAACATGGCTTTTGTTGGTTTGTGAAGTCACAGGCCAGAAATGATTCCATGTGTAAAATGAAAAGGCTACTCATCAGAGGCCTAAAACTGTTTCCACATCTTTTCAACATGTTCTGCTATCTCATCTTTAATAACCAAGCCAGGAAAAAGCAAGCTACTTAACGCCAGGGCTACAGTCTCCCTGGTGGGCCTGTCTGTTAGCCCTCAGTGCTTTGTAAGCTGCTTAATCAGTTCCTAACGTTGGTAGTAGATGTTTTAGAAGCAATCAGCAGCTTATCAAGCATCCTGTGGGAGGGAGGGAGCATAGAAGTCACAATTCATCCATTGATTTAGCAGTTCCCTTTAGGATGTTTCTTTGTGTTTGTGTTTGCAAGACACCTTCTGTTCCCCTGAGGGCCCCAGCCCCAAATTTATCATATTTAGAGGCAGTGTAATTTGATTACCATTTATGCAGGGGTGGGCTAAATTGCATTTGCCTTTTAATCCAGCACTATCCTTGTTGTCAGCCTGGAGAGGGTTTTCCACATTTCAGAGGCTCCAGGATTGGAATCAAATTGATCATTTTCCACAAAGTGGAACCAGAGTGGAAAGGGAGGGGAGGAGAGGAGAGCCCCACTGAGGAAATCAATCTAACAGCTGGAGCCATACTCACACCCTCCCAGCCCCTGCCTTCTCCCTGGTTTGCCCCTTGCCACTGCTTTTCTCCCACTTGCTCATAATTTTCTACTGACCTGCAGTTTGGGTGGGTTTTTTAAATCTTAAAATTGTTTCCCCTCCTTTTGATTCCTCCGCTGCCCATTTCCTCATATCCACAGGCTGCTTTTGCACTGTGTCCTGCTGTCATGTAGATTGCATGTGTTTGGGGAATTAACTAAAAGGTTTATTAAAGATTAATGGAAAGATAAGACATGGTGAGTGAATTAGAAAAGCAGAGAGGGGTAATCTTCAGATATGAGCAACACTTACCCTGGTTAGTCTCAGCTCAATTCTAATTCATTTCCTAGCCAAGTTCTCTTTAAAGATCCTAGAAAACAGGTTGTTTCCTACCAACCATCTGAGTTTCAAAAATGTAGTATGAGGGTCTGTTCTTAGGTGTAAAAAAGTTGAAATACCTGTTTGCCGGTAGATGAGGTAGCATATAATACTATTCTAAAATTAAATCCAATTTATATCTTTCCAAGCTTTACAGAACTCCATGCCTAGACCCTATGGACATGGCAGAGTTACCTGGTGGTTATCTTGAGCTGTCTGGTGATCTGAGGATGGTTGTCACTTGGATCTGTTTGGACAGGGCTCTACCTTAATTGTGAGGTTAAAAGCAGAATGGAAAAAAATTATTTAAAAAAAGCCCTTAAGTTTGGAATCTCACCAAATCCTGGTGAGGTAGTAGTTTACACAGGAACACAGAGGAAAAAAACACACCTGAGTTGACAAAATATTTGAATTAAAAATTATGTGTGGAATTACATTGTATCACTGTGTAAATACTGTTATTCAAAATATAACTGGATTTCATTTGGTTTATCTCCATTTACTATGGAAGCAAAGTGAGCTAAATTCTATTAAGGTCTGTATGTCCACACAGGGATTTAATGTAGTATAATTTATCTATTTCAACATTGTAGATAAACTAATCCCTTAAAATTTAATTAAAACATCCATTTAGTTCAGATCAGCTTTCCTGACTAACTGCCTGTAGATGAACCTATAAACAACGTGAAGAACAGTGAAGAGAAAGGAAAGACAGGAGAGCCCTGTTCTCACAGTAATAAGCACAGGTCTTAGAGTGAGTATCAGGTACACATGCAGAACATGCACTGAGCATGAGGAACTTAATGCCACATTGCTATTATTGAGGCTGGAAGTTGATCAACTTTGAGAGGATAAAGTTTCCATAAGGAGGATATCCACAGTCACACTACGTAAGATAAAGAGATTAAAAGGTTTTGGAATAGACATATTATTTACTGAGAGGATCAGGAAGATGTCTTCTCTCTTGAGAGAGAGGTCAGAGATTTCATCTTCCCCTGACCTATGGAGTACTGATCACAGCATCTGGTAGGGGTTTGGACTAGGTGAGCAGCTCAGCTAAGAGGAACATTCCCACTATGAAAATCTTCATTTTTCTTCTCCAGATCTTGCACATATGAGGTTCCCTGACAAAAATGTGGAGAATAAAAATGAATTTCAATGAAACAAGTTCCACCTAACTTGAGCCTAGTATGTTAGATGGGCATTAGGAAGCCTTAGCACAAAGAGAGAGTTGTTAGGTCTCCTTCACCTTTCCAGGCTTGTAGCACATGCTGTACTCATATCACATCTCCTTTTTCAGTTACCTGTTGTCTCATAACAATAGTAAAGACTGCAAGTAGATGTGGATTTTTCTTTTTTTTTTCCTCTTTGCTTTTTTCGGTTTTTTTTTTTTTTTCAGAAGTAAAACTTCTTTTCTGGTCACTCAGTCCTCACACAATTACAGGTGGGAGTTCACTGTGCTCCTTAGGGGCAGCAAAATGCCAAGCACAGCTGTGCCCCAGCTGCCACAGCTCAGGGTTCAGCTCTGTAGTGAGGGCATTGATTCCTCTCCTCAGCCTCCCAAGCACGTGTGGCAGAGGTGCATGTACAGCTGGGTGGGAGATGTTGCTCAGTGTATAGAGCTGACTTAAAAGAGTGCTGGGTTTTACTTCTCATCCTCAGACACAGGAGATCTGGGCTCTCTTCCCAGCTGTGCTGCAGGTTTTCTCTGAAACACAGAACAAGTAATTTTTAATGAGATTAAGGTAAAAAAGGTCCCATGTTAGTATGTGTATGTTTAAACAGACATCCTGGCCACAACTGAGTTCAAAAGAGGTAAACCAGCATTTTGGAGAGGTAGGCCATCTGACCTCTGTTAAATATGTTGTGCAATTTAAATATGTTAAGATTTTGAGGCACGTAGATAACGCTGTACTTGACCTATGTAAACGTGCATCTTGGACCATAACCAGATAATGCTGGTAGCTGTCTGTGTGTCCTGCCTTTGCAGCCTCTCTGACTGTGGTAGCTGCATAGCAGGAGAACATGAAAATAGTCCTAGGATGGGAAACAGACACACTATACATTTCCATAAATATTGAAAGGTCTGATAACAAACCAGCAATTAAATAGGTTGTATGCTTTCCTGTGCCTGTGGTTCCTTTATCACTCCTTTCAGTCACTCCCTGGAGCTCCTAGCAGTGAGCTGCCTTGCAGCAGAACAGGAAATGTCAGGTGGGCTGATACTCCAGGTGTGTGCTTAATTCCCCAAAGTGCTGACAGCTCTGCCTACTATTAGTGTTAATGGCAGGGATCTTACCCCTGTTTCCTTTTTGTCACAGCTGTGCTGGGAAAGGGAGTTGCTGTCATTCAGAGTGGCTCATGGTCAGAGCCAGCCGGGAGCATTTTGGCAAGTGACAGCCAGGAAGACAAGTTCATCTGAGTTAGGTGTGTTTAAGTCTTGGAGGCCAAGTGTGGAGCTACAGCAAGTTTGTTAATAGCTATTCTTCACAGCAGAACTAGTTTTTGCAGTGCTTGAAACCAGAGTTTTCAACAGGGCTTACTAAATATGGGTGGTGCTTTTCCATGTGAATACATAATTCCGTCAGCTTGGCATGAGGGTGGCTTTTCAGAATGAAAGTCTGTTTAAAGCAGTCCAGCAGTGGTGCCAGGGGCTTGCAGGACCTCCTGAGCTGAAACCTTTTAGCCCCTAGGAGAGGCTATAGCAGTCCAATTTTACCAGTTTTCTAATCCTTTGGACTAACCAGGGTTATTCTATTCCATTTTGGTTTGTTTTTTTTTTTTTTTACTGAGCAGAATGAAAGCCCCAGTACTGGAGACCAGGGTTAGCAGTGTGAAAGACTGGGATCTAACCTTGTTGCTGTACCTCTTGTAAAAGGTCTGCTCAGGAGAGGCAGCTGGACACACCTCAAGGAATAACATACCAAGTAACCACATTTCTGAGGAAAAAAATACTGTCTTGGGGCTACTTGCTTGGAAGACAGAAGAAAAATTTTTTTAGAATTTTTTAAAAATATACTTTGTACTCACAGAGATTTTTTCAGAGTTACCCTAGCCGTTTCCTTGGTATTTTGCTCCCTTGTTCTAAAATCCTTCAGAGAACTCCTCATTAAAATGCCCTGATCCAGTCCTGTGCAAGGCAGGAAAGTTTCTAATTTTGTGATATCGCTCGTGAAATAACGTCTTACTCAGTGGGCATGTAGAGTCAGTTAATGTCTCTGCATGCAATTGCCTGCTTAGTATCTTAAAAAAAAAAAAAAAAAAAGCAAAAAAAGAAAAAAGAAGCCCATATATACTCTCTGCCTGAATGCATATTTGCTTGTCTGTGTATTTAGAGTCACGTATGTTTTTGAGCTAAGGAAAGTGCTTTCTGCTTTCTACCAGCCAAATTCCTGCTACTCTTTCAACCTTGTTTGATTAAAACAGCCTTTAACCTTTGCTGGAATACCTGTTTCTTAAAACAACCTATAATTCATCCCTGCAACAAGATTAGGAGAATTTGGGGTGTGACAAAATTAACATGTAGCTGCCTGGAAACCTCAGGGGAAGGAGAAAGGAAAGTCCATGGAAAGGCAGTGAGTATGAAGGCAGAAGCTGTGGGGCTGGAGCCTTGTTGCAGGGCTGGCTGGGGAGCTGGCACGAGTTATTGTTTGCTCTGAGACAATTCCATCTCTTTCTCACTTGTGTCAGCTTGTGCCCAGAGACCTGCTGAAATTCCAGGCTTTTCTTCCTTGCCATGAGCAGAGCAGGGGAGTGCTTGCAGGGACCTTGTCATCCTCTGCCTCCTGCTACAAATTCACTGGGACTGTCACCGGCTTCTTTCTCTCCCCCAGCCAATGTAAAGCTCCATCTTCATCTTGCCCCCTGCCTGTATGTGCTTGTCACAGATGAGCAGCATTTGCTCTTGACCTTGTTTTGGTTTTCCTTCTCTCCCCAGTCTCTCTTGCAGTTAGTGGTGACTTTGTGGAGCATCCCTTGAACACCACATTAAAGTACAACGTGCTGAGTGATGGGGATCGGAAGGAGCAGCCAATGGCTCTGTCGTCAGTGCTGACTGTCTGCTGCAAGGAGCTCAGGGGCAGCTTTTGATTTCTGTTTATTCAAATTCTCACTCATTTCTGCTGCAGTTTGATTTATTTGGTGGTTGTTTTTGTGGGTTTTCTTGTTCTTCACAAGTGTTTATGGCCAGGTTTCCTTTCGGGATGTTCTCTGCCCCGTGCGAGCGATGGGTTAGGTGGCTGCACAGCCTGGCTTTGTGTCAAGGCCAGCCCTGGCAAGATGGTGTCATGTGTGTCAGAGACAGCACCTGGTGCTGGTGTCAGCAGTGGATGAACCCAGTCCCTGGCCTCACCCACCCCCATCCATCTACCCAGCTGCCACCCCTGCCACAGGCTGGACAGGCCTTTGGGACACCAGGAGACCTTTACTGCCAGGAGCTGGGTTTCTGGCCCAACAAAAGATGGGCTTCTCCTGGGGGTGCTGCTGTGTTCTCTGATTTGTTTTAAATCAGTG
The DNA here is from genome assembly GCA_023637945.1 of Phaethornis superciliosus. Lineage (NCBI taxonomy): Eukaryota > Metazoa > Chordata > Aves > Apodiformes > Trochilidae > Phaethornis > Phaethornis superciliosus. The sequence continues at coordinate 582,823 of JAJQWJ010000007.1, forward strand.
CACAGTGACTGATTCTAGTCTGTGTGTACCCAGATGTTAAGAAATCATTCCTCCCTGCAGTCACTTGCCATTGAAATAAACAAGGCAGGTGATCTGAAAGAGATGACTGAGAGTCAAAATGGAGCAAGGAAAGCTGACCAGACCCCTGTATTGCACAAAAGATGGGGCAGAGCTGAGATCTGATATCTGCCTCTCTGGGGCTTTTACCTCATGCTCATCCTTCCTCCTTCCATTTCCCTTTCCTCTGAACTAAAGATTAATTGTGCATTGAGATGGTAACAAGAATTCGTGGCGTTAAGAATCTGCTGAACGGAAGGGAGAAAATCCTCAAGGAAATCAGCAGTCCACAAGCATTGTCTGTTCCCTAGATATAAATGACTAGGAACTTCCCAGGCAGGGAATGTTTTTCCCTTTCTGTTCTCTTGCTTGCATTATCCTTAGCTAAGCATATTGTAGCATGCTTGTCTCTAGTCCATGTTTGCATCAGAGGAATCCCAACCTTGCTGAAATCTGTCAAAGGGCAGACTTAATGCTCAGTTTCCATGCTTAAAAAAAAAAAGAATCATCAGAAAATACCTGCTTAATCTCCAGTTAGCAAGTAGGTAAAGGTGACCACTGTAGCTGTCCTACACCCCCGTCTGCTTTTGTTCTTCCCAGCTTGTGATAGAGGTCACCTGAGGCAAGGAATGTGTCAGAAAACGGTTTCTGAAATAGAATGGGCTATGTAAGGATAGATAGGAGGTCAAGTGTGAAGCAAAGATGGTTGACTGCAGCAAAAGAGATGTGAAGCAGGAATTAGGAACAACTTCTCAGCTGTTTTGAGCACTGGAGAGTTGTGGGATCTCTGTGGTGAGAAGGTTTTAAGCAAGTCAATCTGTCAGCTGGCTGTGCTGCAGGGGAGGTTGCTAGAGGTGTTTTTTCTAGCCCCATTTTCTTATATCCTTGCTAGTTCTTTCAGAAGCATATTGCTCAGATGTCCTGGAGGTGAAAAAAGATTACTGAGTGTTTGGTCCTTTTCCACAAAGCTTCCACCAGTGGAATTTGGAGAGCAGTGGGAGCAGGGGTGAATCCAAGCCAATCTGGTCAGGAGTTTTTATTTTCCCTTTCTTTCAGTCTAGGGAGCACTCTGTGGTACTCAGGAGTCTGGGCAAGGCAGGAGCTCACCTCTGAGCTTGTCAGCAAAAGGCTCAGTTCAGAAAGTAAGCAGCTGGGAAGGGGCAGCAGCCTTGTCTGTAGAGGATGGTGCAGAGCTGTGCATCACCAGCAACTGCTCCTTCAGACAGCCTCCTTCTGCCAGACACACTTGTGACAACTAATCCCAATAATTAAACTATCTTCTATCCTTTCAATGTATGTAATTGGGGATGGTGAATGAGGTGAATGAGCTTCATGTCTACTGGCCCCTCTGTTTTCTCAGTGCCTCTTGGCCTTCTCATGTCTTTTCTGCATTGCGTCAGTGCCTCCTGGCAAATTCTGTCTGTGTCTGTCTCTCATATAGTGCCAAGTGTGTGTCTGGCCTTGAGAAACGACCATAAATTTTCTTCTGTCAGGAGGAGAGGCTGGGACAATCTGGTTGAGATTTGAAGCTGTAGTTCAAGGTGGTTTAGGGGTTTCAAATCACTTAACCCATCCCCTCCAGGAGTCACTTGTGTCTGCCATGTAAATCAGACTGGAGAAATAAGTGGAACAGATCACTCAGTACTCCAGAAGGAGGTTACAAGGCAAACCTGTGTCTTTAAAGAGAGTGCCTTCTAATAAATGTTATCTGCAGGGAAATACACCAGCCCCTGCACGAGTAGTTAATGTTACTGCCTCAGTGTTGGCCTGTAAAACAGCTTTATCACCTCTGTGACAATAATGATTAACACGCTGATTTACAAGGGAGGGGTCACCACACCGTTTGGCAGATTTTGCTTGTCTGACAGTGGCAGGGATACAGAACCTGAGAGTTACAGTGTTTTCACCACTTCACCTGGAGTGCTAAGCCCTGGTGGCAGGGCTTTTATGCAGATACTCCTGTGAAGATACAGGATTCTAGGGTTTCCTCCTGTGCTTCTGGTACATGGGCAAATTACAGGTCCAGGCCTGAGGAGAATTTGGGACATTTCTAGCTGAGTTTTTATTCCTTCCCAGGGCTTATTGCCTGCTCCCTTAGCCACAGTGAAGTGAATGTGTGCTAGGCATGCTGTTACACCATGCCTGGGGTTGTTGGCTGTCCCTTGTGTCAGAGCTGGCAGAATGTACAGATGTGGGTGGATTCCTCTTTTCACTGAGATTCTGGATAGCTTCTACTAAAATACCCTCCATCTGTTGTTTCTTCATTATCTTCAATCTTAATATAAGAGGGAAAAAAACGTTTTTTTAAACTGTTTCTGATTTTACTCTCATTATCATATGTTGGAAATTACTCAGACTAGCAAATTTAATGTAACAATTACTTTAATCCAGAAACCTTTGATGTGGTTTAACATACCATTACACTTCTCAGAATCTGGACTTGTCAACCTTGGCAGTTCCTCACATGGAGCAGCACAGTGTATCTGAAAGCTTGGCAAGCTCCATGCTCCTCCTGCTGCTGGTCTTGACAGTCCTTATGTAGCTGACCAAAGGTATTAATGATTTCTGTGCTATGGAAATATTTACTGCAGTTTTAGAAGCTGGTAAAAATGCACCGGGAGGGCAGATTTGCCAACCCTCACTGAAATTCACAGCACAGACTTGTGCAAAATGCATCTCTCACTCTTTACCTTTTCCTTCTTAGCTGGCATTGCTGACAGGAGCTCTGCCCTCCAAGCAAACACTCGCTGCCCTGAGAATTGTCTCAAGTCTCTAATGATTTTTTCTCTCCTGTCTAGAATGTTCATCACCTCTGGTGATAAACGGGGGAGTTTAACATCTGTTCTTTAATGGCTTTTGCTCCCATGGAACCCAAGCTCAGATTCCAGCCTTGGCTGGGAGGACATCCTGGGACTCTGCCATCGTGGTTCTGAAGTGTCTGAACTGACTGACCCTGGGCCTGGTCACAGGAGAAGTTTTGACACCTTTGGTTACATTACCTGTGCTGTTCCCAGGTTATAAAAGCACTTACTGAGCAAGTGTTACTGTAAAACTCCTTGGGGACTGCAAGTGGAAATACTCCTTTTTGCTTCCAGGATAAATGGAAATGAGGATTTTATTCTTATTAGCGATAAACACAAGAGGAGGCTGCAAGGAAAAGTCATATCCTGTGTACAGCCTTGAGGTCTCTGATGAAACAAAATGACACAGAATTTACAGATGCTAAAAATAGCGGTAGTATCAGTTTGATGTTGCATTTTGTCCTCCTCCTATAATACAGTAAAATGGCCTGTAATTCACATTGCAGAACTGCATACATAGCTCTTTGAAGATCTCATCTTCATTGTACGTCTGCAGTGGCCAAAGTTACAAGGAACCCAGTGCAGTGTTACCATGAGCCATACAAATAAGTAAATAAAGAGGGACACAAAACAGCAGCTCCTCGGGGGCAGCTGCCCACTCCCAGGCCATCACCCTTAGCTTGGGAGCTCTGCAGCATAGGAAACCTTGTGTGCCTTGTACAGACCTAAATTCACTGCTGGTGCTTAAGAGGGTAATTGATCATGTTAATCTTGTTTATGGCATTATATAAAATACGATTTATATTCAGAGATTCAACTTTTAAGTCCTTGCTGACAGTGACATTAGTCCAGAACTGAGGAGTTTGCAGCTCTTTCAGCCTGGCATTTTAATCTGAGCTCATGTGGCCTGGTGGTTCCTGTATCATGAAAATACTTTGGGAAGTATGCATATATACTGTGATTTCTTCACTGTCTTTGTATGAGTATTTCATCTGTCAATTGAAATGGATGTTTGGAGGGTGATAGTAGCCTTGTCACTAACAGGGTGGCTTCACTGATTCTTTCCTCCTGTTTTTTTGAATACTGTCAGTTTTCATGCTTTTCCTTTCTACCAAGCTGTTTGGCTTTCAGACCCTTTGTAACTCTGGAGTCTGCAAGCAAAACATTTCTTCCTTTAAGATTAAAACCAAAACCCAGATTCGAGAAGGCTAACCTAACTCCTGGCCATCTGCTAGAAGGTTACTAAGAGCACTGCCTTGAACTAGGGCTTCATTTTTCTGTTTGTTGCAGTAGCTTCTCTGCACTGTTTACATTGTGGTTGAAGGGGATCTTCCTACACCAGGATGCAAGAGGAATGTCATTTTTCCTCTGCCCTGAGCAGATGTCCTGTCTGCAGCAGTAGCAATAACACTGCCCTTCCTGTTGTTGCAGATGTGGTTGGCAGGCTGGAGCTGAAGGCAGAAGAGGGGCACGTTTCAGCCCATGCCATTCTGTGCCACCAGCACCTCCGTTCCCACCTGTACTCTCCAGAAGTGGCTCTCTCTGTTGGCTGGTGGGCAGGAAGTTGCCCTGGAACATATTTATTTCCTTTCTGCTTCATGGTGGAGAGGAATGCTTCCAAAATCTCTGTTGTTCTTCTCTGCCTTGACCTTTGCTTTCTCTAGGTCTGTTTGCACTAAACCCAGACAACAAGTGGCCTGTTACCCTGTTGAGGGGAGGAGTGCCTGAACTGAATCTGGCACACATGTCAGTGTAAATCTCCCCACTCTCAGGTTTCAGGGTGCAGCCCTGTGCAAGCCTTCAATCTACAATTATTGCATTCTTTTTCCTTTTTATAGGAGGTCACTATCAAATCCCTTGACACATTTCTGTATCTAATCTGGCAGGCTGCCATTCAGCCCACAGGAAGCCCAAGAGAGAAGAATATACACTTAGAGCCTTATTTCATCTTCATTATTCCCTACACCAGCAGAATTCCTTAAACTCTCTGAAGGTTTGATCTGAATGGAAGGTATTTTGCCTGAATAGCACCCCTTATTGAGGCATTGTCACAAATTTAGATGAGTGTTGTGGCTAGCAGTTTAATCTGTACTGTGTGGCCATTTTTTCACACCAACACAGGGAGTGCTAATCACTTCTAATGGTCTAGCAGGATTGTCTGGCAGTGAGAGACTTCTTGATTTGAGAGCTGGACACTGAAGGAGAAAACCCACAGTTCCTATTCAAGAGCTTATCTGAGAATTTTTTCATTTTGGCAGTGTGGGGAATATTGTATTTCAGTGGTTTTCAGTAGGAAACAACCTTGCTAAAGGAGGAAAGGCAGGGTTCCATTCACAAAAACTATGCAAAGAAAACTTGTGCTTTGGAGGAAAGAATGAAGAAAGAGATTTGTACATAAGAAATAACAAGAAAAAAAATCAGAAATAGATGGCAGTACGAATAGCTGGCAGTTACATGATAATACAGAATGCCTGCTTATTTTTGTGCCTTAGAATAGGAATGCATTGTTGTAATAAAACAATTACTGATCATGTATGTTAATGTCATCTGGAGACTAAGAGAGATATGGTAAGTTTGTTTCTATGGTTGGGTGACTGCCAGTTCACTGGCTGCTGTGATCACTAGTGATTTCTCACTTGTGATCTCATGGTGCTGTAGTTGTTGGGAAGTACCTTTCCTGTCATTTTAACCATTTCTGTAGTAATCAATGTTGTCTCAGTCCTTCAGGGAGTTGTAGTCATTTTGGGACGTTTCATTCCATGTTGATTTCTTATTTCAGGTGATTGAAGGAAAGCTGGCTCCTTTCTTGGGGAAGGTCATCAAGTTTGCCACCTCTCACGTGTACAGCTGCAGCCTGTGTAGTCAAAAGGGTTTCATCTGTGAGATTTGCAACAATGGAGAAATCCTTTACCCCTTCGAGGACGTTGCTACAAGCAGGTACTGTAGTGGCAGGCACACACTGACTCCTCTTTCATATCCTTGCAGCTTCTCAGCCTCCTGACCTCTTGTTTCAGTAACTAGGAGCTGGATCCCAGTGATGCATGTTTCTGGACAGCTGCACTAGGTTACTGGTCTAGGGAGGCCACCATCAGCTGACTATGGGTGGGAAGAGCTACTTCCCAAAGCCCTGTAAGCCTCACAGCAGCTGTTCAAAAGAGAAAGAGACCCCAGCAGTATCACACTGTGGTTTATCCAAAGCTCTTCTGAATTTGCAAAGTGTCCTGAAAAGCCAAATGGGTCTTCTGGAGTGATCACAGACATCCTTCTGGTAGCTAATGTCACTGGGCCCATGATATACTGGGATTGTCCAGTGTAGAACAGGAACTATCTGTTCTAAAGTATTATCCTCCTGAGATGTTATGGCTAATTCTTTGCTGTCTGTGCTTACTCCTCTGTGCCTGTGGATGCCAGAGTTTTGGTTTTTTAAAAACCTGACATTGCTATTCTCAGGTGCCTACAAAATAAATAGAAGCATATGCCAGTCCTAAGCTAGACAAAATTTAATTTATATTATTTGGAGAACTGGATGCCAGTTCAGGGGCAGAAGTGAATAGAAAACCTTAGAAGCAAAATGTAGGAAATCAGAGAGGACTTAGCCAACGCAGAAGTGTTACCACACTTTTTCACAAATGTCTTGGATTTTGAACAAAGGAGAGGGTTGTTTTTTCTTTTATTTTTAACTAGACAAAAAGACATTGCAGCACAGCAGCACAGCAGCACAGCACTCTCCACAGATAAGTACTTTTCTGGCTTTTTCAAATACAGTAATTTCAGTTTGTTCTCCAGACTGTTCCAATGAAGGAAAAAAAAATAAAATTGAAAAGCCACCTTTGGAAAAATTCAGGACCAGCCTGTTAAAAGGACTTCATTAGGTATCTGAGTTCCCCTGTGTGCTCAGAAATGTTAAATTACCAGTAACCAAGGACTGCTCGTTGGGGATTTTCAGCCTGACCTGAGTTTCAAAGACTATTTGCTCATTCTTTTTTCCCAGTCTCTCATTCTAAAAAAATACATTGACAAAGCAGTGGACATAGCTAAACAAGGTGTGCAGCTGAGCTCTATAAACAGCTCTCAAGAAAGAAAAGGGGTGCATGGTGAGGCAGGCTGAGTTACAAAGAGAGAGGCTAAGAGGACATAAAACATAAGATGTCTGTTGAGACTGCAGAAAAGGCAATTGAAGATATTCCCAGAAGATTGATGAGAATGGGTAAGAGCATTTGAGGAGACAAGTTTACTTGAAGTGTTTATAGATTTGATTTGTCTGGGGGATTTTTGGTAGCAAAAACATTGTTGAGTGTAAACTGTTCCACCCTTCAGCTGAGATGAGACATACCCTGCAATTAGAGGGTTTAAAACCTTCTGGAATCAAATAGTGTTTGTCAGCAGTTCAGTGAAAGCCAAAAGAAGCTGCTCTAGCTCCTGGTTTTATGTGAATTAGGTGCCAGAAAGGACTTTTTTTCATGTTTCACACATGAAGTTGTGGTTGATGTCATGCCAAAGGCAGTGGTCTCTGTTAATGATTTTCATTAAAACACAATTAGCATGAAAGGTTTCTCTTTCGTATTTTGTCAGAGGTCATTCTGTCTATTCCTTTTCTGCTCCTCACTAAACCTTGCTTTTATCCCCAGCATTTTCCATTTCACTTCCTAGTTAGTTTTCTCATCTCATTACTGCTCACCTCTATGAAACCAACCAGATTCAGGGCCATATTTTTGCTCTTTTCCACCCTCAGGGTGGAAGCAGCACATTCCACCAGAGGAGCTCCATCAGCAGTGAGGGAGAAGGCCAGGAGAGGGGATTTGTGTTCATCTCCATCTCTTGGAGAGAAGAGAGCTCTCAGAGGTGGGTGTGCTGGCCTCTACAGCCACAGGGGTAAGGTGAGGGGGCTGGTTAGAAATGTACAGAGTTAGAGATGTACAGAGCAGCCTCTGGCAGATGGAAGGCACTAAAGGTTCAAGTGAAGACTTGAAATTATACCTGAAATTTCTGATGGCTTCAGCTTTCCTTGATAGCCAAGTGGTGTACAGAGCTCTGAGTAAACAGCTCAGATTTGTCATTTAATTGTATCACACTGAGTCCACAGTGTGCAGTGAGGGTTGATCATGATTACCTTTGTAAACCCTGCTTTTCTGGAACTGCTCTATGCAGCATCCTATTCACATTTTTTACTCAATGCTAGGCTGCTAAGTACCCCTGCTGTAGCAGCTGAGTTCCAGAGGGAAGAGCAGCTGAAATCTGAAGATAGTATTTTTCCTTCTTGCTTTTGAGTGTTGCTCATTCACTTTTGAGCAAGCTGCTACTTCTAACTGGGCTGTCAGGTTAGAAATATTTTCAAAAGTGGGTGCCTGACAGCTTTTGCACAATTCACCTTCCTGTTGAATGTTTGAAAAGTGAAGTCTGTTTTGGGGGGGAGTTGAGGGGGGTGCTGAGCTAGCACTTGTTATTCTGTCTCCTCCTTGACCTTTCTCACTCTTTGGAGAGTAGAGTGACAGCTGTCAGAGAGGCTGTTATCATTCCAAGGTGGTCCTCAGCTGGCTGTTACCTTTCCATCTTCATGGTCTCTTCTTAGGTCAGCTTAGAGGTAGAGAGATTGTTTCTCTCCAAAATATTCTCAGGAGTTTCTGGAGCAGCCTTCACTAGGAATTTGTGAGGGATGGGTCTTCTTGAGATAGATAGAGCTAAGAGAAAAGGAGGGCCCCTCTCCAGGACCGGAGCTTTTCTTTGGGCAGGTTATTTGCTTGAGAGTCATTTTTGTCAGTCCTTGAGCAAACAGAGTGAATACCTGGGTTATGCACTCCTCAGGGTTTGAATACACATATATTACATACCCTTCTCTCACTAATCAGCATGACACATTCCTTTGTTGGCAAACGGTTCCAAAACAAACACAATCCCTTCACTTAATTAGCGGGTCTGTGGGCCCTGCTTGGCAGGCTCTTTACATCCTGCTCAACAATACAGCACAACAGTTTGCTGCCTTGAATGTTAGGGTGGGCTCACAAAGTCATAAGCTTTCTAATGATATTTCCTTTCTGTGGCTGTGCCTGGGAGGTGGCCCATCTGCATGGAGCTTAATGAAAGCCACAATTCAGTAGTTAAACAGTTCCTTAAAAACTGTCCCATACTTGTGGGTGCCTCTTCCAGCCAGGTTGATTCCTCACCGTTTTCTTCTCTTCTGTCTTACCATTTATATAGCAGTTCATCAGGGTTCTTTCTAAATGTCAGCATTTCAGCATCTTTTCAAAGGCCTTGAAATCGTGACAACCACATTTAAAGCCTCCTGAGTTAATGACAAGTTTCATGGAGCAAATTGCCAGCTGATATAAGCCCTCACAGCTCTGCTTTTGCTGGAGCTCTGGTGACTTAAGCAACCTGAGCATCTACCTACTGTTTTATTTCTTGGACCAATTTTGCCCCGGACTGAGGCTTAGCAGAATAAATGTATAAAATTATCCTATTATATAACTGATTTTAATTTTACAGATGTTGTGAAATGAGTTTAACTATCCCTGGCTGTAAACTGGCTTGCTAGAGCTGTCCTTGCCCATTTACTGTCGGCCAGGCACCACTCCTCAACTCCTTCTGGTACTACTTGTTCTTCATTAACATCGTGAAAAAAATTTGGGGTTTTTGCCCACAATTTAAAAAAATTAATGCAGAACTGAAAGGAAAATGCCTGTGTCTGTAATATGTGGCCACATTTGTTTTTATAACCTAGAAGAATTTCTATCAAGATTTAAATCTTGAGGAGTGCTGAGAAAAATACCATTGGGATGAGAATAGGATTATTCATTGGAAAGGGTTTTCTTTCCAGTTAGATAAGTAATTATAGATCTGGTAACAGTTACTCTGTGCTACCCATTTAATAGCTTTGCTCTTGCCTGTGTGTCAGCATACTGGTAACTATTTCCACAATTTGTTGTGTTTTGCTGGTAAAGCTGGCTAGGAACTACTTAGTTCTTGCCTTTTATGTGGTGACTGCAGATGTGTGTGAGCCATGGAGAACTGCTCATTTCTGTTCATATTCATTTATCAAGGCTAAACTGTTCTCATGTTGTGAAGTTAATTTATTCTGCAGGTCAGTTAAGCATGTAGACCTTTTAAGATACAAACCAGAAGGCCCAAGTCTAAAATAGACATGCCACAGGAGAGGCTTAGTGTGTCAAGCAGCTTGGATGCCTCTGTAATCTCTGGGCAGCATCCTGATAAGCCCAGTGGATGTGCCTCACTTTACACAGAGTGAGGAGTCCCACGGAGGGCTCTGAGCCCCAGCCTGACTTCACCTGCATGCCAGAGGCTTTGCAAGGTTACAGCTCACCCTGCTGTGGACAGCTTGGAGCATGTGGGAGAAAGTTAAAGGGAGACTGAAATACATAGGACAGAGCATTTCCAGGACATACTTTGGCATGGTTAAAGGCACCACTCAAAGTGCAGCATTTTCCCTCTCTCCTTGATGAGTTTGTTTTATGCTCAGCAGCCTTTCCCCAAGCTCAGTTCCCCTGAACTGGGCTAGAAGTTTAGTACCTAATTTTTGAAAGAGCTTAGCTTATCAGGTGTTGAGAGGTGCTTCAGAGCACCCTGAAGTGATCTGCTCAGCACTTTTTTTTAAAGAAACTGAGGCACCTAAGTAGATGCTAAGTTCTCTTGATAATTTAATTTCACCTGAACCTGTCAAAACTGTTTAAAATCTTCTGGCTCAAATCTTCTGATTTTTGTCTGTGCAGCATAGCTCAGTAATGTTATCTAGAACACATAAAAAGGAAGAGATAAAACATAGTGGCCTTTTCATCAAGCATTGTATTTTGGAACTGGATTAGCTTTAGAGATAGTTTTTTACCTGCCTGCTGTCAGGATGGTGCTAACTGGAACTCTGAGTGAGAAGGCAGATGTTTATTTCAAGTAGGAAGTTCTCTGCAACACTGCTCTGCCCTGCTGGTTCAACACAGCAGCCATCCCTCTTTCAGTTTTTCTTCTTTGGCTTCCCTTCTGCACTGTCTTCCTCCCTAGATACTTTCCAGTTGCCAGTCAGAACTTTTTAGTTCTTCCTCTCTCCTCATGCAAATTCTCCTTTGAAGACAGACTGCTCCAGCTCCAAATACAGTTCTGTGTAGTCCAGACAACAGTTTTTCAATGGCTTTTTAGCCTATGGAGGGCAACACTGCTGACTCTTTAAGTGCTCAGAAATTCTAAGATTACTTTAAGAGTCTTGTTTATATGTTTTATTTATTTCTTTAAAAGTTATGTTTGGTTTTTCTCTCTTAGGTGCAGGCAGGTATGTTTTCAGCATTATGGCAGAGCTACAAAGTCCTTTCTCTTTTACTAAAAGCAAAAGTCCTGGCTTAGTCACAGGATTCCAAGACTGGAGACTTAAATAAAAATGCAAAGTAGTGTAGTCATGAAGGCAAATTGTGACTGTTGAGGGGCAGTGTGTCAATATTCCTGTTAATAGTATTGCCTGACTCTACTTTCAGCTCTTCAACCAGCACGTTGTGAACACAGTGCATTAATGACAGGAGAGGTAGAGGGGCCAAGGCCTGTTGATAGTGTGGCACCTAGCAGAGGCAGAGGAGACCTCTCTGAGCAGTGGATCTGACAGGTTCAGAGCTTTTCCCCTGGAGTATTGAGGGTAACCCCTTCTGATGAGCAGGTATATGGAAAAGTAGGGTGATGCTGTAAATCACCAGTGGCTCCCTGAACACTGCAGTCATCATCCAGAGTGAATTTCAGACATCTGGAGATCTGGGTAACAAGCTCTGCTCTGGTTTTGTGTGGCCTTTTTTTTTTTTTCCCTGCTTTCAGAGGCAATTTTTTTCAAGAGCAAGTCTGAAGTATTAAGAGTTTTTAAGTATGGTATTAAAAAAACCACCTGTGTCTAGTGAAGACTGTGTGTTGTACAGGGCATTATCCTAACAAGCTCCTTATAGGGACAAACCAGTGTCACATCAGTGCCAACTTTGTTCCATTCATTCCCTACACGGGTGTCCCTCCCCAGGCAGCTCCTCGCATCCGTTCCTAGGCAACTGCAATAATATTGCTGCACGTGTGGGTCAGGCATTGATTGCCTTTGGGGCTTTTTTTTTGTCTTGTAAGTGAACACAGCCTGGTCCGTTTTCTTTTTCTTTGTGTTCTGCTAAGATCTCGGGGAGCTTTGAAGGGTGCACCTGTGACAGTCACATCCAGGCAGTTCAGCAGACAGGCACACGTGCTGAGCGTGGGACAGGGATCACACTGGAATCCCTGGGCAAGGCTCCCTTCAGCTGCTGGGCTGTGCTTCTCAGGGCTTTTCAGCAGCCAGGTTAGAGGTGTGATACGATTTTGGATGTTTGGTGAGTGTATAGCATCACCTGAGGAAAACACAGTGAGCAGCCCCATTTCATCTTGTTTCACTCTGCAAGGAAGGAAAGAAGAAATCTGAGGATTTCTCATCAATGAAGGGTAGAGCCCTAAATCAACCCCTTCCTGATCCTGCTTTCATTCACTTAAGAAAATATTTGCAAGGTCTGGGGCAGAGGAAGGAGGATTTTTTAAAATGAAAAACCAGAAAGCTAATGTATAAAATTACAGGAGAAGGGATAGCACTGAATTGAGATGGGGAAACTTTTTGCCCTTCTCAGCTCTTCTAAGAGCTCCTGACTGACCTTGAGGTTCCCCTCTCATTTCCTGTTTGTGAGGTGGGAAAGGCAGTGGGTCTGTCCTGGGCTGGCTGATCATTTCATGGCTGAGCAGCATAACCATGAGCTGCTTTGACTCCCCACTGGATGTTTGGAAGCCAGAGAGGTGCAGCCTGTGTGCATGGTGCTAAAGCTTCCTCAGAAACCTTGCTGCTCCCCACAGCTTCATCTCATCACAGTCATGCTGGGCAGTCTGTCAGCCTGTAAGGGTCCTCGGAGACAACTAAAACTGTCAAATGACATCTTGGGCCACCTCTTGATCATCTCTGTTTTATTTGGTCTGCTCAAGCTGGAAGCCCTTGGAGTCCTCTCTGTGTTTCACTTCACCTTATTCATGGGGATCTTAGTAGTGGTGCAGCACAGCTGGAATATACAGTTGTAATCAATTTGTTGTGCAGAATCTGGAACTGCTTGCACCATAAGCCTGTGAAGTTAATGTGGGAACCTTGGAAATACTTTGCCACATTTTACAATTTACCAGATACTGATACACGTGTGTTTCAGGTGCCAGACTTAATGGGAGGTACTAACATTGACATTTCCTCAGCCTGTTCTGTTGTAACCTGCACCCCCTGGTTGGGAATGGGAGTACCTTGACCTTCCCCAAAGGAAGCAGGAAATAGGTCTTCAGAGGGGTAGGCAGGGGTGGGGGCACCAAAATGGAGCAAAACCAGACATTAGTTCTCTTGATTCTGAAATCTGTGAGAAAAGTTGAACTTTTTCCACTGAGCTTCTTTCTGAAAAATGAGTTTGTATTAATTTAAAGACCATCAATTGTTGTTTTATCTACTGATGGGTTTTGACTAGAGAGAGCAGATGTGCTGGCTCCTCTTTCATCCTGCTCCATCCATTTCAGCAGCAGTTTCTGACCAGTTTTGTCACCTCCATGTGTAATGTGGAGAAATACTGAGCAAGTGTAGGGAGTGGCAGTGCATGAGCATAGTACTGCACTCCTCATCAATCATTACCCTCTAGCAACTTCCAGGCCACTGCAAATTGCTGACTTAGGAGGGAGAATTAGCTTGATAAAATCACCATTAGTGTCAGTTCAGAATGATGTAAAGTTTTAAAGACTGCTGTCCTTTCTCTCTGTCCCTCATCCATTATGTGTCTGTTTGTGGAGATCCCAGCCCAGCAAAGCACACAAGCATGTGCTTCGTTGAAGGTAGATCAGTAATCCCAAGGAGGTCACTGAGATCCAAGTCTGAAGCATGTGTTTGTGTGCTTCACTGGGTCAGGGCCACAGCACATGCTCCTGAGCAGTGAATTTGTAAATATCACTGTGTGAGCCAGTCTCTTGATTCAAAACCAGATTTAGACTCACTAGCTGGATTTAGAAATACGAGTCAAGTGTCAGTGCAAGAGAGTTTGTAGTAGGTACACAGCATTATATTTAGCATTTTAAACTTTTTTCTTCCTTGTTATTTGAGTGCCCCACAAGTAATCCAGTCCTCTTGTTTGGGCAGATGATTTGTTTGAATGCATAAGATCACATTGAGAGCAGAACAGAGCACCTTTGAATGCCAGAAGCTATAATTTTGCTGATCCTGTCCCATCTTCCACAGGACACAGAGCAGAAAATACCATCTGCTTCTGTTCCATTTTTTACTTTGTGGAATGACTACTTCTCCTGCTGTTGAAGTGGGTTGTACTTTACTCTTCCCAAAACAGCTGACTACTGGAACTTCAGTGAGAAAAATGTCTTACCTTGGCTGCTGCAGATGCTGAAATATAGCTTAATGGAAATGAGTATTTTTACTCGTTCATTTACAAACCAGAGCAACAAACTTGTCTTTCATGAAACAAAATGGATGACTATTTTATGACAGACCTATGAAGATAAGTCTTGATCCTTCTTAAAAATTCTGTCTATGAATCAGAAGTGCTGGGACAGATTCCCAGCAACTGCAGACGGATGCAGGTCAGCTCATTTTAGTGGTTCTGAGTAGCTGTACACCAGCAGAGGTGTGGGCAAGCCCATCTCTTTAACATCTCCACTCTTTTGAAACTCAGTGCTCGTGGAGCTAGCAGAAGTGTTTGAAGGCACGTGTGCTGCCCACAGTACCCGGGAGGTCCCTTGCATGCTCTGCTCCTGTTTTGTCATTCAGTTTTGACGCTGGTTTGTGTTGCAGGTGTGAAAGCTGTGGTGCTGTCTTCCACTCTGAGTGCAAAGTGAAAGCTGTGCCATGCCCCAGGTGTGTGCGTAAAGAATTGCAGAAGAAGCAGAAATCCTTCTGGAGGCGACTGAATATGGATGAAAACTTCGAAGAGTCTTGCAACATGTTTGAGCTGTCATATCAGAACACATGAGTTCCTCCAGGCAGTGGCCAGCCTGAAGAAAATCAATCCCTTTCCCAGCTGCCAGCTCAAGCAACTTCTCAGCTTAGCCAGGCAGAAATCTTTCTGCAGAATAATATCTGACCTTCTTTTGTGAATAGCAGCTGCCAAAGTGGCATAAAGCCTAATTGGCTTTGAAATACCAATGGCTAAACTGCATTTTGCATTGAAGTCCAGCCTCCAGCTCTTGCAGAAAATGTCATTTACTTGAAATATATTCGGTCTAGCGAATTAAGTACCCAGCTTTCTCTTTTCCACCTCCGGAGAAGATTTTTCCTCTAGGCAGAAAGTACTTGCTGCCATGACCACGTTATTTTTTTATGTTGTTCATTTAGAATTGATGCATCATCTACTTATTTATGTGTATTATTTATTTATTAATAGCCTTGGCAGAGGTTCTGGTGAGGTGTTTCACAGAACCAAATCGGGCAGGAATGATTTTAAACTTACCTGCTCCTTCTGATGTGGACGTGTGGTTCCATTTTGTCATGTTTCCAGAGAGCTGTTGTTAAAAGATCTGTGCATTGACATGTCACTCCTCCCTGAGGGAAGAAAAGTATCTCCCATCAAACTTTATTTGGGCTGCTTGCAAACGAGGTGCAGAGTAATTCCTTCAGCTGTGTTTATAACCACACACGGATAAGCAGGGGACTTACTGCTGGTTTTGTTCTGGCAGGGTACCTCAGTCAAGCTCTGTTCCTGAGGTCCATTGGGTTGTACACTGGTTACTCTTGATTTGTGCAAGGCCATGTCCTCATCTCCAGTAACACATTGTTGGTTCTGACCCCCTGCTGTTCTCACTTTTTGAGACACTGTAAGTGTCGACATTGGTTTTGGTTTTATTTTGTGAAGTTTACTGTAAATGTTTCTGTAAGCTGAACCTGTTTAGTCTGATAGTCAGGAAAGTGGTCTTGCCCACGTTAATTAGACGGTATCTCCAAAATCATGAAACATTAGTTTGCTGTGTTCATGTGCAGTCTGTGTCCTGAGCTGTCTGCAAGCTCTGGAGGATTTTACTCTTCTGTAGTGACTTCCATGGCGGAGAGTGAAGTTCATCAAGGGTCTGCTCCACGTACCTGGAATGCAGGGAAGTATCAAACGTGGTAAATGACATTTATTGTGAGAGGGGAATACCTGATGGGTTTAACTGGGGAGATGTGTGTCATTACTGGCAGTATGTTTGATTCACTGCACCTTCATCTCCACTGAGATCCTCCTCCCTCCAGTCCACACTCTTAACTCTCTCTCCAGCCCCTGCAGTAACACGGATCAGATACCCATGGAGCATTCACATATATATACACTCACGTGCATGTGTATTTTTCCTTTCCTCTCATGTAGCTTTGTGAAAATGCAGAATACTAATCTTTGCTTTCTGTATCACCTGAAGCTGTTGTATGCAAAGCAGAAGGCAGTCTGGATCCCCGAAGCACCTCTGCAGTGCATCCCCTCTCACTGGAGTGCAAGTGGTTGCTGCCCTTCCCAGCCTCCTGTCAGAGCAGCTGAGTCTGAGCCTTCTCAGATTGGAGTGCAACTGTGATACCCATACATACAGACACACGTTTATATCTGTATGCTCTAGACAAGCAGTGCCTTTCTTTTCCAGAAGTCCTCACAGTGGGATTCTTTGAAGGGAAGTAAGGGTTTTTCCATGTTCTTGGCAAAGTGGTGTAGGGATTCCCACATTTAATAAACCTGGTGGATCATTTGCATTTGTCACTAAAATTAATAACTTCCCCTCTGCGGGGATGTCTCTGTCCCAGCTCACTGTTCCTCATGTGGAATGAGCTGCTTTTGGCTGTTGTCCTTGAAGATACCATGTTCCTTGCAAGTCCCTTCCCAGGTGAGGATCTCCCTGCATGCTCACAAATGCAAACACTGGGGAATATTGTGGAATTAGTCATGCAAACAGGAACTGCAGCGGTCCTGGCTGAATAAACAGTACACTCCTGTGTTTGTCAGCATGTGTCACTGCAGCTAGCCCTCTAGCACAGCCACCAGCTCCCAAGCTGTCAGAATCCAGCAGGTACTAGTTTGAATTAGCTCTAGACAACGTTGGGTCATTAAAGGAAAGAATGTGCTGTTTTTCATATCATCATGCTCTGCTATTGAAGATACTTTACAGCACTGCTTCGTGTCCAGCTCAGTTTAGAGAAGACTGCTTCTGTGAGCTGTGAAAAACTTGTGAGGGAATCAAGGTTCAGACTTTGCAGACTCTTAGCTACTTACACTCTTAGTTACTTTGTCCTTTGTCTTGTTACTTTGTCCAAAGTACCAGTTGAATTCTGGAATAACAATGTAGACAGCACTGTAGTTACTCTGGGTTTGTACAGGCATGACAGGACAGTTTATTTTGCCAACAGAGATTTACAGAAGGAAAAAAAGTACAATGTCAGCAAAGTATCTAGAATTAGTCATGGGTCCTACACCACTGCCACTGCGACCAGCAAAGAGCAAAAACAAGTTGTTAGCATGTGCTGTCGGGGCCCAAAACTTTATGTAAAAAGATACTGTACAGTACAGGTCAGAGTAATTTCTTTAAAATCCCATGTTGTTGCAAAAAAGCCAGTTCCTAAAAAAGATAGGTGTGCATTTCTGCCATGGAATGGTTAATACAGCTGTTTGTGGCAACTATAGGAGCAGAGATAGATGCTTTCCTCTCAGGGATACCTAGCTCCTATCCAAAACAAGTTGTTCCATATGAATAGGTAAGGTAAAGTCTGCTGTCACTGTCACTCCTAAGTAGAATGAAAGGCCTGATCCTGCCCCCAGAAGGTGCTGGGGCAGTAGCAACAAATCCTAATAATTCTACGGACTGCAAGACAAAAGAATGAAGTCAAACTGCTGCTGGCATTACCAGCTCTCAAAAGACCCAACTCTCGCAGCAAAGTTTTCCTGCAAGAGCTGTCTGCTGGCAGGACAGAGCCTGGCCATCAGCTGGAAACAGACCTCAGGTCTTTCCAGGTTGCACAGCTTGCTCTCCCCACACACAGGTGAAATCACACGTTGATACTTTTTAGTCTTATATTTGAACAATAGTATTTCAGTGTGAATGGAGAATGAAACATGCTGTTGGTCTCCTTCTCACAGAAGGCATTTTCATAGCTGGTGGAGGAGGAATTGATCTGTACATCCAGTTACTGCTTTTCCTTGTATAGAACTTGTAATCAGTGTAGAAGTAGGGTGTTTCACTGATACAGATTGTATCCTGACTCTGCACAGCTACTTAGAAACTTCTCATGTTAGTTAGTCTGAGATTATTTTAATCTAGGGCACTGTAGAGAACCTTAGCCAAGTCTCTTTTCCTCTTTACCCTGACCCTCTAGCTTTCCTTTAATGGGGAGAAGGACCTACCCAGGGCATGAGAACCACAGCTTTTTTATACATATAATAACCTAGAAAAAGAGAAATTTGGATCTCTGATGGACAGATCTTTCTATTGCTTTTCTTGGTCTGTCTTGGGTGATGAAAAATGAGGGCTTTGTGATGCAACACAATATCCTGTCTGTCACATAGCAATATGAGCTCATTGCTGGGATGACAAGAATTGCAGTTCTGAGGGTTTCCTGGATAAGTGAGAGAAGATGCTTTTTGGTAAGGAGCCTGAGTTTTTCACAGTACTCCACAGGATGGGATGGCCCTGTTAGGAGTGAATCATCAGGGTACCTCTAGAGCTCCTCTTGCCAAGGCTCCTCTTCATGTCAGGAATCTCTGTGTGTATTATAATGCATTGATGATAATGTCCTGAAAGACTTAAAAAAAAAAAAAAGCAAAACAAAACACCGAACCAGAGGATGACTGTTTACCGTGAAATGGGGAAGGTGCCTGGTTGTGTTTTGTTATTTTTCTGTAGCAACAGAAGGCACTGAGTTTCCCAGGCTCCCCAAGGTCACAGCCTGGATTTCAGATGACTGTTGATCTCTATAACAGAAATGTAATCGAATCATAATCCTCTCTTACTCTGCTGCTCAGCTGCAAGCCAGTCCCCACTCTCTCTCTCTCTCCCTGTCCCTGTCATTGCTCACAGAGCTGAGCCCACAGCTTGACTTTGAGCTTCATAGCTCATTGTGCTGCATTTGCACCAGTCAAGTCTCATCATCCTCTCCTTAGTAATTTGCCTTCCGGTTTTCCCTTTCCAGTAGGAGTGCCTTACAGTACTGTATAGTAGTGTCTATCTCCCTGTTTTGGATTTCCTGATGGAATCTGCTGTTTGGTTACCCTGTAGGCTGAAACCACCCTCTCCTCTGGCTGTGCTTGCTCCTTTGCTAGGGCAGCTGAGCCCAGCAGCTTGCTTGTTCTGCCCGCATGCAGCCAGCTCTATGGGCTGCAGGTACCAGCCCCAAAGACACCAAGCTGCATGGAAACCCCTCACTTTTTTGCTCAATTTGGTGCCTTAAATTTTAAAAAGTTAAGATTTCTGTCTGGAATGCTCTGCCATGATGTGGGTTTGGCATAGGAGATTGAAACCCTTGCTCGTGACAGTTTCTTCCTTGCTGGTAGTGGTGACCACAACATTTTCTTATTGTTTGTGCTTTGGGAGGGGAATAGGAGAAAGGATAGCATGGAGATGGTGTTGGGCTTTGTTACCTGTATTTTGGAGATGAGTTGGGCTTCTCTTCAGCCTGAAATGCTTCTTTACTTGAAAAAATCCTGGAGTGCATGTACTGGCTTGGGTCAGATCTTAAAATGCAAATTTTGTCCAAATTCCTTATGGTGGCTGGTAATGCAGATCACCAGAATGCCACTGTGGGCATCATGAGAGAAATCCAGGCCTGGAAAGTTACCAGCTGCCCAGGACCAAAGTTTATTTGGGCTCATCTGTGTGCACACGTGTCAGTAGCTCAGTTATTTATCTGTGTCTAACCCCCACGTTAAGCTAACATAAATCCTCCCAATGCACAGCAGTGTGTGGTGGGGAAGAGGATTTGTTTCAGTTTTGCTTAAGCACTTGCCTACAAAGTTGGTCGTGCTCAAACTGAAGTGTGTTCCCAGGGTGGTTTGTCATGGCTTTGGTACCTGTGGTACCAGCTTAGCTCATGCCAGGCCCTTCTATCCTTGAGCTAAGCAAAAGGAAGAATTCATGAGCAAAATGCGTGTCTGAAGGGTTTTAAGCTTTCAAATCACCTTTAGTTGAGTGGAGGCAGTCAGAGCAGGGGCAGGGCAGTGGCTGGTGCTGGGGCTGTCCCTCTCACCAGAGTAAGCATACACCTTGCCCTGGGCTTCAGCATCACTGGCAGCAGGCAGGAGTTTTTGGAAAACTCTTACATGTATGTGCTACTCTGTTGGCAACATTGTTATGTGTGTTTCATTGTTCTGTGGTTTGTATTGTGGTTTGGTTTTTGTTTTTACTGTTGACAAGGATATTTTTTAAATTATCTGCAACTGCTAGGCAATAGTCTTAATTTATTATTGCTGTGTAATAATGTTATAATTTAAATGCAGTGAGTTGAATTGCTTGTTGACACTTGAGCAGGGTCTGTTTGGGTTCACTTAAGACAGCATCAGAGCACCAGTCCCTAGTGTATAAAGGCAACTCTCAATAAACAGTAAAAAAAAGTTATTTGTCCTTTTTAATTTGCCTTCTGGTGATTACTGCACCGTGGGTAGGACAGGTTTGGAAAGAGTGCTAGTTTCCTTGGAAATGCTCATCTGCTGGTGAAAGGCTTCCAAATCTAAACAAATGATGATATTTACTGTTGCTGGGTCTAAACCAGGAGGTCTCTGGAAGCACTGTCAAGAACTGTGTAAGGCTGTGTGGGTTTGGATTCCCAGTTCAGTGTCTGAAGTGTTTTCTGAAAGCCACAAATGCCTGAATTTTAAATGGCACTGACCCCCAGCAGCTCCCAGGGGGGCTTCTGGGAAGCTGTTGTTGTTGGACACCTTTGGATACAGAACCCCTGGGAGGAGGCAGCTCCCACTGTGTGGCTGGCACATGGAATTCTGCCAGAAAGGTCCAGGCTGAGGGCCTTGAATCCAAAGTAAGGGGGGCATCTCCTAGCTGGACTACAGTGCTGGAAGGGCAGGGGTTTGCCTACATTATAAGGGTTCTCCAACCCTGATTCCTGCTCTGCTGGGCTGCTGCTTCCAGTGCGTCAGCTGGGGAGCTTCTGCAGCTCCCTGGAGCTGTGGGTTTGGTGCACTGAGCCATGGTGGATTAAGCCCCCTGCCTGAGGGTCCCCAGAGAAATTCACACCTAACCCTATGCTCCCAAGGCCTTCAAAGAGAAGGATATATCCCCTCCCTCAGTGCCCTTCTGCCCCTTCTTCAGAAAGACCACAAGTCCACCAGGAATGTCAATTCTCTCCTGCAGGAACCTTTGGACTTCACCCCTGTGATGAAACCGGCCGTAAGCAACGAGTTAATATTTGACTGGGACCACACAAGCTGCACGAGAAAACCATGTGCAAGACCTCCTCTGCCTCCGTGTTTGCTTTACAAGGTGAGCAAATTCTCTTCTGACATCTTCCCCTTTCAGAGACCGTGGTGTATGCTTACTCTGGTGAGAGGGACAGCCCCAGCACCAGCCACTGCCCTGCCCCTGCTCTGACTGCCTCCACTCAACTAAAGGTGATTTGAAAGCTGCAGCCTGCCCCAGGTCCCTTGGGAAACAGTGGCAGAGTGCTGTCTGTTCTTGATACTGAGCAAGGAAGCACCCACCCAGCACCCACTCACCCTCGTTCCCACACCCACGCAGCACCCATCCACCTCATTCCTTCCTCGTGCTGATGGGACAGGTCAGTCATTTGTAACCATATAAGCTTAAGTGTTTGGCAATTCTCAGTCGTGGGCAAATGTTATAACCAACAGCCAGCCTTCTGGATTTTGTTTTTCTCATGTTCTGGGTGTGTGTTAACTCTTCATGGTATGTTGAGCCAGGAGAGTTGAGAATCTCCTGTGGCCAAGCCACGTGAATGGTTCGTGCCACCTGATGGTGCCAAGCCAAGCTCCATCTCTTCTCCTAAAGGTCAGAACAATTTGGTTTAAAAAGTTGCCCTTCTAGGTCTTAGGCCAAGACTACCAGTATCTAGTTTAATGAGGGAAGCTGACTGTTTTTCTAGAAGGTGGCAGAACTGGCCAGTGCAGCCCTTCTTCTGGGAATGAGTGACAGTGCCCAGAGGTTTTTGAAGTCCTGAGGACATTGTCTAAAATAAATCAAATAGTACAAGCTCATTATCCCAAACTATAAAGGAAACTTTTTTTTCCTTTCAGCTTTTCCATAACATGTGTGATAAGGTTCCAATTACAGTACAGCACAAATTCACCCAAATGGAGCTCACTGCCTGCTGCTTTCCTTGGGGATGGAGAGGGAGCTGAGGCTTACCATATGTTTTCAGTGAAAGGCATACTGAGGGCAAACAAAAATATCCTGGGGGGGTGTGCACATAGCTCCCAACTGTCTTTTAAAATAGTTCTTGTTTAACTAAATACTCTACAAAATTGTGGTCCCATCTAGAGGCCTGAGTATTACCACTATGAGAAGGTGGTGAAAAGCAGCTGAGATAACCAGGTGTCAAAAGTAAAACCAGACAAAGTCTCCAAGGCAAGCAGGAGTAAATTCCAACCATTTTAAGTGTAGACAAATATAAAACTTGGTAGCGGGGCTGTAAACATGCTAAAAAGTCAGTCTGCTGTTTGCAGTAAGTGACTTGATTTTCTGTAATTGAGGCATTAGCCTCAGGTATTAAAAATGAAGTTGTGAGGCTCATCTGGAAAGCAGGAGCAGTCAGGTAAGAGTTTATGTTCAGGGCTGGACTCCCACTGACTTGAAAATTCCCAGATGTTTATTGTAGGTGTTCATCCTGTAGGTAAAATGTGATGTATTTACAGGTGAACAAGAAGGAACTGTTAGTAAAGTGTTGTTTAAGAAAGTGCAAGTTACTGATTCTGTGTAAGAAAGTAATAGTAGTAATCAGCATGCCTGGGGAAGGTCAGTCCAAAGTGCTTTCCTGGCACTAAAGATTATAAATTTCTCTTGTTTGTGACTGCTACTGCAGGTACCTAAACTACAGCAACTTAAGTCATGGAACATGCCAAGTGTCCCTCCACTGAATTGTCCTTGCCCTGCAAGTAGTCCCTGAGCCTGCAGAGTTAACCAGCTCTGCAGGAGGCACTGAGCCCCCAGCACCCTCTGCCATTGGACATTGGCACCTGGTGGCCTGTGACACTGGTGGCTGTTGGTTGTTGTGTACATACTGCAGAATGTCCTGTTCTGACCTGGACTCTGCACTTGCCAAGAGCACTTACCTGTGATTTAACAGCTGGCATGGCTGATCCTTGAAGCAGATACACGCTCTGCTGACTTCAGGGGAAGCTGCACTTCGTGGAAGAGCCAGAGCTGGGTTCTTGGTGTGCATGAGCTGTAGCAGTGTGTGAAGGGGGCAGTGCCTGTGCATCCAGCACAGAGTTAACCCTGGCTGGGAGCAGGGAAAAGAGTGGTAAAAAATACATTAACCACAGGTCTGTCCTGTCAGTATTTACACAGTATTGACATTGCTAGCTGTGCTTACAGATTTGTGTCAAGTGTTACTGCACTGTCATAAAGCAATAAAGTGATTCTGTGAAGGGCTGAGGGCAAAGGAGAGGCAGAGAAGTCTCACCATGTAAGGCACTCCTCCAGCCCCTGTGGTGGCCATGGAAGGGCAGGAGCTGTGTAGAGGCCTGTGAGGGGAGGGCAAGCAGAAGCAGCATGTTTGGTGTGTTCAGAACAGGTGACTGGTGGTTGTGTCACAGGGAGGATATTGCCACCACCAAATTTCAGGAGCCTGATGCAGCTGTGGAGTCCACCTTGCCATCAGTGGAGAGAGATGAGAGTCCCTCCTGGGAGCAGGGATGGATCCAAACTGAATTGTCCTCTGGTGTTCCATAGAACTACTGACAATGACCCATAGAAGCTGGGAGATGACATTAAGAAAATGACTGTGCTCAAGGTGAAAAGGGCAAGAGTCCATTGTGTCAGGGTTTCTGGGGACATGGCACACTTTTGGGTCTGGGCTGTTGCAGCTCTGCTTCTCACCTTGGGCTCCCAGTAGACTTGCCTTCAACATTTTGACTGCAGGACCAGACTTTGCAGCTGAGCCCAGTGTTTGTGTGTAGTGGAGCAAACTGAAATTCCAGTCAGTCAGTCAGGGAGTCACCAGGGAGTTCAGCTCCAGGCACAGTGCCTGCCTGCCCATGGGTCTGCAGCTCCAGTTTGTCCTCCCTGCTCATTGTCCCTGCTCTTCCTGAGGTCATGGCAAGATTTCTCCAAGCCATGTCAATACCTGGGGCCTGTCAGTCTTGCTGCAGGCAAATACTGCTCTTCACTGGAGGTGGTTCCTATGTAGTTATTCCTTGGTTAGATGCCACTGCATGGGAAGATGTTTCCTGCTTCTTTCCAGATGCAGGAGGTAATTCTTTTCTCTCAAAGCATTTATCAGAAGAGTTTCCCCCCATAGCAGTCCCACAGCTTTCCTGTGAGGTGGGAGAGTTAACCTGCTTCTTGACCCTGCTCTGGACAATGCTTCTCAAAAATCAGACAGCTTCAAAAAAGAGAAGTATCTGTGTCAAGAAAGGACATTTCAGAGTCCTTCCTAAACCTGAGTGTTGCTGCTAGCCTGGCTTGCCTTGCTTTCCCTGTCAGGAACCAGAGTGCCTCACACCTGCTGGTTGGTCTTCACTGTTCTCTGGGAGGGCTGTTTGGAAAAAATGTGTTGAGTGCTTCAGCATCTGACCCATCTCTCAACTGTCAGAATCAATTTTGAGCCTAGGCAGCCGGATGAGCCTTCCATGCTCCTTTCCCAGAAGCATTGCCCATGCTGTTTCCTGTCCCAGATTTTATCTTTAATGAGTAGACCTGAAATCTGTCCTTGACTCATCACCTACAGCAGCCTCCAAACTCCAGAGCTGACTTCATACTGGGGCAGCTCCTGGGGTCCATGGGCTCTCTCCAGCCCAGTCTGTGTCAGACTGGGTCAGTCCCTCCTCCCTCTGACTCCTGGGAGGTATCAAAGTGGCAAAAAACAACCCCATGGCACCTGGCGGCTCTTTAGTTCCTCTGGTCTTCAGCTCAGCTGGTGCTGAAGATGTGGCCCAGGTTTGTTTCCCTGCTCCCATGAGCACCTCCAGCTCCTGCTGCACAGGACCACCAACCAGCTGCCCCAGCAGAGCACTGCAGGACACCCTGTCCTTGGCTCCCACTGTCTTTGTGCAAGAAAAGGGGATTTTCAGCTCAGTCAGAGGTGAGCTCTCTCTCTCACGTGTGTAGCAGCCCCTTGGCTTTGTGTGTGACCCCTTCCCATTAATATCTCAGTGGTGTCCTCATCACATGAGCTCTTCAGCCTCCGGGATGGTGAGACAGCTCCAGAGGTTGAGATGACCCTTTTAGTCTGCACACCTCTTGCTCTGCGTAGCAAGAGATGAAAACCACTGCCTTTGCCCTGCAGATGAAAACAACCACTCTGCCCTTCTCCGTCGGAATCTGGGGGGCACCTGGGAGCAAACTGCCGGGGAGGGGCGGAGCAGAGCAGAGCAGAGCGTCTCTCGCCCCTCGCACTCCTTCTCCTCTTTTTCTTGACCCTCCTCACTGATTGGAAAGGACCCACGTCCCCCCCCACCGCCCCCTCTTCCTCCCCAGCCCCACGATTGTCACCGCCAATTAGTGCATTGTTGGGGCACACAATGGCGCCCTGCCCGCGGGAATGGGAGGCTTTTGTGTGGCTCCAGTCGGCCGTAGGGGCAGTCAAGATTCATTTAGGGCCTTACACAACACGGACAGAAAATACCATCCGAAAAGCAAAAGGGGGAAAGAAAAAGGGGGGAGAGAAAGGTAGCGAGAGGAGGGGGGGGACACGTCTGCTATTGAGGGGTTAGCCCAGGCGCATGAAAGGCCCAAGAAGCAGTGCCACATTGAAGACGCCCCTCGGAACACAAAAAGGAACCAGGGCTTAATAGTAATTAGTGGGCAAACTGCAAAGAGCGCCGTGGCTCTCCAGTGAATTGTTCCTGTGCTCACTGCCACCCCTGCCCCTTCCCCCTTCCCTCCGGATCCAGCCGGGACGGGAGCAGCTCAGGGATGGGAATTGGCAGCTCTGCTTTACCCACCGCGCTCTGGGGAGGCCCCATCCAGCTCCTCTTTGTAGCAGGTAAATTGGATTTCATTCTCTAAAGCCCCTAGCCAATTACAGGAGGTGCTTTGCAGCCAGAGCAAGGCACAGGGCTATGGTTTGGGGACCAGCGCTGTGCCTCTGTCAAGGACCTTTAAAGCAGCCTTGTCCCTTTTTGCAGCCTGGCACAACACACCTCCTGGCAGGGCTCTGTATGTCTGTGGCCTCCCCTCTTGCCCAGCAGAGCCTTAGAGGTCACTGCTGCTGTTCTCTCTGTTTCTGGTGTTTCCCTCTTTGCTCACAAAATAGCCACTTGTACAGGTTTTTATCACCTGCTTAGAGAAAGGCCTGATAGCAGTTCTGTCATCTTAGCAGTGGTGAGGGATCTGCTCATACTGAAGACCAAACCTTGCCCTCTCTTCTCCACAAAAGTCTGCACAGTGCGAACAGCACCTGCATCCATCCCCTTCCCCTCATTTCTGTGCCTTCACTGGGATGTACAGGGTTTCTTACAGCACGTTTCAGCCCAGCGTGGCTTGGACTTCTCTTGGGTAGCTGCATTAGCCTCCAGGTAAATAGTCTTAGTTCTGTAGGCAGCTTGTTGCTGTTACCAATTTCAGCTCACACTGGGTTTGATCAGGAGGTTATATGCCCAAAAGTCATCTGTCTCAGGAACATGCCAAGTTAAAAGGTCTGTAAGGCAGGTTGGCACATACAGAAATGTGTTTTGAGTATTGAGGAGAAATTCAGGGCATTTAGCCCAAATGGGAGTACCCAGAGACACAAAATTGTGAATCACTCGTTTTCTGTTGCCAGGGAATCTAATTACAATCCATGAAAGAAAGCTGCAGGGCCTGGTGGTTGGTTTGTTGGATCTTCTCAGCTAATGGATGTGTGTTTCAGCTGTCCCTGGGTACAGGGGTGCTGGAGCAGGTGTTGATCTCAAGCACCACACACAACCCCACAGACTTACACTGGGCTCTGGCAGATTCAGCTCAGACCAGACACCAACCAACCAAATTTAGTAGTCCCTGTGGGAAATGTTCCCAGGCTGCAGCACATGCAAGTGATAACGTGCACACACGCAGAGAGTTCTGGACTGTGCCTCTCTTTGACTGAAAGTATCTCCTCATTTCCTCTGCTAGCTACAGGTACAACACTCCTCTCCCTATGATACCCAAACAAGCTGAGGAAGTGCAGCTGCTGCTCCAGTACCAGTCTTTTTTTCCTGCCTTGGAAGCCACAGCCACTCTGTATGTCTCTACAAAATGGGTTTGATTGTATTAGAACAGTGAAAATAGGATTCACAACCAAGACTTTTGGTCTGTCCCAAATCCCATCACGGGTTTCACACAAGGCCAAGGACAGCACAGCAGGCAGCAAGGGCTGGGCTGGCTCCTGCAAGGCAAACACCATCAGGGAGCTCACAGCCTGTGTGTCTCACAGCTAGAGCTGGTGGAAGGCACTGTCTGGCAGCACAGGACGTGTCTGTCTCTCACCAGCCACTGCACATCCTCTCTGCTAATTAGCAACATCCCTGGCAGAGCCTCAGCTGAAGGGATTACAGTCTTCTCACCTTGCCCTCTTCTTTCCTCCCCTAAAGAGGGCTGTGTAGTCCTGCCCAGATCCAGCCTGGCCAGCCCAGGTCAGGGATCCCCCTGCCCCTCGACCAGACAGAGCTTTTCTCTGCAGGACAATCAGCCCTGGCTGAACATCTCTGTGGTGTGGTGCCAGAGGCTGGCAGCCATCAGCTCTGGTGGGATGGAAACAGAGAGCCAGGATGGTCTTTTTCCAGCTCAAGACTGAAGGGTTCATTTCCCATCTCTCTGTGGCCGTAAGGGCAGATCACTGCAGGGAGAATTATCTGCTCTTTCTCCCATTTTCTATGTTCTCTGGCTGCTCAGCTGAAGAGCTTGGTTGTACTGCAGGTGCATTCAGCACCTGGCACAGTGAGGGGCAAATAATGAAGTTGTGTGGTGGAAGCCTGCATGGTAATTTGTCCAAGTGGACCCAGTGCCCCATGACAGTGTAACCACTGGGGGTTTGGCAGTGCCTGCCTCTGGGAGGAGGGGAGAAGGGCTCATTTGCTGTGGAACAGTTAATTTCACCAGCACAAGGGAAATCCTCACTGAGGGTGAATTCTGCTGGTTCTTTAGTCCCTGCTAATGATTTTGCTGTAATCACCTGCACGTGTTAATTCTTCACATCTAACTGGTGCCTGAGTGTAAAGTTTGCTACCAATATCCTTTCCAAAATCACTTCTACCTATTACAGTATCCCATGAGTGACTTACAGAAAGAAGTAACCAAAACATGTAAAGTTCCAGCAAGTGCTAATTGCCTTTTCATCTGTTTCTCATCTTATTTGTGTCCAATAAATGTCTGATTATGCAGGGATTTAAATCTGTATTTCACCATAATTTGGCAAAATAATTTTTAGTGAACTACATGATTCACTAAGCCTTAGTTCCAAATGTCCCTCCAGCCCCATGTCAAGCACTTCAAGGATGTCAGAAGCAGATACAGAGAATCTGAAGTGCCTAGTCTTAGCAAGAATGTCTCAAAGGTCAGGGAGAGGACATTGTTTCAGGAGGTCTTTGGCCTTGATGCTTACTGGTTCTGTTCTGATTGAAACTTCTGATCTGATTGAAACTTCATAATTTCAGGAAAGGCCAGCCTGAACTTGACCTATTCTGAACACAGACTGCAGTTGCTTTTTTAAAAGTGACAGTTGTTAATGTATGTTTTTCTCCATTTCATAGAATTTTAAGGCCACAGGAGACCACCCATAGCCACAGATGTTGGTGCCAAGAGCTCTTTCTTTGTCAAGAGCCAGCCCAACATGGACAGAAAGTTTCTTGGAAACATTTCTGGTTTGACTGACTGACTTTCTCTGAGAGCCAGGCAGGACCTAAGGGACGAGTGCTCACCAGGCTAATTCCTGGCTGAAATCTGCCCAGTTCCCAGCAAGCTTCTGACATCCCAGCATTTCCATGTCCCCTGTTTCGGGACCTTTCCTGTCCTGTGTTCCCAAGGCTTCCCTGGGCAGGGGGCTTCTAGGTCTTCTTCATGCTATGGCAGGAAACCTCCTGGCTTTTCCTGATGCTGCAGGATTTCCCAGAAGTACAGGCAGCTTGCCCTGTTTGGCACAAACTGGTATGTTTTACATGGTTTTTTAATGTTGGAATTTTCCACAAAACAGAAACTGAGAGTTTCAGCCAGCTTTAGTCCAGGCTGCTTGAATGTTTTCTCCAGAGGATTTTGCACATTGGCCATTACAAACTTGCATCCTAGCCCCGAAGTATTTGCTACAGCATTTTCATCCAGAGGTTCCTCTAACCTGTCTCTCTCTCTTTGCTGGATTAGAAACCTGCTTACTGCTTTTGTCCCTGGGAGTAAAGTACTGCAGCTATAACTGATATTATTTAAATTCAGTGAAACCAAGCAAATAGAAACAAGTTTCCAGAGTTGTGGCCTGAGAGGGGTCAGGAAAAGCATTGTGCCAAAGATGAATTGCTTTGAGCAGTTCCACTGTAGCAGGTCTGACAGCAAAGGAGAGGGCAGAGGGATGAAATAACCTATGTAGAGACAACCTTGGTCAAAAGAGCAAGGCTGGCTGAAGATAAAGCAGCCAGGAATTAGTCTATATTACTATTATTATTTCATAAAGGCATTTGCTAGCTCCCATATGTGAGTTGGGCTTGGTGGATGTGAAGGCCACCTGTGCTGGGCATTCAGAGCAGAACTGGTGCGACTGGTGAGAAGTGCCCTGCTTCCAGAGCTGGAAATGGTCTGAACTGCTCAGACAGCTCGAGAGGCCAGCACTGGCCCCTTGGTCAAGAAAAAAAATCTCAGATTTCATGCTTCAAGGTTGCTCATTTGGCAGCTTTCCTGAGAGTTCAATTCACTTACAGATGTAAGCATACAAATGTATGTGGGGTACAATCACCCTGCTTGGAAATCCTACTGGAGCAAAGTATTTAACTACCAAAAAAAAAAAAATAAAAAAAAAAAAATACTGGGAGTAACTTTTTTGCAAGGTATAGAGCAGCAAGCATTTCAGAAACAATTTAACCGTGTATTTAAACAGCCATTACTGCCTTCTGGGTAAATAACACATGTTTTTAAAATGGTCTCTATACACAATAGACGTTAACACAATAAATCCTAATTGCTCTGAAGGACCCATTAGGCTCTATCAGGTCAATATGTGGGGGAGGTTTTTTGAAAGTCACTCACCCTGTTGTTACACAAGCCACAATTTGAAAGACCATAAATAAGTATTTGCCCAATGAAGAGTGAGGGCTTTGCCAGGGCCATGCTAATTTATCATGTCAACTTCACTATGGGGACTGTTTTCTTTTCAAGAGACAATGTTAAAAAAAAAAAAAAAAAAGCACAACATGGTATGTTTCAAAAACTATATAAGTAAAAAGGTTCAGGCTGCACTATGCCCCCCCCCCAAGAGAATAAAATGTAGTCACTGGGAACTAATTATTTAGAGACATTTCTACAGGTGATTATTTGTACAAAGATTGTAAAGTAATGATGAGCTCAGCAAGGTGAGCTTCAAATGCAGCCACTTGTCTGGATTTTACTTCAGTCTCAAGATGACTTTCTGGTATCATTTTAGAAACTGCAGCAGTTGGGTCAGGTGTTGCTGAAGCCTGTGCTAGGAACCAGAGTTTGTGTTCATTGACTCAGAAGCTGTTTAGTTCCATGTGGAAGAGCAGAATACAGAACTTACTGCTGCTTTACTTTATCTTTCTACCAGGAACTGCTGCATCCCAGGTGAAGATGCCTCAGCAGCAGGAAGGTAAAGACACCACTGTTGTCAGCTCTGTCCTCTGGGCAGGAATCTCCTGCAAGGACTAGCTGGACTTCCAAGCAGACCGATCCAGCATGGTGGAGCTTCATGAGCACCTCTGCCCACGGATTAAAGGTAAAGCACTTACCTTATAATTTGTAGACATTTTTAACAACAGCAGCAAGTTCTGAGTAGTGGGAAACACTTTCTCTTTTGTCTCCAGGGTTTGGTACAGTAGGTTTTGTGCAGACACAGCTTCTGTCACTGATAGGGTGCAAGCAAAACACTGTACTCATGCTGTACTGTGGGGATGAGTAACAAGCCTATCAACTTGCACTTACACCACATTTAATCCTGTTCTGGTTGTTCTGCTGGGTATTCATAAAAAACAAAAAACAAAAACAACAAAACACACACACAAAAAGGAAACAGAAGCACAGAGCAAGCCAACAGATGTCTACCTGGCCCTTAATTGGATTTTATGTGTCCCCAGTGTAGCAAATGCAGCATTATTTACAGCCAGGCTCTAAGAATTAGATCCATCTGGAGGAGTGGCAAAACCTGGAGCAGGCTGGGTTGGTTGATAGGTTAACTGAAATTAACAGTTGCCCCATTTTCCTTTTTTCCCTTCTTCCTTCCCACATGTGGACCCGTTCCCTGTAGTGTGGCAAATTCAACCAAGGTACTGCCCAAGGGAGCACTAGTAAACATGAAAAAATACCAGCAAAAAAAGAGAATTTCTGCTCTTGTGGAGCTTCATCAGCATTTTCTAATTGTACAGCAATGATGGTAATAAAAAGGCTGCCCTCTGCTCTCAGCTATAATTGGGATAATCAACTGAAAGCCATAATGAAACTGTCCCTGATTGCTTTCTGCTGGGCTGCTCACTCACAGCAGTGATGACTCCTGCCACAGGGATCTGCTGCTGTGTTCCACAGGAACATGTGGCTCTAGCTTTGTTATATGCAAAACTTAGAGCATAAAGCAAAGAGCTGCAGGGACTTGACCTTTTCTGTGCCTTGTTTGGCCCTTTTTTGTTTTGAAGTCGTTGAGCATCGGGGTTGACAGTGCCAAATGACAGGCACACCGAGGCTGGTGGGCAGAGGAGTCAGGAGGTGGTGAAGAGGTCTGGCCTTAAAATCCCTGAGGGGTTTTCTGGAGTTTTCTGTGTGGTGGCAGCAGTCAGGGCTGTGCTGGGGGGCAGAAGGGCCACTGGCCACAGCAGCAGGAC
This sequence comes from Phaethornis superciliosus, assembly GCA_023637945.1. NCBI lineage: Eukaryota > Metazoa > Chordata > Aves > Apodiformes > Trochilidae > Phaethornis > Phaethornis superciliosus. Next base: position 614,807 of record JAJQWJ010000007.1, read on the forward strand.
TGCCAGGTCACCTCTGGGAAGGGCTATGGGCAAAGTCGTGTCTTGAGGCTTTGCTCAGGACACAGCTGGGAGGATTTGGGGTGCAGGAAATTTCGGGTGCTGGCGTTCCCCACCGCCAGGCCTGAGTGCGAGCCGTCCCTGTGGCGGTGCCCCGCGGGTTCCTCTTGCCTAGTGATGACAAGCGGGACCGGAGGCGGTGCTGGCTCCGAAGTGCCCCTCCGGCCACCCCCCGGCAGAGCCTGGGGAGCTCCGGTGAGGAGCAGAGCAGCCACGGCGGGTGCAGACTCTCACCCCACATCCAGCTTCCGAACCGGACCGGCTCCGTTCCCCGGCGCAGCGCTCGGCCGCCGAGGGACTCGGTGTCCCGGGCGGGGGCGGCCCTCGGCAACCCCGGGGCGGGTCCGGGGGCGGGTCCGGGGCGGTCCCGGGGCGGTCCCGGGCGCGGCGCGGCGCGGGTCCGTCCGTCCGCCCCAGAGCGCAGGTGGCGGCGGCGGCGGCGGCGGGCGGGTCGGTGCCGTCGGGCGGGTCGGTGCCGACGGGCCCCGGTGCCGGCTCGGCGGTGCGGGCGGCAGATGTGCGGGGCATGCGGCGGCGGTAGGAGGGTGCCGGGGATGGGCGGCCGGGGTCTGCCGGTGCCGGTGCCGCTGCTGCTGGGGCTGCTGCTGGGGCTGCCGGCGGCGGGGCGCGCCGCCTCCAAGGCGCTGGTGTGCCAGGAGATCACGGTGCCGATGTGCAAGGGCATCGGCTACAACCTCACCTACATGCCCAACCAGTTCAACCACGACACGCAGGACGAAGCCGGACTGGAGGTGCACCAGTTCTGGCCGCTGGTGGAGATCCAGTGCTCCCCGGACCTGCGGTTCTTCCTCTGCAGCATGTACACCCCCATCTGCCTGCCCGACTACACCAAGCCGCTGCCCCCCTGCCGCTCCGTCTGCGAGCGGGCCAAGGCGGGCTGCTCGCCCATCATGCAGCAGTACGGCTTCGCCTGGCCCGAGAGGATGAGCTGCGACAGCCTGCCGGTGCTGGGGGACACCGAGGTGCTCTGCATGGGCTACAACCGCACGGAAGCCACCACCCTGCCGCCCTTCTTCGGGAAGCCCACCCGCCCCGGCAAGGAGGCGGCCAAAAACCTGACACCGCTGGGCGGGCAGCGCCCCTCGGGGATGGACTGCGGCCGGACCTGCAAGTGCAAAGCTCCCCTCGTCCCCATCTCCAAGGAGTCCCATCCGCTGTACAACCGCATCAGGACCGGGCAGGTACCCAACTGTGCCATCCCCTGCTACCAGCCCTACTTCACCCAGGACGAGAAGACTTTCGCCACCTTCTGGATCGGCCTCTGGTCCATCCTCTGCTTCCTCTCCACCTCCACCACCGTGGCCACCTTCCTCATCGACATGGAGCGCTTCAAGTACCCCGAACGTCCCATCATCTTCCTCTCTGCTTGCTACCTCTTCGTCTCCGTGGGCTACATCGTGCGGCTGGTGGCGGGGCACGCCAACGTGGCCTGCAACCTGGAGCACCACCACATCCACTACGAGACCACGGGCCCTGCCCTCTGCACCGTGGTTTTCCTCCTTCTCTACTTCTTCGGCATGGCCAGCTCCATCTGGTGGGTCATCCTCTCCCTCACCTGGTTCCTGGCAGCCGGCATGAAGTGGGGCAACGAGGCCATTGCCAGCTATGCCCAATACTTCCACCTGGCTGCCTGGCTCATCCCTAGTGCCAAATCCATCACCGTGCTGGCACTCAGCTCCGTGGATGGTGACCCGGTGGCCGGGGTTTGCTACGTGGGCAACCAGAGCCTGGAGAACCTGCGGGGCTTTGTGCTGGCCCCTCTGGTGGTTTACCTCTTCACCGGCAGCCTCTTCCTGCTGGCCGGCTTCGTCTCTCTCTTCCGCATCCGCAGTGTGATCAAGCAGGGTGGCACCAAGACCGACAAGCTGGAGAAGCTGATGATCCGCATCGGCATCTTCACCGTGCTCTACACCGTGCCCGCCACCATCGTCATCGCCTGCTACATCTACGAGCAGCACAACCGGGAGGCCTGGGAGCGGGCACAGAACTGCTCCTGCCCGGGGGACCCGCACCGCCCCAAGCCCGACTACGCCGTCTTCATGCTCAAGTACTTCATGTGCCTGGTGGTGGGCATCACCTCCGGCGTCTGGATCTGGTCCGGGAAGACTCTGGAGTCCTGGAGGCGCTTCACATGGCGCTGCTGCCGGGCCAGGAAACCGGCCGGGGCCGCCGGGTACGGGGAGGCCAGCCCGGCGCTGGCGGGCAGGACGGTGCTGCCCAGCATGGCCTCCTACCACAAGCAGGTCCCGCTGTCCCACGTGTGACCGGAGGGCGCCTCGGTGACCCCAGCCGCAGGGAGGAGAGGGTTGCAAAGACCCTGGGCCGCAGAAGAAGGGGGGGTGGCGGCCGGGCCACCCCCGGCATCCTCAGCCCCACCGTGGCGGTGCTGGCCGGGACTGAGCGGGCGTGCTCGGGGGGCGGGTTGCAGCCCCGGGCAGGGCAAGGAGAGGCGATGTCAGCGATGTGGGGGCAGAGGGAGGGGAGGCCCGGAGCCTGGCACTGCTGCGAGTCACCCCTTTGGGGTCTCACACCCTGTTTAGGTCCTGGGGTGCTGCTGCCCGCCGGCCAGTCAGGCAACGGGTCACCCTTGAGCCCTTGTTTGTGTCCCAGAGCCCGGCGGGGTGCGAGGGGACAGTGGGACAGTGTCCCCAGGACCCCCGTGTGGAGAGTGCCGCTGCTGCCACTGCCCCCCACGGTGAGCAGCACCGTGCTGAGCCCGAGGGCTGGAAGGGGAGAGCTGTGGGGCCGGGGGCTCCGCGGGCAGCGGCGGTGCGGGAAGAGCTTGGGGCTGCAGAGAGGAGGCTCCCCGGGGGTGTGCTCCTGCAGCGGGCAGGGGGTCTGGGCAGGGGGGGTCTGTCTGTCTGTCTGTCTGTCTGTCTGTCCTGGGGAGCGGACGGGTTTTCCAGCCAGCCACCTTCAGCACTTCTGGCTGCTGTTTTCCAAAGCTGCGCCTCTGTTGGAGAAGCGCTGGGGCTGAGAGCTAGCAGTTAATGCAGGAAGTCCCCGGAGCGGCTGAACTGCCTTCCTCCCCCTTCCCCGGGCCGGGCAGCAGCAGGGCACTGTCAGGAGCGGTGCCTGGTGACAGCTGAGCTCCCACAAGCAGAATGATGGGGGGGCTGTGGGAACTGTTGTCACCTTCACTGGGGGCAGCGAGGGTGAGGGGCTCACAGAAGGGAAAGGTGGATGCCTCTGGCTTCACCCCAGTTGTGAAAGCACCCGATTATTTTTTTTTTTTCCTGCCCTAAGCATTGATCGTGTGTGTAACCACCCAGCCATTATTTGAGTTCTTGTTTCCTCCTATGGCACTGTGACCTGGCTGCTCAAACAGCTGCTGGCTTTGCTCCTGCAGGACTGCCAGGATCTGAGGTTGTTCTCAACACCCTTGGGCCACTTCACTCAAGAAGGTTTCCACCTCATTTTAAACCCAGAGCCTGGGAAGTGCGGGGACCCTGGAGTGGCCCATGTGCTGATAAAAGTACAGTGGAGCACCTCAGGAGTGTCTCTGGGGCAGTGGAGGGCAGGCAGGGGCTGCTCAGCACTCTCACTCTCCCCAGCATGTTGCAGTGCTTCCCCGTGGGCAGAATTGCCCCGAGTTGTGTCACAGAGTGTGAGTAGTTGTGTGGCAGCTGGGTTTGTGCACAGAGCAGTGCCCTTTGGTAGGGGTTTGGGACAGGTGTGTTCTGGGCAGGTGAGGTGCTGTGGTTAGCTGTGTTGTAATCCAGGGCATTAAATGACTTCAACCTGCTCCAATCCACGCCTTGCTGGACTCCTCTCTTTCTGTAGTGCCTTCTGTAGATACAGCTGAACACACATCACGCCATACAATGAACAAAACCATGTCAAAGGTGGTGTTTTGTTGTTTTTGTTTTTTTTCAAAGTGCAACTGACTGTGTAAAGCTTTTTTTAAATTTTTTTTAATAAAAAAAACAATAATCCAAGATTAGCAACAAACGGTTGCCTATTGAAAAAACAAATGCAAGAGTATTCTGAGCTTTGATCTAACGGTGGGTTAGAACAGGCAGCTTGTGTTTGAGCCTGGCTCTCAGCAACAAGTGGCAGGAGGGGGGAAGGAGCCATGGCCGTGTGCACTGTGTGCTGTAGCCAGTTTACATGTTGGTTTTTGCCTCTGACCTTACTGGTGCTGCTCAACCTTGTTTAAATAACTGCATTCTGTTTTGTGAAAAGCTGAAGATCTTTTATTCAAAGAGAAGTATTGTGTTTAGTTATTTATGAAGAGAAAAAAAAACAAAACCATGAAACAACCCCAAACTAGGTGTTACTTTATTTGCTTCTGTTAGAAAGTTGTCATGAAAACTTACCTGTGAGGGGACGGAGAGGCACAGAGGAGGGATGTCAGGGGACTGGCAGCCACAGCTGTGTGGCACAGGAATGGTGTGTGGAGGGGCTGGCTGTGCCCATGACCTGGCTGAAAGCCTTTCCTTGTCAGGCCAAGGTCACACACGGCGATGGTGGAAAAGGGTTAACTATCAACCTTTATTGGTGTTTGCACACTGTCAGTCTCTGCTGTGCTAGGGGTGCCCTGTGATACTCCAGCTGACAGCTGCAGCCCAGACAGGGTCCCCTGTCCATCTGCTGTGGGCTGTGTTGGGAGGAGCATGTCAGGAAGGGGTTAAGGCTGCTGCCTGGTGACTAATGGTGCAGGACTCTGCTATCTAGTTAGGTGTGTAGGCACACACCAGGTCCCACTAGATAGGATCTCTTACCTGGAAGCAGCATTCCAGCAGCCTGGCTATAAACCTGACAGCCTGACTCACCCTTCCTCAGGGCTGGGTGCTCTGCCCTTTGCTCAAGTACAGGCAGCACGGGCTGTCAGGGGCTGAGCCCATTGCACAGGGACATGGGTTGGGGTGTGGAAGGGACATGCACCATCTCAACACGAGGCAGAAAGGTGTAGGCACTTGCTGCCTGCCCCAGGACGTAACTCCAGCAGCAGGCTGGCAGCCCTGCTGTCATCCTCTCCTCCCAAGATCAGCCCCCGGGTGAACAGGAGCTTACAGAGTGGCCATCCCCTCCCCGTCTCCAGCCATGGCCTGGTTGGGCAACTTGGGCCACCCCTGAGGCAGCCACTGACTTGCCTGGGACTGACCAGTGCAAGTGCAGCACAGTTGGCTTGCACAAGGAGAGTGACAGCAGGGGGACCTTGTGGTGACTCAAATAGGTCTTAATAGCACAGAGCAGAAGCCAAAATACCTTCTCTGAAAAGGCAAAGGCAGCCTGAGACTTTTTTTTTTTCTTTTTCTTTTTCTTTTTTTTTTTTTTTTTTTTTTTTTTTTTGGTCGTGTAACAATCAAGCCCATATCCAACCAGTTCAATTCTCTTTTCCTGTCTAGCCTGTCATCTCTAGTCACCTGGGCTGTAGTGGAGGTTGTGCATGTCAGTAAGTGCACTCCAGTCACTTTGGCAGCACGTTGTATGGTCTCAACACCCTTGTGGTAAGTGTAGTTTTCCCAGATCAGGTTAATAAAGACAGCCAGTCCTGTGGTCCAGCACTGCTCTGCTGCCCCGTGGGGAATCCCTGCGTGGGACAGGGCCAGCAGCCAGCCCGGGAGGGAGCTCTGAGCACACCACCAGCTCACCCTGCTCCCCAGCCAACCAACCTTCTTGCAAGCTCTTGCCTCAATTGCTCTTCTGCCCTCTTCTGCTTGCTCAGGCTGTGCTTGACGCCTATACTCTTATCTAGAGGCAATGGTCTTGAGATTTATTCCATCCCTGAAGTGCTTGTCCTCTTAACTGCCAAACCCACACCCACCAAGTGCTTATAAAATTCCCTTAGAAACAAAATACACGGTCCCTGTACACAAAGGGGAAGGGGCTGCTGCAGCCCAAGGGCAGCACACAGCCCTGTCCCTGACTTCTGCCCCTAACAGCCCTGCTCCTGTTGTGCTTGTTGGTGCTCACATTGTTGCTGCTGGGCTGTAACAGGGTTATTGTCTGTGCAAACAGTGCTGCTCTGGAACTGAATGCAGGCAGAGGTCACCTCAACATAGCTTAAGTTTTATTCAGCTGTTGGGCAGACAAAGTACATTGATCCTGTAGCTGGGAGCAGAGGCAGGTAACAATCTTCCTTTAATTTTCACTATGACTGTTACTTTTCTTTTGTATTATTGAAAACAAAAAAGTGCTACCAACACATAAAGAATAGTGAAAGTTACAGGGTTTCCCTCCCACCCCGATCATCTTCCAGCAGAACCACCTACATGTAATTCCTCGTGAAACACTATCACTGCTCATCCCTCAAAAACAGCTCTGCATGGTTTACCTTTTATTTTCACCCTGAGAAAGCAAATAGCTGTGTGTTCCAGACTCTTTAGCTCTTCTAGGGAGACCAAGATGCCCAGAGGAATTGCTGTTGTCCCTCTCTCAACAAGCTGAGGTGTAGCTGATCTGGGTTTTTGCTTTTTTTCCACACAGCCCCAAACCCTTGTAAAGGAATGAAATCAGACAGCTGTACAGAACACACATTGCACCTTTAACTTTAATTAAAATAGAGTTTATTAGCTTTTCTTTTAATACAAACATGAGAAAGGAAAACCACCTGAAGATGTAGCGTCATTTTCAAAAGTTCACTGTAATCAATACCTGAAGCGCCAAGTTCCATGGGCTAGGGAGGCAGGGGCTGGCACACTGCACCCAGCAAATCCCTGACAGGAAGGGGGGGCAGCCCCCTCCCACAGGCACCCACCTGCCCCTCAGGGTCAGCTTCGGGGCCCTGGCAGGAGGAAGAAGTGCCCAAAGGTGCCAGGGGGAGGGAGAGCTGCTCCTAGGGCAAACCCCTGGAATCTACTGGGATCTGAGAAGGGAAGATACTACAAAGACTTGTCACAGGAAGAGTCTAATAATACTTATCCTGTTTAAAGTTCAGGTTCAGAGCCTGAGAGTAAGCTCCCTTCCCTAGTCTCAGAAAGAGCAAACCCCAGAGCCCTAGAGCAGTCACACAAGATAAAATTCACTTTGCAAAAACAACCAAAAAATAATAAAAAAGGGTTTTATAGAAAGCTTTTTTTAATTCTCAATTGAACACTATATTTTTTTCAATCTACCTTGTTCGGTAGTCCAGGAGTATCAAACTCTTTATTGTCTCATTATGAATGTAAATCCCTCCCAGGAAACAAACCCCCCCAGGAGAGCCAGATGGATGCACAATGTCAGCTTTAGGAACTCCACTGTATTTAGCACAAGAGATCTGCAGGAGAGCTTGGAGAAGCAGTGCTGCACACACGCCGTTCACCACTGGATTGCTACACTGCAACGTTGGGATGGTGATGATGTTTCCAGACCAACTTTCTCATTCAATGCCTCAGAAAAATACACAGATTGCATCTCTTCCAGAGCAATGTAAGTATTAGAAAATGAGAAGCACCATAATTCACAAGAAATGCAGCATGGACCCTACACGTTTTAACAATACATGAAACCATATCTCTGCCCCAAGTCAAAACATTCAGAGTCTTTTGACAATCTCTGCTGGAGTGATGTGGGTGCAGAGCTGGAATTCCTTCCTGCTGGGCAGCTTCTTGGTTATGAACAGATCACCAATAATAGCAGCTTCTAGTAGCCAAACCAGGGAAAAGCTGTCAACACATCTATGCTACTGTTTTCAGCTCCAGGGTGGCTTTGTACTTTTAAGAGTCCCATGGTTTTGTTTTGTTTTAGTTAACACTGCATTGACCTGAAATACAAATGCAGCGAGACTCTGGGTGACAGGGAAGAGGAAGGGAGAACATTGTAACTATAGTCATGTGGTTAGTGTTTGAATTCTAAAATTTAAAACTACATATTAAAAACCTCAAGAGTTCACAGCTATAGGCCTACATAGTAAGCAAACATCTGTGGGAGAGAGGAGAGAAGTTTGGTTTTGCACCTCTGGATACGTTGGGAGGAGAGAGTTGGTTTGACAGAGGTCTCGTCTTTTGCTCCTCAAGCTCTGGGCTCCCTGGTTTGTTCACCCTCCTCTCCTCTTGCTGGAAGACACCGTCACCACTGGCTGGTGGGATTCCTCCGGCTGCTGGGGATGCTGGCTCCTGGTGCTGCCCCTGGCTCTCTCCTCAGGAGAGGATGGCATTAGACCGGCGGATCCCAACTAAGTTATCAGCACTGAAGGATCTCCTCATTGCAGCTTTGGACAAGTCCTTGTATTTGTCCTCACACAGCCGGGAGATGGCCTGCAGACAGCACAGATAGAGAGTTACAAGGGGGGTACCAGCAGAGCAGCCACTCTGGAGCAGTGGCACTGCTTGCATTTGTACCTAGAGTGAGGGTAAGGAAGAGCTGCTTCAGAGGGGAAATACTAAAGGGCTAAAGGGCTCTGTCCCCATGCTAACAAAACCCCTGCCCATCAGAAAGTGAGGAGGGGAGTGGTTTCCACACCCAACTATCTTAATTCTTTTACCAGTCTCACTAATTATTAGAAAGCTGGGATCCATTTCAGCCATGCTCCGGAGTTTGTGGAAATTGTGATCAAAACTGCACCTAGTAGGTAGGTCTGGTGCATGCAGCAAGACAAAATTTTGATTAGTAACAAGCCTAATTATTTAAATCCCAGTAACACATGTCCTGAAAACAGTGTGTCCTTTCCTGCAAGATCTATTTCTGGGTGAAGCCTTCAGGCATTATCAATGCAAATAAATAATACCTGTAATAAAAGGCTGAACTGAATATCAGTCCTGAACATTTACCTCCATTAATAATTTACCACCTGATGAACTTTCAGAGTCCTGCCATCAGCTACAAGCCCCAAGCCTACACCTTCCCTTTAAGGCAGCACCCATTCAGCACAGCCCAGTGTGCTGGGAGTTCAAAAGTTGAAAAGCCCTCTGAACATGAATAAACTTCTAAATGTATTTTAAAATAATTATTTACATTTATTTCTGCCGACCTTCTGGAGGCATGCATTTGGCTCAGGAGGGGTATTCTTTGAGACACTGCCTGCATGAGCTCCCAGTGCAAGACCAGACAGACTCTGCATCCTGTTTTAGTGCTAGCACATCAATCAGCCTCTCCTGACATACTTAGCCCCAGTCACCCGTGTGGTGTAAATCATGGAATACTAATTCAGTGCTTCACACAGGCTCCTACCAACTGCTTGTGGGCATCTAACCAAAAGGCAGAACTAAAAATTTTAGCAAATGGTTTAAATATGTATCCTGTTTTATAACTGAAACCCAAAATGTCCTATATGTGGGTATTAGTAAGTGCCTTATGGCACATCACATACTGCTCTGAGAGTTACTCTGGTTTTAAATACCAAGCCCCCAAAGAAAAAACAGAACAGGTTCACAATCTGTAAATCATCCACTTATGCCTGGGCACTGAGCAGTTCAGTAAACAATTTCCTGTGGAATATGAACTGCCCTCCAGCCACATTTACAATTAGTGACAGTGTTAGTTTAAAGTGCAAGTAACAAGGGTGAGGCAAAGCAGAAGAGTTGCATTGCTAACTTTAAATAGAGGAACTTGTGGCCATATCATACTTATCATTCCAAAGGACCAGGAGGGAGCATGCTTATTCTTAAAGTTCAGCCACTTGTGGGACAAAATTTTAAAAAAACCTGGCACTTGGCAGAATGATTGGGGTGGACAATAGAACAATATAACCAAGAATACCACAGTGCACCCCTCTCTGAAAGGGGCTGTGGGATCAGGGCACACAGGGCCTGCCGTAAGGCCTTTGTTGAAAGGTCAACAAAACAACATTTAGAGTCATCAATTAAACCTGAACAGATGAAAGGTTGCATTGATCTGACAAATTCTGTCCTGGGAACCCAGGTAATTTCAGTATTTTCAAAATGCCTTTTCAGAATGTCAAAATGTCTCCAACAACTAGGAAGACTGACTCTACAAAAGTTAATTTTTAAACATGAGCCTTCATAGCAAAAAAGGCTGCAGGGACTCACAGGCAGAAAGGGACAGTGATCTGTAGTTACACTCTTCTGGACATTCTGAAGGACCCCTAAGAAGCAGTTATTCCAGAAGTTTGTCTTAATCAAAAAAACGTTGCTGTGTTTTTTTGGTTTTTTGTTTTTTTTTTTTGAAAGGTGAGGTTTTAAGTTGTGAAAAGAAATGTATTACTATTTCTGCAGCTGTCCCCAGACAAATGGTTTATTAAAACACTAGAGCAGGGAGAGTGCTCCCTCTCAACCTACAAGCAGCTGTGCAGGGGGATGCAGTGGGAAACCCTCAGCTGGTAGGATTTAGAAGGGTCTGAGTGTGACTGTCTCTAGGTGCCTGGAATACAGGCTGTGACCAGGGGAGGACAGACAATCCATTACAGATGACACTAATCCTTTCAATCCTAAGTAGCCTCGCTGAGCTACAGTTCCCAAAATAACATCCATTTTATGGTGTAGCCTGCTAGGCTTCTGTAGGCTCTGCCCCTCGCTTCCCTCAGAAGCTGAGCTTACAGTTTCAGGAGGTGCTAACTGGAGTCAGAAAGGGGTTAACTGAGCCTGTAATACACTCATCTAAAAGCTTGAGTTTTTTAACTGCCGCTTAACATGATTAGCAACAGATGCTCTTCCTACAGGGACAGCATCCCCTGCTCAGCCCATTACCTCCAGTTTCTGTGCTCTCTCTTTACTGAGAGGCTCCAGCAGAAAGCTCAGGTTATTGTCATCTGCTAGGGAGCGAAGATCGAAGTAGTATTTGGCGTAAACACTGGCAGGAACATTGATATTAAACTGCAGCAGCTCTAGGAAGTGTCTTTCCATCTCGTTCCTAGGAGGTGTAAGGGACAAAAGACAAAAGGGGGGGGGGGGGAAGAAGATTGTTTTAGCTGGCTGAAACCACTGGAGAGACCTCAGTCATGGAGAGCTCTGCATTATGAGTTTCAAGAGATGGGTCATTGGGTGGTGCTCAAAGCCAGGGGCAGGTCTGGATTGCAGGCAGAGGTGCTCCTGGGCCGGTGCCTTCTGCCGAGTTCCATTAGTGCAGCTGGACAATTCATCTGCCACTCGCACTCCCAACGGCCCCACGCTATAGTCAGCAGATGAAAGGAGTGATGTATGCTGTTTATTAGCTCTGAAGAACTTGCAGACATTTTCACCAGGCTGATAACAGGAAGGGGGGTTATTGAAGTAGAGGAGGACTAACAAAAGGAGTAGGCAGATCACCACGGCAACAAATGGATCTATGAAGAGCTGCTGCTATTATCTCACAGAAAAAAGCCTCTTGAAGCAACATGGATTCATCTCCAATAAATAAATAAATAAGAGGCATTAGGTGGGAGAAGGAATTTTCTCCTCAATAGCATTAGGCAGGATAACAAAGTACTGTGTCAAAGGGCTCTGTCCAGTTTTTACTCACTTGGCTACTTTCACTGGGAAAAAATACTTGGAGGAAAGTGGGGAGAGTGCCATGACATGAAAAAGGCAGCTTCAGCTACTGTACCGTGGGTCAGCTACAGCAGAGGTGTTCTGCAGAGGAAGAACAATGTTTTACCAAGTAACTTAAAGGAAACTGCTGGTACCCAAACCATGCATTTCAGTTCCACACCAACTAAAGGAATTGTCCTACCTCTAGCTGGCTGGTGGTAGCAGATTTTAGCAGCTGTGTAGGCCAGCTGTGAATACACCACAGAAGTTGCACAAATTCAGTCCTGCTTTCGGGGAGCTTTTAAAGTGGGTGTTTTACCTATTAGATGAGGGGGGAAATCAATGAGGAAATGATGCAGGTTGTGTCCTGAGCTGGCTGGCGGGTCTCAGGATGAATAGCAGCTTTGTGCTTGTTGCTAGCATAGTGGACTCGAGAATCATTGAACTTGGTGCCAAAATTAATTTCCTGTTCGTATGGTCATAAGCCTATAGACATGTAAATCAGATAATGTTTTGATGATCAGCTGATCAGAGCTTGATTTACTTTGTGAATAAATGCTCTTCACTGCCCCTTTTGTACTCGCTACACTAATACATTTTAATTGTGTAAAAACACAATTCTTCATTGGATTAACAAGTCTATTAACAGAGCTTTAAAAACTGGGAAAGGATAATGCCCATGTTTTCTGTGCCTTACTTACAAATATATGTAGCCAAAAGAATGAACACCATGTGTCCCCTTACAAGCAATCATAGCAAGGTTAGCAGCTGCACAGTTAATATTTCAATAATTATGGCTTCACTCTCATCAAAGCAAGCAAGTTTTGACAAAGGATGATTTCCAAATATCAATTTAATTTCCTTTGATTTTTCCCCCATTTGAAATAAGTAAAACCAAGCCAAATAACCAACCCCAAAAATCAAAAGAAAAACCCATCAAGTAACACTCCACCTTTGCTTTGTTCAGGTAAAAAAAGGTGGGGTTTTTGGCAGCACCACCAGCCATCTCCAATGCTAGAATGCAGCAGTGGCTGAAATCCTTTCCCAGTCCTTTTCCCTGAGTAATGCTTGCATTCAGAATACCCAAAACTCACCAGCAAGTGACTGGTTTAAAACAATACTGGAACTTCTGAAGCTGATCAATTAACTAAAGTACCAACTATTAATTGAAAGTAGACTTAAAAACTTAAAACTTAGTTTTGCTGAATTTTTGAAGCAGTTTCCAAGGTCCTGATTACAGTGATGTTGTCCAGCCCAGGAGCAGTGAACTCTGCCAAGCTGTAGCAGTGTGGCACCTGGCACAGACACCCCTGGGACACTGGCAGAAAGGGGTTGTACAGTTTCTGCTCGTGCTTTAATTCAAAGGCCTAAGTCCTTTCAAATGAGATGGGTTACAAAAATCCCATCCTCAAATTGGAGGGGAAAAAATAAGCCTAAATTCAGTTTTATTTTCCCTAGTACTATCTTTGCTTTGAAAAAAAATCTTAATACGGACAAGCTCAGGAGACAGCATCAGCAGTAGAGAATAAACATTCTGCTCATTACAGATTATTTTCAGTGATATCAATTTGATTTGTCTCAAATAGAGCATGAAGAAGAGACATCAAAAAGAGCAAGATGTATACTCCAGCACTCCTAGCATGGCTGACCCCACTTCAGCCATCTCAGAGTTATTTGCAGCAACGCTTCAAGTGTGTTCCTCAGACAGATGAGCTCTCTGAGCCAGGTTGAGTGAAGATGTATATTGTGTAAAATTACTAATTATGCTTTCCTGACAGCATGGCAGAGCCCTGCCTTGGGAGACAAAGAACTCGCAGGCAAGGGGCATGTCCAAAACAAGGTACTGTGTTTGCTGTGTGTGACAAGAACTAACTTGAATAATGAAACATGTTCTGGTGCAGGTAACTCCCCTGGTTTTAGAAATGCTGCCCCCCACCTAAAAGGAAGGAAACTGGATATTCCTCCTTCTCAAGAGCCTCAGATGAATAAAAAAAAAATTACTTACTGTGCTTGAGACATCAGCTTTAGGCTGAATGCAGGGAGGTAAGCCTGGGGCAAGAACACTCTGACACAGGGACCCCCCCCCTGCTCCTGGGCTACAGCTGAGCCTGGACAAGGGCTGGACTACAGCACAGCACAGCACAGGAACACATACAGCATGTCAGGAAGTTTATTAAGGCCAGTAAAATTCTCAGTAAGACTGAGAATTCTGTTCTCAGCACTGTAGGCAAGTCTAAGAACTCACCCAGAGAGGCTGAGCTGCAGCTGGATATAGCACAAAGCAAACAGAAACACAAATGACACCTTCCTGCCAGCAGCAGCAGCAGCTAGGGATTCAGACCTGAATATGCTAAGGCCTTGGCTGGATACAAGTTATGCCTTCTCTGGCAATTTTTCAAATTCTAGAACACAGAAGGCAAGGAACAAATTTTGCTAACTTTTTTTTTTTTTTTTTCCTCCTCCAGAAAGACTTCTGGTAAGCCTGTGAGTTGGAGACTTTAGTTACACCAATGTAAAAAATTAGTGGAAACGAGCAACCAGTCTGGTGGTTCATCATCAGAAGAAAGAAGGTAAAGCTAACTTGGAAGCTACTTGCTCAAGTAATTAGAAATATTAATACAATTCTGTCTCAAAGTAGGGTGATCTAAAGATTCCTAGATTAAAAAAGGGCAGGAGGCTGGACAGCAGATATGAGTTGTACACATGTATCACAGTGCCAAAGACAAACTTGCCATTACAAAAAAACCCACCACAAAACCTCGCAACTTACATGTCCTCAACAGTTATGTCCTTCAGTATTTGGCAATAATCCACATTCCACACAGCCTGATCATCCCAGACTTTAGAAGCCAGCAGAATAGCACCTAGGACTATCCTCTTCCAGTTACTAGGGCATATGTCAATCTCTGCATAGGTTAAAAGCCTTTCCAAATAAACCTGTAACAAGAAAAATAAAAAATTCTAAAAAGCTTTGTGTGTGTAAATAAGACCTAGAGCCAAGTCCTGAGCAGCAAGCATGCTAGTCCAGTATGACTCTTTTATCCTAGCTAGTCAGTAGTTTACACTTTCAAATTTGAATAGAGATTGTTTAAATGTTCAGTTCCCTAAACTAACTCCTAATGACTCCTCAGATAAACTCGCTTGTGCAGGAAGCTGCTGTACAGGGCTGAGGGCAGGATCACTCTTTGTTACTAGGGTGTCCCCACACTTTCTTCTCACCCTTCGCTTGTAGTCTTCAAGTGGACTCAAGATGTGTTCCTGTCATAACAGAGCCATCTAGTGGTAAAATCCACTTTAAAACAGAATATTTCTGTTTTCTGTCAGTAGTTAGCTGGCTAGATTCGAGGCCTTAGCCACCATCATCTTCTATCAAAATTGCTCACATGTCTTAGGAGAAGCAAAAACCCCCAACTACTTTCAGAATTCTTGTAGCTCAGTCTGTCTAGCTGCCCTTTTTAATTACTTGTTTCCTTATTAAAGAGAGTCCTCCAAGCTGTGCTTGCTTAGCTGTCACATTGTCTTTTGGTGACAGTTCTCTCCGTTCTCCTTTCAGGCTGCTGTTCAAAAAGAAGCCACAATGAAGACTGCACTGCAGCTTGAGAGACTGACAATGCAGCAGCTGCACAGGCTGTGGTTTTTCTTTCCCTTTCTACACACGTATGTACATGCATGCAGATGTGTGGGTGTAAATCAATTTTTAATACCCAGCTTGATTTCTGAAATCAAACATCAAAATGTAATGATTTTTTTTTTTCTTACTATTGTTCTTAATTTCCAAATACCTCCATGTCACCTGGGGAAAAAAAATTGTCACCTCTTTAGTTTAATTTTTAAAAGTGTGACAGAAAGGTGGCAATGACTGAAATAATACTGAGAAAGTTCATCTCCTGCAGTTCCTACAGGATGGTTCCTCAATCCCGTAGGGGGTGTTACTTGCATTACTGTGGTTAATAGGAACCTAAAACTCCCACTTCCCCTCCACACAACTGAAATAAAAGGTGTCTGTGTGTCTGATATTTCTATATCCCCCCACTGTTCTGCCTTGCTCAAACTTTCTAATCAAGTTATATATTATGACACAAACAACGTTTGATTGGACAAGCCATTAAGCATTACATATTTATGTAAAGAAAGGTAAGTTCCTTTTTAGTGACTACTTAGAACTCTAACACTCACTTGTACAGGGTCTTCATTATTGACAAGGTTTCCTGAGCTACTACATTTATTTATATGTCTGTTTAGCCCTGTTCACTCACTGAGGGGAGAAAAAAACTCCTAAAAGCTGAAGTTTCAGTCAGCAGGCATCTCTTACCAGTGTCACTATTGCACACTCAGCTGTCAGCTGTGCAGCACTGAACAGTGTCCGTACAAAGCGGTAGATGTGCTTGTGGTCAGGGTCGTGCTTGTAGTAGTCATCTGGAACTTCTTCCCGCTGAAACAGAGGGCTCTGAGTTACTGAACATCTGCCCTGCTTACTTCTGAGGTTCCTGAACAGGCTGCTCACCCAGTGCGAGTGTATACACCCCAAATTAAGTGTACTGAACCTAGCAAGCAGCTTTGCAATATTGTGAGTACTGTGAGTCTTTCAAACAGACAATAGCTTGAGCTGATAAGAGGCTTGGTTTGAACACTTTTTTATCTAATGGGAAAGAGCATGAGCTACCATCATTGTTACAGGTGCTAACCATTATCCAGGGAACTCTTTTTAAAGACTAGAAGAGAATGAATTTTCTTTTTTTAAAAAAAAAGGTTTCTCCTGCAAGAAAAATCACAGATCTACACAAACCAGGGAAGCACTTGCTCTTCAAAAGGCAAAATTAAGAGACTTTGCAAGGTTTCCCTTCCAGCTGAGGAAAAGCTGAAGAACAGAGGTCAGTAATTCTGCCACAGGTAGAACAGCCATGGTAGGCACCCAAAACTTGTTCCTTTTTCTCTCAGAGTCAACAGAGGCTGGATGTATTCTCGTTGTGCCTGACTCTTTAGAGGACAAGGTGTTCTGAGATTTCTTCCAGCTCATTAACCTTTTTAAAGGAACTGTAGGTACCCAGCCCAAGCCCCATTGCTATAGAAACTGAGGGGCCATTTGTGTCTTTCCTCCGAAGCATGACAGACAGCCCTCACTTCGTTTCTGTCACAGAAAAGACCTTTAGTGTTCCCTGAAGGGCACAATGATTTTCCTCTGTTCATGCTCATTAAATAGCAGGTAGGCTATTATGAAAAGATCAAAAGATGTCAGGTTGCTAAATAAAGAAAATGTCTGATGGAGTTTATCTTACAGAAATAATTTTCAGTGTGAAACAACAGATTCAGGCAGTTAAAATAGATTTGGACCAGATTTGTTTCTTGAAGTGCCACAGTACTTAAAAGAAATCTTTTGTCTTCTCTTGAAAGTTCAGTATTATTATTAAAAGTTGTATTTAATCAAGTGTGTAATTCCTAGCACAATGGGTCATATTTAGGGATAAAACTCTACACACTTAAGACTTGTTTATTAAAAACTGTTTATTAACAAGGCAAATCTGTGAGAGATGAAGCTGTATTCACTCAGGTAACTCCCAGAGCACCTGCACTGTGTTTTATATCTAAAGACACAATTTAAGCTCAACTTGCTTGTGACCTGGTGCCATTTTTTTATGACTTACACAATACAAATAAAGATTTTGAAAAATAAGTATACTGATTCACATTCAGAGGATCAAAAATCAACACTTACTGTGAGAGGATGAGATTTTTCATCAAAAATATCCAATGATCTGTCAGAATCTCTGGAAAGTAAAAATATCTGCTTTAGCAACAAGGTAATGCTATATGCCACTAAAAAAAAATAAGGATAAAGGGAGATACTTTATAGTTCAACTTTTCCTGCAATATGGTATGATATATAGTATTTTTACAAAGCATTTAATGATGAGATATTACAACTGGGCATTTAAGTACCTAAACAATTAATAGCTATCCATGTTGTCATGTTATGCTCAGTAAAATATGAAACTGTCTCAATAATAGCATTTATTTCAAAAAGGCAGCTATAATTTTGCAGCACAAGCTGTATCTGACTATAATGGGGTTATTTGTATATAGGACAGTGTTCCCTCACCTGTCAAAATCAATCTGTACCTCTGTATTTTGGAAAAGCTAAACCAAGTTCCAAGGCTGGTTTGTAGTGAGTTAAAGCGTATTCTCACTCTCTCTGGTTTGACTTTTTTCTGCTTCCTGCTCAGGAAAGGATGTGCCACTGGATGGGTGAGTTACTGACCTCTCCCTGTCAGCACAAGAGGGGGGAAAAGGAGGCATAAAAAAAAATCAAAACAAAAAAACCAAACCTTCACTCACCTGTTCTTTATATGGTAGAATATTGCTAATGTTACACTAAAAAAGAGAAAGAAAAAAAAAAATTTAACAAATCAGTGTCTGTGCACACCACTGCACCACTCAAGCTGTTTTCCAGAATCCAGAATGTCTTTGCTTCCACACAGGTGCTCCAGTACTCTGTGTCTGGTTTCTGGTGCTGACCTGCCTGGACACACACTGGCAAAATCACATTTCCCTGCCAAGCTGCTTTTATATTCATTGTGCAGATCTGTGTGCCACAAAATAAATACACCCCATTTTAAATACACATTTTCATTACCTGTTTAGGTGACATACTGAAAATGTGGACTGCTCACAACTGAAATCTAATAAAAGTTCTACTTGATGTTACATACAGTGTCAGAGGGATCCTGATGATGGTTTAACTCTATCTCTGGCTGCCTAATTTAGGACCTACTTCAAATAGAGAATAATAAAGGTAATATGCCAGCAATTATTAATAAAGATAATATGCCATCACAATCTAAGCAGGGGAAGAGAACAGATCTCAGCCTGCTGAGTCAATAAGGCACTAGATTTCATACTGACACTCTACTGTGGCCACACTGCAGATACTTTCTTTTCTGGCAGTGACAACAGGCACACTGCCATCACAGGAATCTGTCACAGGGAGGCTCTGGGCTCTTGCCAGCACTACACCATTTCAAAATGGCACAAGCCATCCTTTAGGGTTTTTTCTCCAGAAAAGGAGAAGTGACATGCTAGCTACCTCTGCTTGAAACAATATTTGAAAGTGACACATCAACTTCGACATTTCCAAGTGATATTAAGTGTTAAGCCAATAAAGCCTTCTGGCCTTACTTTCCCTTCAAGCACAGTAAAAGTCTTCTCAGTTCTCAGCTCTGAGCACAAAGTCTCAGAGTTCTCAGCCTGTGCACAAAAGGTCTGTCCCCGTGGTACCCAGGCTGAACAGCCATTTTGCTGGAGAACCAAGAGAAGTAGTTCTCAAATTCACCCACCTAAAATAACAAATACATGAAGAAAAAGTAGAAAGGCTAAAACAAGTCCCACAGCCAGTAGCATACTGTTATCCACAACTAGAGGGCAGACTAACACCACTGGCGCACAGCAGAGCCCAACAAATTTTCCCTGCTACTCCATACAAAATCCATTTACAGGTTTCCCAGATCAAGTGTTTCTGGATTTGGTTTTCAGTGCCAAGATTTGAGCTCCTTTCTCCAACACATGCTGTTAAACCCAAAGTGCTGACACACTGGTGCACTGCCTCAGATTCTCCAGTGTGCAATGGTAACTGCTTTGAGACTGTAGCTGGCAAGCAAGCTGGCTTCAGCTGTCATCATTTCCTCTACACCCTTCCTTGGCAACCTGAACAAGCAGTGCTGTGCTCCTCCTAGTCAAGTGTGTAACTGCCTTTGCTCAGCTTCTTGCTGGTGAAAACTGGTTCTTACCACTTTATTGTGCTTCTAAGGTTAGGTTGACTGACGGTGCTGTCATCTATAAATATTGTTGAGCATGAGCTGTATTTTTTCGTAAGTTGCCCGGGAGAAACCTGAGGGGGGGGAGGAAGAAAAGAAAAAGAACAGAAATGCATTCAAGAAGAGGGATTCTGTGAGCTTTGGTTCACCATGCAGACTTCTCTGAGCATTTCTAGGGAATGTCTCACACTAGAGCTAGGACATCATAATTGAGGGAGGAGTTTTAATCAAGCAATTCAAGATTCATTAGTATTTGCCAGAATCTTTTAATGCCTTGTCTAAAAAGTTGAAAGTCTTCCATATGAAAACGTTGGCACCCTTCACAACTCAATAGATGCCTGGGAATACATCCCATTCCAGCTGAAGTTTGCCAGCAAAACCAATCCAATCACACTTCCCTTGCTGCTGGCAGACTACAGCTGAACTGTAATTGAAAAAGAAAGAAACGAAAAAAGAACCACCCCCATAATTATAGTGAATACAAAAGACTTCATAATGGGATACATTTCTTACAGTAGGTCCTGCAGTGATGCTCAAACAGCAAGTCATTTAAGACTTGTCATCTCAGCTGAGAAATTAATCCAGTTTTACTTCTATATAAAAAACAACAATGCAGCCAGTTTGATTTTATTTTCTCCTTTACTGTTCTGAAATGCTCAAAAGTGACAGAGCAAAAAAAAAAAAAAAATCCATTCTTACTCTTTTGACATCATCCATTCTACGCTCTCTGCCTGTTTGTTTTTAAAGCCAGGCAAAGATAAAACTATCTTGCTAAGGAGGATTTTGAGTATGTGTTGGACTATATGCCTACAACAGTTGTCTTGAGTCTGTCTTTGCCACAACACACTGATATAATTTCTGTAGCACACTAAGAATATATTATACTTACATGATTGATGTGGTTACTCTTCCTCTTCTCTCGCACTAGAAAGAGGAAGAAAGAATGTGAACCAAAAGGCTTCTGAAATACAATCCCAATTCACATTCAGTAAACTCATTTTATTAACTTAAGTTTTCTGAAATATGTGTGTATTAACTTTCAAGTTTGACTTCAGCTGTCTGGAAAAGTAGTTTGATAAAAAATACCGAGTTTTGTCAAGCTAATAAATTGCATATTGCTACCAGCTAACCATATGTACATGGAGGAACTGCTTCTGCCCACTGCACTAAGGGACAACCAGCTCAGCTTTGAAAAAATGCTGTATGCCATGAAAAACTGCAACACCCAACAGCAACTACTCAGCAAATCCAAGTGAAACCATCCCACTCTGATCCTGCCCAAGGCACAGAAGGAGGAAGGAAGGTGCCCAGCATCAGACACGTGTTCTCTCTCCTCCTGCCAGGCAGCAGAAGGTAAAAGGTATTTATTTCACTGTGCAGAAGATGCTGGTACAACGATGCCAATTTATCCTGTAACTGTAACTGTGTTATTGCATCATTTTAAGCTGTCAGCTTTTCAAAAAAGCCTGTAAGGTTTAACTTCTGCTGTAACAGCAGCAGTGGGACAGAGCTGTTAAAGCACAGCTAAACACGTGTGACCAGCCCAGACAGGTCTCCAGGGTTTAGGTTTAGGACACATTCTCTTACATATTTAGGAAAATCAGCAACTGGAAGAGACATCCTTTTTTTTTTTTTCCTAAATCAGAACTTATACTCATCCTGATAACATCTCAGTGAGAGAAAACTTAGGGTATTAATTCTACAAGAGGTTAACTACAGAAAAACTACAGTGAAAATAGGAACGAGATTACTCTGCCTGACTTGTCTGTAAAAATACCCTGTAAAAATCAATTCACCCAATAATACAAACTTTGAAGAATAGTTTAGTAGTTATCATCTCCCCTAGCAGATCATTTTTCTAGATGAACAGATGCATATATACACTTCAGTACCCTACAGTGCCGAATCCTGTTTCAGGCTCTCTGCAGCCAGGCTGACAGGCTGCCCACTGAAGCTGCACTGCCAGCTCCAAGAACTGTGTCACCTTGCTAATTACAGCTTCAGGAGCACTCATTTAAGAGGCATTTGAAATGTGTGGGTCAGATCCTCTCTTTGAGGACTGACCTCAGTGGCAGGGAGGGAAGAGGCCAACATTTCTCCACTGCTCACACATCACCTGAGCCTTGCCAGGTTGATACAAATGATGATTTTACTACTGCAACTGTCAAACCTGTCAGAATAATTCTACTTCTCTGTGGCAATGCTATGCCAAGGTACAAAACACTGCAACTTTTCATCAACACATCTAATCTCAAGTGCAACACTGCCTTAGAAAAAACAGTGCTTCAAACAAAAGCCAACTATCAAAGGAACAGAAGCATTTTTTAAAGAATATCTTAAATTTCCTTTGTTGCAATGTTGCAACTTTAAAATTTACTGGTGACAGGATTCTTCTTTATTTGTGCAGTATGAAATTGCTTTTATTTCTTAACAGCATTTGGGAATGCACAAGCTGTAGTAATTGTTCAAAATTAACTTTATTAAGTAAACAAGGGATACAAGGGATCTGCAAAGACACTGAAAACCCAATACCTTTATGCAATTAAAACTAGGATTTGAGAATAATTACACTACTGAAACTAATCAAATAGTTTAAAAAAACATACTCAAAAGCAACTGCTTTAGACTGATGGCTTAAGCTTATTACTCCTTACAGAAAACTATCCTCTTTTCTATTATTACTTAAAGCATTTTTAAAAACAGTTCTTGGTCATAAAAAAAAAAAAAAACAAAACCAAACCACCACTCACTGCTTGAAGCTCAAATAACACAAGTGACGAAAGCCTTGCTCCTGCAGACTGATAGGATCCAGACTGAAATTTCCTGATACTTAAGTGTTTAGAAGAACATTATTTTATGTGCTAAGTAAAGCAGCCCATGAACGCATTTCTGTGTAAACTCACAAATTATTAATCCCTACACTTTCAAAGAATTAAAGCAATGTAAGTGTTCCCAAGCTGTGTAATTAAAACAGGCAGTTATTCTTCCAGATTTCTTCCCGCCTTTTTTTAAATTGGAAAACACTTACCATCTGTTTGAGACTTGCTCAGGAAAATTGTGCTTGCCCTGGGATGATCAGATGGATTAGATTCCAAGGCTAAATCTGAAACATAAAGGAAAAAAAAAAAAACAGAGACCTTTAGCAGAAGGTGATGATTCTGAGGATTCCCAACCAGCCTTAAAATGCTGAAGCACAGTGATGGAGACACGATCAGAAACACATAGAACAGGCTGCCTCTCTACAGCAAAGCCTTACCTTAGCCAAAATAAATAAAAATATTCTATTTTCTTCTCTGAAAAAAAGCCTGAGCCTAATAAGTAACTTTTACAGTGCTGATAAATATCAAAACATGGCTCTTACACCATTCTGCTCTTTTGGAATTTCAAGTAAACCCCTGTACAGCTACTATGTAATTACTGAAGAACAAATTGATTGCTTTTATCCTTTGCCACAATAAAGAAGTGATGACATTAGCTGAGGATATATTATTCCCTTAGATTAAGATGGGAATGATCACAAAAATCTCAGCACTCTGGTTAAACCCTAGCCAAAGCACACTCAAACTGTCTCGGTGGGGGAAGCCTGAAGGAGGTGAATTTCTGCAGCACAGTCCCAGCCACACGGACCTGTCCCCGTGTCCCCAGGACCCCTCATTCCAGATCCCTCCACCAGGGGACACACGTACACTGCTTTCCAAGGACTTGGTTTACAACCTCACTGACCTTAACCCAGCACTGCTGCTCCCAGATGCAGAACACTGTGATTTTGAGGCTCTGCTGTGTAAGTTAGATTTTTGTTTTCAGATATCTGAACTTAAGCATGCAGTTAAAACGTAAGATGTCCTGGTTTAAAAGGCCTAGAACAGTATTTGTCTTACAGCTCATACTTGAGGTACAGCTAATGCACACTACATTCTCTGAAAAAAAAATTAAAATAAAATCCAGCGTACTATAGTGGTAAATCTTACCATCTCAGTAAAACAGTATAACTGTTCTTTAAAACTTGCCCACAATGTAAAGTTTCTAACACTAAATCAGCAAAATCATGGTTAAGATCCAGTGGAGAAACCAACTCTACTTTCTTATGCTAGCACTTAAAAATCAAACCTTGACACAGACCAAGGAATTCATTAATAGTGGCAAATATTAACCAACTTTTTAGATTTGATAAAGGAGCAATTCAGAAGTGGAAGTATTTTGCCAAGTATGACCAACAGGCAGAAGCCTGCAATACAGAGACTGAAAATACAGATCAGCCTCAGCAGGTTACCATACAAACACAGAGCAAACAACTCAAAGGAATACACATTCCAGGTCCTCAGCAGTGCTGCCAGACAGAGGATGCTTTCTGGGGCAGTCAGGTGTACCAGCACCCACAGCACACATTATACAGCCAGAGTTATGGTCACTCATCAAGTCCAAAAAACACAAGTGTGTGAGACCAACTGCAGCTCAGCTTCTTATCCCACAATACAGATGCTTGTAGTAGACTGCCTCACTGTAGCTTTCCCCTTCTAAGTAGCCAGAGAACTTTCCTGTCTCTGCTGTTCTCCCTGGACAATGCTATTGTCCAAGCAATGGAAAAATAAATCGTACGACTTGCTCTTCCTAAGCTGCCAGAGTTATTCATAAAATAGCAAAAAGGAGCAGCCATACAGGTGATGAAGGAAGCATAAGGCAAGAGGCAGGTAAAGATGTGAGAAGAGGCAAAATGCAACAGGAAACACAGCAAGAGAAAAGCCAGAGGAAGGGATCAATCTGTCTGTAGTTCCAACTCACAATCAAAGTAACTTTTAATATTTCATCCTGACAGCACTCATGTATCCAAACTCAAGACAGCTAACCCAGAAAATAAGGGTAAGTCTTTATTAGGAGCTGTTAGGAAGATGTGTAATAAAAAGCTCAAGCACCACAGAAAGTTATCAAAAAGAAAGCAGCAAGGTATGCCACAGGATGAACAGAAACAATAGAAATTAAAACATGCAGAAATAGGAATGAGAGAAGCAACAGGATGGTACAAAACACAAGAAAACAACTCCAAACTATTTTTTGTTCTAGAGGCTGTCAGCTCAATACACACCAAAGCACATTTTCTTTCAGACCCTCACACTTTCGCCCTCCCAGAGCTGTGTATTAAAAATCGCCCACATTTATCTGCACCTCTCGGTGCCATCTGAGGACCTGTGGTACATCCACCTGGTCTCACAGAGAAGCCTGAACTTGCTCCCCTCTCTCCCCATTCTGATTCTAGAGGCTCCAGGCAATCTCAGCTGCTGGGTGCTCCCTGTGCCCAGCACAGCACACAGCTCCCCCCAGGGCAGCTCACATTACTTTTAAAAGCAAACCTCTGACCCTAGCTCAAGATCTTCAGTCCTTTCCTCAAAACAAAATCGGCACAAAGACTGCTTTTGCTCATCCACACCACGTAAAATGGGTGTGAGTTCCAGGAATTTATAATGCTGACCACTTACCTACTGTTTTACACACCTCCTGGTCTGCCTTCTAACTAGTGAGAACACATTTTACACACTGCAGCATGCTGCTTGCATTCTGTCATAAATAAAGCTGACAAAGATGTCACTGTTACCAAGTAGCACTCCTTTGACTATTTCACTATTTCAGAACACAACTGCATTTCCTTTAAAAATTTTATCCCCATCCTCTGCTTTATTAGACAGCAGTACATTTTGGTATAGCAGGTATTTAAAGCATTAAATCATTACATCACCTCTTTGCTGTAAATTGAATTTCTTCCCTCGCTCAGTGGGTTAATTAGCTTTGATTCATGTTTGAGCTTCCCTTATATTTCATTATCTTACAGTGTGAAATATGTGAGATAAACTTAACACTCCCAAGAATTAAAAATTCAAACAAATTAGACTAGCAGATTCGCCAAGGCATTTCAGAGAGTCTTATTCCTAACAACAGCTTCATAGAAATGATTTGTCTTTTAAATTATGTTACTCTCTTCCCAAGAATGACAATGCTTACTCCACACCAGCCACACTGAAAGCACCACAG
Organism: Phaethornis superciliosus; assembly: GCA_023637945.1. Lineage (NCBI taxonomy): Eukaryota > Metazoa > Chordata > Aves > Apodiformes > Trochilidae > Phaethornis > Phaethornis superciliosus. The sequence continues at coordinate 640,044 of JAJQWJ010000007.1, forward strand.
CACCCACAGACTGTCTTCCATTTGCCTCCTCCAGTTGTGCCCTCAAACACAGGCTAGTCTGCCCTGCAAACTCTACCTGGGTGGCTCCTTCCCCAGATTTGGACAGAATGAAAGCACTTGGACCTCCTGATTATCCATCTCCAACACAATACACCTCTCTTCCATGACACAGGATGGACTCTAAAGATACAAAACTCACTCTGTTTTTATAATTAATACAAGCAAATTTGAACACAGAAAGGCCTGGATCTGTTGTGTAACAATGTGCTTTTAAACCCAAACTCCAAAAAACGGAACTCTTATTTAGAGGGAGAATCTTGGTGAAAATAATCTTAACCAATGCTTGCATGTGCAGAGGTCCCTTGAAAACACCAACTCCCTGGAGGAAATCAGCACTTTATTTAAAAAGGAAAACAACTAAAACCAACCCACACAGCTGGCCTTTGTGCACAGAAAGGTTCATTGAGGCTGGAAGGGACCTCTTGGGATCGCCCAACTCCAATCCCCCTTCTCAAGCAGAGAACAGTCTGTCCAGGACTCTGTCAGTCAGGTTTTTAGTACCTCCACAGTGATCCCACAACATCTCTGGTCAGCCTGTGCAGTGTTTGACCACTCTCATTGTTAAATTGGTATTTCTAAAGATTGTGACTTCACACAACAGGCACAGAAGGATGTTGTAAAGCTATTCACCTTATGGCACTACTACAAGAACAGCAGGATCACTACAAATACCCAGCACATCTAAATGCACTGTAACATTTTAGAAGGCTCTAGAAATTGTCTCAATACACAAGCTCTCTTAATTAAGCATTAATTATTTTCTCTTTTACACCATACTCCTAGTGGACGCAGTAAGCATTTCAAATTTGCTACCAAAATCAGAAGAATTTAGAAAGCAAGCACAAACCATCTACTAACTGTTGTGTGCTAGATGGGATTCAAGTTATCTATTAACTTCCAACAGTTTGTTACAGAAGAGCTTCTCTACTGCATCTACTGTAGGATCATTTAAAGAGGAGAAAGAACTGGTTCCATGATGTCCACTTTTTATTCATCACAAGACCTTCCTCACATGTGACACAGCTCACTACCATGAGAAGCTAAAGCAGAACTGCACTGCTGTAATTTTTCTATTGAGAAGTCAACATAACAATTTCTAGCTGTGCACATTAAAGACCAGCCGGATTTTACACTCCTGGATCCATGCTGATAACTGCAAGTGTAAGGGAAGCTTTCCTAGAACAACTCTTCTCATTCTTTGCCCCACTTTTCTGGAGCCCTGGCCCAGAAATAAAACCAGGGGAGCAGCAGAAACTCCAGTGTCTCCAGGTAGCCAAAATAAGCAGCACTGCACTTTGTGCCACCTAATTTAGGACAGGTGTATGTTAAGCTTTCTCCTTTTCCGACTGCTCACACTGATGCAAACTTCAAGTTCAGGGTTTTGTGAAAATGAACAGCTTCATCAAGATTTGTGCCATTTTAGGCACAAGCTCAAACACAGTCACTCTTTACAGTTACTGAGTGGATTCTCAGCTTACCTGCAGCATGTTCTATGAAAGAACATCTGCATAACAAAACCAGTCCCACAGTTTTACTGAAAAGCTTCTTTTCATGTCTTTGAAAGAAACTGGCATTCAACAGTTTATTATCAGAGTCTGACTGACATGTTTGATGACAAACCAGTGCTACTTTTCACACTGGAAAAACAAAAACTACGTTTGATTACTGCAACGACTCAAGACACTTTCAGAACTCAAACAGAAGCAGAGATCTTCTGTGAACACACAGCTCATCAAACAATGCACAACATTACCTGGTTTTGTGGAATTTTTGTGTAAACTGCTAAGGTAACCCTGCTAGCTTCACCTGCAAGCATCATCTTCAGTTGTATTCATCTGAATTTATGCCACATTTAAACAAATTACACCAAGCTTTTTAAGACAGTTGCAAATATTTGTCTCCAAGTGGAAAATTCAGAGTTTTCTTCTGTAAATATGAACTTCTAGTGAGTGAATTAAGTGTGAGAATTCAAACTCTAGCTGTAATAAATAGCAAAACAAATAGATTTTAAAATCTCAAAATTAGTTTGTTGGCTACAGATCCAAGGTCTGTGTTCTTAATGTTTGGTAGCATTTTCCTCCTGCCTCCCACAGTAACATCATCTTTCCTATATGTGGAAGAAACATTGTTAGAAACCTGAATTTACTGCGTAATGTGGATCTGGGAGGAGTAGGTTTGTGTGTTTTGTTGGCTCCCACAAGAATTCATTCCCGTTAGTCAGCTTTTCAGTATGACCTCACCACAATGATGTCACTTGAGAGAAGATACTTCTAGCCACAAAACTTCTGCTTGTCTACATCTACCCTGACAGGAGGGAAAAAAGCAAGCCTCCCGGAGAAAGCCAAAAGTAAAAAGGATCCTAGGTATATGTTACTTGGAAATCATAGTACAACAAACAAACAAAAGCTGTAAGAGTCCAGCTGTTAACTTAAAGCTGCTAAGTCCCACTAAACCATCTCCCTAAGCATCACATCTCCATGTCTTTAAATACCTCAGGGATGGTGACTCAGCCACCTCCCTGGACAGCCTGATTCAATGCTTGGCAATTTCCTTTCAATATTGCCCATTTTATGATAGTTGTTACACTGGAAGCCCTAAGAAACATCAAATCAAGCCAACCAGCTTCCCTACATATAAGTGCATGTATCTATGTTCCATATCAACTGTTCTTAAAAACCCAAGTTTGAGAAGAACTTGATCACCGTGGAAGTCTCCAGGATTTAGTGAAAAGAGAAAAGGCTAAATGATTCCTTAAAGCACAAGAGAAATACAGACACTGCACTACAGCAATGATTTCAATCCCCACATTTGTAGATCAATATCATAATTTCTGATCAATTTAGCAATCCAGTCATTTCCACACCAGGCACTTTACAGATCATTTCATAAAGGCCATGACATTAGGCATCTTATGCCAACACCATAGGTGTTTGAGGCTTGTACAGTCAATTCTTTCAGATTTGCCAAGATCCTGTACTATTTGTAACTGCTATAAATACTTTTGTAATCAATTCCTAGTCAGACTTAGGAAAGAGATACTGAAAGTTCTGGAGAAAGAAGAGTGTAAGTTAGGTGAAAACCTCAGTGAAAACAAGTTAAAAAGGAGAGGGAACACCAGAACAGGGACAGGAGCATCTGCTGATTTTCCCCCATAACTTCCTATCTGTCTGCCAATGCAGCTACAAATCTTCAAATAGACAGGCAGAAAACCCATCACGAGATTGTTAAATTCCTCCCGAGTGAAAACTGCTGGCATTAAAAAGCTGATTTCTTGCAACAGTGTTGCAGTTTTTTTGGTTTTTTGTTTTGTTTTGTTTTTCTGTTTAACTTACTAACATTTTAGCCAGTATTTTTAAAAAACAGGCAAAAAACCCCTCCACCCACATGCCTGAAACAAGCTGACGTTATGTAAGAGAGGAGAACGAGCAGTATTTAGGCCTTCTGGAGGGAGGTTTCTAGACAAGCTGCTGGTGAAAACAGATCCCAGACAATCAATAAATTCCCTTATCTGATCATCTTCAGCACTGCTCAGGAACCGAGGCATGCAGGCAACTTCAAGCTTGCCTCTGAGAGCCAGGGGGGCTGTTGAAAACAGAAATCTAGGCTCACAGGTGCTTGAAGAGTTATTCTAGGCACCAGACTGTCTGACTCTGCTCAGGTGCATCTCACTGACTTCATGCTCTTCTTAACTCTCCTCTTCCAAGTCCCCTGCCATTTCTTTTCCCACTTAACCTCTGTGTGATACCTGCACCCCACTCTGCACCCTTCTGCTCAAAACTGCTGAACTGGGTAAGCAGCAGTGGTGAAGGGAAATAACCTTTGAAACTACAAGTGAGAAAACTTGGCCAAGAAACATCTTGTCCTAATTTTATCCAAAAAATTTATGAAAAGTTAGATCTACATTTAAACATGGGGATCTGGCACAAAACTGTCAGCCCTAAGAAATTCTCCCCCAAGTAACCACAAAAAGTATCCCAGGAAGAAAGGCCCACAATAAAGAGTAGCAGACAGTCATTTAGAGGGGGGTGAGAACCAACCACAACAACAAGAAAAGTGAGAACCCAAGTAATCAGCAAAGCCAAAATGGAACATTAAGATCAAAGAGCTGCCATTGCCAGAAGGAGAGGAAAGCCTTTTGGTTAATTCGAGCCACTTCAGGATGTCCTTTGCCATGTTGAGAGCAGAAACACTTAACGCTCTGCTGAACACTCAGCCAGCAAGCAGCTTCAGGTTCATGTTAGCGTTTTGGTATTTAACACTAGCAGCAAGCATAAACCTATTTGGAAGCAACTACCTTTACAAGGTTACGTTTATTCACATTTATTTAATACAACTCGGCTGAGCATCTCAAACCACAAGTGCAGGCTTATTTCTCATTCTGAAAAGCCACGCACTGAACAGGCTATGGCTCAGGACCTTGAGAACTCTAAAACACAAAGTCACCGCTGAAATTCTCTCTTAGCAGCATATCTGACAGTCCCTTCCCACTGGAACTAACTTTTGTTGAAACACTACACTTTCAGCTTCACAGCACTATTTATCTCCATCCCACTTACCACTCCTTTTTTGTCTAACATAAATACCACTTCAGAACCTCTCCATTTTAAGAAAGTGAGGCTGTTCTTGTTTAATTCTGGTCAGATACAGACAATCTAAGCAGTGCTAAGTGGAAGGCAGTGCCTGTTAAGCAGTGTGCTGGAGAAGCTACAGAACAATCCCCATTTAAGAGCGCAGATGCGTGAGGAGGACCACGTTCTGCTTGCTACAAAAGACAAGACAAAGCAACAGAGCAATAAAGTCCAAAGCTCACTCGGTAACTTCTGCATTCCCAATGCAAAACATTCGATTTTAGCATCACAAGTGTAAAACCATTCCGACAGACTCAAGAAAAACAAACAACTTCAAGACAGAAATTTAAGGAATGAAGCATCTCCATCGCTTTCCGATATATTTAGCTGGGTTCTTAGAAACTCCTAGAACCAAACAGCAGGCAACAAAAATAGCCAAGATGATCTTGACTTTTTTCCCCGGCAGCTCTCTCATTCCTCCCTGCCAGAGTATTTAAGAAAAGGCCAGTTGCTAGGTTCCCAGCCTTCAGTTATTGACAGAACTGGCATATAACCTATAACAATATACATCAAGAAATTATGGAAATAATCTTTTCCCTCAAATGAAACTAGATCACTTGAGCAGCAAACTAATGCTCTGAAGTGGCCAACGAGACAGAAACATACAGGCTGCTTTCATGGTTTGGCTGTGCTGACAGACAGCTCTTACACACTAGAGTTAAGAGGGATAAGCACAGCTATCTGCTATGTAGGCAAGTGCTGCCTTTACAAAGTTATTATTTTCATAGAAGGTCACAAATGAAACAGATAGCAGTATCACTTAAAATGTCAGTCTAACCTCTGTTTCATAACACTCAATTTCAATCTTCACAAATCCTATGTTTTGAAGTTAACCACTTCAGTCCTACCCAGGTAGCACTTCACAAGACTCAAAAATGAACACAAGAAGTTTTGCTTCAAATACTGAACACCCAGAACTGTTTTTTCACAAAAATAACAAACTTTGATACTTCCTGCAACCCTAAACAGTTATATCAACCAGAAAACCATAGACAAATAGCACCTATCATTGGCACGGCTCCTTCTGAGGCCAGGCAATGGTGAACCACACACCACTGTAAAAGGATCTTTAAAATCATCCAAAACATACACTACTTACACATTTCTTATCTTACGACTACCTCCTGACTCAGGACTAAAGCTTTCATAGCCAAAAATAAGTAAAGTTTGTGATAGATACCTACTGTCTTGATGTATACACTTTTATTCATGTCTGCAAGCTCAAAAAATTAAATAATTTTCTACTTCAAGGCCAGTTTTGACATCAGGATGATTCCACAATTAAGCTAAGTTACATGGCACTGTAGACATGATCACATACTACAAAGAAACACAACTCTTATTCCTGAGCAGATTTATTTAGTCTAGGCATTTCTGCTTAACTGACTAGAATCTTTGGAGAGTTTGACTCTTCTTCCCTAAAAAAAAAAAACAAAACGGACGAGTTGAGATTTCTGTAATATCTTCTCACAAAGATAAAGTTTTGTTTCTCCTGGATGGCAAACATGATTTCTTCTACATTGCACAGCTGTCTCAAAGGAGCTCCAAGGGGCTGACTGCTCCCTCTCATTTCACAACTGCACCACCCGGTGCTGTACAGAGCTATGCAAGCTTAGGAATCCCATTTCTGAAGGTTTCCTCACACTCTGCTGTGTGAGCCAGTTTCTGATAGCCAAAATACTCTAGTTAAGTTCTAGACAAGTATGTAGAGCCAGGGATAATTGTGAAATGTGAAAGATGCCAGGCTATCTTTTTCAACTGACTGTATTTTACAGAGGTGTGGTTATAACTACCAAAAGGAATAGCCAGGTGCTTGTTAATTAAGCCGAGTTTTAACTATCCTGAGCTATGACCCCGTGATGCGTGTTCTCGGTATCACCTGAGCAGGCAGGCAGACAGACAGACAGACAGGAGCACCCCGAACCTGTTACACGTTGTCTGGGTAACTCAGGCACAAGCCTGCAAGCCCTCCCCAGGCATGTCCGTAAAGGAGATGCAGTGCAGAGCACGTCTGCGTCTTCACAGTGCCCCTGGTAGAAGGGGAAGGCAAACACCCGCTCTCCTAGGAGCTCAAGTACCGAGAGCTACAGGCGGAACAGCCTCGGTGAAGTGACTCTGTAACCGAGCAGTCTGCACGGCGAGATTACCAATGACCCCCAGCCAGTCACAATGATGTCACAGGCACACAATCTTTGCAATTCTTAACTCCCATATTCCCCAAACACCCTCTTCCTTCCTCTTGTTCAACACGGGCTGGAAAGGCAACAGCTTTCGCTAGCTGCCTCAGCATTCCCGCTGAGGCTCCACCAAACACCAGCCAAGACTTCCAGCACCGGGGCTCCCACACCCTCCTCGAGGGAACCTTAAGTTTCCTCGCCTTCCCTGGGGCTCCCAACCCCGCCGGGTCCCCGACGCTGACCGAGCCGCGGCCGCCGCGGGGAACTTTGCTTGGGGAGCGGCGGGGCCGGGCGGCGGCAGGCCGGACACCCTCCCCCTCCCCGGGCTGGCCGGGCCGCCCGCTCCCCCCTCTCCCCCCGCCGCCGGGACAAAGGGGGAGGCCGATGGGTGGGTGGGAAGCGCCTCAGCCCGGCTTGCCGGTCCCCCACGCTCGTCGAAGCGGGGACAGCGACGTGTTGCCCGGTGACCCCCGCCGGCCGCGCCGCTCACCATCCGGGAACTCCCGGTCGCTGATGTGCTGGAGGTGTGGGCCGCCGCCGCTGGGATCCGAGTCCCCCGACTCGGCCTCCGCCGATCCCGAGCCTCCTGTTCCTCCTGCTCCTCCTCCCGCCGCTCCGCCGCCCGCCGCCGCCTGGTACACGTCCGCCCAGCGATCGGGCCCCGGCGCTGCCCCGCCGCCGCCTCCGCGGGCCCGGCTGAGCTTGGGGCTGGCGTCCGGGGATACGCAGCAGGTGACGGTGTTGCCCATGGAGCTCGGAGCTCCCCCGCCGGGCCCCGGCTACGCGGCTCCCGGCTGGGGCGGGCGCGAAGGGGGGCGGAGGGGGGAGGGAGCCGCGGCGCCGGGCTGCGGGCGGTCGGGGCGGGGCGGCGGGCGGGGCTCTCCCCTCAGCGCCTCAGCTCCGCCGCCTTCCGCGCCGCCCCAACCGACGCCCGCGTGAGCCCCCCCCGCCGCCTCCCGCGCGCGGCGACCAACGGACCTGGCGCGAGCGGCCACCTACCCGCGGGCCGCGGGGCGGGGGGGGGGGGGAGGGAAGGGGAGGGGAAGGGAGGGGTGGGGTTCAGAGGGGAAGGGCGATGGCCCGGCCACGCCTCCCTCCCGCCCAATCACCGCCCGCCGGGGCGCCGCGTGACGCCTCTCCGCCAATGGGCGCGGGGCTGGGGGTCACGCGGCAGCCGCCTCGCCCTTCCTGCCCCCTCCCATCCCCCTCCTCCCCCTCCCTTCCCCTCCCCGGCGGCTGCACGCGCTGCGCTGCGCCCCGCCCGCCGGCCCGCACGTGCCGCAGGGGTGAGGAGCAGCGGCGGGAACGGGAACGGGAACGGGAACGGGAACGGGATGGGAGGAACCTCCCCCCGCACCCCCCCGCGCCGGGAGAGTTGGGGGTGCTCAGCCTGCAGAAGGCTGCAGTGGGGGAGCCCTCAGAGCGCCTCCCAGTGCCTGGCGGGCTCCGGGAAAGCTGCGGAGGGACTCGGTGCAGCGACGGAACGCGGGGCCATGGCTTTAGATAACACGGAGATGGGGAAGAAACTCCGCACCGGGAGCCCGTGGTTTCCCAGAGAAGCTGTGGCTGCCCCATCCCTGGCAGTGTCTCAGCCCAGGCTGGATGGGGTTTGGAGCACCCCGGGCTGTGGGAGGGGTCCCTGCCCATGCAGGGGGTTGAACCACAGCATCTGTGAGGTCCCTCCCAACCCAAACCCTTTTATGATTCTATGAATAACATTAACCATGTCCTGCCTGCTTGCCCCGCAGTGTGTGCACACACCAGCCCAGAGCCTCGGTGCTGCTTTGGTGAGTTCCAGAGGCTGGCTGTCCATCTCAGCGGCTCCTTTCCCCATTATTAAAGGTTTTAAGGGCTTCTGGACATGCCGGAGGGGTGTTTTCCCAGTTGTCCCCCCCATATGCAAAGCAAGTCTTGGCTACTGGGAGCTTCTAATAGGACTGGAATGCTCAGATACACTCCAGGGGAGGTGGATTAGAGGGCAAGATACCCACAGCAGTCAGAGGCCCTGAAAAACACCAACGTACATCATCCTGCTATGGATCACCCTGCTATCACTACAAAGATACAACTCTAGCTGCTGATAAGAAGAATGGCTCTGCAGAAGACTTCAGAACACACCAAGTATTACAAAACAGTGTTATCATGCTAGCAGTTGTTCCACAGATAGGCAGGCTTGGGTTTTTAACTCCTGTTTTGCAGGACAAACCCTGGCATTGGCTTTCCCCCATGTGGCAGATTCAGAGTTTTCAGACCAAAGCTTACTTGGTTCCTTTGGAGAGAGAAAGTCAGAGATGCTGCATTTCTAGAGCCCATACAACTTAATTCCAGGCACAGTAATGGGAGGAACTAAATGATTTGTAGTCTTACAGAAGGATTATTCCCTCAGACTGATGAATTATACTTTTTTCACTTGCTGGCAAGTTCTCTAAGCTGTGTTAGCTAAGCCTCTCTCGACACGCTGCTGACAGTCTGCAAAGCCTTGTTCCTCCAGAGAAATCTGACCTCGCCGTGGATTACACCAGAGATTTGCTTTCAGCTCTTTCTGAACCACTTCAGCCCAGAGTCCCTCTGCAGAATCAGTGTTCTGGTTGGAGAGCTGCAGGATGGCAGCTCCTGCTCCCAGGTCTGGGGAGGGCTTCACCATCAGGTGGGACCAGAGACTCAACTGAGTCAGGGAGAGAAAAAAGAAGGGACTTCACCCAAAACAACAATTTTCTCCCCTATAAGAAATCCACTGATTTTTGGCAAGGATGGTGGGGGAAGAGAGGAAAAGTTGGTGTGGTTCAGTGAAGTAATTCTCAAAAAAAATAAGAGAAGGCTTGCCTCTCACGCTCTGTGAGAGGGCTCTTGTCCTGAGAGATGAAAAATGCTGGGAGCCCAGGGTGGCTGCAGTACGTGACATGTCTCACTGCTCTTTGGGCATGAAGGTTTTGGTTCCCCTGCCTCCAAGAGGCTGAAGGTTCCCAGGGGTCTCACACTTGCTCTGGGTGTGTGATGCTGCACAGGGAAGAGGAAAGGGCTGCTCTTCCCCTACTCTGGCACCCTCGCAGCACACCAGGATTTATACAAACATGCAGAGGGAGAGGAAAGAAATCAGTAGCCTGCTTCCCTCTGCAGCCTTATTCATCTAAGTCTTAAGAGGAAGCTGACTTTAATCCCTGGAAATCACAGAAACAGCAAACTGTCCCACCTCCCTGTCATTCCAAAGGAATTTAAGCTCCTGCTTCCACATACCTCAGGTCACCAGTGGAGAGGATTTTTCCAGCCCCATGTGTGTTTCCCTGTAGCTGCAGTACTGAGGAATATTTATTTGCCCCCTCCACTCTGGCAAAGTAACTCTTTGAAATCTTCACACAGATCTGGTCTCTTGGGATGGTATGATGACAAAACCTGTTGCTGTGTGTGTTTTCTGCAGAACCAGGCAATCCTTTTCAGAGGTGTAGCCTGAGCAACAACCCTGCAGAGATGACACACATTATCTTTTATTTATGCAGCTTAGTACTCTATTGACTTACTGCTACACCAATATGCTGAGTACCCTCTATCATGATTTATTACCAGTCCTGGGTCGCTTCCTATTTTCTGTCATGTCTTTCTGCTGTTTTGCTTGATTTACCCCAGTGAATCATCAGACAGTTTCCATTATAAGAAAATCAATTACTGTGATGTACAATGGGCAGCACACACCTAGTGCCACATTTTGCAGGATAAGCAGGCACTTTGGCAGATCTTGGCAATTGTAAACGTAAGCTGAAAATAGCTTCCCACAGACCTTCCCCTGCAGATGGTGGAGATTCAGCCCCTTTTCCTCCTGCTCAGGGAAGAGAGATCTGTGCCATGGGACCCCACAGTTACTGCTTTTCTCTGGGCAAGGCACCCAGTGGCCAGCTCACACACACAAGAGTGCTTTTACATGACCCCTCGGGCTGAACTGTTTTCCCCTCTCAAAGCCTTCACCTCCACCACATCTCAGGGCTGTCTGGGCAGCAGAGCAGCAGCAACAATTTCCCAGCAATGGGAGGAGAATCACTGGTGCCAGGTGCCACCCAGCTGAGCTGCTGGGGTAGGAGTAAGTTCAGTAGTGTCCCCAGGTCTGATCCTCAAAAGCATGCTGCATCATCCTCACAGGGAACAGAGAGGTGCAGAGTAGCTTTTGCCTTCTTGTTCTGCCATTGTAGGTTGGCTTTTTTTTTTTTTTTCCCCTCCAACCTGAATCTTGCTTTTCTGAAGATAAAACATAATTCTCTTGCATCTGTGTTCACAAAGAAAATGTGACCTAAATGTAACCTACAAATAGCTCAAGACAGACTGCTGAACGGATTCCAGCGGGTGTTAATGCCAGCACAGATGGGAGTTTATAGATTCCATGCTTAGTGTCACTGTTCCCTAAGGAGAGCAAGTTTGTTAGGCAGGCCTTCAGCCCTCCAAGTCACAGCTTCTCTTTAACATTTAACAACACATGGTGTGGAGAGAGTGCCCTCTGCTTCAGTAGTCACAAGAGGGATAGAACTTTCAAAAAATGTGGGAAATGACTCTTAATTGAAGCCCTCTGGGGAAGCTGCTGTGATTTCCAGGAGAACTCCACACGAGCTTTTCAGGAAGGCCAAGTGGGATCCTGAAACAAAACCCGAGTCAGATGAAGGTGACAGCAGGAGGAGGAACAACCTCTGTTCCTGAGATGCAGGGATGGAAAAGACCTAGGATTTATTCTGAAAACACAAAGGATCAGATTCAGTCCTGGCATGAGCCTAATGAGGCCAAAGGATCTGCAGCAGAGAGGAACGTACCCTGCCAACCACTGAATGCAGCTTCTGAGCTGTAAGCTTAACTATATGTATCATTATTTGCAGGGTGCATAATAAATGAAGACTGCCAGGCTTGACAGGAGTTATATTAATGCTGCCAGCTGTGTTTTGGCTTGTGGGCTGACAGTGGAAAGTAATTCTGTCTCTTTCCTTGGCCTGTGTGCCCCATACCCAAGCCACTGTCTGCTGGTGTTCAAAGGAACTCCACTTCTCAGACAAGTCCTTACATTTCCTGCAGTGGCTACTTGCAGGTAGATTTGTACCTGGTTTTACTTAGCTCCCTCTCTAAAAGCTTAGCACTTGGATTCATGACCACACAGCCCTGTAGCCCCTTGCTTCATGATACAAAACCAGGCTTCCCTTCATCTGTGGGCAGCAGCAGCCCTGAGAGCAGACGTCTGAAACCATAGTTACCAGCTCCTATCTGAATAATGACTCCTGAAACACTCCAAGGGCAGGTTCTTGCAGACACCAAATGCAAAAAGAAGCTGAGTGTCTTCCAAAATGCTTGAAATTAAGTTGGAGGATTATCCCTAAGCCATCCAGCATCACAGTCACCATCAGCCCACAAACTAGTTCAGTCAACAAGCTCCTGGCAAATGCTTGGTTGTGCTTCACAGGGCCAAGAACCTTAAATCTTGTAAATTCTGCTGTTATCTTCACCTTGACTTAGTACTGCACATGCCTTTCCAAGGCCACGTGCCTCCTTGCTTGTCTACAGGGTGATAACACAAGCTCTGGGACGTGTTTTGTTCAATTTTTCCCTTCTTAGAAAGTGCCCCAGCTGCAGGAGAAGGAGTACTGTCTGATTTTACTCTCAAGCAGTCTACGGATATTTGAAAAAGAGCCAGGACTTTGTCTTTTCCTGAAAATGTAGCTGCAGGAAGAATGAATCACCAGGTTGAACCTGTATAGCCAACTGAAAACAAAAGCTCGGGCTTCTGTGTCTCACTGTTGGAAATAATGAGGGGAAAAATAGGCATCCTGTTTTGAAATCCCCTACCAGCTGACAGGACAAAAATATTGCATGTGTGATTGTCTTTTGAAGATGACAAGTAACGTAAGAATATGGCCATTTAAGGGGGAGGGAACAAATGCAGCAAAACGGTAGTTCAGGAAATAGAAAATTCCAGTGTTTTGTGGGAAAAAATTAACCAGTGAGATTGTCCAAAACACACAAGCAGGATTTTTAGTAGCCCTAATTTTTCTCACTTTTAAATCTTCTGTACTACCCTTGGCTAATGGTGAATCCATGCAAACCAGGGCCTGTGATTCACAGCATAAGGACAGACTGCAGTGCTGGTGTCATTGATTAAATCTGTTCTTTTGCCTCTGCAGCAATCTCAGATGTCATTCCAGGCAATGCAGAGGCTTCTTGGCTAGCATGCAAGCACCTGAATCACTGCAGGCATACCAACAGCACAAACACACAGGAGTTAAAAGTTTCTTCACATTAGCCTCTCTTTTCTGATCCTACCTTTGCTCTGTCTTAAGGTAAAATAAAGCTAGCTGCCCAGTTATCCAAGGCTAAGGTAGAGTTAATGGAGACTTAGTACCTGAGAGGAGAATTCCAGATGTGCTGAACCCTAGAGAGAAGGAGGCTCCAAAGGTGTCCTTGGTTTGAGCAGAAGGCTGGCAGAACTGCTGCCCTGAGGTACCAGGCATTAGAAATAGCTCTTACTGCAGCTCATGGATACAACGTTCCTATGAGGAAAAGGAAAATGCTTTCCAGTCTCTTAACACAAACACATCAGAAAAGTCACATTGCATGCCTAAGCCCTGCAGTGATTTTTGTTCAGGGCAAACTTTTAAAGGTTTAATTCCAGCGCTGGGCTACCCAAGCCTGGAGGGAGGCTCTGAGGAGCTTGAAGGTACCTGAAACTGCTTAGACCTAACTCCTGCTTCTTCTCCATTGTCTTCTAAGAAGTGCAGGAGAGGAACACTGCCAATACCATTACAAATAACAGTAAACCCTCCGTATTTTTTGTAAATTTGGATTGTGCTTGGTTTTAAAAGGTAACTTTTGCACTGAGGCAGATGCTCTTGTATCTGCATGAATGCTATAGCTTTTGTCTGCCTGTCCATATAATTGTTTTTAAATGCTTTTCAATTAGTTGTTAACTAGATAGATTAACACAGTGCATTGCCTGCACTGTAATTTCTTTTCCACTGATACAGCACTGCAGCTACAGAGCACATCAGCAATTTGGCCACCACTCAGCCTCCAGAAATGGGTGTGTTTTTTGCTGCATTTTCCCCCACCCCAGGCACACACATTACCCTGTCCAACAACCAGCTGAGAGGAGTGCAAAAGCTGCTGGTGGAGGAGGGAAATCCCAGCCCCACACCGATTTCCTGATCACAGCCCCGTGCTCACCGGAGATGTGGAGAAGGCTATAGAGCTGTGAACTTTTGGAAGTGCAGTGAGAAGTGAAGGAGGTTTCCAGCAAAGGAAGTACAGCTGGAGCTGCCATGGTGGCTTGCAAAGAGCTTAATAATTTTTCTTTTTGCTCCTTAATTAGAATTTTGGAATAACCTGAGCTTTCAGACTGGCAAGACCTTGGAGGCATCAGTCACACAGTTCCACTGCAAGCTAAGGGATCTTTCTGTAACGAGGCATTTTAACAAACCTGGTGATTATGTGTGACAGTTTATCAAGATGCGAGGCTGAGGGGGTGAATGTAACGCGACTGACAGGAACTATTCCCTCTTCAGAGGCTCCAGAAACTTCCTGCTTTTCAGCTCAAGCACTTCTGAACTTACACTTCTTCATATCTTTTGATTACTTCCGTTGTTTAGCGCAACTCTGTGTGTAAAGAAGACGACGCGCCAGATCAGACCATAAATTCACTTCAATATTTAACATTTTTGTAAGGATCTTGCTAAAGCAGCAAGTTCCAAGGCCTACTGAAACCCTGTCAGTTTCTGCAGAAAGTTGCATTTTTAATTCACCCCACTGGTTTCAAAGATGATCCCGATCAGTTCGAGCCAAGGCTGTGTCCTGATTCTGCACCTGCAAGCTGTCATCAGCCAAACTAATCTACAGCAAGTGATTCACCACCTCATCTATCTCACTGGTGTGGAGAATCTGGAAGCTGCTGGTTAAGAGGAAAATGTAAAATTGTTCAATCATTTCACTGGTGGTCATTTCAATGGCCACGTATAGCACTACTTAGGGAGAAAGACCACTTTCTTTTCCAGGTCTTCCTCCAAGCTTTGTCATAGCTCCTGGTTGCTTGGTTGATGAAAGCACTTGGCAGAACAGGTATTTGTCCAAACCTTACTTCAAAAACAGTTTTCCTGTTTCAGTGGAATGACAACCAGAAGTAGCTGCTAGTAATTTGGTGAGGAAAGGATTAAACATGTACAACCAGAAGTTTCTACACACAAATGTGGAACAGAACCATTTGGAATGAGGCGTTGCCAGAGGGTTATCAACAACACAGGTTTCTAGACAAGAGTTTAAAAAAAAAAATTAAAATGAAAAAAAAAATCAGATTGTTTCTATTTATTACCTGCCTTTGCCTTGGTAACCAGAGCCTGTGTGAGGGATGCAGTACTCTCCCCACATCATGGATGGCTCCAAAATCCATGCGCAGCCATGCGGTACATACAGTGTCTGCAGAACCACCACAGAACTGCCAAATTCTAGGAGGGAATTTGAACTATTAAGCAGGAAAGAAAAGATTTCAGAAAGGGGAGGAGGGGGGAGTGTTAGCAGTGCTTCAAAATAATTTGCTCTCATGTCTGTCTCATCTCCTGGATTCTTTGTTCTTCTGAGTATTACAAGGAACATTGCTCCTAAACACGTTTTCTTACCACAAGCATCATCATGTGTCTGAGATAGCAGAATTTACTTACAGTTGGAAGCCTTTGCTCTAGCAAGTACTTGAATAAGATAGTGGACTTGGTGTTTTTTT
This sequence comes from Phaethornis superciliosus, assembly GCA_023637945.1. Lineage (NCBI taxonomy): Eukaryota > Metazoa > Chordata > Aves > Apodiformes > Trochilidae > Phaethornis > Phaethornis superciliosus. Next base: position 655,634 of record JAJQWJ010000007.1, read on the forward strand.
ATACTTGAAGGCATTCTTGCTTACCTTAAAGCCAGCTTCTCCCTCCTTTCCAAGTTTATCTGCAGCTGAGGCATCCTTGTAGCCTTCCGCAGTGTTAAGAGCTGAGCCAGGCTATGTTCTTGCAACTTACTTGTTGTGCTCAGCTCCTGCCCTGCTGGGAGAAAAAGCATTTCAGTTCTGCACAACTGTTTTAGCCATAATTCTTTGTCACTGCATTTCCCTGCTCAGCGTGCTGTCAGGAAGGATGGAACAACCCAAATCTCTTTCTCCAGCACTATAATACTTGGAGTTTGTACCTTCTTAGAAAGCAGATCTGGAGAGGGGAAAAGCAGGTAAATATAGGCTGAGAAAGCATTTGAGGGGGGAATCGGGGCACTTACTGAACTTCTAGTGGACTTATCTCCCTTTTCATAGCTTCACTATCCATTTATAATCTGGGAAATAATTTCAGATGTCCTGTATAAAGCTCACAGGAGCAATGTTTGCCAGAGCAACATTAGCAGGGAAGAAGGGGAAATAGTTTTGGGAAGTGGAGCAGCACTGGTAGACAACCTGCTGGGCTGCAAAGATATTCAGGGATATCTTGCTTACAGAAAGGTGTTCTTGGGATAAAAGCATTTGCTGTATTATTTTTGAGAACAAATGTGTAAATTTTCACACAGAGCCTTCTTTCACTCTTGTTGCTATCTTGGCAGACCCTAGGTCTTACGAAATACTGCAGGGGAAGAAAACTGCTTAGGGGGGAAACAGGAGGCAGTTGGGAGGACTGGAGCCTTGCCACACTCCTCCACAACTCCACAGCTGGAGATCCCAGGGCTGGCAATATGGTGCTGGAGGTGGAGGTGAAAGCTTTCTGCCTGGGGAGTTTCCCTCCATTTGCCTGATGGTCGCAGTTTAGGCACAGCTTAAGTGATTCAAAACCTCATCCAAGCAGAGCTCTCATTTCTAGTGTAATCACTCTCATTGCTTTTCCCACACTGCCGAGATAAATAATTAAAAAAATAATCGAGATAATAGCACAAGGAGTTTCAGACTCTCAAAAGCAGGAGTAGTGGCAAGGGACCAGCACTTTTGGATGTAAAACTACAGTAAGCTGAATCATCGCACCTGCTCTGGCATGTTTATGAGAGGAGAAGTCTGAGTTGTCATCAGACAAGTAGGAACTGGTTTGGGGCAAGTGAAATTCTGGTTTCCATTCCCCTACAGTAGCAGAACCCTAAAAACAAGCTGCAGTTCCTGCTACCCCTGTGCAGCCTGTAGTGCTCCTCCACAAAGCCTTTCGTCAATCTTGGGCCACTCTGCTGAAATTAACAAGCTTTCAGATGTAACCACACTGGCTTTCATCTGCCAGCCAGGTTTGCTGCTCCCTGTGGGGAAGAGTGGGGATGTTTTCCAGAGCCAGTTCTGTCCCCCACCTTTTGAGGGCCAGCCATGCCGGGATGATGGTGACACTGGGAGCTGACACTAGGACACTGAAGATGGGTGCAGGGAAGGCGTGCAGCTTCACCTGGTCCTTTGCAAGGGCTGAGGAGCATGGCTGGAGGTTCTGCCTCTTTGGGTGGAGTTCCTGCAGCAGAGAGGCTGCCCTGTCCCTCCTCTGGCCTTCAGCAGTCTCTGGAGGAAGTTCAAGGAACTGGAGACACACAAAGCAGAAGAGCATTGTGTTGGGGTTTTTTCCAACCACGAGATGAAGCAGAGCCACAGGCGAGGAGAATCATAGAATTGGCTGGGTTGGAAGGGACCTCAGAGATCATCAAGTCCAACCCTTGATCCACTACTGCTGCAGTTCCCAGCCCATGGCACTGAGTGCCACATCCAGGCTCTTTTTAAATATCTCCAGGGACGGAGAATCCACTGCTTCCCTGGGCAGCCCATTCCAATGTCTGATCACCCTCTCCGTAAAGAAAGAAGCCCACACACCAGCAACGCCGGAGGAGCCTTAGGGCCACCCCACTGCCCCAGAGCAGCTTTGGCTTTGGTGGCCCGGTCAGTGCTGTGCCCCAGGCCCAGGGGCAGTGCTGTGTTTCTGACAGGGCCCCCCGCTACCCACTGCCAGCTTCCAGGCTGCCCCCCAGCACTGCCAGAGACAACGCTCACCCTGCGGGCCACAGGGACAAACACCTTTACCCCCAGACACCCCTGAACCAAAACCCAAGCGCCAGAACCGCAGCGGGGACAGCAGACCACGGGCGTTTTGCCTCTCGTGTCTTTTTTCCGTGGCAGATCTGCAAACGCGAGAAGCCACCAAGCCGCACCATCTCCCCCCACCCCCCGCTTCTCTTCCCCTCCGGGCCGCCCCCGACACCTCCCCGGGAGGGACGCAGGACCCCAGGCTGCCGAACCTCCTCCCGCCCGGGCTGCGAGGGGCAGGGACGCTGCGGGGATCTCCCCGCCCCGCCGCCCTTCCTCAGCCGAGCGGGGAGGCGCTGGGGGCCGGGCCGGGCGCTCCGCCACGCCTGAGGCCTGCGGGGCCTGAGCTGCGGCCCGGCCCAGGCCCCGGGCCTTCCCCCGCGGTACCCCCGGGGCTTTGCTTCCCCCAACCTCGTCCCGGCGGCCGGGCGGAACGGAGCGGAGGCCGCGGTGAGGCGGGGGAAGCCGGGGCTGCGGGTCCCGACGGGCGGGAAGCGATCGGGATGTCCCTGGTGCCCTACGAAGAAGGAGGCGGCTGGGCGGCCCGGCAGCTCCACAGCCCCTGGGCCAGCTACCGCTTCGCCAGCAGCAGCATCCGCCTGCGGCAGGACTGGCGGCGGCTGGGGGTGGCGGCCGTGGTCTGGGATGCGGTAAGGTTGCCGCTGCCTTCCCGCGGCGGAACCGCTGCCTAACGGGGTGGTGCTGAGGGAGGACTTGCTGCCCCTCAGATTTTATCTCTACAGAAAGAGTGAAACTCGGCCTTACCTCCCCCTCCCTCTCCCTGGATACTGAGGAAATAGCGCAGATAAAGGGCAGAGCTCTCACCCGTTCCTGGTGGGAGGCCCACGGTGCCCCTCCGCAGGGCTCCTGCTCCTGGCCTCGGGAAGGAGCTCGGGCTGTATCCCGGGGATAAGAATGATCCAAACCCCAGGGGGTTGTGGCAGGCCCGAGGCTTCCCATCGGTCGGGTCTCTGTCCAGACACAAGCTGCACCTTTGCCTCTCGTTTTACAGCAATTTCAGCAAATTCCTCGTAGGAATTGGTGCATAGGGCTGCTGGTCTGCCCTGATGCTGGCTTTGGGCAGGGGCTCCTGAGCAGGAGAAGCTGCATCACCTTATAGATACAAACCCATCAGAAGGGTTATTACTTCACTTTCCTGTGTCCTTGATGCACAGCAGTGTTTGTGCAGAAACTTTTTGCAATGCAAGATACTAAGAAACCTCACCTTGGGTTTTAGCAATACTGTGTTCATTCATCAATTTTTAACATATTTCTTTCCAAATGCAGCTCTTCCTGCCTCCTCTTCCGTTTGGGGATTCACGAAGGCAGTGTTAACACATCTGAGTCTGAGCTTCCATGCTGCTTTTTTTTTCCTTTTGCCTGTATAAGTCTTCCATAAAACTCATATAAAGACCATCCCTGCACACTGGTGGTAGAGAAGGGCAGAGCAAACTCTTTCTGCAGACCTGAAGTTCCTGACCCTTCCTGTAACTTTCTCTGAGTGCAAATCAGAAATCCTGAGTTTGGTGTGAGCCCTGTGCTTAACTGCCCTTGTCTTTTGGCATAGGCTGTTGTCCTGTGTGCTTATCTGGAGATGGGAGGCATTGATCTCCGGGATCGGTCTGTGATTGAGCTGGGAGCTGGAACTGGATTGCTGGGAATAGTGGCCACGTTGTTAGGTAAGGGCTTTTTTGTTTGTTTGTTTAAAGCAATTTACAACTGTAGTAAAGCTAGCACTTTTTCCATCTGCACATCTGCTACAGAAGATGGCACCAAAGCTACGTTTGTGAACTGTGATGTTTCCTGTTGGAGTCATCTCCTTTTCTTGTTAAGACTTCAGAGCCTGCTGCATTATTTATTGGAGGGATGGTGCCACTGAGTTTACTTTATGGTGGGACCCTGTGAAAGCTGATGCCTGTTACCATGGTACTCAGCTCAGCAGCACTCACTTCTGCACCTCTTCTACCCCAGTGCTGTGCTCGCCTTATCCTCAGGTGCAGCCACAGATAAAGCCACAGACAGAAACCACTCTGTCGCCTGGCATCACTTTTGTCTGACCTCTAAAAGAGGCTCTCTAGCTGCCTCTCTCAGAATTGGAGCAGGTTAATCATAAAAATCACCATAACTTACTCTGTCGTCAGCTATGGAAAGGCAGAGAGTTAATCCTCCACTTTCACACACTAAGAAAAAGCTCCAGCAAACACTTTTTGTTCCCTCCCCAACTTAATCTTCATGTGAAGTACACTTTATATTTTCAAGTGACTGGTGAAGTGTGGATATATGTATGTAAATAGAGGGCTTTTTGCTTGTTTTGTTCATTTGTTTTTAATCATGCAGCTCGGGGGAGCTGTTAATGTTTAACAGGAACTGAGGAGCCTGCTTGACTTGGAGTTCCAAGCGCTGTTTTTATTGCATGCTGTATTTATGTATTTGTTTATGCTGTTCCAAGTGTTGATCCTCGAGGTCCCCTCCAGCATAACATTCTGTGCTTCTGAGATCTGTGGACGTTGACTGTTTGTGTACCCCTGTACTGCTTAGGTGCTCGTGTTACCATCACAGACAGAGCAGTGGCCCTGGAGCTCCTGGAGTCCAACGTCCAGGCTAACTTACCTCCTGAACTACGTCCCAGAGCTGTGGTGAAGGAACTGACGTGGGGAAGAGACCTGGGTAACTTCCCTCCAGGAACATTTGACTTCATTCTGGGTGCAGACATCGTTTACCTGGAGGAAACGTTTGAGGAGCTGCTGCAGACTCTGGAGCACCTGTGCTCAGAGCAAACTGTCATTCTGCTTTCCTGCCGCATCCGCTACGAGCGGGATCACAAGTTCTTGAAGATGCTGAGAGGCCCCTTCTCTGTGCACGAGGTCCACTATGATTCCAGTAAGGATGTTCATATCTATAAAGCACAGAGGGGGAGTCCCAAGGATGACTTCTGACTCTTACACTTTGCTAATAAACCACTGATGCTGTTCAGTCCTCCCCTTGTTTATACTCAATACACTTGTTCCTAAGCATATAACTGCAGTTGTGTTATTTCACTGGCTTCTTGTTCTGATGGTCTTGTCTGGTCACTTGGTCTGATACAGACTTCTGCTTTGTCTATCGAACTTCTGCTTCATTTCTCAGTAGAGCTGCACAGGGTTTTCCACTGATTTTTTAATCAAATGTAATTTTTGAAACTGATTTAAGTTGCAGGAATCTCCAGGCATCAAACATGTCATCAAAAGATCTCTTGTTTAAAATCAAACCACACTTAATTTCTGTGGGAGCTTAGATGGTAGTGTTTTGTTGTTTGTTTTTTTTCCTTTATAATTTCCTTAACTCTACAGTAGCAAAATTGGGTCAAATACAAGCTCAGACTCCATCCCTGAATGCTTTAACTCTTCATGCCTTCTGCATCTTAAAAGCTCTGATAAAAGAAACCACTAAGAAGGCAAATCCAACAAAGGCAGCTGCCATAAAGTTGTTCTATTGCTGTCCCAGGTGAGCTGGACAGGGATAGGGAAATAAAGAACAATATGTGGGGGAGGCATTGGGGATCAGTATTGCAGGGTAACCCAGTTCAGAATCAGTGGTGTTCTTACCTGGACTGCAAACGTGGAGGTTTCTCCTGCAGCCGTGGCTCTCAGGCTGTCCCTCCCAAGGTAACTTCCCCTCACTCAGACCAGGGCTCCTTGGGGCAGACACTCCTGCATGTGTCCCAGCAGGCAAGGTGAAACAAGGAGACTACAACTGTTCTTTAAATATCAAATTAGTCCTTGACTTTCAAAGTATGCTCTGCAAAAACAATGCTCCACTTTCCACCTTTGTTTGCATCTCAGTGTCTTAGAGCTGTTCTTTAGGAGAGGATGCTGCTGCTGTAAAGTCTTTGCAGTGGGGAGGAGCACTTTTATTACTTTGGTCTTTGGGGCAGTGTGTAGGTTTTGGCATGCTTTCCATGCACAGATTTCATCACTTGAGCCTGTAAGAACATCTCTTGGTGTCTGTCCCACAAGATCCCATGTGAAAACTGCCGCAGCCTGGAATCCAGCTCGCATCAGCAGCAGACTTCTTACTTCTTCTAGTGCTGGAAGAATGAAACTGGTGAAAACAACAGGCTAACAAGAGACACCTACACCTCCAGATGCAGGAACTGCTGCAGAATTATTATTTTTTTTCTTCTTTAAACTTAACTCACAGAGCCACAGGTCAGGTTCAGGGTTTGAGCATGGGCATGCGTGTCTTTGACCCTGGCAACAACAAACACCAGCAGCTGCTTCAGGTGATGGACATTAGCAGCATTTTATCACTTCTGCTTCCATCAAACTTCCTAGCTGGTAAAGATGCAGAGAGAGCCTGTGGTCCAGAGGTCTTGTGCAGGCTTCAATCTGGAAAGGACACCTTTACCATTACAGCTCCCAGGGACGAGGCCTGAAGGGCTTTTCGCCTCATCTCTGACACCTCCCTCTTTTTTCCAGCCAAATTCCTTGCTTGGCTCTGGGCTGGGCGCCGGAGTTGCTGCTTCAAAACGCTTGTGAAGATATCTCCAGAAGCCACACGGGGTCACTAAAACAGCACTGAGGCAGCTGTCTGGGAATCCGGTGTGAAACCAGAGCTGAGGTCCCTTGGAGGGAAGGAAGAGAGCACCTCTCGTGAAAAACATAACATGAGCTTCCATGTGTCAGACGTGGCTTCTTCTGTGAGCAACGGTTGGGAAAAAAAACAAAAAAGATCAGCTCTTCCCACTCCCTCGCTCTTATTCTGGGGAGTGTGGCTGCCAGTTCTCACCACTCCTCTTCCCATTCCCTCTGGGTCTTTCCTTCTCCCTGAGCTCCTCTGTGGTCAGCATGGCTCTGTCTTTTAAAACAAATCAGTTGCATCTCTTTCTAACTGTTCAGCAGCTTTCAGTGTCTGTTTCCCCACTGCTGCAGTTACAGCAGACACCAGCCCCAGGACTGCCCCACCTACACCAGGCAGTGGGCACTGCCTTCTGCTCTCCCAGGCTGGGCTTCCAGGTTTTTGTGCTCCCATCAGTCTGAAGCTTCAGGGAGATGTTGGGAGTGACGTCTGCCCACACCAGAGGTGCTGGACAGCAGGAGCAGAGGTGTAATTGTCCAGTGAGTGCAGCCCTCTGCAGTGACAGCTGCAAACTCTGGTGTCCTGACTGACTGGTCCCAGGTGAGCTTCTGCTCTGGTATGAGATGACACATGGTAATGCTTCAGCACCTCTTTGGCAATGACACAAACACCCTGCCTGAGCACCCTCTCCTCACCCTGTTATCCCGAGTCAGTGTCTCCTCTGAGTAGTTCCATTGCATTGTGTAACAGATGTGAACTCTCCTGCAGGGAGGATGTGTTTGGGCATGGGTCTCTGAGGAGTAGGGCAATGCACAAAAGGGCTCTTGAGAAATAAAATATTCACCCTGAGGATAGAGGCTCCAAGTCACAGGGAAGTGACCAGGTAAGATGTGAACTTGCTGTGAGATTGTGAAAGCATCCCTGAAACATGCCACTCTGCAGGGGAAGAAGCTTTTCTACAGTGTCATTGCAGAGTAAAGTCATGTTTGATTAATATTAAGACACAGTATGGGATTCACCTCTGTATCTTTATGGATGAAGAGCTTCAAGGGCAACAGTGTCAGCAGATCCATCAGGTTTAGCAGCTGAACTGCTGACTGCTCAGGGATCTGTGTTACCTGATTCTTTTCAGTCTGAAATTCAAGCCAAACTGCATTTATATCTCCAGGGGCAACCCCTATTTGGGATTCTCCCTCATTACCCAGATGTAGATTTTTCTGAGCACATCCATGAAAACGCTCAGTTGTGAAAACCCCACCATCCCAGCCCTCAGAGCTCCCTCACTGCTTCCCCCCCTGGATTCCTCGGGAGGTTGTGTTTACCTCGGTGCTGAATTGAATTCTTCTGGCTCTCACCCCAGTGGTTGGATCCAGCCTTGCAGCCGGGTTGTGATCCTTGCCTTCTGTGTTTGCTGCCTCCTGTGCTGGGCTACTGTCAACAGGGATTTTACAGGAATGCTTGAAAGTGGGGAAGACAGCACATTTAAACCATGACAGGGAAAAGTCTTTCACACATTGTTAAACAAGAGAACTAATCGCCAACAGGATGGATACTGGAAAAGAGGTTTCAAAATTTGCCAAGCAAAAGAGAAACTTTGGTGGTTTGGGGTTTGTTTTTTTACGGAGTTAACCTCTCACCTAATTCAATTTAACTTAGACTTTAAATTAATTTAATTGAGATTTTTAAAGCTTTCCCTTTGGGAAAAATATCTCACAAATACTTACAGCAGGCCACAGATGATGAGAGGCCACCACAGTCTGCTTACAATATGCCTTTTCCCACTTTCCTCTTTAACTGCCACTTGCCACTTCATGAGTGTAAGTGGAACATCCTGCTCAAGAAAGAGACTTTGTAGAGTTTTTTTAAAGCATGTTTATGTGGCTGCACATAAATGTCTGTGTAAAAAGGGAGTTATGACAGTTTATACCACAAAGGTTACAGTAAGAAAAAGCACTTCTTTATGACAATAATTCACAAATTCACAAGAATCACTTTAATATACAAAGCAATTACTACCATTCTGAAACACAAAGCAGCTAGTATGTACATAGTGTTAATAAAATGCATTATAACCCAGTACAATTTTATTTTAAAACACAGATAAAGCACAAAAAAATTAAGTAAAAAAACCAAAACAAAACAAAGCAAAAAAGACCCCACAACAGGGATAGTTTCTAGATTTTGGGGGGAAATGAAAGTAAGAATTTATTTTCCCTCCAATATAATGGATTTTCATTTAGTCTTTTAACTTCCACAAGTACGTGGGAGTCGAGCTAAGATACCCTGTTCTGTGCTGACATGGTTTGGGTAAAGAATCAGAAATGCAGATGAGGTGAACTTACTCCTTCCAGCTTACGTTACAAAGGGAGAATAATAACCCTCGCTCTGGAAGCTTCCCTGAAAAACCTTGTTCCAAAACAATTTTAAATAATAAATCCAGAGTAGAAGTAACTCCTTTTTGAAGTGAACAACCAGTCTGTGGACAAGTCTGTGGAGGGGTTGGCTGCCAACTAGCACCTCTGCTTGCCCCGTTCCCCACCCTCCCCCTAGAAGTCCACAAAGCAGCACAGTTTCGAATCTCATACAAACTTGAAGTTCTAGAACTTTTAAAAATTAATGTTTAATATAAATAAATGTCATTACACACACACACACACAAAATAATAATAATGGAGTGGCACCTGGATAAAATACGACTTGTGGAGCACATCCAAACATCCTTAGTCCTTAGTAAGATCACTGAGTGGCTCGTGGCCATCCCTGCCCATGCTCTCACTCAGCTGTCCCCTAATTTAGAGAAATACCATTAGCTGAGACCAAGTGACCTGACAGCTCCCGAGTCATGAGTGCAGCAACCACGGATCCTTACAGCCTGGCCCCCAGCACACAGCTCCCAAGGACAGCCAACTTCTCCAGGGGAAACTGCAATCTCAACAATCTGTGCTTCCCAAATGGCCCCAGCAAGTCTCTTTGTGGGCCAGAGCTTAAACACCTTTAAAAAACACATTCCCAGGCTAAAAAAAAAGGTCAAAATGCAAACCCTCTTTACCAGCTGGGTCTGGTCCCTTTTCCCCCAGAGATGGACAGATTGAAGCCATCTCCATCCACCCAGACTGACTGAGATTCCTGCTACTTTCAGGTTTCTGCAAAAACAGTGTCTTCTACAGATAACAAATCCAAAAATTTAGAGGAAACTCCCAGGCACAGTACAGAGACCCATCAGGTATTGCATGGTTTCAAAACCTGCTGGCAGTGACAGATTCCTGGGCGACAGCTAAATTACATCATTGTTCCTGCAAAAGAAAGGTGGCTGTGCTTTTATCTCTTGCAGCAGGGTGTTAAGTTGTTAGTGTGCTTCCAGTTCCTGGTGTCAAAGAACTGGGAAGTTTCTTGATTCATTCTCCTAAAATCTGCAGCCAAATCTCAAGAAAAGGGGGAATGAAGTGGCTGAAAAATACATTAGCTTTCCTTCAAAAATTAACCTCCCTTTCCCACCTGGGACCTCTTGAAACTAGTTCTGTTCTAAAAATAATTTCCCATCCATCCCGTCCACGCTGCTCTGAGACACCACAGACTTGACTCTTCCCCGTGCTGCCAGCTCAGCTCTCCTGCCACGCTGGAGAAATTTAATTTAAAAAATTTAATTTGCAAAAACATCAGCTGCTATGGGGAGAGGAGTGAACTGTGTGTGTGCAGGCAGCAGGATTGCAACCATTGTGACAGGGAGCTTCTCAACAAACCCAACTGCTCTTCATTTTATTTAATTTTTTTTCTTTCTTTTTAAGAAGTGCACATTTTAGTTAAACATTTACAAAAAATATAGTGTAACAAAAATAAATACATGGCCTTTTGGTTAGATCATTGGCAAATGTTACATCAATAACCAGCTACAGGGTGAGAAAATTACAGTAACAACAGGGTCCTAGAAAACCAATCAAATCCTCTGTGAACTGTCAGTGGATTTGCAGCCACTGACAATGAACTGGTTTTGATGGAGAGACTTGCCTTTACTTTAACCCAAAAAAAGCACTGGCTGTCTGACACAAGTTAAAAAAATACAAAATAGAAAAGCAGAGGCCAGTTTTTGGGAACAGATGGCCACTTGCACCTGCACTCTACTGGAAGCTCAGATTTAAAAAGAACAAAACACCCTGTAGTACAACCCAAGATCAGAAGCTGTCAGGGCTGGTTTTCCTTATGAAACCTAACTTTTGTTTTTTCCTGAGCCTCTGAACGATTCAAAACACCTCCCTGGTTTTCTGATCAACGTACAAGAATCAGAGGAGGTGGTGGTCTGCAATGCCAACATCAACCACAGAAGTGCCAGAACCTGCAGGTGTCTGCACAGCCCTGACCAGCACGAAGGGCTAGAATTGTGCTTCCAGACACAAGCACTTGGTGCTGGCAACTACCCGATTCTGGAGAAATCACTGCTTAAATCAAAACACATCGCCACTACCCCAGGAGGAAAACAGAAATCTTACCAGTGGTTCCTTTAGAAAACAACACCTTAACAACATTTCCATTTCTTTTGCCTTTGATTATATAGCTGCCAAAGAGAAAAAGCACAGAAGTAAATTATTCTGGGGGGGTGGTGGTTGTTGTAAAGCAACTGTTTACATAATTTCAAAACTCTCTACAAGTAAAAAATAAAACAAACCAAAAAAGAAAAACAAACCTCACAAAAGCCATGAAATATGAAATAAAATTCTTGAAAATTTGTAAATGAGAAACAGCATAAAACAAATCAGAAAAACGTGCTAGAATAATGCAGCCCAGAACTACTGGGACAGGGGGGAAGCTTTCACACACCCGCACACACCCGCACACACCCAGACACACACAGAAAAGTAGAAATTTTTTTCTGACCTCCATATACTATAATACTCAGCATTCCTGACTTAAAAGCTCTCAGAGCTGTAGATTATATACTGTGTGTATATATATATATATATGTACATATATTATACATACGTATTTTCCAAGAATATCTAAATTAAAAGAGCACCTCTGACAATATCTTAACTGCCTGATCGGTGCTGTCGTTTTGCAAAATAATGACATTACAAAAATTATATTTCAAATCAATTCTTGTTTATTATGAACATAATGGATCTAGCCCTTTCTAACCCTCTCTTCAGGTAAAACAGGCTATCGGTTCTTGAAAACTCACAACCGTGAGATATAAAACTAAGCCTCCCTCCCCCCAGCCAGCCTAAGTTCCCTCCTACTTCCAAACTGCCTTAGTTTAGAGAAGCTGATTGCCCCAGCCTTGCTGCTTGGAAAATAACGTTTGCATGTATTCCTCTGTCATATTCTTTCCCTTTTTGGGTCAGTACAACTAGTAAAGCATGTATGGGTAACCCTAGCCAAGCCCTGCACTTGGTATAATAATATATTTTTTTTACTATTGTCACTTAAAAATCCCAATAAAGAAATTCAAGTTCCTAAATCCTCAGTGCAGTATAAACAAAAATTAAAAGTTCTTGCAGATCCCCTTGTACTTTAAAATAACCTCCCCCTCCTTATCTGCTAATGAGGTCTGAGACTAAGAGCACTACAGACGCCTCACAGAGCATGCACAAGACCAGGCAGTAACACAGCTCCCTCCTCTCACTGCCCTACAAATTAGCACCAACCCTGCCGTGGCAGAACCCCATCCAGATACCAGGTGAGGCTCCCTGGTCCTTCCAGCTCCCAGACTTTGTGCTGAGTGACTGCCAGCAAGCACTGCACAGTGCTCCTTTCCCCCCAGGGAGAGCTCTTGGATCACAGACAGCATCACTCAGGGTCGCTGCAAAAAACTCCAGTTTCTGCAAATAAAGCTGGTTCCCCCTGAACCTACAGCCTTTCCCACCAGTCTCAAAGCTGGAGGAACCATGCCACACAACTGCAAATGAGGCCACCATGAGCCTCCTGTTTTACCAGAGTGACTCCTGCATCATCAGTGTTTCTGCTTCTGAGAAACTGGTAACCGTTCCCTGGCTTGAAGAACCAGGCGACTTCTATAAAAGCACTGAGAATTTAGGGATTTCCTTTTAAATTTGCATTGCTAAACTAATAAATCCACCCTCCATTAAATAAAAACACATGAAAATCAATTCTCTATGGCAGATAAAAATAGACCATTTATAAATCCCCTAAAAGCCTGTGAAAATGAGCTCTTCCACAGTTCTGATACTTATGTTTCTTCTTGATATACACACATCCTTTGAAATCATCACAACTTTAGTTTTAACAATAATGCTACAAGTTTAACCCTGTTCCTTTTAAAGTCTCTTGGAAACCGAATGCCCTCTCAAATGAGAAAACTAGAACTTTTAATACTGCTTGGCTGTTTGATACTCAACTGCCCAGAGCCTTCCAAGTGTTCCTATAACATCACACTGATTGTATAAGCCTTTAGAAGCTCATGTTTGAAATTTATCTTAAAAACAGGTAAAGTGAATGGGAAAACAATATTAGCTAACACTTTGCTAGGCAAGGCATTGGTACAGACCAGAATCTTGTTCATATGTCTCTACACATAAAAATTTGACCAGAAGCCCAAAGTAAACTTTACTCCATTAAGTGACCCAAGTTACTCTCTCAAGAGACTGGCTTCAGAGGGCCAGCAAACAAACTGCACATGATTCTTTTTGACACATTCCTTTTGAGCAAGATTCCTTTGAAGCCTTAATGCTTCATACAGAGTTGGTTTTAAACATGGTCTGCCTTGTTTTAAACAATGGACACCTGTGAAAGATCCCATTTCCACAGTGCACACAAAAAAAATTCATCTTGCAAATGCCTGAGGCACATGAGTAATTTCAACAACAAGGATAAACTACTTGGTAAATCTTTACATGAAAAAACCCTCTGAATAAATTAAGAACTTAGCTAGCCTGGCCAGGTTTGAATCATTAATATTGTCCTTTGCGAAGCAGAAGTTGGAATATTTGTGTTTGAAGTCCTCTTTAGTATTTGAGGTTGTCCTGGCAATTGTCACACTGCCATTTAATTTATGGATGGAAAGCAGCCTCGCAGTTTGAGAATGAATCTAGCTAGCCAGGCTGATGCTTCCACTGAGTACAAGAATTTCCATCATGTAAGAGAGTGGCAAGGAAAAAGAAATGATCTGTTTGCCTGGGACTGTACCACATCAGGGAGTGTGTGTGTGGAGCTGGCTGTGCTTCAGCTGCTTAGTTGTTGGGCACACAAACAGGCAGTGCTTTCCTGTGCCACCCTGCTCACTCTGACTGCTTTCCAAATGTCACTACTGTACCTTTTTTATCCCAAATTCCTTTCCCATCCAAATATCATCTCCCAACCCAGTATCCTATGAAATTGGTGTTGGCTTTTTGTGCATTCAGAACTCTGAACACACGAGCACACACACAAGCCTTGAGAAGCAACAACTGACCAGTGAAGCTTGTTCCAAAGCATTTGTTTCTGCAGTATGGAGTTTTGACCAGTCCAGGAGGGCTTAATAGAGATGGACAAATCAAAACCCCTCCTCCTGGGCTAGTTAGGAAAAGGTTGTGTTATTTTCACACCAAGAAAGTGACTGCGAAGCGCCTTCCATTTGGCATGCTGCTTAGCCATGTTTTTTGCTTTTTTTCTGTATAGTTCATTGTGAATGTGTGCAACCCATTTGGCAACCAGTGCTTCTTCACTGCACCATGCGTGCTCCACCTGTGTGGCCCACAGTTCCCTGGACCAAGAGAGGCTGGGGTGGTTCTGTCTCTAAGGCAATGGAAAGAGCTCAGCACAAATTCCTGAAACCATTACAAGAAGGACCCTCCCCGCAGCAACTTCCCAAGTGACCACTGTTACTCCTTGAAGAGGACGGGGAGATGAGAAAGAAGCCTCTTCTTCTTCTTCTTCATGCTGAGACAGATGATGAAAATAACCTTGTAGGGGGAGAAGTGGAGGCAATTACTTGGACATTCACAGTTTGATGCAAAGCACAGATGAAGTATATTCTGTAGTTGCTTCAGGCAGTTTTGCGCATAGAAAAAAAGAAATGTTTAGAAAATAAAAAGTTTACTTTGTCTTTCTGGGTACAGCCAGAACCAGTCTCTATCCCACCTGGACAAGTGAAGATGGGAATCCAAAATTAATCTGATTTGTGGCAGTAGAGGTCCTTAAGTGCTTTTAACTCCTCAATCAGTGTCTTGTTTTGGTTTTCAAGCACAGCCACTCGATTTTCTAGACATTTCACATACTCCTTTTTCTTCCTGCGGCATTCACGTGCTGCCTCTCTGCAAAGCACAAAAAGGACATTTAAGCCCACAACAATTACTTGAAGACACAGGTGACTTAACGGTTCAGTTCAAACCTTTACCCAGTACTGCCATCTGCAGAATATGGAGGTATTGTTAAAAAATGCAAGTTAGGAAAAAAGTCTGACTTCCTAGCAACTGCTCTTCACTAGTCACACACACTCAGGATCCACAGATCATGGCAACACGTAGATCCCAGCAGGTAAGCAGCAAGCAAATCCTGCTTCTGTGAGAAAAGAATCCTATTCCATGACAACATTCTGCTCACAGGATTTACGTTAGAGCCTTTGGGCTGAGTCAAATGCTGCTGCAATGACCCCATTTATTTTATTATAATAAATAGAAGAATAATAAAAGCGTGGGTAAGACTAACGTTCACCTATTAATCTCTCTCTCTTTTTCCTTTCCTGAAGTCCAACCAAAACTTAATGGTCAGCTTGTTCAACAGATGCAAAAAAAAAGATGTATTTAAAGCATCTGTCTATTTGCTCTCAAGCAATACTTTCATTTTACTAATCATGTCAGCATCACTGCTCTAATAATTGAAACAACTCAAATTTAAAAAAATCACAAAACCAACCCACTTTCAAATCATCGTTCTCTAGTCCTTGTCTGCTGTGCCAAGAACATGGCAGTGTAAATGTGCTGAAGCAGATTTCAGGACAGTCAAATTTTTAAGACTTGCTTGTAAAGACTGAGCTGAACCCAGTTCTCCTGTTTACTAGATAAACAGCTGCTTTAATACTAGGTTAAAAAAAAATCTCTCTTCCAGGACCTACCTGGTAAGAATAATTTATGTAATTTTGAAAAGCCATTTTTGAAGTTCTGCTCCACAAATGAGACAGGGTGAAGCAAACCTGGTTGGTAAGCCCTGAAAGGACACAGGTATCCATCTGTTACACCTACAAACACAGCTTCACATGGCTGCAACCCTTTGGGGGCCCTCGTGCAGCATGCAGAATTTCAGACATCTTGGGCTGTTGCTTGTGTCTCCAGGAGATTAAATACTACTGGACCATGAAGTGTCTCCCAGTGCAAACCACTCATCTATCTTCCAGGCTAACAACTCTTTCTTTTGTTTTGTCATCTCTGTGCCAGCTTGGGCTGTATATTAAGCCACCTCAAGCCTGTGTACATTAGCTATTCAGTATAAACAGCTAGAGTTATGCTGAATTAAAAGAGGGCTTTTAAAATGTAAAAAAATTTACACAGAAAATTTGCACAAGAGTATCTATGAATATTTACGCTCTAATCCCCCAATAAGTACCACCTCACCATCTGCCTCTCTCTATCCCTTTCCCCTGCTTTCCTCTGGAGCCCAGATTTGCAAATACCTATTAAGCAGGCAGCATCACATATGACATGATACAGTTGCAACAGCCTTCAATTTAACTCAAGTGGGGGTAATCCCCCATTGTTTTTCTTGGCTTTCTCATACACAAAAGATTTCTTTTACTGGAACAAGACTGCTGACTAAATGAAGGGATTCAGAATGCAAATTAATATTTTCTTGAATGCAGAACCTGAAAGGGTGACATCTGCTACTCACTGATACCAGAAAAGTAAATAAAAAGGGGAGAAGGGTGACGTTCTGTACAAAAACCTTTTAGAAAATGTGAGCTCTGATGTTTAGCACCACTTACTATATTAAAGCCCCTCAGATAAGCACTGTGCCTCTCATGTAACTTCCTATTGTGTTCACAGCTCAGCAATCTGCAGAAGATAAGGACACCTGCACAACATAGGAGTTTTTTTCAGAGTGGCAGATGAATTCAGCAGTGCTTACTTCATAAATGCACTCACTCAGAGCAATCAAGAATGTATCTGCAGCCATGCAAGCCTCTCACCAATGACTCTTCTCTTTATGGCAACAGACAAGTTCACAACACCTCAGAGGAGGAGTCCTCAAGTTTCACAGTGCATTAGCAGATGTGCCTCCTTGCTCTGCATCCTTAGATACAGGCAAATTCTGCAGAAAGTATTTTGAAAAACGACTAAGAAGGATCATCAGTGCTTAACACTTTAGCTCAATGCAGAGAATCACAGACTGTCAGGTTGGAAGGAACCTCAAGGGTCATCTGGTTTGACTCATCTAATATTACCACTTACATGTGTCCCTGCCCTCTGCTGTCCTAAGACTTAAAACTTTTCAAAGCCTGGGAGTCCACCCCTTCCCCTGGGAGACCATTCCCGTCTCTGACTGTCCTCAGAGGGGAAATTTTTCCTGTGGTGTTTAACCAAAATCTCCCCAAGAGCAAACTTGTGCCCCTCGTCTCCTCCAGGTGACTCCTTGTACACAGGGAGCCCCCACCATCTTTGCAGCCTGGAACACGGCCACTTCAAGGTCTGCCCTGAAGCCTTCTCAAGGCTGCAGGAGACCCAGGTGGCAGGTGCTAGGGGCTGAGTGGGTACCAAAACCCCCCCGGTGTGTTGTGGCTGCACGTGCCTGTTCTTCATCAGCCGCACTTCCCTCTTCCTGGCGGCCTCCTCGGCGGGCTGTGCGGGCAGTGCTGGGGAGGAGGCCATGACCACGCCGGGCGCGATGGTGCTGGTGGGGGCGGTGCGGATCTGGTAGGTCTGCACATCTCCTGAGGCAGCTGCAAAGGAACAGCGGGGTCAGTCGGGAGGCAGCACTGCCCACCCTGCTCCAAAGGGCATCCTAACACATCCACTTCCACACCCAGGAGGCTCTGGGATGCGGCACAGCAGGGAGGGGTGGCCACCAGCGGGGTCATGGCGGCTACCTCGGCCGGAGTGTATGAACCCACGGGAGGTTTGGGGCATCCCTGATGGAGGAGTCTTCACTTGGGCTTGGAAACTTGGGTTTGCCTTGCTGTATTGCTTCTTTCTCCCTTAGTACATTTCTTTTTACTTCTCTGCTCTTTGGGCACTTTTAGGAGAAGGCAGGGTGGGCACAATATTTCTAGCTGTGCTCCCAACACCTGTCTGCAGAAGGAGAAACTGCATATGTGAGTATTTGGTACAGAAAAAGGGTGTAGAGATTTTTACTCATTTACTTCAACAAGAGAGAGACAGTGCAAGATTGGCACATAACTTCTCTAGAGGGCCTTAGGTTTCTTGGGGTTTTTTTTTTGCTAATGTATTTGCCCAAGCTTGTGAACCAATTTGATACCACCTATAAAAATCCCACATCCTCAAGAACCTAAAAATCAGACAATCAATGCAATAACAATATTTTTCTTGGCTAGTGATGCCTGGAGACCTCCTCATGGGATAACTTTCTTATCACCTGCTTCACAATCATGAGAGCAGGGGTGCATTTTCTGTTATTTTTAATAAACAAGTTTTTCAATACCACCTAGATTTTTAATAAATCAAACCATAGATTTTAATACAGTAAAAAAACCCGACATATTCTAAGTTTAAGAAGCACTGCTTGCTCTAAGTAGAGGGCTAGACCAAATGATCTCTTGAAACACTTTCCTAAACTACACTATGATTCTAGGGCTCAATGATTAAGTTCTCGGTGACTAGTTATAAAAGCCACAATGGTAAGACATCATGGCTTATAATTGGAAAAATTGGAAAGGGGAAAAAATTACTGATTAAGTAAAGTGTGCTTGCAGAAATAAAAAGTATGAACCAACTTTTTTTCCTAACTGTGATCCTTCACTTTAAATTTACTGTTGTTGCAGACGACTACCTGGGAGAACTCAGAACTCTAAGTAGGTACGAGTTTTTGCAGAACACATTAAAAAAATCATGTGGGCAAAATGCAGAAAATACAGCATGGAAAATCAAAGACAAGTATGTTGTTCTAAGAAGCAGAACCAAAATATTTAAAACTGTATCAATCTGAAGATAAATATATTGGTTTTGGAAGTAGACACAAAAATATTTAAAACTGTATCAATGTGAAGATAAATATATTGGTTTTGGAAGCAGACACAAAATATTCACAATTTTACCAACCTGAAGAGAAAGGCTCCAAGAAAATGTGACAAATGGCTCTGTCCAAAATTTCCTTTAATAATTCTGTTTATTCCAAGGACACTTACCTGTGCCAAAGCTGTTTATACTGTTTCTGAACAGATTTCAAGGAGTTAGCTAGGTGCCTGTTAGCTGCATGGAGAAAATCTTTTACACAATGACTGGCTGTGAATTTTCTCACCTTGTACAACAACTTGGTTGCTGGGTACAAGTATCTGTTGTCCATCTGTGGTCTGTGCATATTGTAAAATGGTGGTGCCAGGTTGGGTTGCAGCTGCATTGGTCATTGTCAACGTCTGCAGACCTTGTACTCCATCTGTGCCATTGTTAGACAGCTGTATTGCTCCTCCTTGGGTAATAGCAACTAAAAACAAAAGAAAAATTCACACAGCATTTAAGACACTGATTTATTCATTAACTGACAGTAATAAGCCTAGGTATGGAAAAATATTGAGTTAAATCCCTTGTACCCTTACACACCCTCCAATCAGACATGTGGCTTTAACATACACTAAAGAAATCATGCTTTGAAAAAAGTCAGTTTTCAGGTTTTTGTGACAACCCTACTGGGGGGTCAAAAACCACAGCCTAAAACACAACTTAGTTTCTCTAATACAACAGCATCACACAGAGGAGCTAAAATCCTCTGTCAGGGAACGCTTTCTAATTTCTTAGGAATTTCATTTTGGTTGATTCAGCTCTTTTCCTCAGCTCTTTCTCTTTTCCTCTCATCTGGAATTCCTCTCCCATGCTTTATGCCCTTCAGTCTCCCCTGCTGCTATTTGCTAGCATTTTTTTTTTACTTATTTCTTCCTTGTATCCTCTCTTCTCTACAGCTTCCTCAGAACCTTCATAGCAGTGTTTTAGTCCATTAAGGTCCAGTTTCACACTTTTTTTCCCCCTCCTAGCAGTCTTGCTTTGTTTTGGTTTGCTTTTTTCCTTTCTTTCCCTCAATCCTGCCATGAAGCTTTAGTGATACATCACCCCTCATTCGTGATTCCAGAGTGTCACTGTATTCCTATCTCCAGATACACCAAAATCTCAAGTATCCACACTACACAAGCAGTTAATTTACAGTTATGGTAGGAAAGCAGAGTAAGACACAACAGCTTCAGTAAAATTAGATAGGCTAAGGAGTTAACACACATACAAAATTTTAAAGAGATTTTAAGAGAAAGATGTAAAAAAGTGGTTCTTTCTCCCTCCTGCATGTTTTATGCTGTGTTTGTGTGATTGTGATTGCGGATTCTAGCTTTACTGCTGTATCCTCAATACTTTTAAGTCAAAGCAGTATAGCTATAAACCTAATGAATGAAGAAAACACAGAATCATATTTATTATAAATTTTAAACAAGGTTGCTAAAGTTCCTATTTTTTTCATGACTTTCTAAATTAAAGTCTGCAGACTGTAATGTTTATTCTTTTAAAGAGGTTACAGTTTTGTGAACCAGGATTAATAGTCTGCCAGGAAAAGAAGAAACTTCTCAATTACCTCACCTGGTTCCTGAATTTAAGGAGTTTATCTAACAGTATTATGGTGAATCCAATATTTTGCCTCAGGATGCATCAGCTGCACTAACTGGCAAGGAGTTCTGGGATACTAATGGAGCATTTCAAATACTTACATAGGAACGTGCTCACAAGGCACACTTATCAGCCAAATTAAATCATCTTGTTTTCACCTCCTACTTCGTCCTAGTCCAAACACTTCTAGAAACAATAGCTCTTCATCTTCTCATCCCCACTTACTAGCACCACTGAGAAATTCAGACTACATACTGTACTGCCCACTGCTGGTTTGGTAAATGGGAGTTGGCACCGTAACAGTGGCGATGGCAGGTGCTGCAGCTTCCTCTTCAGACTTCTCTTCCTCAATCCTTGGCACTCCTGGGGCGTCTGAGGACAAGTCATTCAAAATTTTTCTGGCAAAGACAGCGTGGTGTAGAGGTTTTAATAAAAATTATATATATATATATAAAAGAAATCTATTCGATACATAATGCTGGAAAAAACTGAGAAGTGCAGTAACCCAGCATGGAAAATATGGGTGCAGAATGAAAAACCTGCACTATCTTCAAACTCTCATTTGGGAGGCAGCCAAGGGAGCCAGCACAGAGCATCTGTGCTGATCAGCACCAGATACAGGTGCTTCTCAACAGGGTCTTCTCAGCCCAAGGTACAGCTATCACAACCTTCCCTTTTTCTTAAAACCATCCTTCTCTCTCATCCATTTGCATTGTTTCCTGCTTTTAGCCACAGAAAAGGTTTGAAGAAAGGAAAAGTACATAAAAACCTATCCCCTCACACCAGGGGAACTGCCCTGTTTCAGAGACCATAAAACCCTCAGCCAGAGAGCTGAGCATAAAGAGAATCAGCAGAAATGCTTGTGAAGAACAGCCAGTTCACAATCTAACACCTGCCTGGGAGCCAACACCAAGTGTATTTCATGTTTAAGCATCCCTTAGAATGCTAAGAATCCCTAAGAATCCCTTAAGGCACCTAGCATACTGATACCCTGATGCTTATTCTCAGCTCATTTCTGCCTTAACTGAGGTTTCTTTCTCCGCATCCTATTTGCTTATCTCTTTACATCCCATGCCATGGAAAGACAATTGTAGAAGAGGTATTTCGGTTTGGTGGTAAATCTAAAAAAACCCCACATATTCACAGTTTGTGTCCTGCTGTGCAGACAACATCCATCAAGCAAAATGCTTCAGCTTTTCACCTCCATACCTGTAGGAGGGTCGTCTGGAAAGAATTTCTCTTCGTTTCTGTGAGTCTGTGACACTGTCTACTGATTCCTGTGAATCTTCACTTTCTGCTATAGTGGAGATCTGTAAGCAAGAACAGCAATCAAACTTAACAAGACATGTCCAATGTCTTTATTTTATGGAAATGTTGACATCCTGTGAAAAACAATACAATTCTACAGTGCTTCTACCAAGGCAATGAGCAGGAAGGGCAGGCTGTTCAGCAACAGATCCAGAGAAGAATGATCACAGCCAGTCATCTACCCCTGCCAGACAGCCTTTATCTTTTAAATACTCCAGCAAGAAAATACAAACAGTAATTCCATACACTTTTTGCTTTCTGTAACTCCTTGTTTCCATCCATTTTAAGGAAAGAAATTTTTTTTTTTAGTAAAATTGAGGAAGACAAAAATTAGAACCAAATTAAGACAGCATAAACGTTTGGAAAAAAAGAGCAAAATACTGAGGTTGAGAAACGTCAGTTTCTATGTAAAAGGGTAGATATGTTATAGAGGGACTGCCTTTTTGGGAAGGAAGATCGTAAAAAAAAGAATGCAGTGCTGCAATTCTGAACATCTGTGCTAAAAAAAATGCGAAGATTTAAGAGGCTAAAATGTTTGTACCAATCACATTTCAAGAACTTTAAATCTGAAGCGTGCAAAAACTGTCAAAACATCTCCAGTACATAAAAATGTCACTGTTTTCCAGAAAACTACAGTCCTGTGACAAATATACAAGAGTCAGAGATAGGGGACTATCAGAAACTGTGTATCAGAAACACAGATCACAGCCTGACATTTTATGCACTGCAGGGAAGATTCCTAAAGGCTCGGAAAGCTTCCTGGTGCCAAACTCAACTATCAGATCAAGGGCCTGAAGAGAGGTCCAGGGCTGACTGTCACTACCTGGCTCTGAATGCTGCAGCATTCCAAACACCTCCTGACTTTGCACTGAGCCTGGTGAATTCCAAGCATGGTTTCACTGTCAGTCTCTCATTTTCCACCCTTGGGCTAGTAACTTGTGCACTTATCTGAAAACTGCTCACCTCTGCAGAGAGATTAAAACTCTAAACTTTTGACTCCAGTGGGTGAAGAGGACACAGCCTGCCAGAAAGAGCAGCACTAAAGCTGACAAGGAGTAAACAAAGATTATTATCAGAATGTCCTAGTCTTAAATTATTCATGCCTTATTATTTTTAAAAGTAACACCCAGCTAATCATCTGTAACAATGATGTATATTGCAGATGCTCTATGCTGCTATGCCAAGCAATTTCTGTTTCTGCAGTCAGTAACACAGGGTTTAAGTGCTTAGAAAGGAAAAAAAGGTACAGGTGTTGAAGATTTCTTCAAGCTACCTCCTCATATTGCATTATCTGTCTCACTTTGTGGAAGAGAAAATGCTAAGGCTTTACAAAGCAAACTGCACTCAACAGGCAAATTTTTAAACCATTTCATGAGAGGACTGATAGTTTTGTTTTAAGGATCATTAACATACAGACATCTACTTTGTAAACCAATGGAAATATTTTCTAAGTAGCAAAGACTCTCATCCCAGGACACCAGCCTCATTAATGATTAAAGATTACATGATATTAAAAAAATCCTTTTTGTTCACTTCAGAATAGTATGAACTCTTAATGAAAACACAGAAGAGAGACAAAGTAGAGTATTACTGTGAGAAAAACCATGAAGCTGTTAAACTCACCAACCAAATTCTGGAGGAAATGAAGCTCAGCACTATTTGAAAGTGAAAAGTGGTTAAACCAGAACAGAAAACACCAAAACAGTCGGGAGTAGCAAATACTGCACAGTTTTTGCCTTCAAACATGCTCCTGAAGTCTACGTAAGCAAAAAGAGAATCCGGGACACAGACACATTAGAAACCAGTGAAGTGGCAGGACCCTTCAAAAAGCCCCATCCACAGAACAGAAGTTTTCTTCAGCCAGTGAGTACCTGAACTGTCTGGACCTGTGGGGACTGGATGACTGAAGGCTGGGCAGCCTGGATGACTCCATGCACTTGCACAGTCTGCCCGTTGGGCAGCTGGACCAAGGTGACCGTGGGCGCAGAGGACGTCGCGTGAGCTGCTGGCATAGACACCTGCAACCAGGAGAGAGGGTGCACAGGTCAGGCTGTGGCAAAAATCTTCTCATTTCACTACCAACACCACCTCTTGGTGAAAGAATGATGCCTCTTCTAGACCCCAGCTGGATGACCCCAGTGTTTCAGTGTGATGTAAAACCCCCTGAACGGCCTAAGCTCAGCACCTGACCTGCTCTGCAAACTAACACGGAATCTCTGCAGGCTCAAAACACTTGTGCTTGTAAAACCACTGGCAAAAATGAGAAAATCAACAACTGCCTCCATTTTGAAACACGTTACTACCTTTTGAGTACCTGAGTTAGGTATTTCCAGGACTTGGGTGTACTACAGACACTGCTGAGTCAAAGGCAGAAAGGCTGGGGAGTGGAGCTGGTTTTGTTCTCACTCAAGAAAATGCAAAGTGTTTACCAGACGTAAGAAGTTAAAATTTTTAGGGAGTCATTCTAGAGACTAAACCAAGCTAAAGCAAGCTAAAGTAGCTGGCAAAGTCCATTTAAAAAAAAGAGAAAATGGACTGTGTTTCCAGAAGTTCTGGGTTTGCAATGGAAACAAAGGATTTGTAGGCAGTTACTGTGGAGAAGTGTAACAAGTCAACACAACCTCTGCTCTTACAGTTATCTCTGTGTGGAAGAACAGTTCATGTTTTAAACCCTCAGCTCATAACCACAACTTTGGTTCTTCAGCACAGGAAGGACAGCAGGAGAGTGAGAGCTGCTCCATCAGGCCTCCCCCAGGACAGGGTGAGCTGGCTTCTTCCTTTAGACACCCAAGTCTGGAAATGTAACCATGCTCTGGTCTTCAGTGGCATTTTCAAGAAACTCAGTCCAGGTAGCTACACTGTGAGAAGGGGCTGTGCTGCTGTCTTACCTAGCCTCAAAGACCTGCTCAGGACCCAGGTAAAATCCTCTGCTGTCCCCGTGAACATGTGGTCCTCAAACAAGCTGCAGCAGCTCATCCCTGGATTTCAATAAACATCCAGCAAGGAAATCTTGTTTAGCAATGAAATTAAGGGGAATTACATCTGGACCTCCTTTCCATCCCTTCCTAATCCATAAATCTGTGTGTGCCCTTACCTTTTTTTTTTTTTTTTTTTTTAAATGAAAACAGCTGCAGCATTACATGGCAGCACTCAACTCACATCTGAGAGATACCAGGGCTGAGATTAGCACGAGAACACTTTCCTCTGGCAAATGATTTTCTTTTACCAAGCAATCTTTCCAAATGCTGCATGTCTGACTAACCAGTCCTTGGCAGGGGCAGCAGAGCTGATGGACTGGAGGCCACTCTGAGGTTGGACTCAGCCAGCAGCAGAGACCAACAACTTCCGCAGATGTCTCTGACTCATACCTTGTGGAACTGGAACTGACTTTCCTTTTGACTCTGAAAACTACCCTCAGCTCACTGAAAATGCAGCAAGTCAGCTAAGCTGACAAGAGGGGTGACCTTAGAGGAGGTAAAGAAGGAATTAAATTGGCATAATTAGTTATCTAGATTTTCCTGAGCCTCTGACAAGCACCCCCTGATGCCAAACACTGCCATTTCACACATTAAAAAGATCACAATAACATCATGCTGATGTGAAGAGGACAAGGAATTATCTGTAGATTGTTATATCACCTCCACAAGGGATATAAAGCCTGGGGAAAAGCTAAGGTGCAAAAAAATAGGGTGATTAACAACAGAGAAAACTGGTGAAAAACACAGCATATTTCTTTGTGGTTCACACAATTTTAACCATAGCTGCACAGCTTTTCCTTACTTGAAAACCAACATTCTCATTGGAGTACCAGGGTAATTTTGCCCCAGTACAGGACATGCAACCCACTATCTGCAAATTCAGCTACCTGGAGGGGAGTATGTTGCATGTGAATGTAAAACATTCTTGCTTCTCTAGAGGAAATCTTCATGCATACCAAGCGATAAGCATTTTACTGGTTTTGAAAGAGAAATAAACTGTTTCCACTCAGTTCACACTGAAGTGTTTTTCACACCACCTACATCCTGTGCCTAAGTTAGACAGTGAGAAAACTGCCCAAAGAGGCAAGATGCTGCAGGGCAGCTGGTGTCCTGGAAATTCACACTGCACAAAATCACTGTGTGCTTTCCAACTGCTCCAATCCCTGCTCCATCAGCTGAATGGAAGTGTACTGCCTCTGGTTTACCAAAAGGTGTAACAACTTTAAAAGAAGGCTCAGGATTTATATAATTGTGAGTGATTGGATTAAATGTTTGTGCTGCTTAAAAGACACCAAATTTCCCCAACTGTAAGGTCTAAAAAACCTGTTTGTTCTTTGCAGACTGTGAGCAGTTTTAAAATGAAATGGCCACAGAAGAGAGCTGCACAGATTCTGCAGTCATTTACACAATGCTGTTGCTTCTGCCAACCACCAGTGTATCCAGAAATGAAACCAGGTTCCAAAATTAAAGATGCATCTGGGATTGCATTTCTTGTCTCTCCAAAAAGATTTGGGGGTAATAAATGACCTACCCACTCTCTCTCTAAACAGCCAGTAATATTGTGAAATTCTGCAAACAGGATAACACAAGCTGTCAAATGCCAGGTAGTTCCACTTGATTATAATGTTTATAATACTAACTCAGGCTGGTAAGATGTATTTGCTGCATGACTTATCTATATTTTCAGTTTGTTTTCTTACGAATTAAACTGACTGCTGTAGACAAGTTTCTAACAGAAAACATAAGGGCAGAACAATCCAGTCAATGTTAAGAAAACCCAGTAAATTACACATTTTGAAAAAAATACCTTTCAGTGGTATGGGCTGTGGTGAAGAATGGCAGAAATACTTCAGTTCATTATTCTGCTAACATGACACAGTTCACACACATACAGTTCTTCATAACTCACACAGCCAAGTGTGATGGGAAGTTAAAAAGTCTCTGCTGCTTGTAAAAACCTGAAAACAGATCTTAAAGCAACTACACATCACTCCTGTTGCAGAATTGTCTCAGTGGAGCCTCCTCTCAGGCCCCTGAACAGACATTAATCCTCTTTAAAAAAATGACCCCAAAGGCAAAACTGTTACACCATAGGACTGATACCTGGGCTAACGTTGCAATCTGTGGTTGTGCCTGCACTGTCATCTGTTGGGTTTCTGCTTCTGTAACGGCTGCATCTCCACTCTGCTGGTTCTCTGCTCCAGATTCCATGGTCATTTAGTTACCTACAATCACAATATTTGTCGTAAGTCTGGGTTGGTATGCAAGTCCATGATTCCTGGTGGATCTGGCAGCAATCACTGCAGCTCAATTCCCATTACTACACACTGTTTCCATTTGGATATTAAAAGGTTGCCAGATCAGCATTCAGGAAATGCTTTTTTCCATGCCAGGTGCCTGCCTCAGGTTGATTTTTCAGTGTGTATTGTTTCTGAGACAACAGGCCCAGCCTCCTCCCAGTGATGAGATCAGCAAAAGGCGTTTTGCTCATCTTAAAAAAAACCCCAACCAAAACAACAAACCAAAAGCTAATTGCTGGAGCAATTGCAGCAGGATGACCCAGCAGCTCCATGATTTGGAGTAAGGAATGGGCACTCCCAGTCCTGCCAAGGTGACCCTGTGCCCTTCTCCAGCCCTCCCTTGCCCCAGAAGCTGCAGTCTGCAGGGGACCAATTGCAACTGCTTCCCTGCTGGACATCCAGTTTTAAGTCTTTTTCTGTCTGAACTAAGTATGTGACATCTCCACACAAACTACCTCCACAACCAGATTAGATTGTGTGTGGCCCTATTGCAGTCTTTTTCTGCTCAGTAGTTTTAAAGTCAGCACTGATAAAGATGCTGACTCTACCTTGAACCTTACTGCAAAAAAATGTTTTTATGGCTAGAGGTACCCAGCAGTTTTTCACAACCTAAGTTTTGTACCATCTCTAGCTCTCAATACACTCATATTTCTAAGCAATGACTGAGCAAGCCCAGATCACCAGAACACACAATTCTATAAAAAGAGACTGCTTAACTTCCAAAACCATGCATGTAGGCAGAGTGCAATGAAAGCTAAATTCTGCACTGATCTGTGAAAATTATTTTTCAGTTCTTCTTTCAACACCGATGCAAAAATATTTGGTATATAAGCTTCAAAAGACAAGGAAATGTTCCCAGTGCTGATGCAGCGATACCACTGTATTGTACAGAACTTCAAATACCAAATATTAAGAGGAGATATTATCTCCACAGTTATAAACCTAAATGTGTGCACTGCCCTGTGGTGCCCCATCTACTCAGGCCTCTGGCTACAAGGCAGCAAAGGAACTGACTGCAAATCAACAATGATAAAACAGCATTTCAAAGCAGTAGCTGCATTTCACATCAGAAGAAAGCAAGTCAATGTGCATAATCAAAATATGAGTATTGAAAGACTGATCAAATGAGCTTCTGTGTGTGTATGCAGACTAAAATGTTCTAAGTACCACATACTTCATTCCAGCACCAGTTTAGAAACTCTCGGGAAATGAATAGAAAGTAAACTTACACATTTCTGGAAAAAGCAAATATAATTCTCCGAAGCACCTGGAATTTTGTTCTGTCTTTCCTTGTTGCAATGATTTTTGTCCCACATTAACCAGGTATTAATTCAACAAATGCTCACAGATAAACAATACTCCACCCACATGAACATACTGCTAAACTGGCCCTGAAATAAATTAATTGTAAACTCACTACATTTTAAGTAGTCTAGATGCTATAATTTTGTAAGAATTTCAAGAATAGCCCAGGTCCATATAAATATAACCCCCTTCTTTCCTACAGTACCAAGTCCTCTCCACGTTGCATTTAATCTTCCAGAAAACACAAAAGCAATCCCATGCACCATCGCTCTCTTTGATATAAATTACAAAATGGTTTATAAAGACTTTGTTAATGACAACAGTTGAAGCAGTTTTCTATCCCAGTTTTAACACATGAGTTATACTTTATCATTCTTAGTCCTCCACGTTATATTCCCATTATTTTTCCTTGAGTGTTCTGCATTTTCAAAAGTGCAAACTACAAACCCTTTGATTTTCATCATGTTGAAGGAGATACCCAGTTTCATCACTTTTTTTTTTGCAAGCTTGCCCAAGGTAAGCAAATCAATAACTGTCTCCCAGTTCCTATCCATGCTTCATGGTGACTCCAGCCAAAAGACAACCTCATCAGACCCACTCCAGGTACTGCACAAATTGAGCAACAACAGAGCAGGATGAGCAATTTATCAGGGTTTAGACGGGTGTGTACACAGATAACAAGAATATCCAGAACTGTTGTGGTTGGTTTATACCAAAAGTAGTGCTGGACTGAAAGGCAGATAAAAACCTAGTGAGTCAGGATTTAAATCACTCTCTAATCCTTGAAAATCCAAATAAAGTCCTTCATGAGAGGGAAAAGTTTATGGCACACGTAATTCCTGCAGGTTGCAGTAGTCTTCTGAGGTACCTGCTGACCCTTACTGACAGGTCAGTAAGGATGCTGAACTAGGTCTGCAGTTACTCCTGTAACCTGTTATTTAAAATGAGCATGGATATAACCAGATATAACTTTCCAGCCACTCCTCTGTGTGAAAGTCCTAAATGTCCCCAAGCCTTCTGTGCTTTTCAGCTGCACCAGCTGGCACAGTACAACATACCACCCCTCTGCTGTCCTCCTCTTCTGTCTTTTAACATTGTGGTGACAACTCTCTGCTATCAGCTAATGCTGCTGATGAGAGCGATGCACCATACAACGCGTGTTAGCTACACCTTGAGGCAGCACAGCTCCCTTTGCACCTCAGAAACATGGCCACAGCCTCCTCACAAGCAACCTTCACCCACTGGGATGCTGACAGAGGGCACAGAAAAGGTCACCAAACACCACTCTTACTACTATTTGTTTTCACCTTTCCTGTGCAATTAGAGAGGGGATTCCCATGAAACCTGCAAACATTTCCACTCCAGCCACGGCCCCACAGCTGCTTTATCAACTCCATCCAACACCTGCCAGACAGAAAACGTTCAGAGGAAAATAATCTTTATTTACAGCTAACACATGGGACTTTAAATAAGCAGTAATAAATGCTCAACAGGACAAGACAGGCCCATAATTATCTCCTCTGTCACTAATGACTGCAGCGGGCTGGCATTTACACCAGAGCTTCTCTGTCATCCCCAGCTGGCTCTGCCCCAGCCTCTTCCCCCCTGGCTTTGCTGCTCCTGCCCTCTCCTCTGGACAGGATGGTGTGACAGATCACAGACACAACCTGTGTCTGTTGCTTTGTCTCAAACCTACTGCTCACCCCTTCTCTGAAGGGTTTCAACACACAGCCACTGGGTGATCACAGCAGCTTCAAGTCAAGTAAATGAACAGCCTCAAGAACCACCCTCACTGAGAGTGCCAAGAATGGGGCAGGGTGGTCACAGTATTTATATTCACAAACAGCAATCACAGAGACAAACTGGAGAACAAAAAGCTGAAGAAATCCTCCTTGTCACTGGAGATAAAATATTTGATCCTGAACTCAGCAGAAGTGAGAGATGCTGCATGAAGTGGAACCAGCCCCCCAGCTGAACCTGCAGCCCCACTGCTGTCCCCATCAGGTGCTCAGAGAAGTGCCCCACAACTCCTTCTGACTGGAAGAGTTTCCAGTGTGGGTGGAAACCCTTCCCACTGAAGAGATTCAGATGTGCAAACAATGAAAGCATTTGGAGGCACCACTCACGCTGCACGCTCCATCTCCTGCTCACTACAGAAGAAGCAATGGCAGATTTTCAACCAAAAAAACCCTAATTTGACAGCTCCTGCAGCAAGCACACAAACCAGTGGTCACCTCTGGGTGTTGTTTTGGCATCACACACAAATCACTGCTGGGTTTTCCTGGTTTGACTCCACTCTTGGTGCTGTACTATTATCTACTTTCTGCCTTTAAGCTTTTTAAGAGAAAAAGAGACTCTGACAGTCACTAACTGCAATTCATTTCTTCTATCACATATTTTATGAACAAATACAAGAGCACCCAGCAAGCACTTGGTACATGCACATAATTCCAGATTAATACATACTGCCTTCTCTTGCTCAATATAGAATCACCAAGGGATATAACTGAACTGTAACCTTTCCCTTGAAGACTGTGAACTGGACACTAAAAGTAAGCATGGACCCTCCTGCCCTGTCAAAAAAACCCAACCAAACATGTATTTTAATTCTACTGATATGTATATTCATATTTTAGAACAAACAAACAAACAAACCCAAAACTTTTTCCTATTTAAAATTTAAAACTTTGTCTAATAGTTGTAACAAATTTAACAAATAGTTACAAAGAGTAACAATGAAAAGTGAAAAAATGTCAACTCCACTGTCTTATTCCCTCCCTGTTCAGAAATTCACCCAAAATACTGTCAAGCTTCACTTAGACAAAGCAAAATGTCACAAACAAATACCCATAAAATCATTGGATTACTATTATCGAAAGTATAACCTATACGTTCTATTTACAAATGCTCTGTCCTCATATTGAATGCAAATGATTTAAGTCTGTGATCCTTAATGTATGACAGAATTGTGATAACAAATTATAAACACTGTTAGCACAAAACAACCCAAAAGATGCCTGCAAACTGAATTTTAGAGAAAACAGATTTTTCAGGATGTCCTGGGCAGTGCACACAATCTATTCACAAAGACCTTGTGAGCAGGTGCTTCCTTCTGAGAATTCAGCACATCTTGGCATCCTTACCCATCTGTTACCAGTGTCACGTTTGTGGGGTGTACTTACACACAAACTGAGATTGCTTTACTACAGCTCACCATCTTTTCTCTGGCACTATTTTTAGAGCATTAAAAGCCCCTAATTTTGAACCTGCTTTCTTGTAGTACCTACTTATGGCAGAAAGCTGCTTTCCTTTCATAAAAACGGCACCATACGAAGCTGTCAAAACACCTCTTTTCTCCCCGTGCCCACTGAAAGCACTGTGGCTCACTTGGCAGTGCCCAGCTGCTGGCTGCTCAGTAAAAGTTATGGCAGCAGTGTATGCAATATTTGCAACCTTTAAATATCCCAGATCGGAGGCACCAGCTGGAGAAACTGCTGCGACCCCAAACCCGTGGCAGTCTGTGGCTCTGGAGGGAGAGACTCAACATACATTTGCTTTAAAGAAATTGTTATCCCAAGGTGGGGAAATCTCCAAGGTGGGGAAACTGCTAGCACTTGTCCTTAGCAAACAGCTAGAGGAGGGATGCTGACTGCTCCACAGAGCTACTTTTCCTAGAGAGTGAAGGACTGAGGTTGTTAAGATGGGGTATTTAGGAACAGTGCCTCCTGCACAGGCTTTGCTCTGTGTATGCGCCCCATCACTGGCTCCATGACAAATGATTAAGTGAACGAAGTTAAAGCTACTTTGAAATGATATAGAAGATCACACAGCTCTATTTTGGTGCTAATTCAGAGCAAATTAGATGCAAATTGTTAAAAAGTAAAACCCAGAGCACTACACAGACTGCCATCAGGCTGGTTAACCAGAGTGCTCCAAGCACAAGGGCCAAGAATACAACCTGTAGTAATCTTACACCTGGTAGAGAGGAATGAATCACCTCCACACAGGTGTTTCCCTAATTGTAATAATTTCAATTACATACCAGGTCTGATTTAGTGGAAGCATATGCAGGAATGTGATCAAGACAGATGACCATATAAACAGGCTTATTATTTCCTGAAATCTTTCCACTTCAAAGTAATGTGCTTCCAGCTTCTGTTAATCTGACAGTGTGAAAATGTTAAGACACATCACATTTATCAGAACAGCACGCTCCAAGACTGGACTGAAGTCTCTTAGAGACTACACTGATTAAAGATGACATTCCAATGCAATATGAATGTAAATTTATATTTTGAAACTCAAGCTTCTGGAGAGTCCCAGAAATTACGGGGACCTCACTGTGAAAAAAGGCAATGTCTCCTTTCCCATCCAATTATGAAGGAGGGCAACTGTCAACTATACAAAGTTGTTTGGTCTAAAATGTGGAATCAGTATCTCAACTTCACCATCCATTTGTTTTGTTTATGTAAAAATTAAAAACCAAAACCAAACAAAAAACAAAGCCCCCACCCCCCCCACCCCCAAAACAACCCCAAACAAACCCAAAAGCTTAAGGTTTGAATACTGCAGAGTGAAAAGGCAACCCCAAACTGATACAGCTCACATTTGTTTTCACATCATTCTTCTGTCTCTCAGAATTTTCAGATCAGGTAAGAAACTCTGGGCAGCATGATGTTTCAGGTATCCTCAGCAGCACAGTTAAACTTGACAGGAGAATTTTAGACAGAATTTGTGCCTGTGCTGCAATTTTTGTCTATCAGCCAGAAGGGACAGCTCCACTGCTAATATTTCTAATCCACACCTAAATGTCAGTGTCTAAAGGATTAATTCATTAAAAAATGCCAGTTCATGTATTTACTCTGCAAGCTTTATAGGCATAAACCATTAAAACAAACACTGCTCATTCTGTTTGATGTTTGGAGCACATGTGGCATTTCTAGAGTTAACCCAGGGCAGAAGAGCATGAAGTTATATAATTTGGTGAATACTGGAAAGCCTTGTGTAAAAAAATAACACTTCTAATGAGCCCAGAAAGAAAACACAACAAAATGGATGTTTCAGACCAATACTTTCCACTGCTTTATTAATAGATTACCTTTAAAACTGGTCATCTGAGAGTGAGACAGACTTAATTATTTATACAAAGCTGATAATTACTTACCAGATATAACATCAAATGTCTGAAACAAATACAAAATTACCTGTTCAAGCAACATAGACTATTTTTTGCTTCAATGCCCTCAAGTAAGTGAAAATTTTTGAATTCTTTCTGCATCTGGAGTGCTACAGTAGGGTATGCACAAGGAAAACAGGACTTCCTTACAAACCTTTCCCATGTTCTGAATGCATCCTATTCACGAAATTCCCTGCAACATTAAGCCCAGGACATTTGGAGCTTAAACCACAACTTAAACTTGGAAATATTTTGAATCCTAAAGTTGCTCCGGCGTTGCTAGTTATATTGAAGTAATTGTAGCTTGGTGAATTAGCACTAGCCTTGAAGCAATGGGAGAATTATCTAGCTTAACGAACCAGAAGGAAATGTATGACCCACCTTCTCCCTAAAAAACAAAACCAAACAAAAAATACCTGAAACTGTAATCAAATTCTGTAGTAAAAATTTTTTTACTGATGTTTTCAGACAAGTGGATTCTGGCCCATTTTTTCCCATATTTTTATACTTGCCTGGACAGTGCAGGAGAGTTTCTTGAATGACGTGCCTGCCAGGCAGATTGACTGCAAAACTATTACCTCCAGAACAGAGCATCATTTACCCTGGTTCTCAAATACTGAGACAGAGTTTAAGACCTGCATTGCCTGTGGGTAACACAGCCATCTCAATGGAACAGAGATGTGACTTTCTGGTAATGCTGGTCAGAAAAATGACCCTGACCAAGCAAGAGGAACCCTCCATGAACCAGGAAGGGGCAGAGAAAGCAACAGAATCTCTGTTCTGCCTCAGGGAGGCCAAGGGAAGTGAAAGGAAATCATCTGTATTCTGTCACTTTGGTGGTTCCTGCTTGACCAACAGCTCTGCTTGAGAGTGGAAGGCTGGAAAGAGGATGATTATTTTTTATACAGCCAGCAGGAGCTCTCTAAGGGCTGGGCAGGGACACGTGTTCTCCAAGCAGCCACAGAAGTTACTTGCAGCAGGTCACACTCCTTCCTTCACCCAGCCCAGGATAATCTGCCCTGCTTATGCACTCCACATTAACCTAATGCTACAGCTTCCCTCCCAGTAGTTGAAATTACTATTTTAAACTCAGGATGACAGGGCCAAGGCATTCATCATTTCATAGCAGCAGTGAAACTAAAGCAAGCTCACTGCCCAGCTGCCTTGGGCCACCTGACAGGATTTACACCAAGGTGTTGGACCTGGACTCCTTCTGGAGCTTGGTCTTTCAACCCGGCCTCATTTAGAACAACAAAATTATGTATAATTCTCCTGATCTGACAGGGATCCTCATATGGAAAGGGACCAAGTCCTCATGGGAAGACTGAAACTGATGAAGAGTTCAACCACACAGGTTCAACCTGGTTCAACCACCAGGCTTTCAAAAGAAGGCAACTCTCCTCTTGTTTTCTCTTCTCCAACTGGGACATTTTCTGTGGTCAGCCTTTCCTAGCTGCAAAGACAAACTGAGGTGGCCCTGAACACCATGGACAGAGCCTGGCTCTTCCTTCTTTTCTCTGGGAATCAGGGGTGTGTTGCAGTTCCCCAGCTGGGTCTCTGCTGCTGAAGGGAGAAGTTTGTGGGTCCTCAGCCTCCTCTCCCCGCAGCCCCCCTGCACCAGTGTTGGTGCTCAGAGCACCTCAGTCACCAGCCAAGCTAGCTCAGTCAGGCAGAAGGAAAAGAACCTGACAAAAAAAAAAGCAGGGCTTATTCCTGAGTCAGTGATTTCAACTGGCTCATGAGATTTCACATAGAGCTGACACTACAGCCAGCATAAGGCACGGTGACGACCACACAACCAGGAGCAGCAGGGAAGGAAGGAAGGAGTGAGCTGTCTGCCCCTGGAGAGCCACATACAGTTGTACCAGCTCAGAAGAACCCACAGCAACAGACCTCTGTATACACCACCCTCTTTCACATCTTCCCTTCTCCAGTATCTCCTGGAGTTTTCCTACAATCTGCCTATCAGCCCAAAAGAGAAAAATTTGGATGAGTTCCACAAAGAGGGGCACGGGTCCTACTTCTATCATTTTTCTCTCAAGAGAAAGCTCTCTACAATCCACAAAGACATGAATTTACACACCCTGCTCATGCTGCTGGCCACTTGGAGGAGTGGACAGGCACCAGCAGAGTTTGAGGCCAGGCCAGCTACTCAGAGCCAGAGGAACCAGAAAAAGGCAAGAAAACAATGGTTCCCACCCATAACTCCAGGGGGTGTATCAGATCAGCTGGGTGAGATTTCACACTCGGCCCCAAAGAAAGGTGTGAGGGAAAGCAAAGGCTGATTGGTTTTTGAATAGCAGGAGAGAAAGAGAGAAGACTTAGGGCAGTGTCTGAGAGAGAAATGAATGTAACATTGGAGCCAAAACTTCACAGGAGGCTCTGGAGCTGCTGGAGAGATGATTAACAACCCTGCAGCACAGAAATGCAGAGAACAGAGAAAGAAATTGGCAAAAAGCATGTGAGAACAGGACTGAGGAGGTCAACACAATAGGTGTTAAAAAACAAAAACCCACACAAAAGGTGTTTAAACAGGATGTAGGCATGATAATAAAGTTTGGGAACAACTGCTGCTTATGTTAATTTGCTCATATTTAGCACACTAAAAACTTAAACTTAGCTAAATGCTCCTGTGCTGCAGCAGGAGCCTCAAGGGGATCTATGCTGTTCAGACTGGTTATAAACACAGCAAGAATTTAAGATTTTTACATAGGCTGCATTTTCTCCTTTAGCATCACTGCTGCCCTGACCTTCTTGCTCCTTCCAGCCCCATCCCTTCCCCTGATTACACTGGTACAGGTGAAAAATCACCAAGCTCCCCACATCTCACTCCGTTAGATCATTTCCCTGGCCAGGGTTACCATGCAATAGCCCAAACATTTGTGCCAGTGCCATGGAGAAGACATGAAGAAATCACCAGACATGGAGGCTGCCTCAGCCAGTATCACTGTCACAGAAACATATGTGGAGCTATGGTTTTAGTCTATCAGAAAAGCAGGTATACTTCAGAAACTCCTGGATTCCTCAGGCTGACAATTTGGGGACTTTTTTTTTTTTTTTAGTCTGCTCATTAAAATAAATAAATAAATTAAAAGAACCTGCTCTTTTCTAAGTTTAGAAAGCTATCTGACAGAGTTTCTGCCACAAGAGGAAAATCCAATCAGCCTTACAGTTCTTCCAAATGGGGGAAAAAAGCTTTGCCAATGACCTCACTGACCAAAGAAGCTACTGCTGGAACAAGACAAAGAGCATCAGAGATTTTTACACATTACTTGAACTCTCCCCCCGAGAGAGCTTGAAAACATCTAGGGTAGGCATTTTTTTTTTCTGTTTCTTGCATGAAAGTAGTTTTGAAATAATTAATTATAAGGCTTCCTCTGAGGCTTTGTCTAAGCTAGCTGGTATTGTCCTGGCTTGGAAACCAACTGAAAAGTAATGAAAACCGGACACCAGTCAGCAGGGCTCTCTTTGGAACTATTTTTGGAACTATTTTTCCATCTTTCATCTAATGGGCTTGATTTATGACAAACACCAAATCTCACAATACTCTCAGGAGAGAAACAGGGATGCTTATTATCCTACGTAGCAAAAGAAACCCTGTACCTTTGCACTCTGCTCAAAATCAGAGAGCTCCTAGCAAGCATCAGTGCTGCTTCAAACTCGAATGTACCTATGTAGGTTTACCTGTGTATAAAACTGATACAGGCATCCTAACAGGAACACACTGCCTCCAAATTCTATACCTCTCAACTTTTAAGTGGTTCTTCCACCACCCACAGTTTTCTGTTCTCTCCAGTTCACACAGGATATTAAACGCTGCACTGACAGGAAAAAAAAAAAAAAAAGCAGCAGCATGAAATGAGAAAATACTTATCTGTTTTCAAATACTTTTTTACCTAAAAGACCAACCAGGCCCTGGCACATTTCATCTCCTGCACAGCTGGCAAGGCTGTTTTAGAACATGTGAAAATGGAAGGTGTCACATTTGTTCTCACTCACCTTTTTTATTTGCAGTACAAGCAAGTGTTCTAAACGTTTGGAAGAATAAAGTCTAATGCTTGCGTGCTGGGGGATCTACAAAGATCATTAACTGCAGATGCCTCAGGTTTTCTTCACCACCACGTAGCATAACTGCACAGACTGCAGGTGAGACAGCAGAGTTTTTGATTCACAAAAAAAATCACTGCCTTGTCATGAAACCTCAGCTATATACAGGCAGGGCACCAGAGAGCTTCCCGAGGGTTGTTCAGTAGATGAGGGCTGCTGCCATGTCCCATCAAACTAACTTTAGACTAGGGGCAGGGAGCCAGCACTGCCTTCTCACTGCACAAAAGCTTTGAGAAGTGTAGCATGAGACCTCCACTTGCCTCCAGAGATCCCAAAATCGAGGTGAGGTGTGAACATCTCATTTGTCTCACAGGGGTGCCAGCAGCAATTCCTGGTCAGGGCCTTGCTCGCTATCAAAATCTGCACCTACAGCATTGCAGCTACACCTAGGCAGGAGGAGCCTGTTTGCTCCAGAGTAAGATCAGTAACTACAGAATATTTTACATTTGACACCAGTCTCAGCAATAACTGTGCTGGTGCAGGCTTCCAGGAAACAGACACATTGATGCCTTGACAGCCTAAGTAAGATGCTTCTCAGATTTCTGTACTAGCAGGCCCCTCTCCCTTTTCAGACCTTGGGTTTGTTTTTTTCCTTTCACACAGGGTAGCAGACACCCTCATCACTAAATGTATAGGAGGAACAACAAAAAAAAAAGATATAGATGAGATGCAGATCATTTATTACAGATCCAGACACAAAGCTGAGAGTACTAACCTAAACACTGACATCCTACAGAAAACATTAATGCAGTTAATTATGCAGAATGAGGCATATGCAGAATAATACAGAAATTATGCGACTCTCATTTCCTACGTGCAAATACTTAATTTTAGGTCACCTGTAAGTGATGCTTAACACACACACGACCACCTCTCTGCTCCCTTTTCTCTCTGATCTGTGAGGCACAAAGGTGGTGAGGAAACGCAGAGATCTGTGTTAGAAAGTATGAATCCGAGAACTTCCCACAGAATTATGAAATAAAATGAAACAGGAAGTTGTGTTTCTAAGGCTACAAAAGAACAAGCAAGAATTTGGTCTCACGTTTTTGTATTTAAAATGAAGTGCACATTCCATCAAGGCAAGAATGAATGAAGTGCACCAAGTGCTACGCTTTCTTTGATCTCCATCAGCAGCCACACTGCTTACTGAAGTCCTCAGGTGTCTAATCATCAATTACAGCTCCAGAAACCCTCTTCTCATGTTGGCAGTATTCAGTGTGAAGAGATGTACAGCACTTTTAGCTTTCCTTTCAAAGGAAGTGTTGGGAGTGACAGAGGACAGAAGCTCGCACACAAGGAACGACAGCCCTGCCTACACACGTGACTCACCAATACCCATCTTGAATTAAAACTTAAGTGACTTCACATTTTGCTGTAAAAATCCACATTTCGTGGTACAGGGAGAGACAGAGACTCTAGTACATGCAAGCAGAACATCAAAATCCCCGTATTGTGAAATACAGTGGTTGTTGGTGACACTGGGACTGACAGACATCTGACAAGACTCTAGTCCTTTATTTAAGAAATGGGAAACTTGTTTCTAACCCCAGAAAAAAAAATATTTGATGACAGGTGTTATTGCAGAAGCAGATTGTGTGCAGGCCTTTCAATATTCAGGAGAGATCAGAAAACAAAAAAGAATGCTTTAAAAAAAAAAAAATAATCAGAAAGCAACAACTCAAACAGCACTTTTTGGGGAAGAAAAGTCATATGACCGAATGTCCTGGTTTGGGCCAGGGCAGAGCTAATTCTCTGTCTTGTAATTTTGCTTTCAGCCAAGTCTCTCATCAGCCGTAACACCTATATATTTTTTTTTTTTTTGATCCTTGTATACACCTGAGAGGCGTAACAACCTCTGGTTAAAGTAAGTTTTTTAAGAAGCGTGCCACCTCATTTTTGCTTATTACTGTAGAGAAAAACGCAGATATCCAGTTCGGAAAGCAGAAATGAAGTCAAAACAACGCCTTGTGTTCTAAGCAACGAAACGGGACAAGAGCCGCGGAGCTGCAGGCCGGGCCGGGCTGGTGTGGGAGGGCACAGCCTGCGGAGCTGACATTTGCTCCCAGGGCAGGGACGGAGGTGACAGCCTGCTGGCTGCTGCGGGGAAACCGGCACCAGCACAGCCCAAGCCGAGACTGACCAGCCCGGGACGGGCTCAAGTTCACTTCGGGTTAAAAATACTCCCGGGAGAGGCAGCAGCCGAAGGGAACGGAGCGGCTGTGAGGTAACCTGCGCCCTTCCCGCCCTCCCGCATCTCCCCGCGGCTGGGTGACAGAACCCCCGGCACCGCCGCCGTGCCCCGGCTGAGAGGAAACCACCGGACCCAGCCGCGGCTTCTTCCGTGCACACGTTTTGTATAAAAGAGAAAAAAAAAAAAAAAAAAAAAAAAAAAAAAAAAAAAAAAAATAAAAAAAAAACCCCAAAACAAAAAGAAACAAAAAACCAACCAACTCGTTACAGACCCTAGGAGCGGGACACCCCCCACGTACTGGCTTCCACCACGGCAAAGAGTTTGTTTGTTTGTTTGTTTGTTTATTTATTTGATACAGCGCACTCGGGGCTCCGGGAGGGCCGGAGCGGCAGGAGGGCTGCCCGCCCCGCCAGACCCGCCTCCCCGGAGCCCTGCCGGAGCCCCGCCGCAGTCGAGGCCGGCGGGCAGCGCCGAGGGCAGGACGAGGGGCGGCGGGGAAGCCGGCGGCGGGCCCGGGGGGCGGCGCGGGGAGGGGGCGCGGGTAGGTGCGCGGCCGCTCCCCCCCCCTCGTCGTCTTCCTCCTCCTCCTCCTCCTCCTCCGCCGCCGCCGCCTCCTCCAGGGGCCGGGGGCCGCGGTTCCCCTTCCCCGCCGTGGTGAGCGCCGCCGCTGGCTGCCGCCAGAGTCGCCGCCGCCGCCGGGCCGTGTCGGCCGCCGCCGGGGCCGGCTCCCATCCGCCATTATCCTTTGTTCGCGGCGCGGCGGCGGCGGGGATGTTGCAGGGCTCGGCTCCATCTTTAAAGCGGGCGCCCCTCCCGCGGGCGGTGCAAGGCCGGGCCCCCGCGTCCTGCCGCCCGGAGGCTCCCCTGGTCCCCGCCGGGCTCCATTTCCTTCCCTCCCCCCCGCCCCTGTTTGCTGGGCGCCGTCCTCCTCTTACCGGTTACCAGGCTGCTCCGTCACTGCTTTCGTTCGCGCCTAGGATCTCGCCGCAGTTTTATTCTCTCCCCCACGTAACACACCGCGTCAAACTACACCTCCGCCGCGTCACTCACACACACACAGGCGCTCCCAGCCCGGCGACAGGCAGGCAGCGGCCGACTGAGGAGCGCCAGCCAGGGAGCAAGCGCCGAGCGCGCCGCGGCCCGCACGGAAAACGCCGAGCGCTCACGGAAAACGCCGAGCGCCCAGCAGGCGGCGGGAACGGCCGAGCGCGCCGCTGGCCCCCCCCGGAAAGAGCCGAGCGGCCGCGGAAACGAACGAAGAGCCCCGGAGGGAAGGCGGAAAGAGCCGAGCGGACGCGGCGAGGCGCGAACGGTGTTTCCGCCCGCGGCTGGCAGCGCTGGGAGAGGGGAACGGGGACGGAAAAGGGGGGACGCGCCCCGCTTCGTACCCCCGTGTCCCTGCCGGGCGCCCGAACGCTGACGGAAAGGGCCAGGCGCGGCCCGACCCGACCTCCCCGCCGAGGGCGCCCCGAGTTGTTAGACACACACAGAGGCACCTCAGGGGACCCCCGGCTCTGTGGGGCTCCCATCCTCCCTGCTCCTCCTCTAGACCTTCCTCTGCCTCTCGCCATTCACTCTGGGCGGCGACTCCCGTCCTGCTCCTTGACCTCTCTGGCCCGGTGGCC
Organism: Phaethornis superciliosus; assembly: GCA_023637945.1. Lineage (NCBI taxonomy): Eukaryota > Metazoa > Chordata > Aves > Apodiformes > Trochilidae > Phaethornis > Phaethornis superciliosus. The sequence continues at coordinate 697,050 of JAJQWJ010000007.1, forward strand.
CAGCAGCCATGGTAGCCCAAAACCGGGCACAGGTCGTCACAGGAAAACCTCCGTAAAATCCCCCGGCCCTGAGCAGTGGGCGTCCGGCGGGGCTGCAGGGACTGTCCCCTTTGGGCTGTAGGGACTGTCCCCCTTTGGGCTGCAGGGACTGTCCCCTTTGGGCTGTAGGGACTGTCCCCCTTTGGGCTGCAGGGACTGTCCCCTTTGGGCTGTAGGGACTGTCCTCTTTGGGCTGTAGGGACTGTCCCCTTTGGGAAGAGCTGCAGAGCTGTCAAACCCACATTTCCCGAGCTGAGGCGGCCGCTTGAGCCCATGGCGCCAGCAGCTCGGGAGGGACAAGCCAGGTCGGGTCTGTGTCCTCTCAGAAAAAAGGAGCAGCCGCCTGCAGTGGCCCTCGAACTCATTTTCCCTATCAGGTATTAAACGCTGGAGAGAGGAATTTTTTCAGGGAAAGGTTTTTCAGATTGTTGATGCCACCCGAGAGCAGAGAAGGGGCCAGCGGGTGGGCCTCGTCCTGTCTTCTCGGCTTCACAACCGTACCTGAATTCACCACATCTCACACCCTTTAAAAAAAATGAAATTCCTGAGCCACAGCTGGGTAAAAGCTACACCTGGCCTCGGAGAAAGAGATTTTCCTTTCACAAAACCTGAAGATGGCACTACATAACAAGATTTGAAGCTCCAACTCTGGCACAGCCACCCTGCCAGCCACATTGGACACTGGTGTGCTGTTTGAGTTAGTTTTGCTCTTGCCAACTCTTGTTTACTCAAGAAGGCTGAACTTATTTTACCTACCTTAAAGTTAGTTTCACCTAAGTATCGAAAATTACAAGAGATGCAACAGAGAGCAAACCCAGGTGTGCTGAGGGATGCTGAGATCAAAGCACGAGGGCTCAGCATTGGTGCTCCTCTTAGGAGGAATAAAGTACTTTCTGTGAGGAAATACTTCTAATAAGCAGAACAAATGTAGTCATCTGAGTGCCTCTTGGGTGGCTCATGGATTTCTTTCTCTCTTTTCCACTGAAAGTCTGTCAGCTAACTGAGGAGTTTGCAAAAGCCATCTGGCAGCGGCAGCTACTCCTTTGCCACCTAGTTTGGGCCCCCCACAGAACAGGTAACTCCAGGGACCAAGTTATCTCAGGCTAAAAGGGATGCCTGGGGTAGACCACATGCCTGAAGTGATTGGAGATGCCACCTAATTTTATGTGTCTTTGGTTTCTTCATCTCTTGCCCCTGCCTGAGGCTTAGACCTCAGGGTAGGAGTGTGGCTTCAGCCCTGACTCACACGGGTTCAGTGGCAGGACTGGGCGAACTTCTGTGAAGCCTGGTAATGGCTCTATCCCACCTTCCTTCTTCCCTTACAGCTTTTCTGCTTTCATTTAGTTGGTTTGTTTTTTTCTTCTCATCATATCTGAGCAAAATCAGGACACTAAGCAAAGCCAGAACTTCTTTGGGAGTGGGACTGAAAGTCTGAGCTGAAAACCCCCCTTACCCTCACGAACATCTCTGTGTTCCTTTTATCCCTGTCTGCTGGGGACTCTATAGGAGATGGGATAGGAATGATGTGCCAGTCAGCCACAGAGTCCAACAGGGAGAGGCTGACTCGGGGAGCATATTGGAAAGCTCAGCAGTTTTCTTCTTCAGCAGCAAAATTTTGCTCAATGACGAGTGAAACCCAGCAAGATTAATTACTTTCCTTACACTCAAGACGCCGAGGCAAATTCATCAGCTTTGCAGCTTCCAGGTGGGTTATCCTGAGCAGTGGACTCCTTGCACACCGCACTGTGTAGGTTGATTGCCTGTGGCCCGGGGTTCACAGGGTCTAAGGGGTGACATATAGATCAGGAAAGGTTTGCACTTGGCTGCACAGTGCAGACATAGCAGTCTGGAACAATCGACACTGCTGACACTGACAGCATGCAAGATAATACTTACCATGGATTCAGAGATACACACCTCTGTAAAGACAGCAGCACCAAAGTATTTTCTGTGGGACACAGCCACCCCTGGGGATGATTTGTAACAAAATAATCTGTCATCATCAAATCCCTGATGACAGTTTCTAGAGGACCTGTGTGGTCTCATAGTGCAGAGTTTTGTACCAGTGTGACATTAAGATCCAACAGAGCCACTGATTTTAAAGCAGATGGAGGGGAAGGTAGGGGTGCCACCACGTCCCTGTGGTGGACGTGGCCATTTCATAGCATAGACAAAGCACTGAACTGAGGATGACTTTCTGAGGGGAAGATGAGGATAATAAAGGTATGTTCTTCCAAAACTCAATGACAAAAGCTTGTCTGTCCTCCATTTCAGTCTCTGCTTCTGAGATAGATGGATGCAGAACTTCAAACTCCTGTACAGAGCAGCCTTCTATCATTCTGTAGCCACTCAACACCAGATAAAACTGCTTACTCATCAGCCATAAGGACAAAACCCTACAGGTTTAGTATCTGCCACAGAGAACAAGATTCACTGGGCTCCCTGAGCACTTCATTACAGAAGGAGGTCTAAAATCACAGCTAACTCAGGACAAAGTAACCCAAAATAGAAATGGTTTTTCAACATCATCCCACTTAAAGTTAGTGAACTGCAGCTTAGGTCTGCCCTCACTGCTCTCAGACATTCATCATTGCTAAAAGTAATAAATCTTTCTGGCCAAATAGAGGTTTCACAAGCAGGCAAGTTGCATGCTCAATTAGTCCAAGGAAACTGGTCACTTTGCTTAACCCCCACTGTGTGAAATACAGAGCCCCACTGCCACCCCATCCTGCTGCAGCAGGAGCAGGAGCACAGCAGCATCTTCTGCTGATGCTGGGGACAGGAACTCCTCCATCCCCAGACAGGGACGCAGCCATTCCCCACTCTGCATCACCTTCTCTATTTCTTGCCTCTGGTTCTTCAGTTTTCTTTGTCTTTCTCATCAAGCCAAATTTCTTCTCGCTTTACCTAATCCCTGCTTAACTCTTTCTGTTTCTGGTTTCTTCTTTCTGAGTTAACTGTGGATTTTGACCAAATTCCTTGTACAGCCTCCACTCATTGCAGACACATCCTGGCTCAGGTAGTCCTGGCAACAACAGACATTGCTTTTCTGGTCTTTTAAGACCTTTTTACCACATACCTCATGGCTTGTGGGTCTGAGTTTATGCAAAAACTGTCTGTTGCCTTAAGAGCTAGAAAAGAGGAGAGAGAAAGGGTTTGGAAGTGGGAAAAAACCAAACCAACCAAAACCCAAAAGCAGTAGCAACACTTAAAAAGTGGTGCAGGTCAATCTGGAGCAAAAGGCAAGCAAAAAGAAGGGTGGGTGGAAGAAAGGAATGATTGCCATGAGCCTTCCTCAGTTTCTATTGCAGGTGTGTGCTCTCTATTACTCACTTAGCTGGGTGAGGGAGCCAGTATCTTTAAAACATGCCAGGACTCTGGTCTATCTCTCAGGCTGCAATATCCAAACAACAAATAGTGTCCCAGCTGGGCTGTGTCTATCAGGTTAAAAGGACCTGATTTTCTCTTCCCCAGTCAGGGGAAAGCATTGTGTGACAACAAGAACTGACATTGACCCTGTCTCTCTCTCAACCCCCCTGCAAAAGGGCAATTTCAGCCATTTGGTTGTACAGGTACTAATCTCTGCCCTGCTGGCTTTGACTGTGCCCTTTAAGTGGTGGCACATCTCCAGTGTCCATCCCCACCATCCATCCATCCATCCATCCATCCATCCATCCATCCCAGGCAGGGTCCATCATCACCTCCCACCCACCACCACCACAGTCTGCAGTGCTGCTGAGGCTTTAACCTCTGCCCAGCTCTGTGGCTCCAGTGGAAGTGACTCTGGGCTGATGTGAGTCAGGGCTCAATGGCTGAGCAGGAGGCCTTGGCTCAGACACCCAGGTTTAGCCTTTTTTTGGTGTGTGCTTCTTGCCTATTGTCTCCCTCTCGGGTCGATTTTCATGGCCTGCTAGCTATTAAAGCACAGTGATTTGTACAGGGCTTCCACTCACCGTGCTATTATGTGTGGGTAAGGATGAGATATTGTATCTAATCACAAGTATTTATTTATCCAATTATATAACATATTTACTTGTGTGGCTATATAACATATAATTTAATTCGTTCTATGAAAATAGCGAGCTTTCCTTACTAGATTTGTGTCACACCCTCCGAGCATAAATTGGGATTCAAATAAAACATCACATTACTCTAAAGTATTCTTATTTAGCTATTGATAAAATAGCTCAGATGGGCACAGTGTAAATGACAGTAAAATTGGCGTTTACAACAGACCTATTAGACAGACGGGAATTGGACTGAGGAAAACAAATCGATTTTTTTTGTTTTGGTTTGTTTTGTTTTTTTTTTCTCCTACACGATACTTGAAGTAAAAACTAAACTCTGCTTGCAGAAGGGATCTGCTGGTTTGGAAAAAACCCAAAAACCACAACACCTTGGTTAGTTGATCAGGAAACAAATATTTCCTTTCTCCCTGCCCCTGGGGATGATCTCCTGGGGGCAGGTGAGGGCTGTGATGGGAAGTGGCCTCCAGCCCCCTGCCAGGCCCCTCTCTGACCAGGACTCTGGTGCAGGATGGCTGCTGATTGCCCCCCTTTCCCCCTCCCCTCCCCGGAAAGACCTGATACAAAGGAGTTGCCAGGCAGAGCTGTACACAAAAGGATATTACACGGCAGGGAATAAGCCCAAGCCAAGCGTTTGGCTGAGTTTAGGCTGTTCTGTGCCTCTCCCAGCACGATAAAATTAACAGTATTATCTCTGTGTGTGTGCTAGCACTTCCAGAAGGCTAATGGTGTCAAGAAGGCAAAAAGAAAACAAGAAGAGGTTTGGGAAGGCAGCAAAGTGTTATCCCTAGAAGATTTGTGGTTTAATTTGAATAGCATCATGTTGGAAAGGCTCTGCCCTGGATAGGGAGTAAGTTATTCTGAGAAAGGAACTCTCCTCTCCGTTTCTGTAGGAAGAGATTAAGGAGGACAGTGGCAAGGACACATGTGGGGACCTGAGGTTGTGTAGCAGAGGATATTTCCTCACTTTTATTTAGCTCTGGGGCACAGGTGATCTCCTGCCCTCTGCCCACCATACCTGTCTCAATATGCCTACACTTAGGTCTTCTGGGAGCATAAGCAAACAAATAAAACCAGTGTAAAGATCTACAGCAACGTTTTGCTTTCATTCAGGGATGCTTTTAGTGGAGAAGGGACAAACTGGACACTGTACACCCAGTTTTCTTGGTGAAAATTGAAGTTTCTGGTGAACCAAACCCGGATGAAACTTTGTAGCTTTCAAAGCCATAGGCAGGTCTGATGTGCTTCCTGATGCAAATTCCCATGGCTGACATGGGACTTCCCCCTGACCCACAGTAGGTTTTGTGCTCCTGAGCACCAGATTTCATTCTCCTCTCATTCTCTGGTCTTCACCAGGTCTTCCATCATGACAACAACATGTCAAACAAGAGGGTGGGATAAATATCCCAAAGTTGCTTTTGACTTTGAGGCTTGGCAGCCCTTAGGGTTACGGTGACTTGTGAGGAGCAGGAGGATCACAAGCTGTGTGGTGAGGAACCCGTGCAGCATGGATGGTACCATTTCAGTGCCAGACACAAGCCTCCCCGTGAGGCAGAGGAAGCACAATGCTAGAGCACTGCCAGCTCCTGGGGAATGCTATTTCTGGAAGCACAGCACAGGGAGCTCTGTCAGAGCACACCCACCCCAGCCCAAGAGCAAGAACCTCGAGTGACCCAGCTCTGAAGCTGATAAGCTGAGGTCAGCTTTGCCCGGGCTGGCTGCTGGCTATCTGAGCAAGCTAAACTCTGGCTGATGGTGTCTGCTCCGTTTGGCTGGCTCTTGTCAGCCACCCCACATCAGCTCTCTTGGGGAAAAGCCTTTTTTTCCCCCCAGCACTGCTTTCCTTGTGCTGGATCCCTGCTTGCTAGGGACACCTCACCCTGGGTGGGCTGCCAGGCAGCCAGGAGCCCGCGGGTGCTTGGAGGCAGCATCTGCCTGGAACCTGCTCAGCTGCCAAGAATCCTGATAACAGCAGCCTTTGATCATCCCCTTCCCTGTCATGCCTCTCATGTCACCTCTGTGGGGAGGGATCTTCAGTGATGAAAGGTTTGTGGAGAGAGGTGCTGTTTCTGATCAGAGCAGAGGATGCAGTTGGGGAAACCAGGTGGGTTCTGGGCTCAGCCCTTCCCTGTGCTACCCTGGTCCCAAAGCTCAACAGTCTGCTTTTACTGCAGCTCCACTGGAGGCCACTGCCTTTCCTTGCAGATCTGCTCCTGCTCCTGTGCAGCCCAAGCAAAAAGTCCCAAGGCTGCAGCCTGCAGAGAAATGCTCTGTAGTGAGTGTACATGTCTAATGGCAGATCATAACTGGCTGGTGCTCTGTCAGCTCGAGGTCTTCAGCAGAGCGAAGCTTGCTCTCCAAATGGTGGCTGCCACCCTCTTACCTGCAATGAAACAATTGGAAATACTTTTGTGTCTTTGCTTGATGCCTTTTTTATGTCCCAGGTTGGGAGGTTTTCCCTGCTCCTGTGAAGCAGCCTGTGCTGACAAAAAAGAAAATCACTTCCCCCAGGTGACTGGTGCTGCAGCTGGAACCCTCTCAGCCTGCTCCTGGGGCGCTCTCTCTGCTGGGCACCCACTGTCCTGCTGCCACTGCAGCTGGGAAAGGTGAGGGACTGCAGAGGGATGCAAGCTGCTCCATCTCCCTGGCTCCTTGCTAACTCCTTGTGCAGACAGCACAGTCCCCAGGGGATGGTGTTGGCCAGCACGGGGACCACAGCAGCATCTGCTGAACCTGGCTCAGACCAGGTTATCCCAGGTTATTTCTCTTCCCTTTCTTTATCTTCCCACCTTTGACCTTATCCACCTAGAGCTGTGCTCATAAAGGAAAGGGTGATTCCTGTGTGTCATACACACAGTCTGTTTTCTGACCAAGACAGGAAAAAGGATGCAGTTTGGATCAGTCAAGGTTGTTTTGGCTGACACAGCTTGGGTTGGAGTTATTTCACCCTTTGTAAAGAAATCCATCTATATCTACTGCAACAACAATAAAATCATGCTGAAGAAAAAAGAAGAATACTTTGATATCTTCCCAATTGCTCTGTCACTGTGGGGACTCTGTCAGAGCCATCCTGGGACTCCAGACACTGAAGATGGCAGCAGGAATTTGGTTTCCCTTCCTGCATCTTGTCTGTTTGGGAATCACTGCCATGGGTGCAGCTCCTGGCCCAGGTGGTATCTCCAGGGTACCTCTGATGGCTTTCAAGGTGGGCACCATCAGGGTCTGCAGCACACAGATAACAAGAAGAAAAGTGTCAAGCTAAATATCCTGGCAGCCTGGTGCCCTGCCAAGCATGCAGTCACGAGTGCTGGGCTCTTGAGCCAACGTGAGAGAGGCCAAGGAAGACAGCAGGAACTTTATTCTGCATCTTAATTTATAGATTTTTCCTTTAATCCTCTCGCAGACCTTGTCTGCCTGGGAAATCAGGTTCATGTGTCATCTGTAACATCTCCTTCCAGACAAATAGCACCACAGCACCTGCAATTTCCATAAGTGTGTTGCACTTTGAAGATGGAGATACATGGGACACTTCAGCAGAGCTTGCTTTTATGTGCTGCAGGGTTTGCCTCATCAACATGAGGGTCTATTTGCCCCTCAGTGCACGCCAGTATTAGTTTCAAGTTGCTCAGATGCATCAAGAGCAGAAAAGCCCCTTGCTCTGGGAAGATGATGCATTGCCCAGATCCTCATTTACAAGGCAGAAATTGAGAGGAGGCCTCAAAAAAAAAAAAAAAAAAAAAAAGGGGGGGGGGGGAAGGAAAAAAGTAACCCCATAGACTTGACATAATTTCCTGGGTTTCATTCATTTTGCTGTAATTTTACACATGTCTTCACATTAAGTGCTTATATTGTCAGAGGAGCACTCAGGATAAGTAATGTCACTCAGCAAGTCACAAATGGAAGCTCTGGTGTTGGCTGGTGTTGCAAAATGGATCTGTAACTGCCTTTTTGTCCCTCACTTGCAGATGATATAATTCCACCCCTGATGTACAGCTGGGAGGAGGATGCTGATGCTCCTCCCTCTCCCCCTCTGCTCCTGAGCTCCATGTCTTCCCCTCTCCTGGCTATCCCAGATTTTGGAGGTAAGGAGTCTCAGCAAGGGGAGTGCATGTATTTCCTGACCAGACTGATTTGTACAGTAGCTGGAAAAGGGAATTTTTTTTTTTTTTAACCTGTCCTTGCTGACAGCCCAGGACAACACCTCCCACTCATCCCAGCCCTGAGTTTGGAGATGATGCTGAAGCTGCCAGTGTGAGAAGAGTGAGGGAGGTGTTTGGGGTGAGTTATGCAGACCCACAGGACTGATTTGCTCACCATAGCTCTGTCACAGACCTCCCTCTGCCTGTGGGTCTCTGCTGCCTTGCTGCACCCACATCCCCTGCTGCTCCTCAAAACCCCTAAAACTTGGGGGTAAAATTTCCTGCTCAGTGCCAGGCCAGAGGGACTCCTGCTGCTAGCTTGCCAGTCTCTCCTGGCTCCCCAGCACACTCTTTCCTTCCCCCCATGCCCTGCTCAAGCCATGAATATTTGTATTAACTACAGAACAGTCTTAAGCAAACATTTCTTAAAGACTGTGGAGATGTATGCTGAGGAAAACAAGCCCTGGAAGTGCTGGCAGTGAGGATGCTCTCCCCAGCAGTTCTTTCCTTCAGATTAACAGTTTACAAATAAGCAGGTGAAATGGTCTGAGGTGATTAAAGCAATATAGAAGATTAGTTTTTTTATATATAATCACCTTGGCTCCTCTTTTATGTGTGGAGTGATTTTCTCAGCAGGATGTGTTATCTATTTTAGGGAACATGAGGCCTTTTTTTTCTTTTCTCTCTCTCTTTTTTTTTTTTTAATGTAAATCGGGTTTTTAATCTTTTTTGTGTCAGTTTGATAGACTGTAATAGCAATTCTGTTTGGTAGTAGTTCCCCCCCCTTCCCCTAGCACTTCTTTGCCTTTAGTTGCCTTAATTGTTCTCATTTGCATAAATCTGGGATCACACCTTGACTGGGGGAAATTTGCTGAGGATCTATTTCCCTTCTGCTCCAACAGGGAGTGGCCACAGATAATCACAGAATTATCAGGGTTGGATGGGACCCCTAGAGATCATCTAGAGATCAACTATCCCATGAAAACACCTCCTCCTTCCCTCTGGCTGCCCCTGTCTCCTCTCAGGAATGCTGGGAAAGGCATCCATCCATCAGGGATGTCCTTAGGAGGTGGGGATGGCTGTCTTTGAGATGCTGCCCGTACTGGGAAGTTCTGAAATCAAGAAAGAGTTGGAGAGGAGATTAATTTCCAATAAAAATGTGTCTAAAAGCCACAGGGCAGCCCAGAGACTCAGTCTTCCTTGCTTCTTACCCCTCTCCCTGAGGCCTCCAAGCAGGATGACATGGGGGTGTCTTTTGATGGAGCCACCACAGGGCTTCTGGGGTCACCCCCTGCTTGTATGGAGGAGTGAAGTGGTATTGGGAAATAAAGAAGGAAAATGTGAGATGATTACTGAGGAGGCAAAAAGGTTACAGTAAAAAAAAAAAAAGGGGGGGGGATTAAGAGAAAAATAGCAAGTTGACCATTATTAGGGAGGGAGATGCAAAGAGATAAGGGGCAGGGGGATGAACATCTCATACAGCAGATTAGACTTGGGCACGGATGTAAGTATAAAATGCTCCACAAGTCCTGTAATTGAGAAAATCCATCAAATGTCCTGACAGCTGTTCCAGCATTTCCAGAAGCGATAAAACTTGAATTTATTTCACTTCTGGAAAGGGGGCAGTATCACCTTCTGGCGGCTTTAATGAAATGCCATAAAATTCGAGGAAAAACTGTGCTGTAAAGCAATAAAAAAGGGGCAGTCGGCAGTGGGGTGTTTGCTGAGACACTGTCAGAGGGGACAGGGCAGGGTCTGCTGGGGCAGGGCTGCCAGGGTGGGCACCCAGGAAAGGGTTTAAGGCTTGGTTTGGCTTTCTTTTGTTTTGTTTTGATTTGATTTGTTTTGTTATTAAAGGTGTCACCGGGTGACAGGAGAAAAGGTCATCCCCACACAGCACCTCCCTTCCCACCCTGGCTGCCAGGCAGCGAGCTCGGGCTCCCCGTTCATTTCTTAATTGAAACTAAATCCCTAGCACAAACCTTTAACTGACTTGAAGACAACTCTGTAATTTAGCCCTAATTTCCTGGCAGGAGAGCACACCTTCTGCAGGCACTTTTTGGCTCACCATCATCTCTCCCATAATCGGTTCCCTTCTGTGTCCTGATGCTGCCTGTGGGCTGCAGCACCTCGGCTGTCAGCCTTGCTGCCCCCAGCTGGCAAATATTATGGATCCAGGTGATATGTTTAAACAAAAGTGGGAGGAGAAGCCTAAAAATAGAAGAGAAAGGTGCTGACTGTGCAGAGGGAGCCCTCTCCTTCTCCCCACTGCCGGGAGAGGGGACACTGGTGTCACCCCTCTGGGTTTGCAAAGCAGAGCCACGGGTTTTCTGGGTCTCTGCCAGCATCTGCTACTCCTGTGGCTGATGAACCTCTCTTGAGGAATATCTGGGACAGGTGTAAGGTTTGAGAAGTCTGTACTTGGGTCAGAGTGGTCCTGCAGAGAGTTCTCCATGGAGAGTTGTGCCCATCCAGCTTGGGTCAGGGTGTGGTTTGCAGCAGCACGGGGGAAGGAAGGGATCAACCAGGGCCTGGCTGGCAGCATTCTGAGGGCTGGTACTGAAATACCCTTGGGCACAGGGAGGCAAAGGTAACCCCTTGGTGAGGGGGGGAAATCTGACTCCTGCCCATCCCTGGGAAGGATCCTTCTGATTAACCCAAAGTCCAGATTTCTGTGTGAAGGTTCCCATGGCAACCAGAGCTGCAACGATTAAATATTTAAAAATACGGAAGCGGTGGCAGCGGGTGACGAGGAGAATGAAAGAACTTTGGGGCAAGTGGCACATCCCCCCTTCCAGCTATCTGCCTGGGTCGTGGTCAGCCCTGGTGGCCTGGCCACTGTCACCTTGCCTGGTGTGGCTGGGAGCACCCGTGGGCACCTCTGTCCCCAGCCTGGGGGGACAGCTGCCCCTCTCCACCCCACTGCTCCCTCCAGCTCCCCGAAAGCAGGCTGTAGCCAGGTGGCTGCTGGGCTCGTCTCCCAAGTGATAGAACTGGAGGAAATGGCCTCAAGTGGTGCCAGGGGAGGTTTAGATGGGATGTGGAGAATAATTTCTTCACCAAAAAGGGTTGTGAGGCCCTGGCACATGCTGCCCAGGGAACTGATTGAGTTCCTGTCCCTGGAGGGATTTAAAGCCGAGTGGATGTGGTGCTGAGGGACAAGGTTTAGTGCTGGATTTTGCAGTGTGCAAGGCTAGTGGTTGGACTGCATGATCTTAAAGGTCTTTTATAAACAAAGTGATTTTATGGCTGATTTTCAGGAATGGAAACTGGAGGGCACAAGGCTATCCCCTTGTGCCAATTGCTCCCAGGACTCCTTGGCAAAGGAGAGGGGGAAAAGGCAATTTCAGTGAAGACCAAACCTTCCCCAGGCCTCTGCTCAGTGAAATGGCATTTGTGGAGAACTTCAAAGTCATTCCCTATAATTTGGGCTGGGGGGAGAAGACCCAGTACCCTGATTTACCTTCACTGCTCTTTAGTGACAACAAATGCTCCATGGCACGGGATCAGTTTAATGATATTCCAATCAAAAGTTTCTGATTCACTAGAAATTAGTAACTGCACATGGCAAGCTGAAGGCGGCCACCTCTTTTCCTCCCCCTCCAGGGTCAATGTTAATTTATTGATCCAGGCAATGAGTAACAGTGGTAATCCTGGAGGCAGGCAGTGCCAGCATCTGGGCATCTCCCGGGAGGTGCAGATGGCCCCTCCAAACCCAGCGGGGCTTTAGCAGCACCACAGTGTCAGCTCCTGGCTCTGGGAAAGAGATATCTCATTTCTGAAATCCCTGGAAAGTTGGGGAAGTCGAGTCTTTAATGGCACCCACCACACCTATATCCACGTTTAACTGTTCAGCCTTGTCTCTAAGGTAAAGAAAAGTGAGGCTCATTAGAGCTCTTTTTCTAATTAGCTGCTGCAAACAGATTTTCTTTTATAAATGTCTGAATGTAAAGTTATTTGTGTACCTAATTTCCTTTTTATGTTACATTTATTTTTAAGTGTAATTCACTAAGGCTTAACATTTGTAATTCTTACAGGGGCATTACAGCCAACAATGCACATTTATTACAACCCTTTAAATTGCTGCATTTTATTTCCATATGCTTTCGAATTGCTCTCGAGCTTGTTCTGTACTCTTCCCATCGTTAAAGTGTATTTTTTTATCGTACATAAATGGTAAATAATTGATACCTGCCATCTGGTGCTAATCATCCTGCCAGCCCTGTGTCTCCACCCTGTCCTTTTATTCCTTCCTAGCTCTCCCTGGCCACCTCTTTCCATTTCTTCACCAGTTTTCTCCTCATCTTCACCCCTTTGCTCTCCGGAGGTGCTTGCAGCCATGTGGTGCTGTGAGGAAGCCGCGGGGGCTCCAGAGGCTGAACTCCCCCCAGATTTGCCAAGTATTCAGTCACCAGAGCCAAGGTAGGGACAGCCCAGGGTGCAGGATGGGAGTCCAGGCTGCAGAGATGAAGGGGGGGCTTGGGGAAGCCAGGGAGAAAAGAGCCAGTGCTTCACCCCCCTCCCCACTGCCCCACCTTGCCCTGCAGAGGTGGAATTGGGCTGTTCCAGGACAATTTGGTCATTCTGTCCTTCCTATGGCCCTGCAAGGAACCCAGCTCCTCTCCCCAGTGCCAGTGTGTCAGGGAACCTGCCTGGAGCCACCAACTCCCAGCACCAGGCAGCTGAGCTTCCCCCTGTCCTGCAGCCCCCGTCTTGGCAAGCTGGGGCTTCACTGGGGGACCTACTGATCCATAATTAAAACACCGCATAATTAAAATCTCATGAAAACCTTCTCTGAGTCTGCTCGAAGAGAAATACATCAGCGACTTCAGGAGCTGCAACATCCCCCAAGCATGGTGATGTGGCCGGGGCTCCTGCTGCTCCCCCGGGGCACTGATGCATTTCCAGCACGAGTTGCATCATTTGCAGGGCGGGTGCCTGTGGGGAGCTGGGCTGTGGGATGGCTTTTGTTCAGAAAACACAGCGGGTTTACCTGGTTGTATCCTCCAGCAACTGGGAGCCCCGAATCTGAGCAATGCACCCCCTGGGTGTGAGCCAAAGTCCAGTGATATCCCTCCACAGCAGAGGAAGAGTAAAGACATTTTATTTCTTTGCTGCCAGGTGACCATTGGGAGAGTGGGACCTGCAGCCGAGGTGCTTCTTTTTCTCTGTCCATCAGCCCGGTGTCAGTAACAAAAGGGCACTTTTCCTACAGAAAATACGCATGTTTTTTTCTGGGCACCTGAACGCTGGAGCGTATCAAGCATCCTTTCTTTGTACCCCCAGCTCCTGCTGGCAGAGCCCAGCCCCTCTGCCCGGGGACACTTTCCTGGGTTCATTCAGGCTTCGGGAAGGCTCTGGCTAAGTGACATTCATCAGCTAGGGAAAAATTCTTAAGAGGAAAAAAAACCCAAGCCCTGCGCTGGAGCCCGGCGCCACTGATGTGTGATTAACGGTGGGGTCTGCGCTGGCCAGCGAGGGGGAGCAGGAATGCTCTTTCACTCCCAAATGTCTTTGGCACAAGCCTTGGCAGCTCTTTCCAAGCTTTTCTTGAAAACGAGCTCTTTTGCAGGATTAAAAAAAAAAACCAACAAAAAAACAAACCAAACCAAGAATGCTGCTGCCTCAAGAGCTGAGCAGGTGAGACACAGCCCCGACCTTGCCAGGTTATCCAAGCAAGACAATTCCTGCCCCTAGCTGTGCTTGGATGCTCATTTTGGCCAATGGACCACATCCCCTTCCCCCCTTGGACCACATCCCCTGCAGGGCAGTGAGCCCGTGGTCCCCGTGGGCCACCAGCATCCCCAGCAACGTCTGTGATGCCTCCAAATCCTCCCACACCCCCTGCCAGGCTGGGGAACACGCCGGCTTCCCAGCCGGAATTTTCTCACCTCCGGGCTAATTATTATTGATTGACATTTTTGGAGTTTTTAGGGGCACTTTGGGGAAAGAGCCGAGTGTGGGAAGAGGAATATGTTGGCAACTTTTTTTCACACAATCCTTTCCAGCCCCCTCGTTTTTCAGTCAGCCATGGAACGTGTCCAAATATCTGGGGTTTTAATGAAATTAAAAGCAAGCGGACCTAAAAGCCCTTTTGAAAAAGAAAAGGCAACCCACGAGGGGCTGTTTCCCTCCCCTCCAGGGGTGGGGAAATGGGAGGGAATGGGGAAAAAGGGAAGAACCAGCTGTCCTGAGCAACCTTTCGAGAGCCACAGCTGCTGGTGTGTATTAATCCTCAGCCTGGAGTGAAACCCCACCCGGAGCTGCACCTCAGCACAGGCCCTCCAGCATCCCCCAAGGGCTGCCAGCAGGTTTGTCTTAGGGACAAAAAAAAAAAAAAGCCCTTTGTACCCTTTGTATTAATAAGAAACACTCTACTTGAGCTTAACTGGACTGAATTTGTATTGCATGTGCTTTCAAGCTGCAGTCCAAGGTGGTTACAAGGGACAAATGATTGCAGTCTGGGTACATCAGCATTGACACGTGCAGCATCTCCCTCAGCTGCTTTCAATGCATTCGGAGGTAACTTCTGTATTGTATGATGTATGATGCAAACTGGGGTGCAGTAAACACCTAACAAACAAGCTGTATTTTAAACAGGCACCAGATTTTCCTTGGGAATGGCAACAACCCCGCAGTGCCTGGGAGGCATCATCCCTGCACACCAACAGCAGCAGTGCGGGCTTAAAACAGACCCCAATACCTGCCCCTATCAGGTGAAGATTATTCACCTTACTCAACTTAAACAAGACTGGACAGGAGGGTTTTCCCCCCAGCCTGGACTAGTGAGTTAGGGGGAAAAAAGGAAATTCAGCAGAAATCCTCTTCAGTCATTTTTATTGGGGTTATGTTCTCACATCTGAACCTCAGCTGCCAGTTTGCATCAATAATCTCAGATTAGCCTAGGTCCCTGGGGTTTTTTTCTTAATTTTTTAAATTTTATTCCTATTTTTTATTTGTTTCCCCCTTCCTAAAGAAGCACACTTTTGCAGTGACAAAGGAGACAAACGGTTCTTTGGGAGGACGGCTGTGACATCTAAATAACAATGATAACAAAGTCAGTCTAAAAAGGAGCAGCTTGGCACTCCTGGCTCCCCCCTCCCCACTATGCATTATTCATAGTAGACAACAGGACCAAATGTGTACACTCCCTGTGCAATTACCAGGAGAACATATTCAAAGACATATGCTGGTGCCTCTCAGTGAAAGGAAATGCACGAGTACCCATTATTTACCAGGCACTGTTATAAAATCTGCAAGTTTGACTCCAAGGTTGCAGCTTAATTGACTCCCCCTGGTAGCTCTTGTCATCCATCTAATTCAAGCCATGCAAAAGAGTGGTTGTTGTTTTGTGTGCATACAATGCACTGGCTGCTTGGGCACACGCCGGTGGAAAAAAATGTGGTTTGCATCAATTAGCCTGTTTTATGGCCAGGAGAAGGGCTGAGTGTCAGGGATCCCAGACGGGTGTAAAACTTCAGCCCTTTGCTCCAAGCACAGCGGTCCTGAGGTCCTCCCCGTTACAGGGAGACCTTTGGCCCTGAGCACAGCAGTCTCAGTTAGGATCATCTGCTCAGTTTATTGCCTTCTCGAGCCAATAAATATATTTCCTTCCAGAAAAAACCCTCCTGTGGGATTTACTTAAACCAGCCTCCCCAGATTCATCTCTGCAAACTTCCCTCCTCTTCCTCCCGCATGGGTTCTCTCTGTGCCGTAAGCTGCAAGGATTCTCTGTGCTGATTCCTTTCCGTGTCCCCTTCCCAGGCAGGCAGGAACCTGTGTGAAGGTGGAAATATTTTTTCTCCAGTCATCTGCACCAGTCCAGCTCTTTGTGTCCTTCACGTGCCTGTCCCAGAGATGCACATCCCATTGGTGCTGATGCGCTGACGGAGGTGGCAGAGAGGCACCACCAAAAGCCTCAGGAGGAGGGTGTTTCCCTCCATCCCCTTTCACAGTCCAGATGAAGAAATCTGGGGTTGTTTATTTTTAAGAGAGATATTTGACTTCTGTGGTTCAAGCACTGCCCTCCTGTTCAGTTTTGCACCAAACGCTGTTTGCCCTGAGCCCAGGTAGCCTGCAGCTCCTGTCTCTCTCCAGGGGGGACCCTGCAAAAAAAGCAGCAGCAGCTACCATGCTAAGGCAGTGCAGGCATGGCAACCTCTTTCCTTCTGGAGCAGGAATGCCCCCAAAATAGGAGGGCCAACAGATCTGGTGTGCTCTCCAGGCGAGCCCTTGCAGTAGCCACGCTGCAGCGCCGCAAAGGGGAACCGACTTCCCTGCAAATGAAGCAAGGGCTTAAGTGCTTTGTTGAACAACAGCCCAGCTCTTTGGTAATGAACCACGGTGACAAAAAAATAAATAAATAAAGCAGCAAGCAAGCAGTGCTAGCCTGATGTGGCTGCAGTGGAGTGGCTGCTCCAAGGGCTGCTGGTGTGGAGGGGACATGGATGCCAGCTCTCCCCGCACGATGCTGCAGTCTTTCACCAGGGGCTCACTCACAAACCTTGAAGGCCTGGCAATTAAGAGGGCCTCTAATTGAAACAGCACAAGGGTAGCATTTTAATTGTCCTGCAGCTCCTCTCCGGAGCATCGTGGTCTCGCAGAAATCCAAGGTTGCTCCGGGCAGGTTTAAAAGCTGGTTTGAAAAGTCCCAGAGAAGCAGGTGCCACCTGCATGCTCTGCCTCCAGAGCAGCTGGGAAGGGCTTGCTCCCTACACAGCACCAGGGCCACACGGAGGGCTGGAAGAGAAAGGCTGCTTCAGGAGTGACATGTGCCCTGGAGATAAAGAATATATTGCTCTTCATCTCAGCAAAAAAAAGGCCACTGGAGTAATTTTTTGTTTTTAACCCGCCAAGTAAAAGCTTTCTAGCTCATATTTATAGGTTTTATCTGATGAAAATGATGCATCCACCAGGGGAAGGCTTTGGGGTTTTTTCTTCCCCATTAAACTTTCAAAGAAATGCTTTAATTTTTTTAAGCTGCCATTGATTTTTCTTTTTCTTTTTTTTTTTTTTTTTTTTTTTTTTTTTTTTTTTCAGTAAGCAGAACGGGACATGTTCAAGCAGAAAAAAACCTCCATTTCGTTGCAAGCCAATCCATTTAGGAGAACATTTCAACATACAACTTGATCTCGTGGCATCCTCCTTGTCCGATTGCTACACAGCAAGTAACAAGTGCAAAAAAAACCAAAAACAACCCCAAACCCCAAAGAGTTTGTTTTAGGAGCAATTGGACCTTTATACTTGTTTCCTGAGACTTTTGTGTTGCTGCTTTCTTCTTTTTTCCACCATCTGAAGAGGCTTCTGGCCCTGGGGAGCTGCAGGTTGGTGCCCAGCCCCTCATGGGCAGATTTATCCCTTTCCCTCTTCCCACCACCACCGATGGCCAGCAAGTACCATTCCTGTTAAACCCAACCCCCTTGTGAAGCGCTGCCTGTCCCAGGCTCCCAGAAGGAGCTTTTGGATCTCGCAAGGTCACCTCCCTCCTTCTGGCCCCATGTCACCCCCCGGTGATGTCCCCGCAGCTCCAGCTCCCAGCCGGTGCCCAGCAGGCAGGGCTCGGATGTGTTTTGCTGCTGTCTCTGCTTGCTGGCAGCTGAAGGTAAAAAGGGAGAAGGTGGAAATGAAGGGAAGGGGCTCCGGCATTGCTCCTCTCCAAAGGAGGGAGGGAGGAAAGCTGCAGCTCCAGCCCGCAGGGGCAGCGTCTGCCGTGAGTCAGCAGCCAGCCAGATTTACTGCCCATTGATTAAATTAACATTTGGTATAAGCCAGGGAAAGGGGAGGAAGGAGGGGAGAAATCCTCTTCACGGCTCTTGAATTATTTATGTCCTGGCAGGCTCCACACCAGGCTGGGGGCAAGAGCCACCTATTTGGGGAGTTAGTAGCCAGGCTGGGGGCAGGAGCCACCTATTTGGGGAGTTAGTAGCCAGGCTGGGGGCAGGAGCCACCTATTTGGGGAGTTAGTAGCCAGGCTGGGTGAGAAAGGAGGCAGCAGCTCTCCCCTTGCTCTGGCTGCATTTTCCTTCCCATGCTGGCACCCGAGGAGTCCCTGGCCCCTTTAGCCCTCCAGCCCCCGGGGTCACCGTGCAGCCTCACGGCCAGGCCACGCAGCACAGGAGAATAAATTTAGGTATTTAAACTCCTCGTTACAGTCAGCCATCAAATATTCATAGTACCAAATAAAGGAGGAGAGGAGGGGCCAGCCTCTTGCACGGGGCTGAAAAGGGACATAACATTTTACAACCAGCCGATTAAGTTGTAAATCTGGAGACGTCCGGGATGTATTTTAAGTGCTGTGTGGATGTAAGCACTCCGCAGTCAGCAGGGGAAGCAAGCAGGAGGTGTGCAGCTTGGCCAGCCCTGGGACCAGCATTGGGCAGAGCAGGAAGGGGAGGAGAGGAGCCTGGGGTTGGGGTATGGCACCAGCATCAGCTGGGAGGTGAAAGCTGCTCCCTCCCCAGCTCCCCAGGGTGAGAAAAACCCCGGCTTGCAATGGTGGGTCTGGAAATCTTACAGGGGAAAAGACACATCCCTGGTGTGAAGGGGTGAGATGTGGAGCACACCATCCAGGAGCTGGCCCCTCCAGCCCTGAGGGGTTGGGTTCCCCTCTGAGAGGGGAGGCCAGCAAAGTTGATTTCTGCACCAGGGTTTTCCTAATCCCCCAAGGCACCGGGAAGGTCCCGGGGTGTATCCAGCATGGCCACGGGTACCTGGACTCCTTTCCCAGGGAGCATTCCCAGACAATATCGTGGCTGAAATTCCTGGTGTGCTGCATCCCAGGGAGCAGAGCAGCAGGGGGGCTGGAGCCATGCCCAGGGGGTTCAGTCGCTGATGAAGTTTCCAGTCACATTCTGTTTTAATTGAATGTTGAGATCCTCCCTTTGTTCAGTTCTTAGAGGTGACCCACGAGGGAAAGCTCACGTTGGGCTGGTGCCCAGCTTTCCCTGGGCTGGATCAAAAGGAGTGGAAGCAGTGTTTTTACAAAGCTGCTTTTTGGCATTAGGAACGGGGATCCTTGCTGTACCTCAGGACCCTGGGGAGGCCAAAGGCCTCACAAATGTTACAAAAGTGATAAGGATGTGAGCTGAGGCGCTGTGAGGCAGCAGGAGCCTGGCTGCTCTGCTGGCTGTCCAGCCCTGCGTGGTTTGTAGTTAACATCCCCTCCATCCCAACGACAAAGCTGACATTTGGGGTGAAAAGCCCATGCTGACCCTTTGCATCCTCCCTCTCCTCCTCAGCAGTTACAGCAGCAAGCAGGGGAATCTCTAGCAGCTTTTCCCCTCCAGGATTTTCATTCACACAGAGCAGAAACCTAGGAGGCAGCGTAGAAAAACACCATCCCAGGTGCCCCTGGATCTCTTCCCGCAGGCTTCTGCCTCCCCTTCTGTGGCTGTGGCCCCTCCACAGACACCCCCACCTCTCTCCTCTCACCAGGGCTACCTCCAGCCCCTGGGTGGTGGCCAGGCTGGTGGCCAGGCACAAGGACATTGCTGCAGCTCTGGGCTGCTGACTCACGGCCTCCTGCAGACCCGGTGCTGCTGGAAAGGCACCAAGAGCTCTGCCAGCCCCAGCTCTGCACAGAGAGCCCAGGCCTGGCAGTGGCTGTTCCTGCAGCCCATGGCTGCCTTCCTCCTCTCCTACAGCCACCCAGCATCCCCCTCCTCCTCCTCCAGCCTGATGCCCACAGCAATGACACCAGGAGCAGCTGGAAAGGCACCTGCAGCTTGGGACTCCTCCAAAAAAACCAGACCTGGCCAGCTGCTGCCACAGCTTCTTGTTCCTCCTCCTGTGTTCTTGTCCCTCAGCAAACCCTGGGATGGCTCCCACCCCCTGGCTGTGGGCATCCCCACCTCCAAGCCGGGAGCAGACAGACACCCAAGTGACACTGAAGATGGACACTCAAGCAGATGGACACTCGTCACCAGAGATGTGGATGGTGGCCTTTTGTGAGCACGGGGCCTGCCCTGCCTCCTGGGAGGTTCATGGCTCATGGGCTCCCCTTCCCCTCATCAGCAGAATGACTTCTGGCCCCCGTGCCTCAGTTTCCCCTCCCAGGCTCAGACACACATCCCTTCCTCTCAAGGCTGCTGTGACCACGGCTGTGTTGAAAGCCTGAGGTTCCTGGACACTATGGCAACAGGACCAGACAAACACTTTGGGCTGAGCCACCCTTTGTTTGGGGTTTCTGGAGCTCTGGTGTGACTGATGAGCTCTCACCAGACCAAAACCATCTCGAGCAGGCTCTGCTGGGGCCAGGCTCCTCTTGACGTCAGTGGGATTTGGACCTGGGCCCATCTTTCAGAAGAGGCAAAGCCACAGCTGCTTTTAAAGCCTGTTGCTTCTGCTGCCAGCAGTGAGGACAGAGCTGGGTGCAGGACCACAGTGTCCCTGGTGAGGTTCTCCAATGATGGAGCTTGACTAAATCCACCTGCTTTTACCTGGCCAGCCCCACACACCACGATGGATGGATGACTGCTGGGACCACCACATTCCTGCAGAGACCCCAGGGCCCCTGTCATGGACCCCCACACTCCCTACTCTGAGAGCCCCACCTGTTGCTTGGGAAGACAGAGCTTCCTCTGCCCAGCTCCTCAAGCATCACCCTTCAGCTCCTTCCAGAAAGGTTTCCTGAGGGGACAAGGTCACTGCCACCAGGGTCTGCTGAGACCTGGGGACTGAGGGAGACCCAGGTGCAATGGGACCAGCTCCTGCTGGCATTCATGCTGTTGGGAGACACCCCAGAGACCAACCATGAGACCCTGACAACCCTTAAGAGCTCTCTGAGGCCAGGCAGCAAACACCAAATAACCAGCAGCTCAGGCTGTCCCAGGGGTCTGCCCTTACTGTTTGGCATCTAAACATCTCCCTCCTGGGCTGGGTCTTTACTGCAGTCTGGGACCCTCTCTGGGGCCCCAACTTGCCCCCCTGGAGCTGTCTGCAGCCCTCTCAGGTGCCTCATTTTGTGCCCTCATCCCCCACACCCATCCCCCAAGGTCTCTTCTCCCTGTTGATAATCCATTATCTGCATTTACTGCCTGGCTGACGTCCTCCCCTTTGTCTAGTGGTGAAGCCCTGACCAGATGTGAAGCTGTTTCTGTTACTAATGGAAAATCCTTTTGCAGGAGCCTGTTGGAAAAAAAAGGGGGAGACTGTTTTTCTGGAATAAGAACTGGAACACTGGGCTCGTTTTCATCCTGCAGGCTTCAGGAAGGAGCAGGTTTTGTCTGGCATGATTTCTGCTCTTTTACAGAAAACAAGTGTGGCTGGGGAGGTGGGTCTGCATCATCAGGACCAGCAGTTGCTAAACATTGCTGTCCCAGGGCAGTCACTGCTGGTCCCACCATCCACTCGCCTCTGAGAAAAATAGAAAAAGGGGAGCAGGAGAGGGAATTAAAAAATGGCAATGTTCTGTGCTGTGCTCAGACTTCAGAAACCTGAGGTCACTGGCATCGTTTCCAGAGCCAGGATGCTGAGCTGGGCCCTGGGGTGAATTGCTGCTCAGAGGATGGGCTCCACTTAACCCTCAGACTGTGTTTTTAACATTTGGCATTGTTTCCAGAGTCCTTCTGCATTTTTGTTTGTTTGTTTGTTTGTTGCCTGTTTTGTGTTTTTTTTTTTTTCTGAGACAGGTGGTAAGAGGAGATCCTGGACCCCAGGAACCCCAAGCACTGCCAGCAAGCTGGGAGAGCACTGTCCTGACCAAATGCTGATTCCCATCCCTGCAGGTGAGCCTGTCTGGGCTTTCCCTGCAGAGGCAAGCATTCATTTTTGCAGCTAGTTGGGAATTCACTGACAAATGCCAGCTTGAAATGTTTCATCTCATGTTCAATGAACTGTCACTGAACCAAGAAACAACAACAAAAAGAACATCTGCAAGGAGGTGCCTGGCCTCCTGGTGGGTCTGCCCCAGAGCCAGGATTTTAGGATCCTCCCAGACTTACTCATGACGTTCTTCCAGTTGAGGGGAAATGCAGCTAGTTTTTAGGTTTGGGGAATTCTAATTCAGAAAGATTTTTGCTTTTAATTTCTGGAGGGCCTGGAGCCTGCTGGGCTCTGCCTTTTCTGCTTCCCACCACCCACCACCACCAAGGAGAGGTGACCATAAGAGGAGTGACTGACCTCAATGAAGCCACAGTTTTACTGAACCATCTGGCTCAAGAATTTTCTCCTGAGAGGAAAAAACAGATAACTGAAGCCAAGTCCTGAGCCCAGAAGGAGTGCTCCTTTGTTTAAGACCCTTGCTAATGGCTGTGGCTGCAGAGCCACCACACGCTTCTGTGATGCCCACCCCAGAAGTGTGCTGCCCCATCCAGATGCCCGTGCAACTTTTTGGGGGGCTAAAACCAGTGCTGCTCCCTCCAGACCTGCATTATTTGCTTTAATGCATCCCCAAGTGCCCCCTCTGCCCTCCTCCCACCATCAGCTCCTGGTTTATCCCCTGGGCTGAAGCCCCTCAGCAGCATCCTGCCGGCCATCCTGTTGCTGGGGGCTGATGCCAGGGGGCTGGATGGCCACCGAGAGGGGTGACATAATTCTGGGGGCCAAGGGAAAGCCTTAGCCCACTTATTTTCTGACACACACCTACAATTTTACCCTTTCAATCTCCTTCCAAGCTGGCTGCTCCCCCGTGGGTTACTAATATAGGACACGCAACGGGGCTTCTCCCCGCCTGGCCTCTCCTCATCTATTTGACTAATTAGCTGGGTTTGGCTGGAGGGGGCCTGGGGGTAGAGAGGGGGGGAAAGGATGAAGGGGGAGGGGGGAATCTTACCCAGCAGGTCCAGGGACAGACAGGGAGGATTTGGGGGATGTTCTCCCCCCAAAAAAATCTGGGCTCCCAGTGCCCTACCCACCAGCACCAAAACTGCCCCAGCCGGGCTTGGGGCACGGGAGAAGCTTCCTGAGCCTGTTTGGTGGGGAAGGAGTGGTTAATTACCATGTGCCACCACTGTTAACCTCTGCAAACAACTCTAATTATCACAGATTAATGAATAGATCACAGGCACATCCGAGGAGCCCTCGCTCAGTGTCTTTCTGGAGCCATATTTCATTATCTTTCCCAGTGCTGCTGTCCTGCCTCCTCCATCACCCCCAGCCCCATGCCCCACTGATGCTCTGGCTGATCCCCCCCCCAAATGTGATCCCTCTGCTCCTCTGCTGCTGCCCCAGTGGAGGAACACCGGGGGAAAGCTGTGAAATCAGGGGCTCCCGGAGGTCAGCCCAACATTCTGTAAGGATGTTCACACCTCAAAGCCATCTCCTGGCACAGCCCTGGGACATGATGTTTGGGGTGTGCCTGCCCCAGAGGCTCCTGCAGGTAATAATCAGACAAGATCCTCTGGGAGGGAAAAAAAAAATAAACAAAGAACACCCTAAAGCCTGTTACTAGCTCCAGTGGTGGCAGCTCAAATGGATCTCACGGGCTGGGAAAGCAGACAAAGGAAAAGAGAGAACATATATTGATTAAAAAAAAAAAAAAAAAAAAAGAAAAAAGAAGAAAAAAGAAAAAGAAACAAATAAAAAAAAAGCCTGGTCCTTCCACCACCCAGTGCACGGGGGTGCCAGCAGCGTGGCAGTCACCTCTTGGGGACAGAGGTGTGGGACAGGGCTCAAGCAGGCAGGCACAGCAGAGGCCTGGGCTGGTGTGGGATGCAGCCTCAGCATGAGGAGCATTAATAAATGATAAGATTTTATGTCAGGAAAGCTTAAACTTCCAGCGTTAAAATAAATAATGAAACAATTTTTTTTCAGATTTTTTATTTATTTTTTTTTAGCTATTCTGGCTGATTTTCAGCACTTGCTGAATGGCTGATGCTTTGTGATGGTTGCTTACCCAGCACTCCAGAGCATCTTTTCAGGTTGGAACCAATTAGCCCTGCTCACCTCAGCTCCACTGCCACACCGAGGCTCCCAGGCCAGCAAGTGGAGCCTCTTTTTGGGTGCCCTGCCTGAATTTGAGGAGTTTCTAGCCCCATCTTCACGTGCTCTGGTGCCAGAAGGGGTTTGCCAGCAAAGAAAAGAAATCCATGCCTGGGGTTGCTTTGAAACCAGCATCTTATTTTCTCCTCCTGCAGAACATCTTAGTGCTCCCCCCTGCCTGGGGACCCAGCCTGTCCCATCCTGGTGGCTTTGCTGCCGAGCAGCACAAATCCATCTCGGGCTTCACCAGGCTGCTGCAGGGAGGGAAGCAGCAGATGCAGAGGAAGCTGAACAGGCAAATGAATGTTAAAATAATTGGAGCCACCATTTCAGACTTGATGAATACGTTGCTCAAATTACAGCTCTGCCTTGAAAACAAAACAAAACAAAAGCCTCGATGAATGTAACATTAATTTAATAATAGTGAAACTTGTAAATAATGTAACACTCATTTAAATGGTTGCTCGGGCGAGATCTCTTGAGAGGAGAGCAAGGGACTTGATAATTTGGGGGCTGGGATGACACATGTTCTGCAAAAGGCCATGTTTTATTCATCATCTCCCCAAGAGCTGGTGGGGCCAGCGGGGCCGGGGCCCAGGCACCCCTGTCCCCTCCTCCTCCACACTGCTCCCTTGGGTTTGTCCCTCCTCCTGCCCCAGCAGCTCCTCAGTGCTCCCCCAGCCCAGGGTCCACCTCCACCATCCCAGAGAGACCCAGAGGAAACCAGAGCAAAGACACTCAGTTCCACTCTTTATCCCTTCCATTTATTTAAATTCCCCCTGTTTTTCCCCCTTTTTCCTGCTGGAACAGCCTGTCACCGGTGTCTATAACTTCCTTTCACTGAGGACCTCTGGGTTTTTCCCTGCCTGCTTCCTTGCCTTTATTTACTGAAATATTCCGTAATTCAAAGAAATCTTATTTTAAATGCCCGGTGCAGAACTCACCCCCAGGTTTGAGGAACAAACCCTGTGGCGTTTGGCAAAGAGCTTCATGCGGAAGGCAGACACCAAACCTATCCACACCCAAATATGTAAATTCAGGGGATCAATGGCAGCAGAGGATTCTTTCTTTTCATCTTTTTTTTTTTCACCTGGAAAGAGAAGCTGGTGTGTGACAGGATGGTAACACTGCCAGATTGATTTCCTGCCCCAGGAGCCAGGACTGAAGGTGAGGATGCTGCCACGGGGATGGCTCTGACACCACCACCACCACCAGTGCTGGACTGGGAGATTGTTTAGAGATAACTGAGGAAGGAAATTAAACGTGCCAAGAGACTGGAGACACCCACAGCCCCTGTCACCAGGAATGGGGAGAAGGAGCAAGAGGAGAGCAGGTCTGAGAGCAGCCCGTGCTGTTCCACCCTGGCTCACCCAGGACCCTTGGCCAAAGGCAAAGAGGCTGCGTTGTGAAAACACCAGGCTGTGCCTCGGGGGTTTCTTTGTGCATTATCATTTCACCTCCCTGCTGTCGGTGATGGAATAAATGTGGATTATCAACAGTCGTGGCAAGCAAGCCCCTGTTTATAAGCCCATTGGCTTATAAATGTCAGCAGCTGAAGAGAGGCAGCGGGCTCCCTCACTGCTACCCCCTCTGTAGCTTCCCTTTTATTAAAAATACATATTGACAATAAAAGCTCTGGTAAAAAAAAAAAAAAAAAAAAAAAAAAAAAAAAGAGAGAGAGAGAGAGAGAGAGAGTGAAAAAAAGAAAAGCCCTTCCTTCCAGAGCAGAAAGCTCTTGCTCTGCTCTTCTTGGAAAATCTTTAAACGGGTGCCCTGTGAAATGACCTTACATATCTCCTCCCCTCCTGTGAGCACCACTGAAGAGTGCTTTTAAAAGCACAAAGTGAGGCTCCTGGAAGAGGTTTTAATAGCGGTGCTCCTGCAGCAAACCCGGGAGCTTCCTCAAACATTGCAGCCGGGGGAAGCTGCCCCTCTCCCGGCCACGCTGGGCCAGGTTCCCTGGGGAGATTTCTCAGCTGCTCCAAGCACTGCAGCTGGCACTGGTGGTGTTTTACTAACTCGTTTAAAGTTTTAGTTTTGTTTGTTTGTTTTGGTTCTTTGTGGGGTTTGGTTTTGTTTTGTTGCTTTTTTTTTTTTTTTTTTTGGTAGGTGGATTATTTGTTAATTGAAAATGTTTCTTTTTTTAAAGTGGAAACCCCTTTCCTTTCTGAGTTGACACAAGTTAGAAAAGCACCCCATGAAAGCAAATGGGCTTTATTTCCACAGACCCTGACGAAAACCTCACTTTTTGAGATTCTGTCTCTTTTTTTCACAGCTTTTCTTCACCAGAGGCCTGGAGGAAGGGAAGCCAGTGATGTTTCACAGCCCGCCGGATGCCTCGGACTCTCACGCATCTCTGGGGTTTGCAGTGGAGATGCTGCTGAAGAGAGCAGGGGCATGCCTGCAGTTTGCAGCCCTTTATACCTCTGTTCCAGGTGTTACCAGAAAGCTCCAAGTGCCACCACCTCCACAGGAGCCCCAGGGAACCCACAGGCACGTGAAGGCTGCCACACAACTGTCAGTCAGCACCAACCCCAAACATCGGCCACGTGTAAACTATCCCACTGTGAGTCAAATTGTTTTATGGTTAGAGGAGCATTTAATACACTATGAACAGTTTAAAGTTAGCATTTCATATTCAGAGTGATTAATGGCACCATATTGTATTTCAATTACTATGAGATACTTCCCCGTAATAAACGATGGCAATAATATTCACATTAAGTCAATAAAAAGCATCTTCACAGTGTGATGTATAAGTGCCATTATCACAGCCCAACGTGGAAGATCCATACCAGTTAGCAACTTTTCTGAGAACAGAAAGCCCCAGCACCCAAAGGCTGCTGTTTGTTTGGGGCAGAGGGTTTGGAGCCCTACCAGGTTCATAACCTCCAGCTGATGAGATGCACGGACATCTGACAGTCAGTCCCCAGGTACCATGGCTCTGAGAGCCACACAGCAGGTCACCCCAAAGCCTTTCATCCTCTCTTCTTCCTTCCACGTAGAACTTCATTAACTGAAAAGGGAAATTGTTTTTGCTCATGCTGTTTTAACCTGCTTGCTTGCTTGCTTAATTGCTAGCACTGATTTCACTTGAGTGCCCAAGAGCACATCGGCTGGAAACAGCTGCTTTTCACAACCTCACACCTAGAATATAGTTGCATTCCCCACCAGGAAGTGGAAAAATTAAAAACGAATGAAAGAAAAATATTAATTTAATGCAAACCCCAGAAAATATTTCATTTCAATAGACAGTGAATTCTTTTTGTCTTGGCATCTTAATTTGATTTTTTTCATTTGACTCAAATAAAAAGATACTTGGCTTAGATATCAAACCACAACAGCCTGTATAAAAAATTCAGATATGGTATTAAATATCATCTAGAAAAGGTAATGATAAATGAATAACTGCTATGAGCAGTGTATTTATAGCTAGCAGAAGCCGCCCAGGAGGGTCTACAAAGTGAATGCCTCACAAGAGCCCTGAGCCCAAGACTCAGAGGTCTTCTTTGCAAGTCTTTACTATTTATTATTTGCCCTGCAGAAGCATCTGGGAGCCTACTAATATGATCAGAGCCTGTTCATGTCAGGTGCTGAACACTGAAAGAATAGCAATGACAAGTGCCCTTGCCTGAAGGTTCAGAAGCAGACAGAGCACTTTGGGCAGAAGCAGACGGGGGGGCTGGATCCAGGTGGGTTCAGAACTCTTGGTGGAACCCAGGAGAGGTGACATCTCCCATTGGTAACTGTACCCATCTGTCTCTGGAATCTCTGACCCATGGCTGCACTGCTCTGGAGAGCATTGCTTTGCACTCAGATCCAGGCCAGATCTGGACCTGGCCCCTTCAGCTGTGATTTCTAACCTTCCCTTCAAGCACCAAGGCTTCGTTGGGTTTTTTTGTCTCAGTCCAGAGGCCTCTGCTGGATAATGTTTCTGCTTTGGGATGGCACATCCTGCTTTCCCACCAAACAGCTCCTGTGCCTGGACAGAGCTCAGCTTCCAGGGTCCACTGAGACCCCTGGATGCCCTAAGCTATGATTATGGGTTAAACCCCTTCATCTCTAATCCTGGAGAGTGCTCGTTAGCTGCCCTGCAATTAAGCCCCCTGCAGTGTCCCCCGGCACTGATTTGAAAGGGGAGCCTGTTTTTAGGGAGGAGGGGAGGCAGGGGAACTTGCTGTGCCACACTCTGCTTCTCCCCTTTCCGTGGCTGCAGATTTGGGGAGCAGCCTGTGGCTCTCTGGGGACCAGAAGGCACCCCCAGCCTCCCTCCCACGGCAGCCCAGCTCCACAGCACGTCCCACCCGGGCAGAGCCAGTGTGGGTGAGAGCTGCAGCAGGATGCTGGGCATGGAGATGGGAAGGGAAACCACCCCTGTGCCCTTGGGGTGGGTGCTGCAGCCTGCCAGAAGGAAGTGTGGAATGCTGATTTTGTCTCTCCCCAGCCATGGACATGGACACAGATGCACTGAGACCTTTGGGTGTCAGGAAGTGGCAATCCTGAACAGCAGGGAGGCTTTTGAGCTTTCCTGCTGTGCCTCTGGTGGCCTCTTTCCACCTGGCCATAAACCACAACCACCACCATGGGTCCTCACCTCCTCTGGAGAGAGCTTTCTGCATCTACTCCTGGAGCCACTGCAGCTGCAAACCCAAGCACGCTCCAGAGAGCTTCTCAGAGCTCTTCTGCCTCTTGCTTTTTGCAAGGCTTTACAACCAGTGGCAAGCTCAACCCTACCAACCTGCAGGCACAGCCTCTTCCCCTCCAGGAAGGACACTGACTGAAGAACCAACACCTCTGGACATCCCTGTGGCAGGTTCTGAGCACAGGAAAGCTGTATTAGCTCTCAGTTTGAGGTAGCCTAACAGGCAGAAGTGATGGGGGAAGAAACTGACAGCCTAGACGCCTGGAGAAAATGATTTAGCATTCTTGTCTACTACAGAGAAGATCACGGGCCCTTAACCTGCATCCTGAGCTGTGCCCAGGGTGTCTCAGCACAGCTGTTTCCCTGAGACTGGTGGGATTGTACCCAGAGAAATGTTTGGAGAGGGCAGAAGATGTTGCCAGAGTCATAGGGCAGGCAGTGAGAAGTTCAAGCTCTTCTCAGAGGACAGTGAAGTCACCTCTCCTCTTTCTCTAGAAGAGCAGAAGGGACAAGGAAATGTTTTGTTTCCTTCCACGGGGACAAAGAAAAAACAGACCCCCTTTCCCTTGCTCCAGGTGCCAAGACCCACTGGTGGTATGGCACAACCAGCCAGACCACCTTCCTAAGATTTCAGCAAGTCAAGTTTGGGGCTGACCTCAAAAATCATCTCCCCATGCAGGCTGTTCTCTCGACCCACGACAGGACAAATCTGTGCCACAGCTGAAGTACCCATCCCTGCTCCCTGCAGGTCCAGCCTGCACCCTTTGCCTGAATTTTCGTGTTGTCCTCTGTGCCCTTGAGCCCAGCTGTGTAGCAGTGGGGAGATGTTGCTCCTCCTCCATGTCCGATGGCGTTGCTCTCCGTGATGGATGGTGTGGTTGGGCTGGAGCAGGGAAGGTGGCTACCTGCCAAGAGTAAGGTCAGTACAGCCTGGGAAACAAAAGAGAGCTGGGCAGAAAGTGCCTTCCCTTACCTCTGGGTGAGCACAGGTGGATGCTACCTCAGGTGCTGGAGCAGCAGCATAATCCCCAGCCTCACACCACATTCATTTTTTTGTCTAAACTTTCCTACTTCTGCCAAGTGACAACCCCCTCCTGCTCTCTCTGACTGACCTCCAAAGCAGAAAATCCAAGACAATAAAAATGCAATGTCTGCCTGGAAACCACCCAGGCAAGCAGCCAGAGCTGTAGCCCAGCTCTTCACCTCAAGGCTCACAGCCAAAATCCTGCCCTCAGACACTATTCCTCCTGAAGCCAGCCAGAGAGCAGCAGCCCAGCATCTGCTCAGTGGATCTGGCCAGCAGGTACAGTGCAGCCTGGGTCCTTGGCTGGTGGGAAGCAGCTGAGCTCCACAACTCAGAGCCACCTTCACCCTGGGCGTGGAGAAGCCACTGATCCTATGGGATCTGTGTCCAGCAGCAAGTTCAAGTGAAGTGGGAAGATTTTAATGGATGAATCAAATAAAAGTCACTTGGTAGGAAGCAGAGGGGACTCCTGAGCTGCCTGCATGCACCCAGCTTTGCTTTAGTTATCCAAAAAGCAGATACACCAAATGAGTTCAGAAGTACAGCACCAACACATTTTGTTTTCAGACACAGGAATTACAGAATTCAAAGATACAAGTGTGTGTTTAAGAAGACTGTACCTTAAACCTTTGCTGCTTTCACCCTCTGCGTATGCATATGGCCTTGTTCTGACAAGCTCTTCAGGAAAAATGCTTAGGGAAGCATTTTCTGAAACAGGTATTTCATGCATAACCCTCTCAGTACTGGAGCTGTGTTCTGACACCCAAGCACTGCATCTTTCCAGATCTGACCACCTCAGGCTGCTTCTCTTCTCTCCTCTCCTGGCTTTAAGTTCTCCCCTCCCAAGGTGCCCAGCAAAGGTGTTGTTTTGCCAGAGCAGGGCATGCTTGGAATGGGTAAGGAAGGTTTGTAGGACCTCTCCAGCAGCACTGACCTTCCCTCTCATCTTCCCACCGGCACACGCATTTGCACATTTATGGGTATATTTATGAGAAAGAGCAGTTTGTTATTCACATCCAGCCTCACACTGAGCTTTGCTGCTCAGCTAAAGGTGCCAGCCATGGTCCTGTCTGAGACAACCTGCTGAAGGCTGGGACATCAGCAGCTCCCAGGGGACAGCCACCTTCCAGCAAGATGCCCCTGGACTGTCCAGACCTTCATCCTTGGGGTCAAAACCTGAGCATCAGCTCCCACAAGCTGTCCTGCTGCTTCTGTGATGAAAGAATTCAAACAAAATGTGGTTTTGCAGAGGTGACAACACTTATCTGAGATAATGGCCCATGTTCAGTCCGATTTCTGCAGTTCCTTCAGCTTCATTTCCCCCTTTCCCTATAGATTTTGACTCCTAGCACTAGGGCTGGGGTGCTTGCTCCTTTTTCCTTCTAAATCTAAAGCAGTACACCTAGAAGAATCTGGGGCTTGGTGCTGCCATTTTCTGGGCTCTTTTTTAGATGCTTACTCTTGAGCAGCTTTCTTCAAGCACGGCTTTTAAAATCATTCACACGGTCCCAGTCTGGGAAACAGCCACTCATCACCCAAAAGGAAAACATGCCATGAAATAACGAGGGGTGATGAATTTTGCTGCCTCATACTTCCACATCAGTCAGAGTGGGGCACCTGGGGTGGTACCAGTGGCATTGCACCAGTTTGCAGCAGCTGAGGCCTGGCCCTCATCTGGCCACAGAAGAAAGATGACAGCGTGCAGAGACATCTTTAAGCACTTTGAGCAAGAAATGTGTGGTGCAATTGCCCTGAGCCCAGGCAGCTTAACAACCCCTGGCAGCACTGCCATGCCCTGCCAGCCAGCCCAACCCACAGAGCTGACCAGAACCCACCATAAAAGATCCCTGGGTAGATGTTTGCCCCGCAGCCTGGTAGCTATGGCCCTGGCAACGCGACTGATGGGGACTGCAGGGCAAAGAGAGCAAAGAGAACATTTCTTCTGCCACTAAAACCTCCCCACCACCTTCCAACCAGCACACGCAGCCCTGCAGCCCTTCCCGGAGCAGGAAGGCAGCCGTGCCGGGTGCCAGAGCAGTGTGAGGAAGCTCAGCCTCACCGTGACCATTTAAGGTCACGGAGCCCACGAGGCAACCCCGGTGGCCCGGGGAGGGGCTGAGCTCCCAGTTAACCATGGGTGGGAGCCCCGGGAGATGCTCCGGTCCCACACGGAGGCTCCCGGTGACAGCCCGTGGCGGGAGGAGGGGGTGCTGCCTCCTTCCAACCCCCCGGCCCTCCATCTTTTCAGTCACTGGTGTCCGGCAAGAAGTGCCCTGCTGGGCCGGGACAGCCTCAGCCCCCGGGGACCCGCCGAGCACCAGGGATCGGGGTGGGCGGGAAAAAAGGGGGGCGGGAAGGGGCTGAGCGGCTGCGTGTCCCCTTCAGCGTGGGGACGGAGTGGATGGCGTGGCTGAGCCTCCCCGGAACCCTCGGAGGCGGCATTTTTCCACCGCCAGCGGTAGGAGGAGGAGGAGCGGCGCTCCCGGCCGAGCCCCCGCAGGGTCCCCGCTCCTCCCCTCCGCGCTCTGCCGCGGCCGCTCTCTCCGCCGCCCCTTTATATAGCGCCCTAAAAATAGCTCTCTGCGCGCCGCCTGGCGGGCGGGCGGGTAGGAGGCGGGTGCGTCGGGAGGAGCCGACCAATGGGAGAGGGGGGGTCCTCCCCCCGGCATCGCCATTGGCGGAGAGTGCCGTCAGTCCGCCCGCGCCGCCCCGCCCCTCCCGCCCCGCCGTTGGCCTTACATGGTCACGCGCTGCCGGAGTGGCTGGGCGCGCGGGGGGGCGTGGCCGTGCGGCCGTGAGGCGGCTGAGGCGGGAGGAGGGGAGGGGAAGGGAAGGGGAAGGGAGAGGGGGGGATGTTGGATGTGGATGTGTGTGAGGGAGCGAGGGGAACCGGGCCGGGTCTGCCGAGGGAGGGTGAGAGGAGAACGGGGAGGGGTGTGGGAAACGCCGGGTCCCCAAAAGATAGAGGGGAGGGGGCGGGCGGTCGCCATCGCGCATGGCCGCGGTGCGCGGCGGCGGCGGGGACGTGCCCCGGTGCGGAGGCCGCGGGGTGCTCCTCTTCCTCGGCCCGGCCCCCGGCCCTCGCTGTCCCTCCGTGCTGACCCTTTCTCTTTTTTTTTTTTTTTTTTTTTTTTTTTTTTAAAAAAAAGTGTGACTGAAACAAAACAAAGCCAAAGGGACGCTGGATCTATCATTGGTTGATTTTCCTCCTCATTTTTTTTTTTTTTTTTATGATCAAAAACAACCCCCCCACCCGAGCAAACAAACACACACAAAAGCAGAAAGAAAGGGTCTTGCTCAGCAGCAGCATGGATGTCTTGGCTAGTTATAGTATATTCCAGGAACTCCAGCTTGTCCACGACACCGGCTACTTCTCAGCTTTGCCATCCTTGGAGGAAAACTGGCAGCAGGTGAATCATTTAAATTTCTCCTGTAAATCTCTTAAGTGCAGACAGTCGATGCACTGGGGCTGCATTTCTGACTTTATTTTATTTTTGTTCTTTAATTTAGGGTTGGTTTTTTTGGTTTTGTTTTTGGGTTTTTTTGGTGGCTCTATATTATTTTTTTTGTCCGCGTGGTTAAACCTATAAATGTGGGGTTTTTGCCATGACAAACTGAGCAGTCCATTCTAATCTGCCTGCCTTCAGTCCTTTCTGAGCACACCCGGCAGCACCTGAGACCCGGTGACATTCTTCAGGGTTTTGTTTTTATGATGACGACTATTTTTATTTTATTTTTGAGCTTAGATTTTTGTTGTTGTTGTCATTGTCGTTCTCTTAAGCAAGGCTGATCACTTCCAGCCAGTGCTAACAACTGGCAGCTGGTGGAAACGGAATAGATCTGTTCTTATTTTCAGGTAATTAGTATATGTCAATAAAAATCGTAGCTTCAAGCAAAGATGGGAGGTGGGCAGGTGCGTGGAAGCACTAGCAAAAGCTTTTAGGGTGAATTCTGTAACTAGAGAGGTGACTTATTTTAATTTTTTTTTTTTCTTTTTAGGAGGGGGGGGAGAAGCACACACTTCTTGCTGTATCTTCAAACAATGATGCCTCAGGCTGGTTCCAGTAAACCAGCGTGTTCTGAGGCGCTGTAGCATTAACAGGCAGACAGAATTAGGGTACTTTTAAGGATGGAAATCAAGCACTGTGAATGCATTAAAATGACGACTGGTGGCGTGAATAAATAAGACCAAGGGGAAGGGCAGGTTACAGAGGAAAGAGTGGTGTAAAATGAGCTATGAGAGATCTGTAGTCATCAGATAGAGGGGATGCTGAGGGCAAAGGACAGGCAGGATTCCTCCTTATGGCAGGACCTTGTGAGATGGTCCCCTTTCTTGATGTGGTTGAGGTGATGTGCCAGGTGAAATTGTGGAAACTAGTGTCTCTTTAAAAGAAATAAATAAAAAAAAATAGCAAAAATAAGAAAACCCAACCAGAACGGAAAGCCGCTGGTGGGTAGGAGTAGCGGAGTGTGGCTGGGCTGACATGTGGCACTGTGGCTGTAAGAATAACCAGCAGCTGGGGTTCACCTCACCTGAGCTGTGGCTGGTGTAAGGACACTGCCTCTGGGGTCTTCAGGAGGGACAGTTTTTGGGATATTCATAGATTTTCCCTCAGAAGCATGTGTGGGGAGGCGTGTGGATGGTGGGGCGAGCGCTCAGGCTGTGGCATTGTCATCCAGCTGGGTTCTGAAAGGTTTGCCCCAGTAAAATCATTCTGGCTTCAGCTTTGTGTGCCTAAGCAGGAGGTTCATTGACAGCTACGGGGTGAACACATGCAGGATTTAATTTGCAAAACGACTGATCCAACTTTGTTTTATCCTCTGGGGGGGAGGGGATGCTTTTTTGTTAATATTCAGCTCGCACATCCGTGGTGGCCACATCTGCTTTCCTTTTATATGTGTAGCATGCCAATTACACTGAAGAGGTTAATATAATTTCGTTTAAAAAAAAAATAAATTAACTTGGTAGCATCATTACTGTTGAATTGGTTGCATATTCAGCTGCCTGTTAGTGAGAGTCCAGACAGTCCAAAGCGAGATAATCTGTTGCCATAGCCAGCATGCTCTAGGCAGTACTGTGTGTGATACTCTCTCTCCTGCTGCCTGCTTTTATGCGTGGAAGAGCAGCAGTTTGATTTATCCAGTACAATGTAGCTATCCAAGCCCGCTGTTACTAGTAGGAAATTTAAAGCTCACACTCCTCTGCCCGAACCCCACCGATTCTCCACAGACGTTTGAAAAGAGATGTTGAAAATAATTTATGACATTTCCCCCTTATTTCTCCTCAGATCCTCCAACCTGTCCCCGAGGTTTCATAATGCGTCCTGTATTTACCTTCTGGTTTTATACCCCTGCTGCTGCCCCTTTGCTCTCCTTGCAAACACCAGGGAGCAAAAGTGTTGTGTGAGTGGTGTGAGCAGCCGAGGGTGTGTGTGCAGAGCACGCTGCCACGCGGGCTTGGCAGACCCACTGACACACAGACCCCGATTCCGCTCTCTGGATCGCTCGCCGTTGTGGACAGGTCTTGGGAGGTGGTTTGTTTCAGGCAAACCGTAGCAACTCGGGGACAAAGGGTGTGTGTGTGGTTCTAAAGGGACCCTTTAAAACTGCCAGGCTGCAGTTGAGACCCCAGGGAAGAGAGCTAATAGGGCAGTGACTGATCCCTGCGGGAAGCGTCGGGCTTGCGGAGCAGCAGCTTTAATTTTGAGTGAAAACCCTTGGAATGGGTCTTGTCTCTGCCCCCAGGAAGAGCTCTCTGGTGCTGTACCTGAGCTCCACAGAGGCTCCAGATCACTGCTTCTCCCAGCAGCAAAGCAGCACCCCGAGGAGGTTGTCTCAGAGTCTCTTGAAAAGGGGGAAGTAGTTTTGTGGGTCAAGAGCAGGCTTCCTCATCATGTGAGCCCATTTGTGATTAGCAGCTCCTACTGCTTGATATGGAGAGGTTAGTCCCTGCCAGTTCCTGCTCCCAGGAACAGTGCCTGCTGTGATACTGCAACAGATGCACTTGCCCCAGTGACAATCAGAGCGTGCCTTGGGGTGGAAGTGTTGTCACAGCCCTGTCTTCCTTTTCTCCTGAGCCTGGACCATGCTTTTGTAGCTGCTGGCGGAGGGCAGTTGCTGGTGTTTCTGATTGTGAAACACAGCAGCTCAGGCAGGTTGCTGCATGCTTGCATGCAGTCAGCTGATCTTCTCTCCCCTTTTTCCTTCCCACCACAAGAGAAATGTGAGCACGTTTGGTATCTGAGCCGCTGTCACATGGAGCTGAATGAGAGCAACCCAGGGATATGTACAAAGCAAAACAGATTTTGTGTAGGAAGAGATTGTCGGTTCTTGTGTAGCCTTCTTTTTAAGGAGGAGAAAAAGCACCAAAAACCCCAAAACAAACAGAAAACCCCCTCTCGCTCTACCCTGGCCATAGTTTACATTGTAAAAGTGGAAATATCTAAGTGGAAGCTGAGCTGAAACCTTGATGTGTTTCATATTGTTTTAAAACACACTAGGAAGGGAGGGCTTGTTTTCCAGGCAGCAAAAGCTTAGCTTCAGTGTGTCAGCTGTGGGTGTACTCCTTCAGGCACAACACTTTCGAGGTCAAGGAGGGTTTTTTCTTGGAGCAGGAAGGTCAGGGTCTAAGGAGTGATTTGTAGCACAGCTTCATCAGGAGGGAGATAACTTTGCTGAGTCTTTGTTTAGCTCCTCCAGCAGCGCTGAGCCAACACTGAAGTTGAAGAGGAGGTGTGCTCCGTGTTGGGAGGCGAGGTGTGAGGTGCTCGCTGCCCATCAGCTGGCTGGTGCATCTGTGTCTCTGTCTGATGCTGTCTCTGAAGCCTGGTGGTTGCTCTCTGTCCCTGCCAGCTGACTCTGCAGTTCAGGAGCAGGGCAGACAGAGGTTTCAGCACCTGCTGGGGTGGGGCAGGAGGGCCTCTGGCCACAGAAGGCTCTCTGATGTGGCATCTCCAAGACTGGAACCAGGCTGCTGGGAGGGAGGGTGCTGGGCTGAGGAGAGCTTTGCTGCTCTGCAGAGGAAGGAAGTG
Organism: Phaethornis superciliosus; assembly: GCA_023637945.1. Taxonomy (NCBI): domain Eukaryota; kingdom Metazoa; phylum Chordata; class Aves; order Apodiformes; family Trochilidae; genus Phaethornis; species Phaethornis superciliosus. The sequence continues at coordinate 733,868 of JAJQWJ010000007.1, forward strand.
GGTGGGTGGGTGGGTGGGTGTGAGGCTGCTCTTGAGGGAGGTGACTGTGAGGAGCAGAGCCTGTGCAGCTGCACGTGGTCCTGCTCTCCCTGTGCCGGGCTGAGAATCTGGCAAGGGATGGAGGTGATGGGGCTCCAGGCTGTTCTTCTTGCTGGGCCTTCACAATGTCAAATGGGGGGGACATTAACAGATCAGTGAGCGGGAGGCATCTTTTGTAGTCAGCCGTGTCTTCTCCTGGGGGTGACGTTTCAGATCACCCCTGTGCTCCTTCTCCAGGGGCCCCTTGGAGGACTGGAGCCCGGCCATCCCTGGGTCTGATCAGGAGACCTTTTTTAAGCTCTGAGCCCACACTCTGCCTGGGCTGTAGGGCAGCCTCCAGCGTGGCAGTTCTGCAGAGCACAAAGAGCAGGTAGAGGCACAGGGTCACCACCTGCACGGCTATAAAATCAGCAGAGGACCAAGGTGCCTTCCTCTCACAAAGGAGGCAGCCTTTCTTTCCCGTGCCTGGCATCAGGTCCAACCCGTCAGAACCGAGGTGGCAACAGTGTATTATCATTTGCTGGGTAACAGTTTCCTCCTGCCTCTGCTGACCCCTTTGCTCTCCGCTGCAGCAATGATCTTTCCGAGGGAGATGCAGGTTTCCTGTAAAGCAAAAGATCAAGGCAGCCTTTGTTTCGCTCCTGACGCTGCCCTAGGACCCTCTTTGCATATTTTTAATCAAATCTTCAAGTCTCAGTCTCCCTTTTTCTGAAGAGAATTGACAGCAAGGATGCAGGGGCATGGTCTGTGGGGGCTGGGATGCTGAGGGCTGACCCCTTCTGGCAGAGGGCTTGGAGATCCCCATGCTGTGTGAGAGTGGAGGATCCCAAGGTGACTAATCTAGCAGAACTCTTACATCTTCAGCCTGGCTTCTGTTTGGCAGATGGGGTCATTTTCAGGCCTATAGGAAAAATTTCCACTGCTACTGGAAAGGCATAAATCACACTGGAGAACATTCCTGCCTCCCCATTGTCTCCATTGTTCCCGTTTAATGGCATAGTTGGCCACTACATAAACTAAACCATCTCTTAATATTGCTGTTTCATCTGGGTTCCAGTCACAGTGTAACACATTTCTTAAGTGCTTTTAGTACATCATGCCTCTGGAGGGTAACTTACAGAAATGGTTGACTTCCAAGAACAGCCACGTGTGTAAGGCAGCGTATTCCAGCCTGAGTGCCGGGCCATTTACACCTGCAGGCTCTCCGCTTGCTCCCGGTGCTGAAAGCAGACTCCTGTCACCCGATGGGAGGAGGTGAAAGACAAAATTGATGTCTCCATTGTCTCAGGATCCCTTCGTTACAGAATCTGTTGTTACAAGTGATTATTTCTTGGTGTGATGAAAGGGATCCACGTGTTGGGTCTTAAATAGCTGATTACTTGCGTGACTTGTGTCTAGTGGTTTTGAAACTGTGGTAAATACCTTTAGGCAGTGCACAGCCATAATGTGGGCACTCAGCTGGAAAATATTGTTTGTTTGGGATGCTTTAACCCCCAAGCCTACACGGTTCTGTATGTCCCGTTGACCTGGCAATGCGTGGATCAGAGTAGGCTACAGAACAGTGGTGGTACATAGATACTTCCATGTGGAAGTGGCAGAAGGTCTGCAGTTCCACAGAGTAATTTCACACCTGAGCTTCCCAGGGTGGAGGCAAATGGTATTTTCTGAATATTGTTGTGGTTTTTTTGGGGTCCTTGTCAAATGAGTAACATTGTGTGTTGGGAAAGGTTATAGGGGTGTGAGAAGGAAACTGCTTCTCTTTGACGCTGTAGCTGCAGGTGAACAACCTTGAGTCTGATTGTCCTTATTAAAAAAAAAAAGATTTTGCTTGCTGGCTGGGCAGTGTTGGTGTTTGGTCTGTAATAGTACACCTCACCTCCTGTCGAGTTGGTCACATTCTGCAGAGGGGAAGGAAAAATTATAGGCTTTTGATCATCACGTTCAAAACCTCATCAGAAGTAACCACAGCTACTGTAATTAACAGCAAGTTTCCTTTTGATGGTAAACTTGAATTCTAACCCTATTATTAGCTAATAAAGGTGTTTTCAAGAATGGTGCTGAGTCCCTCTTACTTTCCTCGCTGTGTCCCTGGACTCTGAGGTGTCTGCTGCCCATTCCCTTATGTATTTGCCTATTTCCAAACTCCCAGCAATACTCAGGAGCTGGGAGTGCCATTGTTGTGGTGGCTTTCAGGCTCTAGCTGCAGGAACCACCCACCTGGATTGCTGAATTTCTTCTCCACACAGGTCCTCTTTGTGGTCCTGAGTGCTTGGTCCAAATGAATTGGAATTCACTTGAACTGCAGGGCTCATCTGGTTCTGTAGCAAACAAACAAATAAAACCTGTCAGGAGAAGAACCTCCCCTCCTCCCAGATTTTCCTGGGTGGAGAAGAGATTTGGAGTGCAGATGTTTTGCAGGTATATTCCCCAGCTTGCTGCTTTTGGATGTGAGAAACCTATCCTGGGTTTCTTCCATTGGTTTCAGTCTTGGCAAGCACTACATGAGTTGTGAGTGTAGGAGTTTGGTACTCTCTTGGCATTGTCTCGTCCCAGTAGTGCCACTTTGTGTGAAAAAAATCACGTGCCTGGTTTCCAAGGCACTCAGATTTGTTATTAAAGTCATGGAGGGGGAGTTATTTTTTTATTTTATTTTTATGTCCTTTCTGCTTTCCTTGCTTCTGAGCCACTGAGGATTTGTTTTATTGTCTTTTATTCTCAAAGATACAAAAAGCTGGGTTTCCAACAGTTGGTTGATTGCAGCAACATTACGAAAAGGCCGCTACGGTGGCATTCTGCAAGCTGGCAGTGCAGAGATAGGTGTGTGTACCAAAATAAGCTTGTGTGTGGCTGCATTTGCCATCCCTGCTCTGGGAGGAAGGCTGCCAGGCAGCTCAGGTGGTCAGGCTGCCTTTCAGAGCAGGGTTCATGTCTTCTTTCCCTTCCCAGGAGGAATCGTTTCAGCCTTTACACTCCGGAGCTAGTTAGGTGTCTTGGATTTCATCGGGACACCGAATCTTCGCTTCTGGGTTCTTGGGTTACAGGATGAGTTGGTTGACAGCTCTTTTGTTCTCCTGGGGCTGTTGCCAGGATTGGTGCTGCGGGTTTGAGGTGCCCGGGGCTGGGGCAGGAGGAGGTTGTGTCAGGCTGTGGGGAGGGGGACAGCCAGCCCCTCGGAAGCTGCCCCCCCAAACCCTGCCCTGCCTGCCTGGGGAGCCCTCGGCAGGGGCCAGGAAAATGAAAGGAAGGTAAGCTTCAGACCCCCTGCCCAGAGGTCACTGTTGCCTGGGGGACAGCCTGGGAGTAGCAGGGGCTTCACCCCTTCTCTAGGCTTTTAAGAGGGGTTGGGGTTGAGTGCAGGAAGGTTGGGCAGGAAGGCATGGGCTGTTTTTTTGTTGGGTTCTTTTTGTTGTTGTTCAAATGTTTAATATATCAACTGTGATATATTAAGCTTCTCTGTTGCTCTTTAACCCTTTTAAAGCAGGTACCTGCTGTCTCCCTCTCCTGAAGGATCCTTCCCAAGCCACAGCATTTCTGCTGGGTGCAGCCCTGTGTTGATGACATCCATTATTGTTTGGAGCACTATTAAGATGCACGTGGTGTCTTCTCCAGCACACACACTAACGAGCTGGAGTCATTTACTCGCAGCCTGTGTGTTGATGCTTGCTGCAGGTCCAGCAGGCACACTGACTGAAGCCTCGTGGTGGCTGTGACCATGGTGCTTACAGACCATCTCCCCATCCCCTTGGGTATTTCCCAGGCAGGCTGGGGTTTAAACTGGGCAGGGGGATAGGCAGCTCCTGCTCTGCACAGGAGAGAGAAGTAGGGAGTGACCTGGAGAGCTTGGGGAGACAGGGTGATTGATGGGCAAGGCTGTGAAGGAGAAGGATGCTGGCTTGTGAGAGACCTTTCTGAGGCACCCCAATTAGTGTCCTGGCTTAAAAATCCTGCCCTTAACCCCACAGCTTCCCAAGGTCAGTTTTAAAGGGGTGCTGGTGTAGGGCTGAGGTCTGACCCTGATGGACCTTTGTAAGCCAACAAGCTTTGACAGGAGCTGCAATCAATGGAAGTATCTCCATCTATTTAATTAAAAAAAAGAAAGCCCCGGGAGCAGGGTTTGTGTCTTTTGGAGAGGATTGTCTTGCCCACCTGCTGCCTTTGCAATGTTCTTCCCATGCAACTGGAGCAAAGTGACTGGAAATCAAAGTGAAAATGACTGTTTGTTTGGATTGTGTGGTGAGGGAAAATGCGTGCAGCATGACAAGTAAATTAGATTTAAAAGCTGCTTTCACTACTAATGGGCCACTGTGCTGTTAGGCATTTGGTTTTAATCCTGACTCTTGAGTGGGCAATGTTCATTTTCAAGCAGAAGGAAAGTTCTATGCGTTCATAAACATTTGCAATTTCTGCTGATTTGTCTTTGCTCCAGCCCAGGGAGGGAGAGTTGGTGTTGGGCTGAGTTGCTCTGTGCTGGTGGGGGACTGCCAGGGTCTGATGGAAAACCAGGGTTCCAGCAAGCAAAGGCCCTGGCCAGAAATGTTCAGTGGGTAGAGAGGTGCTGCTCCCTGCTTGTTTTCTACACCCAGAGTGGATATTGGCCACATCACAGCACTGAGGTGTGATACCAGAGACCCAGGGTTGAGTTGCTGCTTTGCTTGCTTCAGGTCTGCCCTTCCAGATGAGACATCGTGGGTGAGTGAACTTGCAGTGTGTGACGTGGTGGTGGCTCCAAAACCAATATATTCCAATAAAACACTTCAGATTGGACAGAAAGGTTCTTTCTTCCTTTTCTCCCTTCCTTTTCTCCCTTCCTTTTCTCCCTTCCTTTTCTCCCTTCCTTTTCTCCCTTCCTTTTCTCCCTTCCTTTTCTCCCTTCCTTTTCTCCCTTCCTTTTCTCCCTTCCTTTTCTCCCTTCCTTTTCTCCCTTCCTTTTCTCCCTTCCTTTTCTCCCTTCCTTTTCTCCCTTCCTTTTCTCCCTTCCTTTTCTCCCTTCCTTTTCTCCCTTCCTTTTCTCCCTTCCTTTTCTCCCTTCCTTTTCTCCCTTCCTTTTCTCCCTTCCTTTTCTCCCTTCCTTTTCTCCCTTCCTTTTCTCCCTTCCTTTTCTCCCTTCCTTTTCTCCCTTCCTTTTCTCCCTTCCTTTTCTCCCTTCCTTTTCTCCCTTCCTTTTCTCCCTTCCTTTTCTCCCTTCCTTTTCTCCCTTCCTTTTCTCCCTTCCTTTTCTCCCTTCCTTTTCTCCCTTCCTTTTCTCCCTTCCTTTTCTCCCTTCCTTTTCTCCCTTCCTTTTCTCCCTTCCTTTTCTCCCTTCCTTTTCTCCCTTCCTTTTCTCCCTTCCTTTCAATGTTTGGTGGAGATGTTTCAAGCAGTCCTACTTTCCAGAAGTTTTCCTGATGGTCTGGCCCTGGTTTTAGTGTCTGGATAACACCTTTGGCTTTGTTGTCAATGTTATCAATAAGGGGTCTGGCAAGGTGTGTTGGTGCACCAGATGCACAAGAGGGTGCAGCCACATTTTTGATTTGTTAGAAAATTTATTCTGCTCTGAAGAAAACATTCCACTCATCCACGAGCTGCTACAGCTGCTGTGTGAGTAATGAAAGTATGGAAAGGAGGGAGGGAGAAGAAAGATGGGAGCTGGTGTTTCATATGGAAAGCATCAGCCCAGAAGTGGCTTTGTTTCCGACACGTGGACAGCGGAGAGGCTGCGTTTGCTGCTCCATGGAAAATCTGTGCTGGCAAAAGGAAACCTTCCTTGTGAGTGACTAGATCAGATAGGGAGGGACTTTGGTGTCTCTTGCTTTTACTTTTAAATTTGTCCACCTTTAAAAATAATAAGGGAGAAGCAGAGGGCTATGGACTGACTTCATTTGAGAATACAGCCGGTGTGGGCCAAGTAGCTCTTTTCTGTCTCCATTTCATGCTGCTGTCCTGGTTGACTTTAGTGTCAGAACCCTCCCATAGCTGTTCATCAGCTGTGCCAGCACCTCGGAGTGGCCCTGAACATCTGAAGGTTGCTGCACACCAGGTTCTTAGCAAGGTGCCTGTTCCTTCTGTTTGTTCCTGGTTTCTGATCTTTTGGGGAACTCTAAAGACACGTTTGCCTGCTCAGCTGGGAAAACCAGGAGCTTGTGTTTTAGTGCTGAGGGAGGTGGCTCTGGTGGAACCAGAAGCCTCTGGGAGTTGGAGCTTTAAGAAACATGTTGGGGATGGCAGTCAAGTAGTGAGAGAAAGAGGTTTTTCTGTCTGATGAGACCAGAGGAAGGAAGCACAGTTTCACAGGTCTCTGATACCTTGGAAGAAGGGGCAGGCTGCTGTAAGTGCTGATGTGACACAGGGAAAGAGTGTGTAAGGTGCTTCTCCTGCAATCTGGAGAGTTCCAGGGTAAGTGGATGTCACCTGGGGTAGTGTTCTATGTGGCAAACCAGCACAGTTCTCTCATTGGCATACATCCTCTGTGTTTTGTGAAGTGAAAAGAGAGATTGTTGTACGTGGCGTTTGAAAACGGAAGGGCCTGATTTATTCCACCAGGTTATTTTTTTCTAGAGAGGATGAGTCTTCTGGTGTTTGAGTCCACCGTGAAGGTCAGGAGGAGCTTTGCTCTTTCTTCCATTGATCACACCTTCCAGACACAGGCTGACACCTCTGCCTCCAGTGCCAAGAATGCCAGGAGGTGCCCAGACCCCTCAAGGGCTGCATTGGGGTTTCTTTTTTCAACATAAAAATTACTGTTACATTTCTTGGAAGAACACATTTGAGGGAGAGCAAAAGGCGTAGGTGGTTTCTTACTCCCAGATCCCATGTGACTTTTAGAAAATGCTAAATACTCATCTTCCAAGTCTGAGTGCCTGTCAGGCTCAACACTGGAGTGGATGCCCTGGGCTGAAGCCTTCTCCTGACTGGGGCTGCCTCACGGGGACCATCTTTGTGCAGCCAGAGCTGTACCAGTTGCAAGGCCTTGTAGTTCAGGCAGTCTTTTGTTTGAGCAAGTTGCATCTCTGGACAGATGTTGTTGCACTGTGGTGTAAGACAGGAATTTCCTTAAGTGGGAAAGGTCAAGGAAACCTTTGACATTCAGTCCTGAATGCTCCTTCTCTTTCTAGATGGGTACCCACGTCACGTTGAGGATTTCAGATCAGCCAGTGAGTCAGATCCTGGGCTGATGCAAACCGGTGCAGATCTGCCAAACTGACAGTGATGATACATGGATTTACACTGGCCCAGTGTCCCCAGAGTCACTTGGCACCTTGCAGGAGAGTGGGCTATACAAACCCCAGGTCTTGTCAGATGTGGAATAAATATCGGGATGTGGGCAAGAACCAGCACGTCTGTTTTAATGATTTGATTAAAACAATATTGCTGCTGGATGGCTCTCGCAAATGTATTTCCACGTGTATTTCCACAGGAGGAGTTGTTCTCAAGAGCCATAATGAGAGAGTGCATTTTTTAAAATGTCACACAATAGGGACACTAAGTTGTACCCTTGCTATGTTGGTTTATTTCGGTTTTGCAGTGAGCGTGGCCTTAGGCGTCCTGTAAATACCATTTCTCCCCCCACCTTCAGCTAATAAATAATGGAAACTGCTCCAGAAAGAAATTTTCTTTCTGTGAACGAGTGGGAGGTCCTCAGCTGCCCTGTGTAAAACAAAGGATGTAGCATGGTTTGCTTTTCTTTGGTTTTTCAAATGAAGGAAATGTGGGCGTGGGAGAGAAAAGATGTTCTGAGGGCTCTCCCCAAGACTGCCAGGTGGAATAATGTCTGGTGTGAGCATTGCTTCCCCCAGGACAGCAATACCCATCTGTGAAATGGAGACAGATGAGAGACATTGCTGAACAGTCTCGGTGCATGGGAAGAAGGATGGATCCCATTCTGATTTACCCTGGGGCTCTCCTATCCAGCAGTGGAAACCAGCCTGGAAGTGGGTGTAAATGGGTGTCTGGAGAAGCCTTCTGTGTAATTCCATGGGCTGTGTCATCCAGGGGTCACACTAAATTTTCAGAACAGCCCGTTTTGACCTTAAAATCTGCTTCTGTAAGTAATTCCTCTTTGAGACCTGCGTTAATGATGTCAAAAAGCTGTAGTGTAAATGTGAGTCATGAAGGGTCCCTGTGTGTGCACATACAGGCAAGAGGGTCTCACTGGATGATTTTGAAGGCAAATGAGGTTCAAGAGCAGGGTACATATGAAGAAAAGGCACTTTCAGTCACTACTTCCATCCAGTAGCAATAAACTGTGCAGATAAGTAGATCAGATCTGGAAACAAGCTGAGAAGTTAGCACTGTTAGAGGATGAAATTCTTCTGCCCAGGTGCCATTTCTTATTGTCTTTTCAGTCCCATTTGAAAAGCAGCTGTGGTCAGGCCCTGCTTTCCTTGGAAGCACGTGCTAAAACCTTGTTTTGGGGAGGAATATTGAACAGGCTGTTCTTTCTCCTGCCTGAGTCTAACTCCCTCCCATATTCTCTCTCTTCTCCGTGTGCAAGTCCATTGCTTTGTTTGGGTTCACCCTGTTCATAGCTGCAGGGCACTTTTTCCCTTCTTCATATTTTATCTAGAGTAGTAGATAAATATTTTATTGAAATATGGAGTGAGACCCCTTCTCGTTGACTGGGTATTACAACACTGACTGTGGAACAGACGTGATAAATAGTAATAAATGTGAATGTCCCTTTCAGTGTTGTCATTATTTCCATCACTGTTTTTCTGCCAGTTTTCCTGTGTATCAGATGCTAAGAACGTGTCCTCCGAGCTGTATTGGTCTTCTCTTGTGTTTTATCTGTTCCAGGTCTCTTTTCAGCCTTACTGCTTTGTAGTGAGCCCGCATGTTGTGTTGCTGTTTCTTCCATGAATGCATTGTTTTGTCTTTTTCCAAATTCAATCTCAAGGATTTATTGTATTTGTTTCCTGCCCCTTCATGGTTTCCTTTATGTACTGCCTCACAAAAAAATTTAGCATTTCCTCCATAAGCCCTTTTCCCTGCTTTTCTTCACAATGAAAGCTTTTTGTCAGTTTCCTTAGCTTTCTGATTTGTTTTTATTAGGCGTGTTTTTGTAGGGAGGGATGTGAATCTATCAGAGTAAACGGAAACAAAAACTTTTATGCCAATATTTTTTTTTTTTAATGTAGCAAAGCAGATCAGACTTTAAGTAGTAGGAAGCCAGATAGGTGCTGCTGACTTGGCTTGGTGGTAGCTGGTTCTAAGCTGGCTGTTGACGGCGAGTTGTGGAAGATCTGAGCATTTTGAAGAGCCTAAAAAACGTGAATAAAAAGGTGGGGCTGAAAACTGACGGGGTGGTGATAGTGTCAGGAAGAGCAGGGTAGCTGTGACTTCCTGGGAGAGCTGAAAATGGAGAGGTGTGCAGAAGATCCATCATCCATCCAGATGTTCATCGGTACGAAAGTTAAAGTTCAGAAATAAAACATGAATGAGGAAATGGTAGGAAGGCAGTACCCTCTGTGCCTACCTCTAGTTCAGTTCCAGGGGCTGTGCTGGTGAATTCCTGCAGTCTGGAGCAGCAAAAATCCCCAGCACTACCCCAGTACATCAGAGGACATGACACCCTCAGTCTTGGAAGCAAAACTTGCAAGTTGCCTTTTTGAATCCCAGATTTTCGAAGAGCAATGGCAGAGCTGTTTCAGCAGAGGAAAAAATATATCCCCCTTTAATCCAAGACCCAGAGGTTTCTGAGCATTCAGCTGTCTGTTTGATTTGATGGTGGTTGGGCTTTGAACAGATAAGATGCTTCCCAGCCACTGATTGCCCTCAGCCAGCAGGGAAGCTGCAGCGTGCCCGTTTTTCCAGGCTGGGAAACTGGGACACCCAAGCACTCGGTTGCTGGAGAGAGGAAGTGAAGAGCAGAGCTTGAAAAGGATACCAGCTCCCTGATCTCCATTTTAATTAAATTCCTTCTGCAATTGTCCTCCCTGGCAGTTTAACTGGTGGAATGTGGTCTAGTGAAGGAATTTTTGGCTGCAGGCTTGACAGAGGAATATTTTGCTGGGCCAGATCCTTGCTCAGTGTAAATGAAGAGGACTCCGCAAGCCGCGATTGCGGCGCTGGGGATTTACTCCTCCTGAGAATCTCACCCTGGTTTGCAGACAGTGGGCAGTGTCGTGTAATTCGTTCCTTTTTAATTTTAGTCTGTCTAGACACTTGTGCAGCACCCATTCCGGGGAGGACTTTGTGCCAGCATCTCTGGAGCAGCACCACGCTTCTCTGGTGAGAAGTCTGCAACTGTGTCTGTGTGTCAAGAGCCAAGCGTGGAAGGGCCGTGACTGACTGGGGCACCTCAGACCCTTTTGCTGCCATTGCTTCTGTTTGAATCCAGAGGCACCTAACCCCCGATCCTCATAATTGTTTCACCAAAACTGCTGATCATGAAGGCATGCCTTCTGTTGGTAACCACCACCATCTATGTGTCTGCACCCCGCCCCCTAAAGGAAAGGATCTTCAAAAAAAGCCCAAAGATAAGAATCTTAAAGTAATTAGAAATAAAATTTCTTTTCGAGAAAGCCCTAATGCACCCACTGTTTCTGGGATTCCACCTGAGCTTGATCAATACCAAGGAGGCAGAGCTCTCCCAGGAAAAGCAAAGCAGCTTGCATGGAAATGGGTAAGAGATGCTTTGTGCAAGGAACACATGACTGTCCTCAGGTACTGTAGTGCAGTGTTAATGATGCTGCTGTATTGATCACATCAGGCTGCTTTGTCACCAGGGACATCTGGAAGGATTTATTCTGACTCCTGGGGCTCTGCCTCCTGAAGTGCATTTTCCAGTCCTTAGGCTGGGTGAAGGCTGTGTTGTGTTTTTTGTCTCAGCCAGCAGGAGCGAGGCTTTCAGAAGGTGTCCCCCCACCCGCTGCTCTATCACTGCTGCTCCCAGGGCTCCCACCTCACTCCCACTCAGAGCTGGACATGCCTCAGCTTCCCAAATGTGCTGTGGTGAGGACCATGTGCTTGCTCTTGGAGAGCTGCTGGAGGAGGAGGTGCTGGCTGCTGGAATGTGGATAAACACAGGGGGACGGGAACAGGAGAGGCTTCCTCTTTGCTTAGAAAGTGAGCAAAACATCAGTAAGAAAGCAGTGTAGAAGGAAAAACATGTGCAGGGTGGTTTTGTTCCCTCCTCCCGGCCGATACTCGTGACCTTGTTAAGAAGATCAGTCTGATTCAGAGGCTGCACGTGGTCATTTTTAAGTGTAGGGAGAATCTAAATGTGGCTTTTATTTTTCCATCTGATAAATTGCCAATTGCAGGTTTTACTTACAGAACACCGAGTAGTCCGAGGAGAACACGATCACCTTGATATTATATTTATGAGTAAAAATGGTAGGAGGCAGAAAGAGCTCTTAGCTCTTGCACAAAGAGGACTTTCAGTGCAGTTTGTGCTTCCAGGAATGCACCATTCCTGGTGGCAGGGAAGGGACACATTAGCAGGCTTGTCAGGAGGTGCCTGGGGGCACTCAGGGGCTTGCAGGGTCAGGTTGACATCGTGCTGCTTTGACAGGTGTCACCAGCCTGGGAGCAGGGAAGGCTTAGAGACATTTGAAAGGGAGGAAAACCCCTGAAGCTTGCTCTGGTGATGATGGGGACACCTCTGTGCAGGGCCCAGGTGTTCCAAAGCACTGTGATATATCCAGCAGGGACTCGGGGAGCAACCAGGGCACAAGTCATGCCTGGAAAAATGTGTCCTGAGTACACAGGCTGCCAGCACAGGTTGGAGCACATTTCTCTCCCTTTCTGAGTCCCAGCTCCTGGGCTGTTGGGTCTGAAGCAGCCCTGGCCACCACAAGGCATTTTGGCATTTTGCTTCTGTTCTGATAGCAGGCAGGCACTTGGGAAGCACGAGTGCTTGAGGAGCAGAGCTGGCTGGAGGAGAAGTGGCTCCCAGGAATGCTGCCTGCAGCTCAGGCTGTGGCCTCTGGTGTGGCTCCTCCTCTCCCGGCGTAAAGGTTACCCTGGGACGTTTATAACAAGGATGAAACTGCAGCTCCTGGAAGCTGTGAGTTGTGCTAGGGGGGGTGTAATGCTTGTGCTTAGCTGTTGCAGGGATTGTTTAGGACGATGGTAGCTGGCAACAGGCTCCCCCTTTAGGGAAGGGGGTACTAAAACCACCTGTAGTTGAGCAGTGGTGATGCTAAACAGAGTGCCAGGGAGGATTGGTTGTCCCCTGGAGAAGAGGAGCCCCTCCTGCAGCAGGAGAGGTTGTTCCCCCTCAGTTCCTGCTCTTCCCCTTCCCACAAACCAAGCCAAGAGAGCCTGGCTGCAGTCTCCTGAGCTGTGACATTGGAGACTTCCATCCCATCTCAGGGAGACAATAGAGGGAAGGAGCAATATCCAGCCAGCCTACAAAGCCAGGCTTATCTCTGGAGATGCTGGATAGCCTTAAAGAGAGGGGAAAAGGGAAATTGGGGAAAATAGGACACTTAAGGTAAACGAACTACCTTTTTTTTTTTTTTTTTTGTGGGTTGGAAATCTTCCAGGTAACATGTCCACTGTTGGGTTTATAATAACTACAATACGTTTCCTCTTTCCCTTGTTGGCAAGTGGGTTTTGTTTGCCTCCTTTCAGGAGTGCTGAGGGACCACAGTTCCCTGCAGCCCATGTTCTGTCCTGAGCTGGAGCTGTCCCTGCCCGTTTGGCTGTGGTGGGGCCAGTAATGTGACACCTTCCCATTCCCAGCATCATCATCATCATCATCATGTAGGCCTTTTTGGCCTTGGGGAAAGATGCAGTGTCGAATTTCCTTCAAGGAGGATGCTTAGGGATGGGGCTGGAAATCTGAGGACCTCGGAGGGAGCTGCTGCACAGTATGGATGCAGGCAGGAGGGATGCTGAAAGCCTCTCCAGCAGAGAGGTGCTTTTGTCTGGTGGTGCTGAGTGGTTTTGTTCACCTGAAATTAATTGGGGAACCCTCCCAATTAATTTTAGGGGGAAAGGTGCCAACATAAGCTTCAGGCAGGGTCTGGTGGTTTCGCAGAGCATTCTCCAAGAGGGATGTTTTGCCAGCAGAAACAGGAGGCTTAAGATCGAGTATGAAAAGGACAGTGAGTTGCTTTGACTGCCAGGCTGCTGCACAAGTAAACACTGTTGCTGAGGAGATGCAGAGTGAAGAAAGGAGGAGAGGGTGCTTGTAGGGGAAGAGAGGCTGAAAAGAAGAGCCTCTTTGAAGCCCTGGAGTCAGGCAGGTTCCTGAGCAGGGCTCAGTTAGGTCCTGTCCTGCCTTCCACCTTCTGCAGGAAGAGTAGAGCTGCTCCTGGCTGCTGCTCCATCACACCTCCCAGCTCTGCTTTTCACCACCCTGCTTAGAGTAACCAAGTCCAGCCCTTTGGGCTCTTCTGCCCTGTACTCTCTGCAGGTACCCAGCCAGGGCATTTCTGTGAAGAGCTGTCGTGGTGGCCCGTCATTTAGTTATCTTTTCTAACCACAGCCAAGTCCTGTGCCCAGGAACATCTTGAATTAACCCTGGTGTCTGCTTAGATGGTGGGAAGTTGTCGTTATCTTCCAGGAATACCAAGACATTGCATTCCTTCTAGGCTATTTTCTGGCTGCTTTGCTATTAATAACTTTGACCTGAAATAGCACTTTCATATTGCAGCATATTAAAATCCATAACAACTGGGGGGGTGTCCACAGCCAAGAAGACTGAAGCAGGGGAGCCCGGGTGGGAGCTGTGGCTGTGTAAATCAACTCACGGAGGTGTGCTGACCCCCAGCAGCTGGAGATCAGACCTGCCTGGCTGTCTCAGGTCAAGAAATGGCTCTTCATGGGATCTCTCCAGCTTCCCATGCTGTGCTGCAGCCTGCTGGAAACCAGCCTGACACCAGACTGGTCTCGTGGTCCTTCCCCCAGGCAGGGAGCAGTGCCTCGTCCAGCTCTGGCAGCGCATCTTGAGTCGCTGGTAATCTCCACCAAAGGCCTTGCCAGATCTCCTCTGTGTTTGGTCTGGTGCATTTTGGGGGTGCGGGTCTCCTCAGCTGCCCCTGGGTTGTGTCTGAGGGCTTGGGCCAATATTGGCAGGTGTTTTAGCATTGTGGTCTAGCACACTGCTTTTAAAGAGGACTGCACTGCTTTTATGGCAGCATGTAGCAGCCCAAGCGCGCTGCCTGGGAGATCTGAGGCTGACCAAAGTCCCTGGTGGCTGGAGTTTTGGAACAAGCACCTTGGCAGAGCCGTGTAGGAAAGCAAAGCAATGGAAAAACACCCTTGGCTGTAAGGGAGCATCCGTGGGAGGGCACCTGGCCTCTGAGTGAGAGGTGAACTTACCTGCAGTGGGACATCTCAAGCATGAGGGTTTTTGTTTCTGTGCATAGGTGGTGAAAACACTGGCCTAGAACTGGCAGGCATTTGAGAATAACCTCCATAGAGTCTGCCCAATAAAAAAAAAGAGCAAAAATGAAACAAGTCCAAATATCAGGATGTCTGAAGTTGGTGTTGTTTTTTAATTTTTCCCATTTTTCCAGCTGGTCATGTTGGTCCTAATAAAGTGGATCTGTAATACAGAATAACCATCCCCAGCCGGCAGAGAACGTGTTGGGTTCAGTTTCACGTAAGCCACAGAGTTAAATGGTGCTAATCAAGAGCAGAATTCCATGGAGTTGGAGTGTTGGCAAGGTCCTCAGCTGATGTAAACAGGAACTGTGAAATCAGGGCTGCTCTGGGCTGATGTACCCCAGCTGAGAATCCGGTTGTGCTTCCCATCGCTTTGTTTCTGCTCTGAGGTGGTTTGTTTTTTTTTTCTCTTATAGCAACGGTGAGACTGAAGCCTGTTGTCTTCTTCCTTGCCCAGACTGGCATATTTATCACAGTAGCATGTGCATCTTCTTGCTCCTCTGAGATAACAAATTTCACAAGCGATTTAAAAAAAAAAAAAAAAGTAAAGGAAAAAAGCAGCTTTTTGCAAATGTGCTCAGGCAGTTGCTGTGCTCAGGGTAAATTCAAACTTCCCCCAGACAGCCCACTGCTCCCCACGTGGCTGGGGGCAGGCTTAGGTCCTGTCTGCTTATTATTGTTTAGAAATGGTGTAAATTCCTCTTTTATTCTTTTTTTGTTTGTTTGTTTTGTTCTGTTCTGCACATTCTCCCCCTTCCTCCTGCTTCCTGTTTCCCGGACAGGTCCCCACCTCTTCCTACCCACAGCCAAAAATAATACAAAAGAGAAGGCACAAAAGGTTTTGTGAGCCAGGAGATGTGGTGATGAATGGGCATCAGAGACACAGAAGCTGCTGCACAAAAATGTTGACCCTGCATAGTGGGGATTTGAGGGCCTGCACGTTTTGTGGGTTAGGATTTTGGTGTTTTGCACGCTCTTGTTTGTTATGTTTTTAGGTCAGAGCAGCAGAGATGACTCAGAGGATTCTTATGGAACTGCCCATGTATCAGTGTATTGATCACATCTCCTCTCCAGGTTTGATTTAATGAGCTCATCGTGCTTGGGCACACATGGATCACGTCAGCTGCTGAGGAGGAAATGTTAAGCTATCTCTGAATGCTAATGAAGCATATCTGAAGAGGACATTTTTTCATTCATGATCCTATCCAGAGTAATTACAAGGCATCCGATTCTGCTGTGTAACCCCACTGCAATACAGCTGAATCTTAATTGAGGATGGAGACCTGAAATGTTGCTCTGCTTTGTAGGTTCCACAGCCATCAGCGCTGCTCTCCCACATCCATTTCCTGTGAGAAGTTTACCACACTCTGGGGCAGGCTTTGAACCTCATCCTTTGATTTCAGTAGGAGCCAGGGCTCCTCCACTTTGAGGACCTGACTGTGCCTGTTTGCTATCTGTAGTGCTAAATTAAAGCAGCTTCCAAACTGGTCAGCAAGAGGTTAAATGCACACTGGATGAAGTTTGGAGAAAAGGTTGCAGTGAGGGCCACTAGCCAGGCCATGCAAGCTTGTGATATAAATAAGTGATCTCTTCAGAGAGATTGTGAAGCAGAGGTAACATATATATCATTTCTCACAGTGGTCACTGTGCAGCTGATGGGTGTGGGGTCTGCAGGGCACGTGCTGGTGCATAAGCACACGTGGGTGTGATCATAGTTTGGTATTAGCACAATGGGCTGCCAGCACTTTTGCATTCTTTATTTGGCCATCCTTAATCCTTTGCTGACATTGGTACTATTTTTTGTTGTTGTGACTGGTTGTAGGTATTTTTTTCTGCGTTTATAAAGCAGTCAAAAAACAACAGAAGCCCTCCAAACCTCTACTTCCGTGTTTGCAAATTTCTTTCATCCTTTTTCTTTTTCTTTTTTTTTTTTTTTAAATCTAGATGCCTATCAAATTCAGGCATGCTTAGCTGCAGTCCTTTGTTCAGTATCTCACAACCAGTGTGATGAAATTCCCAATGCTTAAAGCCCAAATACCACAGATTTTAGTGAAGAAATTTGGCTTGTCCATCTAAAAGAATATGTTAGGTAAGATATATCTGTGAGGTAAGATTTACTTAATTTTCACTGAGTTTGGGAAAAAATCTTAATTGTGAGTCCTTGGTTAGCATTATGGGTTCAGACTTCTGTTTGAGGCATTTGGTTTACCACCCATTTCTGCAGGTGGAAATTACTGATTTATGGCAAAGTTGGTTTTGATCCTTTGTGCTTTAGAGGCTGATGAAGAGTCTTTGATAAGCCTGGTTAGATCATACCCCAGAGCAACAGGAAAAGGGCATGTGTTTGTGTTAAGGCAGTGATCCTATCCTTTAAGTAAATGTGTGTGACTTTTTACTGAAAATGTATCTTTGCTGACTGTGGATTTCAGGATCTTTTGTGCTCTGAGAAAAAAACAGTACGGTGGAGAACAGGCAGGGAGAAAGCCCCGTGGGTGGGTGGTAGGCCAGAGTTCCCTGGGCATGCTGTTGTGCAGGAGTAGCAGTGAATGGGCTGATCTGGCTGAAAACATTTCCTTACAGCTTCATTCTTTCGGCTGAGACCAAGAGGGAAAATGAACCTGAGGCATTGTTATCATGGAGAAATGTGCACACAGAGGCTTGAGTCCTCTGTAGCCTGGTCAGGAGTTTACAAGGTTGGTCCCTTGCAGTCTCTGGTGGCTGTTAGACAGGACTACCCTGGTGGCTTAGGCGTGTGGTGAAGTGGCCACAGGAAAACAAGTCTTTGCCTAGCAGATGATCCTTGCTGGCTGGCTGTGTGCCTGCTCTTTGCTCTTGGCCTGTTTGCTGAGCGCACCCTGAACTCGGTCGGCTTCATGTGTACAAGGGATCAAGGACGTGCGTGCAGATACTTACCACGAGTTGGCTGTCATGAAGTGTCTTATTGTTGGATCTGAAAAGTGGGTTTACCTGCCTTTTTCTTCCCCTCAGTCAACTGTGTAACACTCAGGTGAGATGTGCTGCCACGTCACGTGGAGTTTTGTCTTAAATCCTTTGCAACAGAAATCATTCGCAGTCGCCGGAAACTTCTTTTCTTGTAATTCATTCATTTCAGGCTGCACCTTTCCCATTTTCTCCAGTGTGTTTTGCAAAACTGCTTGCTTTAATACTAAAATTATTTTTAGTTTATGCTGTCCCAAATGTTAAGCTTCTGATGCGCTGCAGCTTTTTGACAACCAGCGACTGGCCAGTAGAGGTTGCCAAGAGGAAAAGCTGGAGGTTTTGGCAGCTGGGTGGGAACAGATGACAATCTTGGAAGAGATGGGCAAGAGTGTTGAGTTTTGTTGTTGTTCAGGAAGTAATGAAGGCTTTTGGCAGTGGGGGGAAGATGCATCTTTCAAACCCTGTTTTAGGGTTAGAGACAAAAATAGCATGGCATTTCGGGGAAGGCAGGTGAGTCTCTTATTCCTCTTTACTTTAGGGCTGCCCCACCACATCCAGTTCCATCTCTGCCTCTGGCATCAGCAATTCAAGTGCCACCGTAGCTCAAAGCTTCTGCTGTTCTGCTGAAGAACCAAATACTGATACTGAGCTTGAGTGAGCTGCAGTGGCACCAAGCTCAGAATTATTGTTTTGGGTTTCCTTCAGGTTGAGGGCGCTTTCTCTCCCTTTGCCATCTTGAGACATTCACAATTTATCTGAAGTCAGGGATGAGGCCCCCTTTTTTATGTGCCAGTGGAAAACAGTGGGGTCACGATGGAGGCTGGAATTTGACTTTCACTATTGCAAGTGTAATTATGCTTTACTCATATAAATTACGCCGTGAAGAGAATCCTTTCAAGGATTGTAAACAGAGCCAGTTGATCAGACCTGCTTGTCAACCACATTTGACATTTTCATTCTCTGTCACATTCAGATCTAAGTACCCAGCTTCTTAATTAGGTTTTGGATAACTTCCAAGATCAGTGCTTGATGTCCAATTATATCTGCAGTAAAATGGCACTGAGGGGTAACTAGCACTTCCAGATGAGAACTTCCCATGATCTGCTACAAAAACCTCAAAATCAAGATGTTCATCAAAATACTTCAGCATCAGAAACCAGATGCTGGTTTCCAGAGGAACCAGAGGAACCCAGTGAACATGCTGATAAGGTGCCTTCCCTGACTATTTGTCCCCAGATCATTATAAGTGTTTAGGCTTTGTTTAGCCCTTGGCAACACTTTGCTGGTGCCACATCTTTAGCTGTGCAAAATGCCCAAGAGTTTGAGTGCTGTAAAAACTTCACAGCACAGTCAGGTCCTTCTGTGACTTCTCTAACACCTGTATGTGTGGGTCAAGTGCTGATACACAACTGGGCTGCAAAACAAAACCAGTTTTTTGGAATTCATTGGAGCAAGTGTTGATTTATACCCTGCAAACTGAGAGTCCAGTTTGGGTCATCGGTTGGAATTAGATTTTCCAGAGCTGTCTGGATGTCAACCTGGATGCCAAACTTGGGCCCCTGCAGAGGCCCCTGGCCCATGGGCATGTGTTTCCCCCCTGATTCTCTGAAGGGGAGACATCAGGTACCTGCTCTGCCTTGAGCCTTGGCACGTTGATGATGGCTTTTTCCATCCCCCAGCTGGATTGCTCTGGGGAAGAGTAATCATGAGTGGTGGGTCTAGCTCCTTCATATCTGGATTCTGATTATTCTGAGGTGCAGACTGGACAAGCATCCTAAAACTTTGTCTGTCTGAGTCAGAGTTACCTGCAAGACTTGGGAAGTCTTGGGGCTTGTCTTGTTGCAGTGAGTAGCAAAACTGCCTTGACTTCTGCTGGCTGCAGAGTGCTCAGCTCAGCAGTGCTCTGATGGGTCTGCTGCACATCTCTCACATCTCTGCTAGAGGGGCACATGCTGGGTTTCCCCTGCAACATGTTTGATAAAGGTGAGCACACTCACTGGGTTTGGGAAATCATCTTTACTTTTAGAGGGTAAGACAAGCTCCAGAGGTAAGAATACAGGTAGCTTAGAGGTCAGAGCTTTCTGAAGTGACAGAAGGACAGAACACTGAATTTCCCAGTGCTCCTGCAGACTCTGGAAGGACTAACAAAGAGCTGGTCCTTACCAGGTGTAGGACAGTGCTACAGTGGCTGTTTCCTGTTGTCTGGGGTCTCACAAAGTCATCTCCTATTCCTTGTCAGCCGTGACCCATCCTGCTGTGGGCTGGCTAAATGGAGGAGCGAGGGGCAAGGAGGGTGACCCTGGTTAATCAGGGCAGGGGGGTTGAAGTCCTGGGTCACTGTTTATCCCCAGCCTGCCAAGCTGCCTTGACAGCAAGCAGCAATGTTATAGATGATCTTCTTGTGCACCCGAGGGGGTCATCTTCCCCTTCCCACTGCAGTTTTCAGAGTCTTTATTGCTGTAAATCCCTCAGGCACTGAGTAAGAACATTTAATACCTACCAGGTTGCTGGCAGTGTAGTAACTAACCTCTGTAGTAACCAGTGGCTTATCACACCTCATGTTACACAAAGCTCCTCCTCTCTTACATCAGTGGTTAAGGAGAAGCTGAACATCCAGCAGAACTGTGACAAGAGCAGCTCACTCCTGTCTTAGGTATCCTTGGACCATTTTCCTACCAGGCTGGTAGTGGAAATAGATCTACAGGGGTGCACCATCATCTGAACCCAGCAGTTTGGCTCCATATCTCTCTGGATAGTGTCAATATCCTGCAGCTCCCACAAAAAAACAAACCAAAAACTGGCACTTTGTTGGGCTCACTGGCAAATAACTGTGTGGGAGTGGAGACCAGAGGACTCTCCTGCCCCTCCTGATGGCCCACAGGGCTGGAGCAGGGACCTTGGTGCTCTCAACCTGACTGCTTTCTCCAGCTCCAGCCAGTGGGGTGGGCTTAATTGACCTAAAAATGTCCTTGCCAGCAGGGCAGGAGTGAAGAAAGCAGGGCTGCTTCCAGAACCCATCCCAACCCACCCCGGGGTGATCTGGGCCAGGAGGAAAGAAGGTCACCTGAGGTCCTTGGCGGGAGCTGGGCAGTGCAGATGGGGAAAGATGCTTCCTTTGTGCCAGTGATGGTCTGCTCTGGCAAAGGCAGCAGCAGGTAGGGCCCTGGGGGGGGTGAGGGAAGGGGCTGTGGCCCTCAGCCCTCTCCAGGCTTTGTCTGCCATGCAGATGAGGTGGTGGAGGGCTTTGCTCTTCCCCCTCCTGACTTGGTGGAGAGGCCGAGGGGGGTGGGAGGCAGGGCCTTCATTATGGTGTTTCTTAGAGTTGTGGTTTGTTGGGTTGGTTTCCCCCCCCCTCTCCCCTCCTCTCTCCCTCTCTCTATGGGGAGATGGGCTTGATC
This sequence comes from Phaethornis superciliosus, assembly GCA_023637945.1. Lineage (NCBI taxonomy): Eukaryota > Metazoa > Chordata > Aves > Apodiformes > Trochilidae > Phaethornis > Phaethornis superciliosus. The sequence goes on from JAJQWJ010000007.1 coordinate 754,561, forward strand.
CACTGGTTTTGGATTTCAGAGGCAGAAGGCAAGACATGACCAGCTGGTGTCTTGAAATGGCACAGGTGCAATGGCTGCGGGAGGGGGGAGCCAGGAATAATTACAGGTTTCTGAAGCATCAGGCTCTGCCTGAAAAGGGCTCATCGAGAAACTGCTCTTTATGGAAAATTAATGGTGAAGCTGGAAAAAAATGTCAGGCCCACTATTGTTGTCATGGGGTAGTGATGCCTTAAAGGAGCAGCACCTCCTGCTCTCCTCCCCTCCACGGGCAGCCCCAAGCCAGCATGCAGCTTTCTGATCCCCACAGCTATTGAAATCTCATGTCACTCTCATCAGATTTAATGCCCACGAGTCCCTCTCTCTCTTTTTTTTTTCTTTTTTTTTTTTCTTTTTTTCTTTTTTTCCCTTTCCACCCCTAATTTATGATTGCGCTTGCTCTTTCCTTTGGAAACCTGCTATTTATTAAAACCCTAAACCTGTTTCTGCCCCACTGGGTGAAGGCTAAGTGGGACAGAAAGCCCAAATTACATGATGTGAGGAATTATTCAAAAGCATTGCCTCTCCTGGTGTGGGTTATTCCTGAAAGACTGTTGGAAAGCACGTTGGAAAGCTGCTCCCCATTCGTGGTTATGTGAAGCTTCTGTTTCTTGATCAGATGCTGGAGTCTCCAGGTTGAGATGTAGTTGGGTCACCAGCTCCCATAGGCAGAATTTTTTTTTGCCTAAAATCCCATTTTTAATATCTGTAGAAGTTTTCTCCAAGGAGCAGTTTTTAGAGGTTACTAAAAAGTATTTAGTTAGAATGTCTCTTTCTCCACGCTCTGTAAAATGGCAGTGGTGGTACTAAACCAGCCAGCCTTTCAGGCAGGGAGAAATGAAAAACAGCACTGATAAACTCCATTAAAAGCTCCTGGGACTGCAGCAAATGGTTTAATATAAACAATAAAAGTTTATATTGTTGGTTATGGAGAACACTGGGCAGTGTGATAGTGCCTAGAAGCTTTACTGGGCTTGCTCAGGCACCTCGTAGTCAGGTACATTGAAGGAGGAGACTTAGCCCATCCTCCTCCTGGTGATCACTGCTATGGAGGTGCAGGAGCACATCTTCATGTATAACTCTCTGGCTATAACTTCACCTGCTTTTTATAGGGAGAGGGGGGGGTGTTTGTGTGTAAGTCTGGTGTCTTCTACACAGGAAGCCCCGTATGGCCAGGTGTGCTAAAAACCCTCTGAAACTGTCAGCAGGTCCCTTTTTTCTGTCCCATTTTTTCCTTCTCTTGGGCCCTTTAAACAAGCTGTGGTGTCACTGGAAGTTTTTCTCTGTCTGCCAGCTTAAAATGCTGCACTTCAGAGCCATGATGTTTCGGGGACAGATGGGGCCCCAGCCCATGACACCGAGTTAAATTTGGGGTGAAAGTTAATGTTTGTGAAGGAGGGGGCAGCACCACTTTGGGGAGGTGACTTTTTGTTTTCAGGTGGCCAGGCAGCAAGGCTGTTGGGAGGGTTTCATGTGGAAGTGACCACTGGCCAGGTTACACTTAAAGGTAGGAGGGTCCTGGTGCCCATGGGGTGGTGCACAGACTGGGATGGAGGTGTGGTGGGTGCTTTCTGGTTGCCCCATCTTACTGCTCCCACACTGGCTTGCAGCAGCATCAAAGTGCCAACTCCTTTTATAGAATCATAGAATGGGCTGGGTTGGAAGGGACCTCTGAGATCATCAAGTCCAACCCTTGATCCACTCCCCCTGCGGTTCCCAGCCCATGGCACTGAGTGCCACATCCAGGCTCTTTTTAAATATCTCCAGGGATGGAGAATCCACTCCTTCCCTGGGCAGCCCATTCCAATGGCTGATCACCCTCTCCGTGAAGAAATTCTTTCTATTATCTAACCTAAAGCTCCCCTGGCACAGCTTGAGACCATGCCCCAGAATGTCACCATCTTGCAAGGAGGTGCTGGTGTGCCTCTGGGCCACGTCCTCCTCCTGCCCTAATTCTCTAACAGTGGTTTCTCTCCCTTCCCCTCCCGCAGACATGCCTGGAGCTGGAGCGGTACCTTCAGACTGAACCACGGAAGATCTCTGAGACCTTTGGGGAGGATTTGGACTGCTTCCTCCATGCCTCCTCAGCCCCGGATCCAGAGGACAACATCCGGCGGCTGGACCCCATCCTCTTACCCGTGGAGACGAGTGGCTGTGACAAAAACTCCAGCGTGGACATCATCCTCTCACGGGACAAGCTGCTGTCTGAGACCTGCCTCAGCCTCCAGCCCACCAGCTCTTCCACAGAAGGCCCCACGGCCGTCAACCAGGCCCAGCTCAATGCAGTGACCTCACTAACACCCCCCTCCTCCCCAGAGCTCAGCCGCCACCTGGTGAAAACCTCACAGACTCTCTCAGCAGTGGATGGCACGGTGACCTTGAAACTGGTGGCCAAGAAGGCTTCTCTCAGCTCCCTGAAAGTCGGCGTGGCCACGGCGACGGCGGGGACGGTAAAAAGCGGGCAGAGTGACAGTGAGCAAGGAGGCACAGGGGCAGAGACATCCCCAGAGAACAAGAAGAGGGTTCACCGCTGTCAGTTCAATGGGTGCCGGAAGGTTTATACAAAGAGCTCCCACTTAAAGGCTCACCAGAGGACTCATACAGGTACTTGTGTAGGGTGCTTCTCTCACCTTCTCCTCTCGCCACTTAGCCCTAACCATCTCCTTCTAACCTCATTTAGAAAAGAGAGGAAAACAAAAAAACCAACAAAACAAACCCGTACAAACCTTCTGAAAGTCCAAGCTTCTACCTGTGAAACAGGGCAGTGGAAAAATATGGTAGGCCAGGAAATGTACCCAGTGTTCAGTCATACAGAGGAGCCCCCCCATTAACCTGTTGGGGTTTCGTATGTCTTCTGGGGCTTGCTGCAGAGTCATCTGGGGATACCCAAGGGATGTAGGTGTCTCGTTCATGCTAAAACTGTGGGCATGCCCCTTTGGGTTCTCAGCACTCACTTCCCCAGGTCATTCAGGAATGATGTGTAGATGCAGATGTGCAGGTGCACGTGCCCTTGGGATAGTCACATTCTTGACCTTCTCCAGTGATAAAACACAGTGAGGACAGTAGAAGAATGGCCTGGAGTTTGGGTGGAATAGCATAGGTGGAGCAGGAATACAATGCATGGAGAGCTGTCAGGCTGTTATTTTGGGTAGTATTTACTAACATTGCATGTAAAAGCTGCTGTATAAGCTCCTTGAAGCATGCAGAATTGGTTTAGGTTTGGCTGCTCAGGATCCCCACTCTCCTGTCATTTTGTTCATGGGCCCCAGCAGCTTTTCAGCTGGTGTTCACTGACAGTAATAGCTGTGCAGTTGTGTGCCTTGCTGCTTTGTTCTGAGCCTCACGTGTGATGGGAGATGATAAATTCCCATTAGCACTGTCTTATCATGTGATTATTCTTGTTTCCAGAGGGACTGCTGTAATCAGTTTTCTCAATTTTACTGTAAAATGTGTGGTCTGTTACAATAACTGCACATTTAATTCACCACCTTATCATGCAGGCGGATTCCTAGGAGCGAGGTTGCTCGTGCAAGGTAGAAAATAACATGTTGGGCCAGTGCAGTAAATCAAACAAATGTGTGGGTGGTTAAGAGAGCTGCATCCATCAAATACTCAGCAGCTCCGTGAAAGTTACGTGTTCTAAAGTATAAATCACATTTAGACGTAAAAGGCATTGGTTTTGATCTTTTTATAAGGGTTTTCTAGTGCTTTTACTGGGGATAAGCCACCTTGCCAGGAGTGACTTCACTTCTGAAACTGATTTGATAGCCAGGGAGAGTGGTGCAGTCATCTAAAAATCTGGAGTGCCGTGGTCAGGAGGCTCCTCATAGCATCTGAGCTGCTGTGAGGTTGTCCCTCACCAGGGCTGCCCAGGGGGACATCCCAGCCAAGGCCTCCCAGCAGGTGATGGGGCTCCTGTGAGAGCTGGTGACACGGTGGCCTTGTCTTCAGGTGTGACCTGAGTGTTCCTCCTCCAGCTGGGAGGGAGGGGTGGGTCTGCACAGCTCATCCTGAAGCTGGCCCAGGGATGTGACAGGATCACCTTGAGATCAGAGAGGGTGACCTGGGGGGCTGTTTTCTGGGTTTGTCATCCAGTAGGTGGGGGTGTGGACAAGAAGTCCTGAGAGTGTGCTTGCAAAAACCATGACTCTTCCAACACCTCCACCCTTTGGAGTCAAAATCCTGGAATATTTTAGATGCCTGTGAAGCCAGCCTTGGGTCTGGTCAAAGTTGGTATCAAAACCTTTTCCCCTCCTTTCACACCAGCCTGTGAAATCTGATGTTTTACAGTTAATCCCTGATGAGAAACATGCCCCAGTGTCCCTGTGATCAGGAAAAGCAGGAAGGCAAAAGGCAAGAGGGAATATAAAGAAAATCTTGGCAGCCATATAAGCACCCTGCACCCATCCACGTCCCAGCTGTGCAGAGCTGTGTGGAGGGCTTGGGTTTGTGTTGTGATGAGGATGGGATGCAGCCTGGTACAAAGCCATCTTTGAACAGAACCTGGGAGCAGAACCTGGGAGCAGGGAGGCACCTGGCCCCCATTTTAATTTGTGGAAATGTGTTTCCTAAATACCTTTGAACATTCCTATCTTGGGAGCCATCCGAGCAAATCGAGGGCCAGGGTGAGATGTTGTCCTTATCTAATGAGCTTATTTGTGGCCAAAGCAGAAAGTTATTCAGCCCCCCCACCCTGCTTCAGTGCTTAAAAACCCACGGATGCTTGGATGCCTTAAATCAGAGCTGGTACCATGGAGACATTAAATCTGCTCACCCCTGCATCCAGGTGTCACTGCAGGCAGCTCCTGCCTCCGAGTACAAGAGTGGGGCAGAGAGGAAGAGCTGTGGACATTGGAGACTGAATCATAAACTTTATGAACATTTATTATAAATCACAAACACTTTGCTTTTTTCCTCTCGAAGGCAGGCAGCAGTGCCAGTGGCTGGTAGCCACTTGGCTCAGCCAGTGGGGCTGGAGAGATTGCGAGATGTTTTCCTTTAGCTGGTAGTTTGTTAGTTATGTCAAGCAGATGTGTGGGCTGGTCACTCAGCTTGCACATGCAAAGTCCACTGGCTTGGATCAAAGGGATTTACTGCAGCACAGGAAAACATGAAAACCCTGGGCTGGGGAGCTGGGGGGGTGGGAGGAAGGAGGTTGCATTCCTTTGGTTCCTATGTAAGGCTGAGCAGCGAGGCGCTGGCTGGGGTTCCTCCCTCCAGCCTGATGAGCCAGGCTGGGCTGGAGGCAGAGAGGCTGATGGCAGCCTGCTAGATTGGAGGTGATCTTCTCTTAGGGCTTCACTTCCCTCTGGAGAGCCCAGAGACAGTCGGACCCCATGCTGCACCTGGGGTATCCTCCCACATCTCATCCCTGAGAGAATCAGGACAGCGCTGTGAGGCCCATCAGTGGTTGAACTGGTTATGAAACCACCTTCTGGATGACCTTTGGAGAGGGAAAAACAATCATCTGTGTGGGAGAGAATTTAATCTGGAAGGGAAAGGGAAAAACATTGTCTGGATGGAAAGGGAAATGAAAATATTTGACTGGATTCAAAGTTAGCTGGGGCATCGAAAGCAAAGGGCGTGCGAAGGAGCCAAGAGCAGTGGTGAAACTGGCTGGCAGAGAGCAGCACAGAAGCCACTCAGGAGAAATGGCAGCTGGGCCTGCAAAGAGGTGGAAAAGGTCACCTGGGGGTTTGCAAAGACCACGTTGCTAGTGTGAGGGTGAGGTAAAAACATCTAAAGAAGGATCCACCAGGACTGGCACGCTAATCTAACCCCGGCACGTTCTCTGTTATTCATGGAGCAGACGGCAGTGCAAACAATGACATTTTGTCTCTTTTGAGAGACAGAAATTTTCATCCAGCCTTCACACATGCATGGAGATGAATTGCCAGTATAATGGAGAGTGCAGAGGGAAGGAGTCTGAATGAGCCAAAACCCTCGTGTAGTCATCAGTGCTTCCTAAATTAGAAAACAGGATATTGCTGGTGAGTGTCTGAATGCAGATAAGTCTTAGGTTGAGCTGGCCTGAGACCTGTGGAAGATTAGGCATAGGACAGGGCTGTGTCTCCCAGATCAAAGACCCCTGGAGGAGATTTCTGTCTCCTGGCAGAACCATTCACACCAGCCTTTCTTGCAGTGATGTACAGGGGAAGGTAGGAGATGGCATGGGTGCTTTCTGGCCAGAGATAAAGCACCACATATAAACTGACCAGGAAATCGTTAAGATTGGGACAGTGATAAAAATTACCCTTAGGAAGTTCTGCTGGGGTTTGCATTTCTTGAGTATCAGAAGGTTTTGGCTTTTTTTCTTTATCCATCTAAAACCAGGATAACCCTAAGCCTCAAGTCTGAGAAACAGCACTTGGGCACCTCACATCTCCCTGATGGTTCCTGAAGCCTAAACAGGGTGGGAAATACCCATGTAAATACAAGTTAGGAGTCTGCATGCAATCTTAAGATAGCCCTTATTTAACTGGAGTTTGTTTCACATTGCCAGGACATCTTACTGCAAATTATACTGTTCTTTCATCCAAAGTGCTGGGTGAGACTAACTAAAACAAACAAATCCACCCTGCAGGAAAACAAATTACTATATTCAGAAGAAAAAGAGGAGACACACAAGAGTATTAAAAAGAGCATTAGTGAACAGGAAGGATTTTGTGATGGGATTTAAAGCAACAGAGAAGAGCTTTCTGAAAGCACTGGAGATAGAAGAGGAATTTGGATGACTTTGCCACTGGGAACAAGAGCAAGGGACTTGAGGGAGAAGGGGCAGGTGAGAAAGACCTTCATTCAGGGCTGGATTTGTTTTGGGGTACAGCTGTATTGCCAAATGGGAAAGATGTGTTTTGCTGTGGGGTTGGTTTGTTTCTGCTCCATCATTCCCCAGATCAACAGCACAGGACAGCCTTACTGCTTGGGTTTGGCAGTGGAAATAGGTGGTGGGTTTTGTTTGCTTGGTTGCCAGGTGAGATGATTCTTGGCACAAGGGAGCCCTGGGAAGTGATCTTTGCTGTCTGCTCAGCAGCTACAGGAGAGAGAGTGCAGGGGCCTCCAAAGCACTGGCACTTGTGAAGCATTTAAAATAAATATGGGCACCGTGATGTAGGTGGTGCCCAGCTGTGGGCAGGGAGACCAGCCAGGCATCAGCACTGGAAATAATGGCCAAAAAAAGGTTCTTTTTGGTAGCTAAAGGGCAAGGTTATGGTGCAGATAGTGCAGGGTGGATCTCAGGAATAAAGTTGTCCCTTTCTGTTCTGCAGAAAGCAGATCTGGAAAAAGGGTATTTGTACCTTCAGAGAACCTCTCCCAAAACTCAGTTGATGGCCGTGTCACATCAGGCTGTGTGTGGGAATGTGCTGCAGTAGATGGGCAATGAATGAGAGACAAGAATGTCCACTTGGGACACTTTCAAAGGCCAAAATGACTGTGTGGGACCTTGCTTTATCCACAGGTCTCTGTGAGTGACCAGAATCTTTCTGTTGGGCAGCTTGATTCTTGAGAAGAAGGCTTAACAAAAATTAAAAGCCTGTGAAACGTTCACCATCCCACTTAGAGATAGGTGTCTGGCCCTCAGAACCCGAGGCTGGAAACTGAGGCTGCAAAAAACCAAATGCTGAGGAAAACCCCAGACTTGTAGGCGTGCTAGTTAAGCTGACAATGTCAAGCATGTGTTTCAAGATAAAAGCTGATCCCCAGCTGAGTTCTGAAAGAAAGGTGTCCTGGCTCTATGGCACTGCGCGTTCAGAGGCTTAGCAGGGATTTATTCCTTCCTCCCGTGCAGCTGGACTCTTACCACCAACAGAGAGGACTTAGTGGATTAGCTGGACAATTTTGCAGTGATCATGAGCTGTCATTAGTGCACTAGAAGCTTGCTTTAAGTCTTGGAAATGGGTGTTAGAAAAATACAGGCACGCACATCTTCGTGTGCTTCTGTTCAAGATGGGACTGCACGGAACTGTGTGACAGTGAATTTTGCATTAACTTCCATTTGGACTTCTTCGTGCTGGTTACCTGTAACCTTGCCAAGCTTTTCCCTCTTCAGGGTAAAATTTTCCACATTCTGTCTTTTTCCAGCGTGGTTGCTGTTTGTTGTTTTAGAAGTTGGGAGAAAAATATTTGTTTTTTAGGAGAGTGTGGTGATTCTGTTGGTGAGGGGCAGGGAGACAAGAACTGTACTCAGCATAACAAGCTCACCTAAACACTTGGCCTGTGTAGAGGAAAACAGTCTGAGTAGAAGACTTTTATCTGTGAATATCTGGGTAAAAATTGACTGGAAGGGACTAAGCTATGACTTTTTGTAAACTGACTTTCAAATGTGTGGCCCATGCGATACAATTTTATCATTATTTATGTGCAAACCCCCTAGAATCCCAAAGACAATTCTTTCCCTGGCCTTGAGTGTGTGTTAGGAAAACACACTTCATACAGAAAACCTCTTTGTTTTTCAAAATTTTTATCCTGATGATGCAGATTCGCCTAGCCATGTCACTCCCAAATCAAATCCAGTCTCTGAATGAATGAAAATATTCTGAATCTTCTTTGTTTCTCTTTTTCTTGTTGTCAAAACTGGGAAAGAGAAAGGAATGTATGTTATTTTCCTCTCCTGCTTTATTCCTGTTCTGTTTTTGCCAGGCTGGGTTTTTTGAGGGTTTTTTTGTTTATTTTTTTGGTCATCTTTCTCTGATTTTTCAGTGGCAAAAGGGAGAAACTGAAGTGACACTTCAGTGGTGAAAAACAGCAGCACTATTAGGATTTGCAAAAATATAGAGCAAAACCATTAGAAATGTTAACATTTGGGAAAAAGGGGTGTCTGCTCCTCTTTTTTTTTTTTTTTTTTTTGATTGGTTCTAGTCCCTGATACATGTCTTATATTTTACCAGGAATATTTGCCTGTATATTTTGCCTGGGAGATCCCAAACTCTTGGCCTGAAACGTGGGTGTGCAGAGAGCCCATCTCTGAGACACTGCTCCAGACTCTGTGCCATGTCCCACAAAGGGCTGTCTTTGTTGTTTACCCTTTGGGGCAATTTAGGAAAAAAACAAAGCCAAAAAAAAATGTATTTCAGGGTCCTGAAAAAATCTGCCCCAGTGAACAGCCTTTTTTTCATCCATGCCTTCTGCCACTGCTCCCTCGCCTTGCACCTTTGAGCTCGCAGAGCTCGGCTGAACCTGAAACTAAAAGCCCTTATTAGATGAGATTTTTTTTTTTTTTTTAAAGTTCTTGCCACTCCTCTGGGGACCCAAGTAATGGCAGCTTGCAGCAGCAGAGAATGTGTAATTAGGGCAGGCAGCGAGGCCTCTGCTGATGGGGAGAAGCAGGAGGAGAGGAGGGGAGCTGCACGCCCGCTGTTACCAGGAGACCCCGGCACAAAATGCATGAGATGCAGGGTGCTAATGGGCCAGCCCTGCCTGGGTACCAGCAACCTGCTGCACAGCTGCTTCTGCCCTCCAGTTGCCAGGCAACCCCACCTTTATCTTTTTTTTCTTCTTCTTTTTTAATTCCCCCCCTCTTCACTCACTCATTCAGGTTTAATTGGGCGGTGTTGCTGCCGGGTGCTGCTCGGCTGCCGTCCCTGGGGCTGGGGGAAGGCTGTGCTGGAGATTAACGGGGCAGGAGTGTGGGTTGTGTGTCCCACCTCCAGCCCCACCAGCCAGGAGCTTCCTCTGGAGGAGCTTTTGGAAAGGAAAAGTGGCATTTGGAAGGTCCTGGGTGTGGAAGTCACAGGCCCAGGGAGAAAAACTGTGGGGTTCCCCCCCTCTGTCAGTGCCGGCGATGGGCAGTGTCCTCTTGAGTAGTCAATGGAGAATTTCCATTCCTGCCCCTTTTCTCTGCTTTTCAGCTCATCTTTGTGGACATATGTTTTAGGTGCCTGTGTGAGGGTAAGGCATAATGCTGCAAAAATTCATTTCTTTTCATGTCCCCAGTGGCCACATGCTGAAGAGTGCTGCTGGCTGGGTAGGCAAGCTTTGGCAAGGCCCTTAGGAACTAATCTGGAGCTTTGAAGTCTGAAGAAAGACTGATTGGACATTGGGTTTGGTTCTTAACCTCCTTCCCTCCATCTCTAATATAGACATGATCAGAGCCATCTCTCTGTAAGGGCACTGCTGACCTTTTTGGATGAAAGGAGCTGTACATCCTTCATGGAAATGTACTGCTTTTACACTTGATCATCCCTGCCCCTCTAAAAATAGGCACAACCTTCTCACATTGTGTATTTCACAATCCTGTCACATTCTTCTTCTGCCCCATACCATCTCTTGCCAGCTTTTCTCTTATGCTTTGTCACCCTTACAAAGGCTTTTCCATCTTTCCAGCAGGTGGCAAAACTGTGAATAAAATGCCTTTTTTTTCTTTTCTTTTTTCTCTTTTTGGGCAGAAAGCATTGGTAAGACACTTCAAGACTGACCACTGCTCCCCCCACCCGTCCTTTGCATTCTCTTGTAATAATAAAAATAATAATGAGGCTTTCTCTTCTCCAACAAAAATCAATTAGGAGTATATTGAGGAAAGAAAGGCTCAGAAAAGTATCTGAAATTGATTTTTGTAATTAGTTTTGCTGGTTGATGGGTTGCACTCGCATACGCTTAGATGTCGGCATTGATCTCCAGGGGATGTGTGTGTATTCAGTAGCCTGCTCTTCCTTTTTTTGCTAAAGAAATGAACTTATTAATCTTAAAAAGAGGGTGATGCTGTTGTCTGCTGACCTGCTCGTGAGCTTTCCTGTACCCTTACCAGCAGAGCAGCTGCCTGAGCCTGGTGCCTGATCTACCACGTAGCTCATTCCACGGGAGGAGAGGGGTGACCAGCAGTATTTTCTGTTGTGCTGTGTGCTGATGCTCAGCTAATTAGAAGAATTATGGCTGGGCTTCATTGGTATGCCATGTATGTAGCTTGTGAAGCTCTGGGGGACCCTTGGAGATGAAGAGTGCTACATAAATATATTGTTAATGTGCAGTTCCACATGAGGCATCCCATTGTGCTGGGGCAGGCTTTGGTCATAAACTGCACAGCAAATACAAATGCCTGCATGGCTTTTCTCTGCAAGGCTGTCTGGGGGGCTGCTTCTCACCAAAAAACCCACCCTGGCTTCTGGCATTGCCTGGCAGCTTCTGTCCCCACCAACAACATCTGCATGGGCACCAACCTCCAAGGGATGCCTTGGCTCACCTGGCTGCAGTGGCATGGTCCAGAGCAGCAGGTCCCAAAAGGATTTCTCAGAAGGGGTCGTGAGGGAAGTTATTAAAACACTCTTCTTAAAAAGGCAGGGGTGCTATTTGATTCTTCACACATTTCTTTGGAAAGCTCAGGCCCCCAGAGCTTCCTTACAGGAGAAATCCAGGCAAGAAATCTTGCATTTAATTCCTTTTTGCAGTTGTAATTTGCAGAGTGTCTGTTTCTCCAGGAGCACCAGTCTTGGAGCGAGCGTAGCTAAAGCTGTCTTTCAGCATATATATTTTTAGACATTGAAGCTTTTAGAAATGGTGTCATTTTGAATAATTTTTAAAGCACAGATTTTTAAAAAGGAAGGAAATGTTTTGTGTTTCTTTCATAATTTTTTTTTTTGATCCTGAAACCATATTTAAATAATTCAGGGTGGATTAGAACAGATGAGGATTTCTAAGTGGGTGTCTCTATTGTTTTCTTAAGGGCACTTTTGCATGCTAGTTTTGGGCACTTCCTTAACATCATATTAAGGAGCTCTTAAAACATAGTATGACAAATGTCTTACTTGAGTGGCCTTCAAAATGTGCATACAGACAGGATTAGGGTTTTTTCCCCTCATTTCTTCAAGCATTTTGGGCTAAATTGGTCATACTGCCAAAAGGAGACCCGTGAGTGTACCACACTTTAGCACAGAGGGATACCAGCAAAGCTTTGGGCTCTCATTCTCTTCTGAATGACTTCTTCAGGGCTGAGGGCTTAAACTACTGGGTTGTTTTTCTCAGTGCACTGTAATAAACATGTGTTTGTTACAGGGGCTGTGTAAAATGTGGTATCTCAGGTGGGGTGCAGGGGAGGGGTAAGGAAAGAGATGCAGGTGGATAATCAGAGTATCTTTGCTTCCTTTTGATTCTGTAAAGACACAGGGTGAAACTCAAGCCTTAAATGGCAATTTTCCAGTGAGTCTGATGGAGCCAGCATTTCACCCCACAGCACTGCCAACTTTGTGGTGTTACCATGCACATCCCAAAGCCTGGAGGGTTTCCTCCTTGAAGCCCCTGCTCTTGAAATACAGGGAATACAGAGCAAATTCTTTTCTCCATATTTCTTAATAGAAGGTCTTGGAGTAGTTTAAAGTTGTGGCCCTCGTTTATCTACAAAGCAGAAGGCACTTTATCTCTCAAAAGAAGAAATACTCCCAGGGCCTGGAGGATGTCTGTGGGATGTTGGTGGCAAGGAGAGGGGTTCTCTGGATTTTGAGGAGAAGCAGCCCCACTGCTGTGTTTTCTGGGGGAATATTTACTGTGAAGGCTTGTATAGGCTTTACAATCTGGAGAGAAAACTGCATTTTCTCTGTTTGGTACCTGGAGAGCAGAGATAAGAGCTGCCTGCAGCTGAGTGTCTTGCATAGCCCTCTGTACCAACCAAGGAGAGAAACTCAAGAGTCCACCCCGACTGCACCCTGATGTGTCACACATGCCTCAGCCTCTCCATTACCTTCAGCAAGAGCCATAGGTGGTTATTTCAGGTGACAGTTTGAAAGCTGCTTGAGATGTAACTCTCCAAGACTGCCCCAGGGTGGAAAACTGGGGGAGAAGTCCCCAAAACCATGGCATCACCAACCCAGGTCTGTCAGTCATGTGTTGCTAGGAGCCTGGGGTGTGCTTACCCCTTTAGTAGTCTTGCTGGGATTGTGTGCTTGGCTCTTTCATATTTTCAAGTGATAAATTTCTGGATTTCAAGGGAAAACTATACCAATCATTTGTTCATTTTTGTAACTAGATGCCTGATACTTGAAGTCTTGCATTTGTCTTAGTCACCAAAGGAACAGTGACCTGATTTCAGGGCTGACAAAGCCTGATGGATTTTTCTTATGACTGATAAATTCTAACTTCACTATTACATGTTTCCCACAAATTTGCAAAGCTCTTTGGCCTCCAGTTGCCAGACTGGACCAGGCTGGATGAAATAAAGGGGCTGGAGGGCCAGACTGTGCTCAGGTGTGCTTTGGGGGTACTCCTAGAAGAAGAGCTAAGTTGTGTGAGGTGCCATCAGCAGGAGGGAAACAGAGAGCCTGTTCCCTGTGCCTCCCAGTCTCAGGCTATGGAAATAGGCTCCAGAAAGATGAAAGGATGCCCGAGGAAACTGGAATGTGGTCAGTGAGCTTGAAATCACTAGGCAGTGATCTCCACCTGCCAGGAAAAACATCAGAAAAAGCTGAAAGCTGCTGTTCTGGGTCAGTTCTAAATGACAGATTTGGCTGCTTTTCGGTTGTGTGTTGGCTTCTCCATTGAATGCATTTGTATAAGTGTGGATTTATGGATTTGTTTGCACAGGTCCTTGTGTTGAATAAATGTGACCTGAGGAGCAGAGCCTCCTTCCCCTCCTTCCTGGGAGTGGCTCACAGGCACGTGTTTTTAAGTGTGGTTATTAATTTTGAGGAATTAGAGCCTGAAAAAAAATCAGTGTGGCACAGCTCCGAGATGTTCCTATTTTTAATTGGATTTTTAAGCTCATAATTAATTTCTTTGAAAGGGGGAGATCCTCGCCCTGTAGAAGTGAGTGGGAGTTTTGCCATTGCCCTCAGCAGAGGAGGATTTCACCATCTATCCTTTTATTCTCACTAATCCTCCACAACAGGAGCAGAGCAGCCAGGCACAGGGAGAGCATCCTTCCCATTTCTTCTCCCTGCCATTGCCAGCAGGGAGGTGGGAGGACCCTCCCTCCTTCCTTCCTTCTCCATCCCCCTGCTTCCTGCATCTCTGCACCTCGGCAAGAGAGGCTTTCATTTCACGTTCAGGTGAGGTGAAACAGCCATTACAGAAGCAGCTTGTTCTTGCTCTTCCCCTGCAGAGACGTGGAGCTCTCTCTCCTCCTGCCCTCCCTTGCTTTGGAGTAGCTGCAGGAGGGCAGGACACCCAACCTCTGTGGGGTCTCTGGGTCAGGGAGCCATCTGACATGGCTGGAAAGGTCACCCTTATCCTTTGTATTGATCTGCTGCTACAGGGAGGGCTGTGTTGCCCCCACCCCCAGTGCTGTCTGGAGCACAAAGAGGTTTTGTCTGACATTTTGTGCAGCAGGGCTGGGGTTGCAGAGGAAAAAGCATCTGCAAAGAAAACTCAGCTCAGGTCCAGGAACACTTGAGAGAGGAACCCCTGCAGCAAGGGAGAGAGAGATGTGGCATCCCATGGGGTTACCAGGAACCAGGCTTGGCATTTCTTGTCTCTCCTCACCTCTGTGCGATTCCAAACCTGGTGACAATTGTTCACAAGGCAAGCTCAGCTTTAGTCCTTGTAGCCCTTGTTTCACAGAGAGCCCAGGATGGTGCCTGCCAGGTCTGGCTGAGCAGGGAGATGCTCTGCCTCTGCAGCATGGCAGCTGGGCTGGCAGGCAGCTTTGTCTTGCTGTCTGCACTCCGAGGTAGGCACTAGAGAGCGTCAGAGAACCGAGGAAGCCCAATTGTCACCAAGGCTGCTTCTGCTGACAGCTTTTACAAATAAAGCACCGAGTGTTCTGACAAAACTGGTGAACCCTAACAGACACAACCCGGGCTGGAGAAATCCCCCTCCTTTGAGAAGGGGAGAGGAGGTGCAGTTTGCCAGGGAGGATGTCAAGGGCTGATGCAGGGGAGCACTGCAACTGCAGCTCTGGTGGCCAGCACTGGTGACAGTGTTTGAGTTACAGCTGAGGAACCAGCCCAGAAACAAGACACTTGGCTCACTAACAAGAAGTTTCTTTATTATTTTTTTTTTCTCCTTCCCCTGAAGAAATCCTATTAAAAAAAAACAACAAAGGAGCAAAAGGCAAGTCTGCAGTGAGGACCAGGCAGGCACAGCCTAAGTGGGATGGTGTTATTGTTGGCTCAGTTCATTGTCTTGTTGGGCATTTCCCTGTGGTGGGCTGGCACACAACAGAGACATCCAGACTGCCCTACCTGCATCCAGGGACTGAGGGACAAGTGGATATTTTGTCAGAATCTCACTGCCTGCTGCC
Organism: Phaethornis superciliosus; assembly: GCA_023637945.1. Taxonomy (NCBI): domain Eukaryota; kingdom Metazoa; phylum Chordata; class Aves; order Apodiformes; family Trochilidae; genus Phaethornis; species Phaethornis superciliosus. Next base: position 769,760 of record JAJQWJ010000007.1, read on the forward strand.
CCCTCTTCACTGCTTCTCCCCAGTGAATCCTTTAATGGAGCTGCTGAGTCTGACTTCTCAGAGGACAGTAAACTGGCTGAAACTCCAGCGAATGCCTCAGCCCACACCACTGTCTCTCTGGGGTGGGTGACCACTGTGCAAAGTGAAGTCCACAGAAGCTCACTCACCAGAGCACAGCTTTTTTTTTTTTTTTTTCTCTTTTTTTAACCCATGGATTTTGATGCAATTCTCTTTCCCTGTTCACTTTTCTTGCTCTTTGGGCCTCTCCAGTTTGTCACCTTGAAATATGCAGGTCTCCTATAATCAGATCTCACTCCTGGGCTTGCTGAATAGACATGCTAAATATAGACATCTGCCTCCCTGCTCCCAGAAATTTGTCTGCTGGGGCCAAGCAAGTGTTTGACCTGACTGGCACAGAGAGAGCTCATCCAGGCTGCACCTTCCCTCGGGTCAGCCCTGGGGTTTTGAAGATCACCTTCTTAGCAATGTTAAGAACAAATAAATAAGTATAACCCCTTCTCTGGTTGTAACTCCCAGCCTAGAAGCTTGGTAGTGAAAGTGATTTCTTGCCTGCATCCATCCCTCCAGTGCTGACTCTGTGGGGTTTCTGCAGGAGGAGATGCACTGGGGGATTGGTTCACAGGGTTGGAGGTGATAAATTTGCATGCCTGTGGATATACACGTGTGCTGAATAAGGAAAGGGGAGGCATGAGACCTTGGAATCCTTCATCAGAAGGTGTTGGTGACCCCACAGATGCTACCCAGGTGGCAGGCTGTGACTTGCAGGGCCTGGTTTGCATCAGAAGATGGGTAGATGTGAACACAGCAGAACCAAATCTCTCCCACCTTGTCACTGCAGTGCTTCCCTGCCCTCCCTGCTCTGGTTAATATTTTGGGGCAGAATAGCAGCTGATAAAGGTGTCATGCAGAAAGCTGACTGACACACAGGATCAGGACAGGGGTGTGGGGGTGTTCTGAGGGCTTCTCTGAAGAGTGATCAATGTTCTCTGAGGAATGGGAAATCAGGTTGCGTGACAATTGTAGCAGGGGTAAAAGTTGGGCTGGATCCATCAGTGCATGGTAAGCCCTAAGTAGTTCCCATCCCACACTGGCCATGGATTTCTGTCCCCAGAGGGACAGAGGTGAGGTGGGAGGGCTGGGGAGTTGTGTGCTGAGTTTCCCTGCTGCTGACTCTTCTCTCCTCCCCTCTGCAGGTGAGAAGCCTTACAAGTGCTCCTGGGAAGGGTGCGAGTGGCGTTTTGCACGCAGCGACGAGCTCACCAGGCATTACAGAAAGCACACGGGTGCAAAGCCCTTTAAATGCAACCATTGTGACAGGTAATGCAGCCTCCTGACCCGGGGTTCAAGCAACGTGGGGACTGGGGGAAGTGGCAGGGAGGTGGCAGCTCCCTGAGACAAGAGACCTGCCTCCCTTCTGACACCCAGAGGGCCCCAAACCACTGCAGTGATGGGCCTCTCAACAACACAGCTTTCCATCTCCTGGTCCTGGCAGCCTGGTGGCCTCACAAAGGTAGAGCTCCCTCTGCTTCAAGGGCCACCTCCAGCACCCCTCCTGGCTGCCCCCTCTTTTGGCAGGGTGAGCCTCACAAATACATGGGTGTAGGACATGGGTGATGGGGAGTGTGTGTGGCTCTTGTGTCACGAGATTTGTGCCCCAAATCTACAGGAAATCTCTCAGGGAAAAAAAAAAAAAAAACAACAACAAAACAAACACTTAATTTCACACTTAATTAATGATCATTGTCTACTCTTCACTGCTGAGCCCAGGGCTCCATGCTTCCCCAGGTGTCAGAGGGAAGCGTCAGCAAAAGACAGCAAAGGGCATAATTTTCAAAAGCACTGGAGAGATTTAGGCACATCTTACACTTCAAGCGCATGGGAGCATTTTGTCTAGGATCAGTGATCTCTGCACATTCTTGCTGATCAGTGAGTCTGTTCCTACAGTTTTAAATCTCACCCTTGACATCTCTGATGTGGGAAACCCTCTGCACCTTCCTTCTGTATGGGCCCTGATTTAAAAGCCTGAGAGGTGCCCCAAGCCAGGGTTCCTGAAGAGCCTGTCATGCTCCTCTGGGCACTCAGAATGGAAGATCCAGTTCTGCCTGGTGAGCTGAGCACCCAGCAGCTCCCAGAGAAGAGCTACAGTTGCTGCTGCTCACTGCTGGTTCCTTTCTGCAGTCCTCACTCCCCACGACAGCCTGCTTGAATGAATGATGGGCTCCTCTGGCAAACCTCCTCCTCCTTGGCCTGCTGCTGAGAATTTTTTGCAATTCTACACTCTTTGAATTAAGAGACAAAACCAAAAGAAACCCCCCATCCCCAGTCCCAGTCGACAAGAAATTAGGGTGGAGCAGAAGCAATTTCCCTGTAATGACTCCTGACAGCACTGACAGGGTGGAACAATGAGCACTTCTCCCCCTCGCATCCCCTCAGCTGGAGATTGGCAGTGCCCTGGGTGAAACCTGGATCCACTATTGAGTAATCAAATAATGTGCTTGCATCTGAACGTGTTATCCAGCTAATCCTATTTATATATATTTTTAAAAGAGGCTTAAGAAAATTACCCATCTTTTTAATGCAGCACTAAGGTTCTCTGCTCTGATAAGGAAATGTTTTATAATACAATAAAGGCTCTAGGCAGCCTCTGGGTACACCAGGCCAGCAGAGAACATGCGTGGAGAGGGGATGTGTGGGACATAAACAAAGGACTCCATCCTTTTATGGGAAGGAAATTCGATCATTTTCACATCCTGCCTTTCCAAGAGCTTCATCTCCTTAAGTGCTCTTCTCTCCTTGTCTCCCTTCTTCCCGTCCCCCTTCCCCCACAGAGGGCTTCCTCTTGGTTTAGCTTTTTTTTTATCCCTGGATTAGCTTTTGTTTGCACAAAATGAGGGACAGGATAAGCCAAGGAGGGACCTCTGGAGTTCTGCTTTTGTGCAAGCACCTCTGGGAGAGAGAACAGCTCTGTTCTCTGTTTTAAATGTAAAGCATTGCCACTCTCCTTGCTTTCCTCTGAAGAGCAAACCAACCATCCTGGCCTCAGAAACACACACACACACAGCCCCAGGGTCTCTGTGTCAGGCCAGCAATATTTTTTTGCAAATCTCTAAATAAATACAGTCAGTATTTTCAACTCCACTGTCCCTTTCAGCCCTCTACATATTATCCCTCCCTACCTAGCTTTTTTCTTTGGCAGCCAACCCAGCCACTGCAGTCAGGAGGTCTATTCCTGCAATCTAATGCACTTTGTGCTTTTCAGCCGAACCTCTAGGTGAAGGAAAAATATTTATTGATAAGTTAAGAGTGCTGGGGATTGTGCACTGTTAAACTGCATGCACACAGCATCTGTGTGAGGTGGTAGGAGCCAGATTTGTCTTTGCTCTTCCAGCCAGTTGCAAGCTCTTTGGGTGGCAGTGCCTGTTCTTCTGTTGGCCCACTGCTGTGCCACTGTTTTGCCTTCTTTGCTCATTCACAAGTCTCTCTGTACTACCACCTATTGCAGATGTCACCTCAAGCCAGTACTGAAACCTGTGCATAGGTCTATGCTTAGCTCCTCAGGCAGCCTTGTAGTGTTGAAGATGCTCCTTCCCAAGCCAGATGGAGACAACACTGTCTCCATATTTTAACTGCCACCCTGTGTTGCACCCCCCACTATTGACAGGGTCTGTAGTTGCTCCCTCAGATAGCCTGGCTGGCTGTACAGCTCAGGTGGTGCAGAGAGCAGGGTCCAAGTCCCTTGTGCCTTCCAGACACCATGGATATGCTGGTTATTACTGTTCCCCTGGACTTCAGCTCTTTAGAAACACAAGTTAGGGTTATGTTCCTCACATTGTGCAAGCCCTCAGCACCCCAGGGGAAGAGGATGACAGGGTAATGGTACTCCCTTGGTCTACCTATAAGTGTGCTTGGGAGAGAGCAAGCAGCTTAGTGCCAGACTATTGGGGTATATATTCCTCTGTGTGTGTGTGTGCGTGCACACATTTTCCTTTTTGACAGCAAGCTAAGAGCACACTTAGCTGGAATGAACACATTCCACAGTGAGGAATCTCCAGCTGGTAAGAAAGATGGCTGAGCAATGTATTCCCTTCTCATCACATTTACCTTCCTTCTTTCTCCTGCAGAGGCCTCAGTGCAGAGCAGAACCGTGTTGCTAAGGAGATAGAGAAGAAAGAGAAGGGAAGGCAGCGTGTCTGGGAGCAGGGAATTTATGTATCACACACCACTGTACGACTTTCAGAATTAGAATATCTTATTCTAGCATAAACTGTGTTTTCTAGGAAGAGCTGGACTGAGGGAGGGATGGTGGAGAAGATTGTGATTGGCCCATGTACAAAGTACAGACCTGGTCTGGAGCTGGAAGAAGTGTATGAGCCAGTGGTGTGGAGCAAGGTCTTGTCTCACAGGCAGGACTAGACACCAGCAAGCTGCTGTTTCTTAATTTGTGAAGAAAGGAGTTTCTTTATCCTGCTCTTCCATTGTCATTGCTTCCTTCAGTCCCAGAAGAAAAAAAAGAAAAAAAAGTCTACTGATCAATTGACACTGTGATTTGGCTGCAAAATCTTGTAGGGACTGTTTTGCTGTTAAAAATAAGTGTCCACATCCATCAGCCTTACCTAGAGATAGACCTAACCAAATTAATCAGCAGGAAAATGTGAAGAATTAGAATTGTACCATTTTATTAGCTATAAACTAGCATGTATGGTGCCATTTTATTATCTATAAAAATATTCTAGGCTGAAAGACATATTAAACACTAATACTGTGGTTACTGTTGTGAAACAATCCACTGGATGTGTGTTTTTAACACATCTTGCCATGCTGTGACTCAGCATACTTCTGCCCGGGTTGCATCTACAGCAGAGACAATAAGAAAGGAAAAGCTGTGCTTGGGTGGTGGTCTTATGACAGTCCTAGCCTGAAGTGCCAGCTGGTGCATGTCTTTCTGGCAGCCACTCAAGCTGTTGTTTTGTTTTGGCAGCCCTTGCAGCCAGAGCATGCTGCTTTCTCAGCTTAGACAGACGAGAGAGATGTTGGTCCAAGGGTGTATTTTGGCACCTCAGGGCTAGAAAATTCTAGCTGTGCTGAGCCTGCTGTGGTGACAGCCAAGTGTCCACCCTCAGCTTCATGTCTGTCTCGCTGTGCTCCGTGCAGGAGCTGGGAGGAATGCAGTCTTCATCCTGTTTTGAAGTCTTGTCTTCTTTTTGCCACTCTGCAGGTATTAACCCCCCCTGTGAGCTGCTGCCAGTCAGTAGGGAACAGCTGACTTCAGCAGAGCTGTGCTCATCCGCAGAAGATCAGTGTCTGGCTTTGTGAAAGTTGCCTTCCTGAGAGGTTTCTTTGTCTTAAAAATGCATCTCTTGATTGCTTCTCTCTGCATGGAGGTGCAGATGGATTGCCTGGGCAGGGGAGTTCTGCCAGTAGGACAGAAAAATCCCCTACCCATTTAAAATCTCTTTGCTTTTTAGTTCTTATCTTTCTCTGCTTAGGATGTTTATCCTCTAGGTGTTTACCCTTAGACTGAGCAGTCTTTTTTTAATCTTTGGTTTAGGGCTTTTTTTTTTTTTCACCGAGTAGTGCCATTTGTTCTTCTACCTTCTTTCTGAAAAATATGAAATACTGAACTACTGGGGTTTTTTTTGAAGAATATTCAGTGTATTTCTGATTCCGTCGGATTCTCACAATAAGCCATTTGGATGTTCTTCCAGTATTGGTGGCTCCTTTGTTCTCTAAATCTTTGGGGCAGTGAAAAGACATTGTAGGTCTGGAATGTCTTTTTCATGGTACCTTCAGAGCCTGCAAACCCAGTTTATTCAAAAGCCACAGCCAGGAAGTAGGCAGCCAGACCTGCTTGTGTCTGGGGCCACACATCTCTTGAATGCCACTGTGATGGTGCTTTCACTCCCACTTCTAATGGGGATGAACTTGAAAAAAAACATTCTTGCTTTGTGGCAGAGTTGGTGAAATGGGTTGTATATCAAATGGAAGGGAGGGAAAGCATTTGTCCTCCTGAACACCCTGACAATATCCTTAGGTGTGAAGTGCCTAAGTTTGGGCTGCCCTTCCTGCTGCTCAGTGCCCTGCAGCAGGGCTGTTACAAGGCAGCTCTTCTAGAGTAGTAATTCCTGGTTAACTCTTGGAGGGGTTGTTCTTGTCCTGAAATAAGTGTGTTTTATTCTGAGGATCTTAACCCACTTCCCTAGTGCATTAAGTCATTTCAAAGATGACAGTCATGAGCCTTTGGAGAGGGAATTAATCAAGAATAGATGCTTCATTTCAAATTCACACCCTACCTTCCTCTCAATTAACTGCATGTTTAGATCAGCCTTAAAACTCAACTAGTTCTCTGGGGTCACTGTCCTGAGTCCAGCTTATCAGCATCCACCTTCATGTTCAGGGTACCAAAACTGTATTTTCTTACGAGATGGAGAAAAGTGGCTTTGTGGATAAAGAGCAGAACTTGAAAGCTGAAGTCCTGGCAATTTTTTTTTTCTGGTTTTACCACACTTCTTGATTGAATTACAATATCCTTGTCTCCTCTGTCTCTCAAATTTCACTCTTACAAAACAGGTATAATATCTTCTCTTAACATCCTTTGGGGAGGTGGTGCTCATCAGCATCCACACACTACCATGCAGATCCCCAGCAGAGAGCAGGGAAGGGATATGTAGCCTGAAGGGGTGTCTGCCTCCAGACTCTGAGCCAGCTCTCCTCCCAGGTTAGAGTTAGAAGTGAGAAATTCACCTCCCAAAATTGGCATCATGCTTTGCTGCTCGTTTCAGGTATCGGACACTCGAGAAATATGGTGGGTTTGGTGGGATTTTTAACTTTTTTTTCTAAAAAATGGTTTTGGTGAATACTTGAGCAAAACTGACTTGTTTCATTTATTTTTTTTATATGCGCACACAGACTTACATTTGATTTTATACTGTGGGTGCATAGGTGATGCACCCTTCCTGATGTTTGACCCAGTGAGAAAAGAGAGAGGGAGAGGAACAGTGACAGGAGTAGTCTCTTTAGCTGCCTAAGAGCCAGGGTAGGTGGTGACAGAGGTCAGTCACTCGGGGCCGGTTGCTGACCCATGGAAAACCTAAGGAAGATTTCTAACCCTGGAGATACACATCTCCTCCTATACCTAGGGAGAAAGGGGCAGGCACTCCGCTTTCCCAAATCCTGTCTTTCTTTCACTTCCCACTTCCTTTACCTTGCAGGTGTTTTTCCAGGTCTGATCACCTCGCCCTCCACATGAAGAGACACATCTAAAACATCAGCCAGCCCAGCCTGGACCTCACCTGAGCAGAGCCTCCTGAGATGGCAGTGGCACTCCTGTGACAAGGCTGCCTTCCTTGCAGGAGGAGACAACTTGACCCCATGTGCTCCTCTGTACAGAGACCAGGTGCTCACGCTGCCACACACCCCATCAAACTCCAGTACCTACACCAGTTCTGTTTGCCTTGCCCCAGCTGGATGGGAGGAGGAGGAGGAGGAGGCACAGGCGAGGAGATCGTGTAGAGACGAAGGCAATGAGAAGGAACAATTGCTTGCAGTCCTTCGTCCCTCTTGGATTTGTTTCCTGCTTTTGCCAATGGAAATCAAAGGAAAAGGAGAGGAGGCTTCCTGGCAGGAGGACAGCAGTAGGAGGGGCTTTATTTAACTTGCTTCTCAGTGCAACTCAGTAGGAGATTGTCGTCTTGAAGTTGCATATTTGTAGCACTAACTTTCTTTTTAAGTAGATGGGGGGAAAACAATGACCTAGAAAAACCAAATCTCAGTTTGGTAGCCAAAATTAACCTCTTGGTTCATTTGTTCTTTGTCTGAGAATTCCTAATGTTCAGTGTGTCAGACTTCTCACAGACACTTTGACCTGTCTTGCTTTTGGTTCTTCTTCCTAGAACTGAGCTGTTGAGATCCTTTTAAGTCAATACCAGTGGCCTTAATGGCAGTAGACTGTGGAGTGACACTTGTGACACAAACACCCTCTTTTTTGGCCTGAGTTTATGTAGACTTCACGGAGGACTATATTTTTGTTGGTTCTTTTAATTTTATTTTTTGTTTTGGCTATTGCACAACATATGCACTAGGGACTCTGGAAGCTGCTGCCATGATGGCTAAATGGCCAAGGGATAAACCCCTGAGAAACAGCACCTAATATCTCTGTAGGCCTCACCTTATTGCCATAGCTAGGACTTCTTGTTTATTTGTTGAACAAAAAAAACTTTAAAAGCTTATTTGGAAGCTTAAATTTTTTTTCTCTTTTCTCCACGAACAAGTGATCTTCAGAACTCCTTGTCTTCACCTGGATATCAGTCTGGGACTGGCCACACAGGCATGACTACAGGATTCCTTCCACATCATGTGAGCATGTTAGCCACAACCCACAGTGACTTAGCAATGAATTATGTTGCTTTTCCCTGCTGTTCTTCTATTAACCAATTTAAAGCATTAGACTTTTGTTTGTGTAAAGAGCACCTGCACACGTTTTAATTTAAAGCTAATGTTTTTGGAGGATCTTAAACACACACACACACACAAAAAAAAAAAAAAAAAAAAAAAAAGTTCTACTCCAGTCTCTGAGTGGGGAATCAAGAACCTCTTCCAAGTACAATGGCTTCACTCAGCATTGGCTTTTTAAAGAAATTATCAAAGTCCTCCTTTTCCTTTCCATTCATGAAGTTGATGCTGTATCCCACTCCTATATGAAAAAAATGTAACAGTGTGAACGGTGAAGGAAGGGTTGGATTTTCTATACAGCACTGAGGCTTTTCCATATGATTGGTCTCAAGTTATTGCTAACCTAGAGACCAATTTGGGCCACTATGTGAACCATCAAGGAGAAGTGGAGGTCTCCTGCTCACCCTTCAGTCCTATTGATAATTTGATTTCCTTGGCTTAAAGTGGATTATAGTCTTTGTTACAAAAGAAAAACAAACAAACAAAAATGTATCTTACCACAACTTGCATTTGAAACTATTTGGCACTGGCCCTGACTCCAAAGACTGCATCTAGGACCATAAAGATGGCCTATGCAAGCAGGCAGGTGGTCATTAGGTTGTATATTTTGTATATTCTGGTACCATCCCTACAAGATGTGTCTGGAAATGAAACAAAATGGCGCGTGGTCCACAAATGGTTGCTGCTCTTTTATACTGTATTAGCTGGCTGCCCTTCTTTGACTGTTTTGACTCATTGACTGTTAAATATTTCCCTTAATTTATGTTTTGGGAGGTAAACTGTACTCTTAGGGGAAAAAAAGAACAAACAAGAAACTCGATAGATGTTTAAAAGCCGTCACCGGGATCCTTGGCACTTGAATTCTCAGCATTCTGCAACCTTTGGTTCCAGTGAGAGATTGAATTTACTGGAAAAGATGCTGGTTTTCCTCACAGTTTTCACAAAACACTGTGACTGTCAACCCAACGCTTTGGGGGCAGGGGGGAATAGGATGTCTGGCCCATATGGCATGAAATATGGACCAAAATCTGACCATCCTTTAGGGACAATGATGTAACATTCGTGGTAAGAGCATGAGAGAGAGCAAGAGAGAGAGTGAGAGAAAGAAAAGACAGAGAGAAAGAGAGAGAGAACAAAAACTAAGTTTATTCCAAAGATTTAAAACTAACTATACTCTATATGTGTATATATATATGCCTTTATATATATGTATACATTTTAAAATTGCAGAGCACTGCTTGCTGACAATCTCGTATTTCTCTACTTCTGTATTTGCATACTTTTTATGGCCATTCCACCCAGCTGCTCCACTGGGACTGAGGGCCCTGGAATCCAATTTGTGTTGGAATATATAGAGCATCCTGCCAGATGTCTAATGGGAACTGAAACCTCAGCTGTGTGAAACTGTAGAGCATCCAGTCAGTGCATTAGAGTAAAAAAAAAACAGTAGAAGAGAATCCTAGAATTTCATTACTGTAGTGTCCTAAAGTGTGTGCTCTCAAACCCTCCACTACAATAATCATTGGCTGTGAACCTGCTTAAATCTCCTACTTTACCCCCTGAAAACACCTGCCTTTAGACATGCTACCAGTAGACTAAAAACCTGCATTCTTAAATGACACTTCCAGTACCAGGCTCTATTGAAAATGGAAAAAATCAAGCAGGGCTGTTTAGCTACTTCCAGTTGTTATTTATGGTCCTGTTGACATCCTACTTAAATGTGGCAGAATCCCATGGAAAAAATCATGCTGAAATGTCTGATTATTTTGTTCTAGAGGCAGGCTGACATACAAATCATGCATCCAAATAGCCTAAAAATCATAGAGAAAAGAGACCTAAACAGATTTCATACTTCTCAGGTTCTCTCTGTAGCTGGTCTTAAAATCTGAGGCCAAATTTTGAGCTTTGGCACCATCTCTTCTGCTTGTAAAGGGAGATACTGATCACCTGTGTACATGGGGTATTCAGCCTATCTCTGGAATTCAGTTTTTGGGTGTTTATATGTAAGTGTCTTAGTCACTGCTAGAATTCTGAAGTATAGCTGGTGTTTTGCAGAAGGACTCTCCATTTTGGAAAGGCAAAATTAGTGACACATTCCAGGATTTGTTGTTTTACAATGACAAGTTTTGTTTCTTTGTGCACTTCAAACTTGTGTAACCTCTTACAGCTAGATCCTTTTTGGGTCCCTGTCCCCTTGCTAAATTTGTGCAGTTGTCCTCTATTTGTAAACTATGAGTAGAAACAGAACAATGAGCACAGGTAATCCTCTCTGCAAGGCTTCTTGGAAGCAAACCCATGAGCAGATGATTTGGTGACAGCTGAGGACTGAGTTATCACAGAGTAGGTTGGGTTGGAAGGGCTCTGTGAAGCTGTATCTATCCCAGCCCTCCTGCAATAACCTGGATCAGGCTGCTCAGAACCCCATCCAACCTCACCTGGAATCTTTCCAGGGCTGGGACATCTCTTCCACCTCTCTGGGCAACTTTTGTGTGGTTTCACCCCCCTCAGTCTAAAAGATTTCTTCCCTATCTCTAGTCTGAATCTCCCTTCTTTTAATTTAAAACCGTAACCCCGTGTCCTGTCCCCTTCAGTTTGTCCCCATCTTTCTTCTAGGTGCCCTTGCAGTATAGAAAGGCTCCAGTAAGGTCTCCCTGGACCCTTCTCCAGGTAAACAGTCCCAATTCTCTCAGCCTTTCTTCCTAGGAGAGCTGCCCCAGCCCTCTCATCATCTTCATGGGCTCCTCTGGATCTGCTCCAACCGGTCCATGTCTTTCTCCTGCTGAGGACTCCAGAGCTGGATGCAGTGCTCCAGGTTGTTGGATGGGTTGTCCAGCTGTAGCAAGGAGAAGCAAAACCTTATTTCCTTCCTGCTAGATTTATGCCTACTTGCAAAAGAAAAGCCATTGTAAGGAAGTCAGGTTGTGGTTGGCTTCTAGGTTGAGAACAAATCGAGACAAAAATCTCACAAAATTGTGTCCATAGAGGAAGCAACTAAAGCCAATGTGAGGAGTTTTTAATAGCTAAATAATGTTGGAGCTGAGCAGTCAATCATAGAATTATGCAGGTGGGAAGGGGCCCCCAGAGGCTGTCTTGGCCAACCTCCAACTAGAGCTGATTGCTCAGGGCCATATCCAGCTGACTTTTAAATATCTCCAGGGATGGAAATTCTACAACCTTTCTGTGCAAACTGGTCCAATATTTGACCAGATTTACAGTTAAAAAAAAAAAAAATCATTTCAGAGCTCTCACTGTTAAATGTGTACTGGTTCTAGTTCTTCCCAGTCCTTTGCTGGTGGGATAGATGAGGTCTGTAGGGTTTCTCTGATGGGGTTTTCTCTCTGATAGTTTCATCCTTATTAAACTTTAAAAGGTTTATTCATGAGGTAGACTTGGAGAGAAGGAAGTTCTAAACAAACCCAAAACCCTTGGCAAACCAGTTTGAAGCAATATGATACCATGAGATGTGCCACAGCTGCAGGGACCAACCAGATGTTACAGAAACAAGTTGCTAGCCTGGAAGACCAACGTGGAGTCTTAGAAATGGTTTCCTGAAATGCAAGTCAACATATATTTCTGCAATGGTGAACATTAATTTTTGTACTTTTTTTTCATTAATTCTTATTTTCCTCAGAGTTTCTGGAATGGAGTCTACTGGGTTTTTTTTAGGCTAGCACATTTTCATTTAATACATGGAAAATGCTGACCACACATAGATGGAGAAGAACCTAAATGGAAGAGGAGCCCCCAAGTCCTTGCTTTTGGAACTGTTTTATCTTCAGGAGTAAGAAGATAACTAATCACTTGTATGGCTAAAAGGGAGTTGACCAATGTGATAGCTGCAGTGACTGAGTGTCTCTCTCTTACCTGTGACCTCTTAGATATCTACAAAATCAGGCTTTCTCCCTCATTTTTATCTGGCCCTAGACAAATTGGGCATTTTAGCTATCTCTAGCAGGAAGATTGCTCCACCTATTTAACATAATTTATTTTTTGTGTACAAAAGAAGTCATATTTGGTTCTTTGGACAAAACTAATGAAAATCCAACTTGCTTACATGTTTCCTTTTCTCTGCCTTTTCCCCTTATGTGTTTCAAAAACTTTAAATTGAAAAAAAAAAAAAAAAAAAAAAGAGGAAAATTTTGTAAATAATTTAATGTTATTAGGCCAGCACCCAGTAGATCAAGGGCTTTTATTCTTGATTTCATCTAGCAAGACTGTTTTTAAGCTTTCATATCCTGGCTGACACCTCTAACCCAACAGTCTTTGAAAGTCCTTTTTGCTGATTTCAGATAGAATTGCTCTTGCAAAGATCCCCACATAGCAAGAAGAAACACAATGCTTGACAATGACTCTATTTATCTCTGTCTGGAAAAATGAAAATCATTTCCTCCCGAGATAGTACAGCAACACATTGACAAGTCTTGCCTGTATTTCATTAGCATTAAATCTATGCCTTCTTGAATGGTCGTTTCCAGAGCAAGCTTGGATATGCTTCCTTTTGTCAGATTGTGTCTCTTCTTATTAATAGGTTAGGTCTCTTTTTATTAATAGTTTAGGGATGACTACTGCAGTCTTTCTCCCCCGCAGCTCTACACTACCCTCAAGATTTAGAATGATAAAAACTGTAGGGTCTGGCCTACCAGGTACTAATATCTGTCATGTAAAACTGGGACTTTCCTCCTCCCTTAGAGGAAGAAGTCCAGGGTGTACTCATGCTATATAAGTTATATATATAATGACACAGTTGTATATATAAATTATATACATTAAAGTGTGGCGACTGGGGAGTTAGGTTGCCTTTATCACCTGAAGAATGGGTTTCCCTACTTGAAAACTTCCAAATACAGGCATCATTTTTTAAAACAGGGTTTTATAGGTCTCCTTAATGCTTGTTAATGGCATTTTTGGTGTCACAGTTGAAGTTGGAACTCTTTGTGATTTTCAAAATGAAAGATATGATGATTTTTTTTTTCCTTTTTTTTTTTTTTTTTTTTTTTAAAGTGCTTTGGTCCTAACTCCTATATACTGCCAGAAAACAGGTTCCACACCATCTCTGTGTGGGTGTCTGGTGTCAGAAGTCTCTGATGTACAACAGTATGGCACAGATACCCACTCAGGAGAGGAAACTGAGCTACTGACTTACAGTCTGTGGTAGCCAACCGTGCCTATTGCTGTGATGTGGGGGGGCACTCGCTGCTGCCATTGCATTTTAGGAGCCACATCAGCCTCTGGGAAAGCTTTCAACAGCCCTGGCAAAGAGGTGTTGCTGGGAATCTGGGGACTGGGGGGGAGGTGGGGAGGGAGGGGGGCCAGGACTTAAGAGTCTACACACTAAAAGTGAAGCAGAATGGACAAAAATGTGAGAGTTTTAGCCTTGATTGTCGGGCTTTCGGGGAAACAAAAAGCTGATGTACAGTCCCTGGAGAGCCTGATGGCCCAAGGGCTGATTTTTTAATTTTGCAATATACATTTGACCCATCGCTCTGTATTTTAGACCCCAGGCCTGTCAGATCCTGGAAGCAGAACACAACAGTGGTGAAAGCACTGCTTTGTTACCAGGGCCACGTCTCTACCAGGGGAGCTGCCAGGATCAGCCCTGTTAAAATCCCTTTGTGGCTGCACCTCTTCCTTGGCTGCCCAGATTGAGCTGCACTGGCACCCTGTGCAGGGGAGCTGGAGTCTGAGAAATGCTTCAGCCCCTTAAGATACCTCTACAGGAAGGTTCTGGCACCAACTTCAGGACCTGGATTTGAAATCACTGCACGTAAACCATGACAGCTTTTCTCTTAGAAACAAGGCCTTAGTTTAGCATGTCTACTCATTCAGTTGAAAAAATAATCGTGCAGGCTGAGTTGTTATGTTTTTTTTTATTATTCTTGCTTTGCAAAGTGGCTTGTTTTCTTTCTTGTCCTTTGAAACCTTTCTTGCTCTCTACTACACGTTAGATTTTTGTTTGGGGGATATTTTTTTTTAGCAACAACAAAAATATGAACGATCCCTGTTAAAAAAAAAGAAAAAAACAAAACCATAAAAAAACACCAAAACAAAATAAAAACAAACAAACAAACAAACAACATTGCTTGAAGGACTTTCATTTTGCACTATAATTTTTCTTTTACCAGATGTGTCTGACAAGTGCATTTTGGAGATGCCCTCGGTCACGTTCTCTCAGGCCTACTCTGGTATTTCTAATATATCACAGAAGTACCCAATCTTGTAGCCCTCAGTTCTGCCTTTTTTTGACATTTTATTTTTTTTAAGCTTTTTATATATATATAAATATAAATATATTACTTTGTCAGTTTTTTTGCTGTACAAAAAGTCTTAAGATTTAAAAATATTATTTGTATTATATGATGGTGGTATGTTAATGTTACAAAATTATTAATGAAGAAAAAATTTATTTTTGTTACTGGTCTGTTTCATAATTCTTTTTTAAATTGGTATATTGTAAGATATCTATGCAAAAATGTTATGTGACGCATTTTTATTTAAGAATGTAATATGTGTAATAAACAGTAGAATGTGTTTGGCCCGACAAGTGTTTAGTGTGCCTTGTGTATCATTTCTTCATGAAAAACTTTTGTGGAATGGTTTTGGAGTGTCAGTTATGGCTACAGTTCTGTAAACGTGCAATGACATCAAATATGTAATTTCTAGGTATGCTTTGGCTTATCAGAACATATTTTTTTATTTCAATAATTTCTTTCCGAAATGTCTTCTGTAACAAGTTCAAGTGTTGCTTATATTGATGCTGTGTCACACGTTGCTTTTGGGAAAGATGCTCAAGAAGGAAGTTTTCATTTTTTAAATCTGTCCAGACTGGGCACGTCATCCTGCTGCTGTTGGGCTCTGTTCTATGGCAGCTGACACTGGCTGGGGATTTCAGCCAGGGCTGTTCTTGTGAGACACACAGAGAACACTTGTGTTTTCCTGTCCCGGCTTTAAAAAGGTGTGATGCAGTGCTGGAAACAGGACCCTGAGCAGGATCCTGTGGGGTCTTGAGCAGGAGTACTGTGCTGCTGCCCCTGTCTCAAGCTGCCTTGCAGGAGTAAAGTGGTTTTCTCTCTCCCCCACCTCAATCATTTAGTCTTTAGGCTCTTTAATGTCTGCAAAACTGCAAGCACCACTGAATCCACATGGATGCTCAGGCACTAAAAATGTATTTAGGCAGTAAAAACAGCCACTTTGAGCACAATTACCTCGCAGTGCCATGGCACGTAGCGAAGTGCCAGGCTGATACCCCTTTTGGTTTTGGGCTGCCTTGTACTCAGCCGCTGCAACATCCCCAAAGGGCATTTGCAAACGAGCATCCTACAGGGCTCATCTGGTGCCACCTTGCCAGCTTTTATCTCTGGGACAGCATGGCTCTGCTGGGAAAGCTGCTAGGGCTGCTTGTGTCAGACAGAAAAAGGATTCCTTTCCTGACATGTGCATCCAGAAGCAGATGACCATTCTAACCTGCTTGTTTGTACTCTCTCTGTAGCTAATGAAGAGAGACACATCCAGAGGTGACTCGCTGCAGGGGATGAGCCGGATGGAAAAGGGGCTCTGGTGATCTCAGGCGTCTCTGGAAAGCCACCTGGTAAGTTGGAAGACAAGAGATCTGGGCCACTCTGGCTGTACCAGATGTTTGACAATGGACATAATTTGTAGAGTTTGGGTGTATGTTAAGGAGCAGCTCTTCAGCACTGAGGAAGGGCTCAAGCACAGCTCAAAATTTTGGGCTTGTGTTTGAAACGGTCAAAACCGCCCAGTCCTGAGGCTGCTTCACTGTGGCAAGGATATCTTGGTGTTACAGAGCACAGAGAGTGAGGCAGTCAGTAGTCACAGAGCTGCTGGCCTCCTACCCAGGCTGAAAAAAATGGTCTCTTTGTTGTAGATTGAAGTATTTTTATGATGTAGGTATGAACGGAGTTCTTAGTGCAGAATTCTTACTGCAAATAGGATTTTGACTCCATGGATTTTTTCTTGTAAAGACAACGTCACGTGAAATTTACAAATTTAGGGGCTTTTCTGATTTATTTTATTTTTTTTAATTTTGTTTTGGCCTTAGGGTTTTAATGATTGAATTATAGACGATAAATTAAACTTCCGTTCCTGGGCAGGGTGAGCTCAGGGCGCTGAGGGGAACGCGGCGCTGAGGCGAGGCAGGGGCGACACAAGATGGCGCCTCCCCCCTTCCCGCCCCTCAGCGCTGCCGCCGCGGTCACCCACTCCCCTCAGCAACTTTTTGGGATGGGCTGGAAGCGCCGGGCATGTTCAGCCCCTGAGCAACTGAGGATTGTGGCGGTGACAGCGGGAGCATTGATGTTGAAGGGATGGAAGGAGAAAAAGAAATGTTCTCCTGTCAGGTGGGTCCTTCAGCGCTGTGTGGGAGCCGTGCTGCCCTCTCCCCCCACAGTAGTTCTATCACCCTGTGGCTTCACCCCATACTTTTTAGGGTCCCTCTTGCAAAGCTGGGACACAAGAATTTTATTTTCACAGTGCTGGTAACCAAAGAATTACAAAATGCTGTCGTGTTTCTCATGGGGGTTGTTCTTAGGCCTTCATCTTCTTTTCTCTCAGCGCTTCTGATGCCAGGGGCCTGACCTCCTGCTGAGGTAAAAAACACCTACAGGCTGCATTTTCATTAATAAACTCAACAGGGCCATACCCCATTTGTCCATAATTTAAAATTGGGCTGGTATGACACAGACAGACACTCCAAACAACACAGCTCAGGGCTAGCAGGTGCCCAGAGGCAGCCCAGACATGGACCCTGCCTGGGGAGATGGCGTGGGGAAAGGGAGGAGATTTCTGTGGTGTGAGACAGAAGCCATGCTGAGCCAGACAGAGGGCCAGAGCAGGCCCCAGCTGTCTCTATGTGTTTACTTGTCCCTGTGAATGCCCCCAGCCTTCCCACTCAGCACCATTTTCTCCAGCAGCTGCTGATGGGCCCTTCTGATGGCCATAGCTGTCTGTGATAAGAGCAGGAGGGGCTCACAGGAGCTGTGATCAGGTGTTGCCCCCACTGAGTTGATGTGTGGGGTGAGAAGGCAGCTGAATACAGCCCCTGGCAGCCAGGATGCTCCAGCTTGCTGCCTCAGATGTCCACTGTGGTGCAGAAGCTTCAAGGTGGTGGCTGTGCCAGCAGCAGCCAGGGTGGCTGCCAGGTTGGGCAGGCTTCCTCCTTCTGGCAAAGGAAGGTAAGTGTATTGTGGTGGGCAGCTGAAAAAAACGTCCACAAGCTGAGCAGTTTGGTTCAGCCCCTGAGTAGCTCCTTCCTTGCAAAGTTAAGGAGGGAAGTTTTCCCTTTGATGTTAGTGGGAATTATGTTGTACACGTACTGAGGGGAGAATGTGCCCCCATATTAATTGGAAATCACTGGCAGCAAGTCACTGTGTCAAAAAGGTTTTGGCCACTTTTCCCTCACTGTTCAGCAGGGCCCCTCTTTCCACACAGGAAAGCAGCTTGAATGGATGAAAGGCAGGTCAACAACAAAATTGTGTGTTTGTGTCGATTTAATAGAGAAATGCACACTCAGATTTAAATGCCTTCTTGATTTATGTATTTATTTTTTTACAGAAAAGGATGAGAAGGACATTGAAGACAAAACATGCAAAGAAAAGCTCAGCTAAAGTTTGCTTTTAAATACAAGGTAGAGCTGTATGGTGAGGAACTCCACCAGGATTTGAAGTGCCACATTCTACATGTGCTGTACGTTCTACTGTGCTGTACCACAGCAGGTGTTTCAGGTAAATTTAACCAAATATCATCATCTTGTGTTGGCTCATCTTTAGGGATTTTCACATCTCTTTCCTCTGTATGCTGTGATGTAGCACTAGTAAGCCCATGGAATTCACTTGCTCCACGACTCTAGGAGACACAGGAAGGTGTTAATATCTGTGTAAGACATTCTGCTGGGGTAGTTCTACTGTGAAAGAGTAATGCAGTTTTCCTCTATGGGGTGAGTAGGGACAGTCCATGCCACCCACAGATGTTCAATTATTAGCAATGAGCAGTGGGGAGAGGGTTTTTACTGACAGTAGCCAAGTCCAAGGAGGGTGGTTTGGACTGTTGTGTTATTTCTGAATTCTATGCTAAATTCAAATTCTAGGAATTTACAGCCTGGTCTGTGGAGGACTTGAGTTGACTTGGACACTGAGTTGTGAAAGGTGTCTCTCCTCAACCAAAACTAAATCTGTGTCATTGTAGCCATTGGTTAAAATACCCTTTGTTTATAGGTATAGCAACTCATTTTCTCTAAAGCATAGTCACTTCTTTGCTCTGTGTGTTGCTTTTTCTGAAAAGAGTAAGTTTCTGCTTGCCACGTGTTTGGTTTTGTTTGGGGGAAAATTATGTTGAAAATACTTGATTTTCAACAAGGGAGTTTATAACTCTTGCTTCACATACCACGTGCCTCACACCTGAGCCTGAAGAACTACTTGAAGTGAAGGACTAAACCAGACTCTGCACCACTTGAATTCGAGGGCTACTGGTTCTGCCTGCCTTTGGCTGTGCCAGGGATCACCAGGCACAGTGTGTGGAGGTGGGCACACACATCTATTACCCAGCCTAACATTTATTTTGTGTGCTGGCAACTTGCAGCATGATTACTGCTCTTTGTGTTTCTCCCCACACGTGCCTATGTATCTGTACACGTGTGTTTAGGGCTATTCACATTCCTGTGTTGCCCCCAGGGCGTCTGAGTAGATGGATTTTTATGAATCACCCTTCAGGGCTGAATACAGAAGAAATTTCCTCTCTCTGAAGTTAACCCTACGCTGAGATCTGGTCTAAAGGCTGTTAAAGCTACTGGGTAGGTTTCCAACTGCAGATCTGCAGATTTTAGACTGCAGCCTCTAAGCCCTCAGTAAATTGTCATATAATGAATTAGTTTGGTTTTGTTTTGGTTTTTTTGTTTTGTTTTTTTTTTTTTGACAAAACACCAACAAAAGTGCTAATAGACAGCCAGTATAATTCTGATATCTCTGTAGGCACCCATTCTTTTTGCCCCCAGAGGGTCTAGAACAAGAGAAGGGCTATAGAGAGCCGTAAGGTTTTCTTCAGGGAGCCAACCCATGCTGCAGCATTAATAATGTAGCAAATTAACAATTCCCCCCCCCAGGAACTGCCCCTTTGTAAGAGGACAGCCCAGTGTGCTGCTTTTCCTACAAAACCAGAGTTTAACGTGGTGGGGAGATGTTAAACCTGCATTCATGTCACAAATTACCAAATGGCAGTAACAATGGAGGCATTTTCCAAGCTTCACTCAGATTTTTTTTTTTTTCTTCCTGTTTCTCTCTCTAAAAAAAAAAAAAAAAAATTATCAGTCCACCTCGAGCAGTTTCTTTTTCTCATCTACTTGCTCCCAGGTTACACACATACACACACACCCACACACCCACCCCTGCCATCAAGCTGTGTGAAATCTTTCCAGCAAGACCTAAAAATGTGTGGTGTCCCCTTGGATTCCTGTTTCATGTGGAATCTGAAGCTAGGAGAGGTCTTGGAGAACTCCATGAGAGAGGGACAGCAAGGCAGTTGGGAGTGTGTGGGAGTGCAGAGCTGAGGAGCCAGGGCTACTCAGTGTGGTTTTAATGAAACTAATAAATACAGCCATGGAATGAGCAGGGCTGATTGATACAGGGAGTTCCTGGTTCCCCCTTCCATCTGCAGCCTTTTCAGTAGCAAAAGAGAATAAAGAAATTGAAATGGAAACTGGGACATGGCTTTTCAGATAAATGTTATACAGTATTGCAAGAAAAATGCTGGATAAAAGAGAAGTTTTTCTTTTTCTACAAAAAGCATGAAAAGGTTTCCCCACTTTTTTTTTTTCCACAGAAAAGAATCAAACCCTTTCTCACAATTTCCTGTGAGCCAATGGAAAAATCAGTAATGGAATAGGTGAAAAAGATTCAAAGTAGAAATTGCTTTTCATTATCATTTTCATGACAGGGGAAAAAATTGCTAGGAAAAATCAGCTGTCCCACTGCTTTGGAAAAAAAAAATACTAAAAAATAGAAGTGAGCTTTGCAATGTCTTGATGATAAAGAGGGAGCATTTCCAAGGGAAAATGTATCCCTGATCTAATTATGGAGAGGGGTTTGCAGCCACACAGCTCTGACCTCATCACATCACTCTCTGCACTGGGTAGGAGGTGGGTAGCCAAGCCTTGGGCTGAGAGTGCTTTTGCTGCTTTTTCTTCACATCATCACTGCCCCCCATCAGCATGTTGGGTGTGTATCCAGTCCTGAAACATGGGAACAGGGATGACCTTGAGGATGACTTAAACAGGAATCACAGTGGTGTATGCTGAAGCCGAGAGAGGAGTTGTTTAAAAATAGGTAGATGGCCCCAAATAATGCTAACAATGTCTGCATACCACAAGCTTAAAAATAATAACAGGTGGAAGCAGAGTGTGTGACAGTGGAAGGAGAACTTGATGTAAGGGGTATTTCTGAAGCATGAGGGAGTGTCAAAACTCAATGGGATATTGTAATCTGGATTAGAATCTGTAGAGGAAGGACAGGTTATGTCACAGAGTGAGGGGAGGGAAGAGGCTTTAGCAGCTGCAAGATGCATTTCATGCACATATATGAGAGATTTCTAGCAGGTAAAGAAAATCAGATAGGAATGTATTTTTTAATGGCAGACAAGAAGCATCTGTGTATAAGGAGTAGATGAGACTGCAGTATAACCCCAAGCAGCCTTTTCTGGGTGAGAAGCATATTAAAGGATAGCTTGCCAATATTAAAATTTGGAAAAAAGGGGCAGGGGACTACTCCACAGAGGTTTAGGTCAAACATATGCAGAGATCTGTAGGGACGGAGCCACCAAATGGCATGCAAAAATAAAAACCAAAGAAACCACACTTGGATTTTCATAGTCACAACAAAGATTATTTGTATTTGAAAATAATTTGGCCAAATGTCTAATTCTTTTTCCATAACTAGGTTAATCTTGCTGGCTCTCTGCCAAGTCCCACAAACATGCAGATTGAACTGAAGTGCTTCAGAACAGATTTTCTGTAGCTCTCCCATCAGCTGAGCTCTACAAGTCATCTACAAATGTGTAGTCCAGGGTCAAACTCGGTGGTATCAAAGGAAGTTTTGTCTTAACAGTGGAAGTGGATCAGAATCTCCTCCAGACTATCTGTTGTGAATGCATCTGCTATTGATAAACTGACCTGAGAGGATGAATGTTTCTTAAAAGTACAGAAGGAGTCAGGAAGAAAAGAAATAGTAGTAGGATGAAAAAAAAAATTAATTAACTCCCCCCTTCCTAATTTCTTACTTCTTTGTGCTAGGGAACCATCTATTTAATCAGGGAGTTTTAATCAGATGAGTGGTTTTTGCAGAGACAGGCAATTAGTGCAGTGCCTGTCAAGCCTGGCTACCAAGTGATGCTCTTCAGGGGTGATGCCTCCTTCAGACTGTCAAGCTGGAAACCTTGAGATAGAGTGAACCTTCATGAGTAACCCTTATGAGCACAGGAGATTAAGGAAGTGATTAGACTACTTTCAAGTATTTCAAATGAAGTACACCCACCCTGAAATCCTCCAAGTCATGAATCACATTTATAGAATATTGTTCCATGGATCTCAGATCCAGGATCACAGCTTCAGCCAGCCCCAGGGCTGGAACATGTTCCAGTGAACATCAGAATCATTGCCATGGCTTTACAGGCAGCACACGCAGGCTCTAAATGTCTGATTAAAACAGGAGGATCATGTAATATTTTTAAGTATTGGCAACATATTTCCACAGTTGCAACATGCAGGAACATTTTTTGCCATGGTGACAAACACTTAAAATTAGATGGGTGTTCAAAAGAGGTCCTGGAAGAGTGAAGTTGGCGTGGCAGTTCTAGTTCTTCCTCTTCTGTGTTGTTTTACTGGATATTTGTGTGGCTCTAGGTGCTAATTTCTGGTTTTCAAAAACGTAGTTAAGCAGTTAATTTATAGAAGACAAACATCAATAAAAAAACAGGTTCAGTCTGTACTTGGCCTTAGGCTTCCAGAGAAATTGAAGTGGTTCAGAAGAACATATTTCTGCTAAAAACTTGGGAATGTGTTACTATTTCTACAACTTGTTCCCTCTCCTATTATTTAAATAATTGCCTCCTCACCCACCATATTTAGGGAAAAAAACTTTGCACAGATATATATGATGGTGAAAAAAGAAAAGGAGAAAGGTTAGGAGAAAAAAAAAAAGGGGGGGGGAAGAGAAGAAAGGACAAAAAAAAAAAAAAAAAAAAAAAAAGCAAGAAAACGAAGGCAGACATTTATAGAGCTGCAGAAGGGAAGCTATGGCCTCCAGTTCAGGAAAGACTTGCTATTCCCAAAGAGGTGATTAATTATGTACTTGAAATTAAGCACACACTTATGTGCCTTGCAAAATTGAGATACAAGAGGAAATTGTGTGCTGAGTAGAGCATCCTGATTTTATTTCCTAAAACATCTTATCTTGAAAATCTTGTCTGTTGTGTCTGACCAGAGAACTGAGAATAGTGGGGACTCATTGGTGGAGTTGTCCAGTTGTTGAGAAATCTGCTGGGGAAGGCTGTGAAACCTAGCATATGTATTTCTGATTTTATTAGTACAGGGACAGAAACTGGGAGCAGATCCTCACGTTCCTCCTTGTTTTTAAGTATCTGG
Source organism: Phaethornis superciliosus (assembly GCA_023637945.1). NCBI lineage: Eukaryota > Metazoa > Chordata > Aves > Apodiformes > Trochilidae > Phaethornis > Phaethornis superciliosus. Next base: position 792,870 of record JAJQWJ010000007.1, read on the forward strand.
AAGCTAGGGAAAAATTGATGATGGCCTTATATTCTGGTACCATTGTATAGCTGGGTAGAAAGGTGAGAATCAGTAAAAAAAAAATGGCACTGAGTTATAAAGAAGTATAAATAGCTTTTCTGTATATGTGAACCTGACCTCAATTATTAGGAGTTCTGGAGTAGAAGAACAACACTGTTAAAAAATAAAGGGGCAGAGAGGCTTAAGTTGAGGTGCAACTGTTTTGCAGACATTCTTCATGCAACAATGGAGGGTAAAAACTGGTTAGGAAAAGTAAGACAGTGTGGTATATAAAGACATTTACAAGACATTTACCCTTAGATGAATCAGGAGTAGTTCTGAAATCACCAGATTGGCATAAAGTGAGCCTGGAGCACAACAGGACTCAGAGATGACATTTCCTCAAGTTTCCTCTTGAATTGTGGCTGCAGCCAGGTCTGTTTGGAGCTGCAGCACAAGAGGATAAAGGGGGAATGCTTGAGAACTAACAAATTGCCAGGTGAGCAACTCTATTTTGAAATGTAAATGCTTTTGTTGATTAAATCTGGACCATTACCTCTGCTCTGCCATAGAGGAAGTTTCATCAGAAATGAAAACCTGAAGCAAGGAGCTATCTTTGTGGTGGTGTGAGGGGCATTCAAAGAGCTGATCCATCAGGGAACATCCCAGGAGTGTACAGAGAGCTGGAAACATGAGCTTTCATATTTGAATTTACCCTCTGCAACTGGAGCTGGGAGAGGCTCTCACTGTCTTCAGGTTATGCAGAAAGGAAAACCAGGACTTACACTGGCCTGGGGTTGCCAGTCAGTTTAATTACAAGATAATTCCTGTTCAGCAGAATATTGCTAACATTTCCTATAAATTTGAGTTCTAGTGCAGGACAGGCAGAAGTTTCTTCTCGGATCTCAAATTCTATCCTGATTATAGAGGAGGATGCAGGAAAAAGCATTGAAGTTAGCAAAACAACCATGGGTAACAAAGCTGTCCTTTCAAAGCTTCTGGTCCTGCGGTGTGCATGTCTAGATCTGAAATATGCAATTGACTTCCAAGCAACCCCTTCTTGAAGCACATCAGGGAGCCAAGACCATAGCATTTGGATTTTGCAATCCACTTTTCTTCTATCTTCTTTCCAAGAGCAGCAGGAGACTCTCCAGGCGTTTCATTACCAGAAATCACAGTGATCTTCTGTCTGCCTTGAGAGAGCATTGGGTGAAATGCAGTTACCTGTATACTGAATGCTTAACAGACCAATAGGATCATCTCAGGTTCTGCTCCACAGCTGTGCAGCTCAGTCACCCTGTCAAACATACTCTGTGTACTGCAGCTTACATGTAAATAGTGAATAGTATTTTTCATCAAGTTTGTGGTGAAGGCTTTGGGTAAGCTGCCCCAGCTGGGAATTGTGGAGTTGTCTCCAGCTCCACTGTGCTGATTACTGCTCAAGTTCTTGGGCTACACAGAAAATCTGGGTGGTATTTGAAAAAATGAGCTCCTGGAAGAACTGGAAGTCCTCATTATATATTGACTACGGCAGAAAATAACTCCTTCTCCTTGTTTAACAAGAAATCACCACCTACTTTTCTCCTCATTTTGTCCAGATACACGGTCAGGCTTTATTTTACCCATTGAAGCAACAGAATGTTCACCTCTAACACAGAGCTGTAGGTTTGTGCCACGGGAGCACCAAGAACTAATGAGGGACAGGGTACCCATTGCACTGGGTGCTGCACAAACTTCTGAAGGAAACTTATCTGTGGTGAAGTTGCTGACTTCCAGATGAAGATAAAGCCTGAGGACAAAGGTGCTGGCAGGGTGGAGAGGAGGTGGGCAATTAGAGGGATGCAGTGGTTACAGAGACCAGCTCTGAGAGTGTGAAATGGGTAAATGTTCTGAGTGCTCACCCCTTCAGAATGCAAGGCCCCAGGCATGGGGTACCAACAGGACAGGTAAAATCCCGTTCCTCTGAAACAGTTTTTATCTGGTCTTTTGGTTTTATCAACTTGACTAGTGGTTGTTTTCACTGCAGAGCAAAACAAAAAGTGAAAGATGCCCCAGTGTGAGCGTACCAGATGCTTTTCATGTGCATTTAATACAGCAGCAGCAGAGCATTATCCCAAGTGACTTATATCCTCTCAAACAACGATAGCTCTAGGAAAAAGCAAATATTGACACTCCAGTAATGTTTGCCCAGCAATCAGCCAGTGGTGCACAGCACTCAAGGCGACTTTGTTACAGGAATCAATTAGGAAAAGGGAGAATCCAGACCCTCCAATTAGCAGTATATGATAAATGGTGATATTATTGAAAGAGTCCACTCTGAGAGTCTTTCTAAAGCCAGGCACTTACCTGCTCCTCAGCCTCTGCCACTTGACAGTCCCACTCCAGCTGACAGCCTCTCAGTGCCCATACCTTCCATTTTAATGTTCTCTCCCACGTGTGAAAATAGGAAGTTGGTCACCCTAAATCCTGTTACCTGCATGGTGTCCTGACACAGACTTCATCTGCTTGGATTACATGGCATCTGCCTTCTGCCTGCACACACTTGTTGCCTTCTGCTTGCATGACTGATGCAAAGGTTAACCTCCCTGTGCAGCAGAACACTGGGGTTTCAGAATGAGGAGCTGGAGTCTTGGATAAATTGTCCTTCCCCACTTCACCCCACCAGCAGGGCAGGGGAGCCACTGGTCTCCCTTCACACAGGGAGGGCAGGAGCTGCAGCTCTTCTGTCCCTGGAGCACTCCAGGCAGTCAGAGGGAGTTAGTGGCTCAAACCCCAGCAGGTCAGGGGATGAAAGTTGGTTCCAGTGGTTTGTCTCTGCAGTCCAGGGGAGGGAACTTCTTACAGGAGAGATTCAGCAGCCACCCCAAGTGACTCCCATCATGGGCAGACTGTCAGGCTGGTGTTTTCTGATTCTGTTGGCATTCACAATGTCTCAACATCTAGCATTTTTCCATTACAGGCCCTGTAATTTGTCACTGCTTCTCCCAGGACGAATATTTGCTGTGAAAAGATGAATCTAATTGGCTTGTTTTTAAGACTGTAACTTTTTTCTTTTTTTTTTTTTTTTTTTTTCTTTTTTTTTTTTTTTTTTCCTGATAGCTTCATTATTGTTTTTGGCAGCTGAGTTACAAGGAGATGTTACACAAAGGGTATTTACAGTATAATGAGGTTCAATGGAGTTGAAAGTTAAAGTTCATTAGCCCCACATTTCAGACTATTAGAGCAGAGAGGCTATAGTGAAGCCTTGTGTTTGTCATTTGCACAGTGCTGCTGCAAAGCAAACAGCATAGATTCTCCAGGCACGTCCTGGCTTCCTCTTCAGCCTCCTTTCATTTGCAAGAGTCCAATATTGCAGAGTGGAGATTGATGGAGCCCCTCAGCAAAGTGCCATCAAGGGTACCTAACCTCTGCTCTGAGCAGCACCAAAGTTACCAGGAGGATGAGTCAGAAAGGATTTGAGCAAAAGGTGGTGGTGGTGCCACAGTGACCGTGCAGTTGCTAAGGATGTGATTAGTACCCCAGGAAGGAGAGAGTTAATTGCTGTGTCCTCAATCCATGTCTCTAGGGGAATACCTGTTTGCCAGTTCTACAGGACAGAACCCCCCACCCACTTCTTGATATTACAGCACCTGAATCCAGCAGCACTTCTTTGACCCTGAACATCTCCATTATGAAACCAGAATACAGAACTTTTATCCGCTAAGTGCAGCTCATGCAATGCTAACAATTTCCCTTTTTTTGTTATTTTTTATTCCCTCCTGTGCACAGCATGCACTTACTTGCTCACTTCCCTTTGGATGTTTGAGAGCCTTTTTTTTTTTCTGTATGTCTGAAATTAAGCTATGAAGCTGAAGAAGGCTCAGGGAAATGAACTGAAATGTCTCGTGAGAAGAAAAATGGCACTGTAAGGATGGAATTAAAAAAAAAAAAAGCTCAGGGTAATAGAGATTGATCACTCAATCTGTCCATGGCCTCAAATAAAACTGAGTGAATTTAACAGGTTACAGTTAAGAAGCTAAGTTGTTTCTGTGGATATAATATAGTTTCAGATCATCATGGGGAGCCATTTATTTATTTTTGCATTTGTGAGTCATTTAGGCAGTCCCTTTATGTGCATGAAAATATGTTTATTTTCCCACTCCCTGCTGTTGCGTGTTCTATTAATATCATGCTAGTTGGAATGGATGGGCACACTAGAAACTATTTGGTGTTGAATTTCTTTTTAGGGTTTCTTTTTCTCTTCTTTTTCTTCTTCAGGCAGCTATTTTTATAAACCAGCTCAAAAGCCCCCAGGCACTTTTCATACGAGTTTACCTCCATTTTTAAAACATGGGGCTTAACCCTGCAGTAACAGTCCCCAAGGGTGCAGGAGCCTATGTAAAGCTCTGTGATGTCTTTTATCCCTTTCAGACAAGAGGGAGGTGACACTGTATTTTCCTAGCTTTCCAAAACAAAGCATTGGGCACAGAGAAGTGGCCCCAGTTCTGACTGCTTCCATTTGATTAAAGTCAAAGGAATAAAGCTAGAAGCTGTCCAAAGAGAAGCTAAAGTGCACAGTGAAGAAATGTTGCTGTGAGACATCCTGATCTCTGTAGTTTACCAGCAGGCACAATTACCATCTCCCCTCCCTTGCCAAGGGTGTCCTTGGTAGCTGCTGCCACAGATGCTACTGTCCCTTTCCTCATGGCAGAAGCTGGTGGAACATTGGTAAATCTGACCCCTTTTGGGCTCCCCATAACTTCATGGAGTTATTTCTCTTTGCTTTGCCTTATCTATGGCTCCATTGGGATTTTAGTATAGCATGAATACTCCAGGCAGGGATCTGGTGCCATGTCGTGTTTGGTGCTGTACGTACAAGTCTATAATGAGGGTACTGAAGAGCTTATTATCTAAAAAGGTGAGGCACAACAGGTTTACTTTGGAAATCAGTGGAAAAAAAATGATGTGAAGTATTCCCAAGTAGGGGAGGTGACAGAAGAGAGCTCAAAGTCCAGGAGCTGGAGCCAGAAGCCCCAGCTTTCCAGTCTGAGGTGTTCATGCTCACATTGTACTGATGGGGTTGAGGGACCCCTACTTGCTGGAGGTGCTCTCCCCTTGATGGGGGCAAGGGGCTTGTACTGGGGGCTCTGGGCAGTTACCTGGGGGCTCCTGAACTTGTGTGAGCTGAACTTGTGCTGTTTGGTGTCTGTAGCTGAAGCAGGATGGCACTGAAGATGAGATCCTCTTCCCACCCTCCACCAGCATGACCCCTGAGCTTGCAGCAGGCATCAATCAGGGTGTTTGCCTCTGCCAGTGACAGCAGCAAGGCTGCTTGGGTGCCCTGGCTTGGCTCTTGCTTTGCTCCCCATTTGTCTCTCTGTTCTGGGTCATATGCTGACCAGGTAGTGAGGTGTGTGCCCTCTGGCAGGGCCACTGTCATTGTTCTACATGTCACTCTCAGACCTTGTCCAGCCTGGCCTCGACCTCTTGGTATTGGTCTGAAGATTTACAAAAATAAAAATCAATACATAAATCCTCCCACCTTAACAATAAAGGGGGGTTGGGCTTGTCAGGGCTCCATGATGCATATTCCCACCCTCCCTAGGAATATTCAACCCTTGGTTGTCCCTCCCTGATGGAACTCAAACTACTATCTTTTGAATGCAGCCTCACCAGCTTTCTCCCTGTAGGAAAATGCCTCTGTCTCTTTCTTCTTATATCTTTTGGTTCACATACAACCCCTCTCACATTCTCACCTCTGCCAGTGGGAGGGAATTAATTTTCAGAGGGCATTACCAGTCTTTCACTTTGTGCATGCTTCAGATAGATGGATGGAAGTGCCAGCTCTTCCAGAGGCACTGCTGGACAGCAACCAAGTGTTACATAAAGGTGAACAGCTACACAGGCTGCTTAGGCAAACAGATCAGAGGACATGAACAAGCTTCCTGGAGAGGGATTCTAAGAGGACCAGTCACAGGGAGCAAGAGATAGGAACAGCAGGCTGGAGGAGAAAGCAGGAAATTAAAAACAGCTCTATTGGTGTCAGTCCTACTTTCCTGAAGTCCAAGGGAGATGTACCAGCATCGGAGCAAGACATAAGAACTTACCCTTGCATTGAATATGCTGGTATTGTCTGCCTTCTTGCCACTTTATTCAGGAAACAAGCCTGGTAAAATGTGTCATGTCTTCCCCAGGAACAACTCTACAGCATCTGTTTTTGATCTGGGACATAATTTTCCTCTGGTGTTACTAGCAAAATCGGTGGTATCACCTTATGAGTCATCTTGTACAGCAGCAGTTTTTTTAAGGTGTTCTGCTTTTTAATGCTGTATGTCTTTTAATAAGTCTTTTTCCAAAGTCCTCAAGCCCCAGGAAGCCAATTTGTAACACATCTCTTTCAATACATGTGCCAGAAACCCAGACATTCAGCATGGCAAGCACACGAGCTTCACATTAAGTTCTCAAATCTGTGTATGAGACCCTAAAAATAAGCACCAGAATTTTCAAGAAGGGTGAAATCTATATCAGTTCAGCTCCAGATCAAGAAATCATCTGTTTGGTCCTTCTGGAAAAAAACAACAAAAAAGAACCAAAACAAAACCACAACAGAAAAAAAGAAGGACTTGTAACTCCGGACTCCTTTCCAGTCTGTGTCGGGTATTTAGCAGCATTCAACATTGGTTTCTCTTTAGAATCATACCAATCCATCCATCAGACGACCAGAGAAGGGCCCAGGAATTTTTAGCACCTGTTATTGCTGATCTGTTCTTTCAGTTGCAGTTTCACCTTCTATAAAATGGAAGGTGTGGAGAGAGGATAAAAATGTAAGGAGAGAAGAGGAAATGATGGTGACCACGTTTACGAAGCAGACTGAGATCTGATGAAAACAGAAGAGCCAGTGGCTATCATGGGACACCATATTCAGACTGGGATGGAATGTGTGCAAATAGGCTTAGCAGAGCTTCCCCAGGATAAAGGATCCCTGAATTTGTTCCTGTATTTACACAGGGATGCAAGTGTGATTATTATGGGCCTGCACAGTCCTGCTGTAATGACTGCTCTGTACTGTGACTCTGTCGTGTAACCAGCCCTCTGCCCCATGAATCATTGCCCACTGGCACTGTTCTGCTGGAGAAACTTCTGTTACTGCCTCAGAAACATAAAAAAAATTAATCTGTACTACCTGGATTTTGGAGAGCACAGTGGCTCTGCCTGGAAAATTACTTCCCTGGCAGCTCTCTTTATATTAGCAAAACATGTTCCTCCTGTGCAGGCAGGTCCCAGGAGGCAAGAGCATTCAGCTTTCCATAACTTGGGATCACAGTGGCAGGACTGGGCCTTGGGGTTTTTTTATTTTGTTTGTTTGCGTGGTTTTTTTCATCATTAGCAGTCTCCTAAGCAACAAAATGGGTGGGAGGACAAATAGCAACTGGGCTAATAACAGAACTAGGGGAAATCCCAGCCTGAGTCATGGTAGGAAAGGGAATTAGCAGTCCCCTTGTGACACTTACCCCATAGGAAAAGTTCAAGATTACCATCCTGTCACCTGATGAGGATGTCATGTTTGTGCCTCACAGGTCTTCCTAATTGTAGAGCAAAACTCCCTCCTTTCCTTGCCCTCTGCTGGCTTTTTGACAAAGGCAGTATTTGAACAGATGAAGAATGAGACAGTCCCCTTTTCAGCAGCAGATAAATTCACATGGACACCAGATTCTGTTTCCAGGTTGACTTTAAATGGGGGTGGGGGGAAGCCTGGCATTTCTACAGGCAGACTCTTGCTTTTCAAGCCACATCCAGGAGCAGAATCTGACTCCTGAGTCACTTCCACAGGGGCAGGTTCTGCACAGAGTGTGGCTTCCTCAATTTTCTGTTCAGGCCTTGCCTGAGATCTGTCTGAAGGGTGTGAGTTTTGGGGCTGACACTTGCTTTGTCTCTTATGGTGGGGATCTAAGCAGGTTCCTACAGAACAGAAAGCTGCATTTCTAGAGAGTGCAGAGGTCAGTTCTGAGTTACCACTTCCACAGGAAGCTGTGGTGCAGTAACAAGGTGTTTTGGATTGTCCAGCTTCTTCCCAGAGGATTAAAGAATCTGTGGCTGAACTCGGGTATGTCCAGAAATACACACTGATTTATGTAGGTGCAGCCCTTGCCCTGAGTCCCCTCAAAGTTCCCTCCTATTTTCCAAGGCTTTAAGCACACACAGTGTATCTTGATGGGTGGGAATTAGATGTTGCTGGTGCCTCTTACTGTATTTGGTTTCATAGTACATGGCTTCTGAGCACTGGAGCTTCTTTTCTCATCCTCCTCTTGTGGTTTGGTTCAGGCCTTTTCATGTTGGTAAAGCAACTGAGCCACCTCTGTCTAGCAATCCTCATCAGTTTCACAGAAAACAATAATGCAGGCAAGCAGGAGAATTAATGAGGTCTGGTTTCCTCTGAAATTGTGTTGCTGCTCACACACAGTCTGTAGCCAAATTCTCCCCAGTTTCCATCATAAGCATGCCAAAAACCACCCTCTGTTTCCTCCCCTCTTGCCTTGGAGAGGCTCCCCCCTGCTCCTTTCAGACAAGGCCTGGTTACTGACCTCATCACACACCCCTTTCCCTCTTAAAAGCATGACTGTGGGCTCTGTACCCCATGCAGCAATCTTTTTTTATGGAGCTGATAGGAACTTGCTACTTTTGTGACCTTCTTCACATTGCCAGATGTGGCTGAAGCCAGCTGGTTCATGAGTGTTGAAGAGGGCCTGAGAGATGGACAGTATGATCTCTCAGGCCTTATTTTTTCAAGAAAAGAGGATAAAACCACAAGGTGATTAACCCCAAGTCTTTATGTCTGTGGACCTGGATTTTTAGAGGTGTCTTTACACACCCCAGAGCTTGTGATTTTGTTGAGAAGTTACTGTGTATACTCTTACCTATTATCTCATCATTACATTGTACCATCAGCCACGGAGGATGTTTTAGTAGAATACTTAATTTCTCTAGTTGGCTGTGAGAGACTGGGAACTGCATTTAACAGAGGCAACAATTCCCTTCTTTTTTTTAAAGCAGATTGGAAGTTTCCAGGGACCTCATCTGACTCCTGACTCCCCTCCCATACAGTTCCCTGTCTTCTAAGCTGGCACATGTTGCCAGCAGTGCCTGCTGCCCAAGGAGGGGATGGCATACCTTCCTGTTGGGCTGTCAGCAGGCTTCTTTTCATCAGTCAGGGGTTTGTTGCTGAATGAAAGAAAACTCCCCCAGACATCTTTCCAGTGAATGGTCTCCGCAGAATTTCCAGCCCAAGTTGCCGTGGGAAACTGGGTGAGAAAGTTTTAGAAATCAAGCTCAAGCATGTTAGGATTTACAGGGTCAGACCCAGCATTGCTAAGGCCAGAAGAAGTTTGGCTATGGACTCAGGGGGTGCAGGATTAAGCCCATTGCTACTTAGCTACCATAGCGACAGAAAGCTGAAAAATTTTGGAGACATTGCTGGCATGCTGGACTAATTCCAAGCTTAAATTTGGAGTAGTCTGTACAGCAGTTTAATTTTTTCCCTTATAGTCAATTATTTTTTCTCCTAAGATGTATTGAATAATATATATATTTACATCTTGGAAGTACCTTGTGGTTTTGCAAATTCTTTTCCTTTTCATCTAGAAAAAGATGACTGCTCGACAAAGAGAATTATTTCCCTTTCAGCAGCTTCTGTTTCTCCTCTCATGTTTGGAAAATGCTGCAATTCTTCAGTGAAGAGTCCTCCGAGGCACTCCAGCTTTCTGGGAGGTCAGAACCACTCACCCCCTCACTGCAGTCTGTTCCTGACACATCATCTTGCTAATGTTCCTGGTGGGTTTCTCTGAAATGTCTGCGTGTTTTGAAGATGTGGAGTCAGTAATTTCACAGAGTACTGCAGCACCACGTCAACATTTGGGTAGAATTTTATCAACATTTGAGTAAAGCTTGCTGCACGTGGTATAGAAATCAAGAAGCTGTGACCTTTAAGCAGGGTGTATTTCACTAGAATACCCATTAAACATACTGTCAGATGCTTTTCATTGCTTTTCTGTAGAAAAAAAAAGTGAGAAACTTGCACTACAGCACTAAAAACATTGAGTAAGAGAAATGTGATGGGCAAAAAATATTGATTAGCTGTCAGATGCTGTGCATTTGTAAAGCAGGCCTGTGCTTGGAAACGGTATCTTTTCCTTTGAAGCCATTTCTCATTTCAGAGTTCTGTGGCTCAGTTTGAATGCTTCAGGGTCCTGAGCTGGTCATTGATCGAGGCTCCAAAGTTCTGAGCCCATTCTGTGTTCCCGTGGTCCTTGCCAGGTTCCCTTATTCAAGCTGGTTTTCTTTCCCCTCAGTTCACACGTGCTTTGTGGAGTAGTTTCCCTCACTGCTAAGGGCAAAATTTTGAGTTTTGCTTTGAGTAGCTCACAGGAAGTACTATAGTCACATAAAAAGGAGTAGTTTTGCTGTTCAAAAAGCTCAGTCTTCTTATGATGCTATAAAGCAAGCATACAACAGGTGCAGCATCAGGTTCCTGGTGAACTGGACAAAACTCAGGTTACAGCTGAAAAAAAGCTTCCCAACTATCTCATCCATAGTCTAAAGGGAGTGCCAGCTTCTGAAATCACTCTTTTTCAGTTTCAGGGTCACAAGATAGGTAATTAATGAGTGGAGCCAGTGCCTGTCCCTGGATGCTTGAGTCAATGGGATCCACAGAAGTAGCTAAGACAAGTGAGACTTTCTAAAAGGAAAACTAATGAGTATATATCTCAAAAATACATATATATATTTGAAACATTTCTGGCCTGTGCTGAGCAGATTCATACATATTGGAAAAGGTTGAAAAGGTTGAGAACTGAATTTAAAAGTACATCTCCACAGTTTGAAGGGGGACATGGGAGAAGAGAGCTGGAGACAGCCACTCCCAGGAAGGTGCCCCAGAGAGCAATCCCAGGAGATGAAGAGCCTTTCATTGGGCTGTGGTGGCATTTCTGACTTCTTGAATTCTATGTGTGTTCATGTGCTTTGCAGAGAGCAGGGGTCTTGGTCTGTTCTCCTGGTACACAGTGTGACAGTCCTGTGTGCAGATGGAGCCAGGGGAGTTTTGCTGTCTGTTTTTCTAAAAAAACCCTCTCCAAACTCCTTTTGGATTTGCTGCTTCTCCACCCCCATCATTCTGGTACCTCCTCCCATTTCTTTGCTACTTACATTGCATGACAATTTTTTTCCTCCACCTGTGAGATATATGCTTTATTTTATAATGTTTCTCATACACTTGAGTGCTAAGTCGAGCAGCTAGCAGAGCTGGAAGATCTAACCTTCCTCCAGTTGGTGCAGCCATCGTGTTAGATTTAAGTATAGATTATTATTATTGAGCTTGTATTACCTTGGCTGTTTGCCCAGTGTGTCCCTGGTAACTCAGGGTTATAAAGAATGAGTAATACTCTGGTCCTACTCAGTTAGACACAGGACCAGCATGATGGAAATGGCCTTAGCATTCAAGGATCCTTTCAATTTGGCACTCCAAATTAAATTTTAAAACGGTTTATGTTGCTTTCCGTGAATAATTGCTATTAACCCTTATTCCCCTTCTTGCCCCTTCCCGAGATTATTATGGATTCCCAGTTGCTCGGGTGCTCAGAATATCCTTGGCTCCTGTTGTGGGGATTTCAGGCACTCACAAGTCTCTGCCATCAGTGGGGTTCTGCAGGCAGAAGCCAGCATGCTACCTGCCTGGGAGGTGGGGGCAATGCCAAGCACTGCAGTTTGGCTGTGCACTCTTGTGCAATCATTTCCCCAACAGAATTACACCCTCCTGGTCTGGGATGGTCTGTCACCCCTGAGCATGACCCTCTGATAATATTTCCTAGTCAGCTGTTGGAGACAGAGCTGGCTTTCCCAGATTTCTCCCTCTGGCTCATGATCCCTGTAAGTGTTTGTGGGCCGACGCCGTAATTGGTTCCGGTCAGGGTCTCACAGGTAGCTGGTGAAGCAAACCACAGCACATGCAGAGGCAGTCCCAGTATCACAAGTGTTGGAGCACAAGGGACGTTGTTCATCCCAAGGAAGATTGATTTTTGAAGCAGAAGGCAAAGCATAAGCCCCTGCCTCCCGGCCAGATGTAAAACCCCTTCATTAGTTTCTAACTAAGGTACCTTGGGGAAAAAAATGTTGCAACATGCAAATCTGATGAAGGTGCAGAAGCAGTGACTGAAGGGAGCAGGGAGAATGTGGTGTAAAGTGGCCTGCTTAGAGATTCACCTGCTGCTGCTTTGTGTGTAGAAACGGGGCACAGAGACATTAAATGCAAACTTGTTGTGTGTGAGATGGGGGCAGGGGAAGGGGTGAGCACGCTGCTCTGGCACCAGCAGCAAATGACCTCAAAGCCTGGGCTGCAATCTTAGGGTGGAAACTTCTGGTACGTGACTTCTACACCTCATTATCACAGCGTGCTGCCTGCTCGGGTGTTCCTTGCCGCCTGGCTAGGCTTGTGCTCCTCATTAGTTTTAGTCCTTCTTCTACCCCGTGCCTGACTAATCGCAGCTCAGTGATGTTCCCTGCTAATCCTTTTCCTCCCCAGCCCTCTCCCAGGTGAAGCTGTTGCCGAGCAGGGGGAGGATGGCACCGCTTGCCCTGGCTGCTGGCTGCTGGCTGCCGTCTGAACAGCACCCGGGCTGGCTCGGCACCTCCCAGCAAAGCAGCTGCTTCTCTGAGTGCCGGCTCTGCACATGAACAGACACCCTGACATTTGGCAAACAGGAGCAAGTAACGACAGGCTGTCATCAGATGGTTCCCTGATATTTTATACCGACAAGGATCGTCCAGATTGGCTGGGAGGAGGGTGCAGGAAATGTAAAGTGCATTAGGAAATGTCAAATGCGTTTCAGACAAGGTTTTCATAAGGAGTACCCAAGTTTGCTAATTCTCACGTCCAGCTATAGCTACAGTTTGGTTTTCCTTATTGTTCTTCCTCTCTCAGCTGATGGGAAAAAAAATGGCAATGAAAAAAAGCAGCCTTGGCCAGCCATTGGAGTGTAAGGAGATGTGAGCACAGCATGTCTCATCAAAGCAATGAGTTCCCCTGTGCTTTTCTGTAGGGTGTAACTGGACATCCTGTCTAGCAGACAAAACCCAGCTCTGGATGAAGCCAAAAGAATACAGAGGCAATGAGACAAATCTTACCAGGACCACAAATACATACAAGTTCTAGGCTGAGGGAACCTAAGACCATCTCAGAATAATTTCTGTTCAGAGCCTGAACATTCTCTCTGGAGGAGGGCCCAGGCTCTTTTGGAAAAAGAGTTTTGGCTAGAAGGATTTATGACACGAATGGCTAGGTATTCAGCTGTCATAAATAAGTACATTTCCATCTACTATCATGTCTGGAGCACACTGAGAACATCTTCCTGTGTTTCTGGGGAGGTTTGTTCCAGTTAAACTGCTTCCAGTTTTCAGACACAGTCTGAGATGTTCACATCTGAGAGCTTTTGGTTTGGAATACAATCTGCACCAAAGGACAGTGGATTTAGAGTGGATTTCTGGAGCATAAGCAGTTTATCAGGAAGGAACAACTCACATTGCAAGTGCCACCCAAGAAAGGTCAACTGACAGAGGTGTTTTCCACACTCCCCTCCAAACTGGAGGGTTTTGCTTTTCCATCACGTGGTGCTCTAAGAAATGAGGCTACACACATTCACTTAATATCACAGCTCCCTGGTGACAGCTTCACTTGCCTTAGTGAGGGCAGTGTTGCTAACTTGTTAGGAGCCTGAGGACTGCATGGAATTAACATAGCATGGAGGAGAAATTAGCAGAGAGTGGGTCTCCTGGTATGAAATGGAGTGAGATCACTGGTGGGCCTTTCTTCACTCTTTATTTTTGTATTGCAGACAAAACAGTAGCGTGGTTAACATAGAACACTGGTACTCACAACTAGGATGCCCTTGTTTTTATTCGATAGCCTGAGTGACCAAAAGTTATTAATGCATTGCACAGTACTAATTATGTAATAAGGAAACAATGATTTGGGTGCTTAACTGTGAGAACGAAAAGGAAGAGAGTCACGGGTGTTGGTAAAATTACTTGGGAGAAGCAGCAATGAATAAAGTAGTAGTTTAGTTTTGTGTGATAACTTTGAGTTTTGCTCGTGTGCACACCTGAGTAAATCAAAGGCACAGTTTTGTCTTAGTAGGATAATGCCATGCTTCTGCTAACATGCAAGGATTCAGAGTGCAGCTCTTTCCCTACTTCATTAGAAAGCAAAACCTCGACAAGGCTCAAAGAAAGCTACAAGGGAGTGCAGGGGGATAAAGCCAGGTAATGGATTAATGAAGTCAGAGGAGCTTTGGTAAAGTCACCCATACTATGTTTTTTCTTTAAAATTTCCCTTTGTTAAGGATGGTTGTTAAAATACAGCTTCTCTGCAGTGACTTCTGTCAGCCATACATCTCACTCTTCTGCCAGCAGGAAAGGTGGACAGGCAGCAAGCTGTGTGAAGCAGGGTGCCTCTGTAGTGTCTGTGAAGAGCACTTTGCTGCAGCCTTGGGCTTCTGGTCTCTTGCTTGTGCCATGGGAGCTGCTAAAAGGGGCTGTGAGCACTCCCTGCAGGACATCTGTTGTGCAGTGGCCATGGGGACAAGGTGCTGCTGCCACACAGCCCTCAGTTGGGGTTTCTGGACGCAGAGTGGGCGAGGTGTTGCTGGCAGATCCCAGGAGCTGAGAGCTCAGGCATGATCAGCATGCTGACATCCTTCTACAGAATGATTACTGCCAAATGCTACTTTTTTTCTGGTGAAGTCTTCCTCTCTGCTTCTGTGACTCCTGAATGCTGGAGGCAAAATCTCACCTTCCTGCCTGTGTGCAGGGGCATCATCCTCTGCCTGATGGTGGTTTTTACAAGAGGAGCTAATGAAGGACTGAGCCACTCCACAGAAAGCTGCTGAACAGCCTGTTTGTATCTTGTGGTGGTAAACAATGTTATCAAAAGATAGCCAAGATCAGCTGAACCAGCTCCCTCCCTCTCTGGCTCTAGGTGTGCAGGCTGTGCAGTGTCTCTGGGCAGTGAAGGAGCCCTGGCTGGCAGAGTTTTTGTACCAGTGTAGTCATGGGTTAGTTTTGGAAAGCTATTTGGTGTCAGCCCAAGCTTGGGTTGGCTTTGGCAAGGGGAGCGTGTGGGCATGGGTCCCCAGAGGACACTGCCATCTGCTGCTGGTGGCACTGAGGAGCTTCAGGGCCCTTTTCCAGCAAGTGGCTACAAAACACTGGTGGTCAGACCCCATTCCCTTTAAGATAACTCACAGTCTCTGGCCACATGGACTTGTCTTGTTTCTGACAGTTCCAAAGGCACAATGTACAAACACAAAAACAGGTCACAGCCTAAACTAAACACAAGTTTGGGGAGTGATGCTCCTGTGGGGAGAAGTGCTGATTTAGTGACACCTTCTGCTGCAGAGCCCAGCAACAGATGGGTCTTGCTGTAAAGGAGTGGTTGGTCTGCAAGGACTGTGCTCTGGGGAACCTGCAGCAGTCAGACAGCCTTAGCTGCACCAGTTGGGAATGATCTGTGAGCAATGAACACAGGAGCTGAGCTTTGTCAGCTCACAGGACAGAGAAAATGACAGTAGGATGAGCTTTGGAGAGGGTCTGGGAGGTTTTGTCTTTTTTTTTTTTTTTTTTTTTTTTAGCAGAACCATGGTCAAGTGATAGCAGCGCTGAGAGAGAATTGGACAAAATTCTCTGTGATGTCTTAATCAAATCACTGGGTCCCACTGTACTTTATAACTCGAGGACAGTAATATTTCAGTCTTCTCAGTGCCCTTCATCTGTGAGTTTTCTGGCAGAAGCTCTTTGTCTGCCTTTGGCACCACTAGCCTTCAAGCAGTTAGGGGGAAAAATAAAAGCATTCTCTTCCACAAAGTTGGAAATATTTTGTTGAAAATCCTTGGTTAGAACACTGTCCCTTTCGAAGCGGGAATCTTGGAATTTGATAAGAAAATCTGACATTAAAAATATTTTCTTACCTCTTATTTATCTTTCCCCCCTTGATCTCCTCATTTTCTGTCAGAAAAAATAGATTTATCCCGTTATCTGCTATAGTCAAGCCTGGTGGGCAGGTCTCTGGGATGTGTGATTCCAAAGCAGACAGAGCCTGTGTTAAAAGAGGTTTTCTCTGTTTCAGTGAATGCCCTGCACCCTCTGCTGTTGGCTGTAGCAGCAGAGCAGCTCCTGCTCAGTGTTTCCTTTTGAGTGGCTCGGTTTGGGAAGCTGAGGATGCAAAGAATTTGCTCTCTGATCTGCCCCGTAGGAAAAGCACCTCATCCTCATCTTCCTTTTCCCCCTCCCTTTTGTATTTTTGCAGGATTTGAGGAGTTTCTGTCAGCACTAAGCTGGGCACATTGATGTGACAGGGCCTTGCTTCCCCACACGCTTGCACCAGCTCAGCTCTCCAGCTTGTTTCAGGCAGCTGAAGCAGTTCCTTTCCCCCTCCCCTAAAACACAGCCATCAAAACCACAAGTGGATGCTTGTATTTTGTGGGATGAGCCTTTATTGAAATACTTGACATTTAGTTCCTCTGCTGGTGTAATTTTCTCTTCCCAAAGGGACTTGATACCCCGCGTGGGAGCCTGTTGCTGGGTTCTCTAAGCTGCTCTTAAGCAACACTGTATGCAAGAACAACACCCAGGCAGAGGCTCAGGCCCAGGCTGCCAGAGGTGAGCTTCACAGCCCCTCCTGGGAAGTACTTCTGGTCCACATAGTCCATGATAGTTGTCAGAGCCAGCATAGTCTCCTCACACGTGGGTTGGATCTGGTCAGGGGGCAGGGCAAATCCATGAGTCCCCGTGTCTCGCAGTTCAAATGTGTAGGAGAAAGGAATGCCAATCCTGTGAGCCCAGTCCCTGGAGGAGCCTGAGTTACTGTCTGGTGGGTTTACAACAGGGGGGAGATGGGGGTAGTAAGCACAATTCTTTGAACATACATCTTGCTGTAGTTGTTTTGAGATGATACCAGAATCCCCGAACTAAGCAGTAACCATGTATCACTGTGACAAGGAGAGCAGAGCTTCAGGGGGCTGCAGTTCTTAATTACACTAAAAGTCTTCCACGGAGTTTGCTAAGTGAAACAATCTTCCTTGAGCTGGTATTGTATAATAACAGGGGATGAGTGCCAGGGATTCTGTGGTTTTAGCGTTTTACTGTGATTAGTGTGGGGCTCTAGATGGACTGGCCATTTGTCAGTTCCAGGATTTCATTTCCTACACTGGCACTGCCTGGAATCTCTCCTGTTTGTTTTAAAGCATAATTTTGGTCAAGTACGAACAATTTCTGTCTGCTCCCTGTATCACTGTTCATCTGCCTCATGGATCTTGTTTTGTAGCTATTCAATCTAAGCCCAAACCCTGCCAACACTTAGGATGAGATGTGGATGGGTTACCTTACCCCTGCTCGTGCAGGAGGGGACTCGTGTGCCTGAGGGGCAAGCACAGAGGGATGCAAACCAGCAGAGGTACTGGTGCTGCTCCAGGTGAGCAGCCTGACTCACTGCTCACCAGGAGATCTGGCTCACCTGGCAGTCTCTAGAGCCTCCAGCCTGCTGTGTCAGCCCAGCTGGTGTGGTGGGGGTGATGTGGCTGTCCAGGCAGTCAGGAATAAGGCTGAAACCAGCATCTTTCACACCCAGCAGCAAGCAGCTGCCATGTGATAGTGTTTGATGAAGGGACTGTAGACCTGAGTGGGGTTTTAATTTTTGCTTGACTCCAGTGAAGACAAATAGGAGTTCTGCTGCTGACTTCAGCAGGGCCAGGATGATCTATCACCCATCTCCTTCAGTCCCCTGTGATGTATCTGTGAGGAATTCGTGGAGGAACTGGCTTCTTTCTGATCAATGCTTCCTTCCTTCCTGCAGCCAGCTTTGTAACTCAGTGTTATCTTGTATTCAATCGACTGCTGATGAGCTCTGCCACCAAACCAGACCCTTGCATGTTGTTACTCAGATGGGAAACTCAGCAAAACACTGCTTGCTGATACCTGGGATGCAAGATTGACTCTCTCCTTCAAGCCAAAGGGAAACAAAGAAACTTACATAAAATTAGAGAGGTTGATCCTACTTTGTATCTGGTCCCGTACTTTCCCATCAGGGCAGCAGCTGCTTTCTCTGCAACGTGCATCTGTAAGTTCAAAATAATATCTTTAGTTCAGGGCTTTGGAGAAACCCATTGCAAACATTCAGGCAGTTTGTTCTTGATATTTTTAATGTGAATGATTTTGAAATTTTAGAAATCACTCTTTTGTTAGGTAGGGAAGACATTTGCTTTGTTGTAAGGCTAGAGGGCTGTATTTTGGAGAGTTAGAGTCTCTGCTGTCCAGCATATGGATACTGGCTGCAGCAGTGATTGATCTCTTACACCAGCTCTGCCACAGACTGTCTCCCAGTGTCCTTAGAAACTGAGCCACAGACACACTAAATGGCTTCTCCAGTGACTCCTAGGAAGTCTGCACCCAAGTCCCTCAAGCTCTTGACTTGTGCTCCAGCTGCTGGAATGTTTATAAACCCCATGATACAGAACTCAAAATGGAACACTTAGAAACTGAGGGAAGTATCTTTGCTCCCCTTCTCCTCATGATTCCGTTTGCAATATCCTTTCTGGACACAACTCTGACAGCCCTGTGTGTAAAATGTGTTGGCATCCTGAAGTGTAAATGTGCTCTTGTATGCAGCAAGACCTTGGTGCTCTCCTCCACTCACACTGCCTTCCTCTCTGCAGTAGTTCAAATTTCCTGATCCAAGATGAAGGATTAGGATTAATTCTGAGGGAAATTAACCTTGCTGGTGCTGCATGGAGCTGCAGTAACTCTGGCAGCCCAGCCCCTGGATAAGGCCATCTCTTCTGAAGGAAAGGCAAGAGGACAAGTAGAGTTGTGCCACAGGCTGCTGCCTCTACTTGTTCTCTACAAGGGCAGAAGATGAATGTTTTGCCCTACCAGTTCTTCACTGTTGCTCGGAGGTGTAGTTGTGGAGCCATAGGGAGTGAGGATGTACTGTCCATAGGAGTGAATGGTTAAATAGCACAAGATGTCACTCTTCTTCCTTTCAATAAAACGAGCCACAGCTCTTGTCTCAGGCTCTGATTCTGGTCCAGAGCCACAGAAGATATCACTACTGCAGTTATAGGAAACACCAACACCTGGAGAGGAATACAAAAAGCAAGTGAAAGGAGGGAATTCTTAGGGAACAGGGAGATTTACCTTGGAGTGTTAAGGAATGTGTTTATGTGGGAGACTAGACAGCTCAGTGGGACTTCCACATTTTACTCTGTTGGTAGCAACTAAAATTTGGTACAAGACTGAAATATTTAATGCGCTGGCTGCAATGAAAACACTCTGACACCACCAGAGTGTACCACCTGCCAGGAAAGCTGTGGAGGCTCCTTGAAATTCAGGGCAAACACAAACACTGGCTGTTCAGTGACTAACTCCTAACGATACTGCCTGGAGCTGCTGCTTGCTCCTGCACTCAATTAGAGGTGCAGTTGTATCAGCAGCAATCCTCTGCTCACAAAAATAAGTGCCAGTTGAAAAGTCAATGACTTTGTATTTCTACAAACCAGGATTTACACATCTCGACAGCAAGATGAGTATTCATTTCTTAGAGGATTTAATCTTATTTCAGAGACAAGGTATTACTCCTGCTTTACATTTCTTTTTGCTCATCTGAAGCACTTGGAACTTACTGCCCCAGGAGGAATTGAAGTTTCTGTTCAGATCTGTCCCGTAGCAGGTGCCATGCTGATGAGGAGAACGATTTTTCCTCCAGAAACGGTCCTAAAGAGAAACAACTCCAGATACATCTGACCATGATCCCAGGGCCTGCTGAGAACAGGGTGTGGAGATCCCTGTATTGGGATCTTCTGCCTTCTGAGCTCCTCTGGAGCTGTAAGAATGCAGCTCTGTGTGCCAGCTCCATGGTGGGACATTGTCTCCTGCAGCCTGGCTGTCCTGTTGCTGTCCTGAGCTTCTAAAAAGAGAACTTTGCTTTTCCTGCAGTGTTTGACTGCTTCCTGCAGCATTGCCTTCCTGAGGAATTGTTGGCATTGTGAGGGGTACCTCAGGAGCCTGGAAGCATCATGAGGTTTGCTGGGGACCAACAGTTTGTGTTATCCTCTGTATCAGAAAGGGAAGATTATTTGGGAGGAAACACCTGTTTCAAAACCCAGTATTTGACCAGTTCTTCTCCTGTCCAGTGCTGCAGAGGTGCTTGGACTCATTTGCTAATTGAAATCTTTTCTGAATGAGTGACTCCTCCAGACATGTTTAACTCCACCAACCAAGCCTTGAATGGTTAGCAGGGAAGTTTGTCCCCAGAAACACAAAAGCAATTGATCCTCTGGCATTGTCCTTCTATCTTTGCAAAGCTTGTGACATTTGCTAGGAATTTTTAGCCCTGAAGTCTGACATGTTTGCTGATTTACCAGAAGTAAAACCTCTCTGCCATGAGAGGATTTGTATGAGTAATGATTCTGTTGATGTTCTCTTTTTAAATATAATTGCTATGACTGTGTCTAAAATTATCAAAACACGCTGTACACATCTCACTTTTAACCTAGTTCCTGGAGTTTTCATACTCACTTTTTCCCAGGAATAGATGTAGCCATCAATATTGAGGACTGGCAAGATGTAGAGGTCCCAGTTCTCCAGAAGTCTTCTTATCTTTTGGTCAGATTTATAATTTTGAAGAATCTGAAAAGAAAAAATCCAGAGGACTGAGGTAGTGGTAATCACTGGAAAGAATTAGTTTAGAAGTACCACCAGGAAGTCACTCATTCCTGGATACCACCATGGTTTCCAAGATGTGCTGTATTCCCAGGTATCTCAAGCTGTCCACCTTTTGCTGTGAACAAAGGGACAGTGTCCCCAGTTAGAGTGTTCTTCAGATGGATACAGTCTTGCAGGTCTGTGCTCCAGGTACTTTTAATACATGTGGAGCATGTCTGTGCCATATCTAAGGGCTGCTTTGTTCCAGGGGGACTGTGGCTTTGTGGGGATGCAGAGAGGTGTGGTCCAAAAACCACTGTGGGAAACAGACTGCTGTCAGTTTCAGAGGCTTTGGAATCAGTTCAGGTAGAGAAAATAACATGCTGACAAATATTGTCACATAACTCAAACTGAGATTTGGACTTAGGTTCCCACAGGTATCTGCACTATGTACTAATTTTGACAAGCATAGTTTACCAGAAATGGCATAATTCTTGGTACCATGATGGAGAAACGAAGTGTGCAAAGTGACACATTTTTCATTATCTAAGTGGGAAAGTGAGGACTCACTTCTTTCACAAACCACTGGCAGAAGGCTGGAGAGATCCATTCTCTGGCATGAATCCCACAGTCCATCCAGATTATCTTTTTGGGTTTATTTGATGGTTTACTGATCTGAGGGAGTGTAAAAATGGTCACGTTACAGTAAAATATCCCAATTAATACTCAAAGAAAAGGATGTGCCTTAATGTGCCATTGGGCCACCTGAGATAACTTATCACAAACATCATGGAACGAGCTCTCCTTCCTAGGAACCCTATTGCTTTAGTGCCACAGGGAAAAAGTTTAGAAGTGTCTGTTGAGCAGGAATGTCAATAAAATAGTTTCTTTTTCATTTTTCAGGAATAGTTGCTCTTATTTTGAGTTGGGTTTTTTTGTTTGTTTTTGTTTTGTTTTTTCGAAGGGGGAGCACAAAAAGGCAGGGGATCAGATTTTATAACCCACTTCTTAAACTTGTGGTTTTCTCTAGAGCATCTGATAAAAAAAAGTCGTGGAATACTCCTAGCAGAAAGGCCCTGTGCTGTAAAAAAAAAACCAACAAAACAAAGCTCATTATCCTTACACACAGCTGTTGCCAAGCGAGTTGCAGTTTGATTTGTATTTCTAAGGATTTCAGTGAAATTTATTTTCACTGCATTACAGCAAGTGTATGGTGATAGTGTATATGAAAGCTGGCAAACCTTACTGTGCTGTGGAGGAGTGAAACCAACCATGAATTTGGATGAACTCTGTCATAGGAAGGATCTGAATCCTGTCTTCTCCTCATGACTATTTAGTGCAGGTACCTTCTGCTCCCTGTCAGGAGGTTACCTGCAGGTAAGACATCGTCCGATTCTCCACTGTCATCCCCAGCTCCTGCTGCGTCACCAGCTCACTGTTGCTCCTCTGGATCTGACCCATCCATTCATAAATCTGAAATAGTCACAGAGAATTCTTGATCCAAAGTGGGAGTTTCCTTCTCATTCCCACCCCCGTTTCCAGATTAAACGTTTTGGGTTTGCATTTTCCTCAGAGCTGATTTCAGTCTGATATCAATCACTTCACCCTTATGGAAGGCTCCTCAGCAAACACATGGTCATAGCTGGCTGGGTGTTAGAAGATAACATCCCTGCAATACAGCACTGATCTTCTGTGCAAGCTCACCCACTGGGCTGTAGAATGTAACTCCCAAAAAGGCTTCACTACCCACCCTCATGACTTTATTCTCTCCTGAAGTGTCAAACCCCTCTTTTCCTCAATGACTGCTTTTTACAGCTCTCCCACTGTTCACCTCTTGTTCCTCACAGGGACTCCAGAGCCTGCAGCTGGCCTTGCACTTCACTTTTAGCTCAGCATCAAACATACTGGGGCTTACATGACTGAACACTGGAGAGAGTGATAAAGCAGAAAGGGAGCAAACCAAGCAACTCCACTCCAGAACAGTACTTGCAAAACAACATGGCTGCTTCCTGCAGAGCATTTAGGTTCTGGCTGAGGAGGAACTGAAGATTCAATCAGTAACAAATTCATATTCAGTTCAACAAGGCCAAGATTCAAGTCAAACAGTAAGGCTTAATTCTGCAAAGGAGAAAGCCAGGAAGGGCTCTGCTGACTTCAGAGTTGCTTGTGCCATCTACAAAACAGCAGCATTGAAGCAAGCAAGCAGAGCTGGCCTCCTCTGTACCTCTTTCATTGGGTGGTACTGGGTGTAGACATAACCTTCTGGGACCTGCCTGGAGCTGCTCCTCCCTCCTGGCATGCTCTGGTCCACAAGTTCCTGCACATCAGGTATTAGGACTCTGAGGGAAAAAGGGGAGATAAAAAAGCAAACAGTCCTTGATAATTGCTACAGAGCTATCATGGCAGGTACATTGCTTGCATCAACAAATGCAAGTGTTCAGCCTCTTCTGGTGTGGGCTGCCTGACAAATTCATCACCATCAGCAGGAGGGGCACTTTCATGTAAGAGAAAGTTTAAAGTGCTGAGATTTTCACAGGGTTTCATCTATAAGGTAACAAAGTTACCAGCTTGCTTTTTAAAAGATTGGTAGTTTGTTTTTTGTTTCTTTGTTTGTTTGTTTTAAAAAAACGTTCAGTATCTTTCTTCATCACTTGTACTTGAAAATGCCACCTTTTGGGAAAAAGGAGGGGAAAAGTGAAAAATGTAAAAGTTTGGTGTTTCATTGCATTTTATGGCGACATTTTGAATTTGGAGAGGTGTTCATTGCACTCTGCAGAAATCAGAACAAACCCCCTCTTTCTTTCAGACACCTCTCCTTGCCTTTTAGCTTCAGATAAGCTGAGAAATGAGGTGTGATTCCTGAGGAAGGGAGTCACTGAAAGCCTCTCCTTGGCTCCAGAGGGTTTGGGCTCACCCAGCAGTGCTGTCTCACTGCAATCAGCCCCTTGCAGCCCTGTGACAAAGGCCTGAGATAAGGCGACTGCAAAGGGGGCTTAAACTTTGTTGATTTCAAACCCTGGAAGTGCTAATAGGTTGTTGTGCTGACAGCAACGCTGCTCGGCCTGTCTGCAAACTGCACCTAAGGAACTTTTTAAAGAGTAGTTAGAGCTGACTTTCACTCTGAGCTTTGATGTTTATTCACATCTGAACTTCAAACTGAAATTCAAGCCATGCAAATTCCCATGGACCAAAGCCACACACACACAAGGCCTTATCAGAGCTCTGGAGAATTGAAACCTCAGTGTCTGACACAGGCAGAATATTGATGTCCTGATTATAAGTTGTCATTTATGTCTCTAACATTATAAGCCTAACTGTCAGGTTACCTTCCTTGCATGTCAGCTGCCTTCTAAAAGGTGGTTCCTGCTTTGAACCTGTTACAGGAACTCTAACATCACTCATCTCAGCAACTTTGCAATACAAAGCCAAAATTTCAGCTTGGCTGTTGAATTACCAGTCTCTTTCTGTAGGACCCTACACAAGGTGGATACAGTTCTGGCCCCAGGCAAAGGAAAAGAAGTTTAAAAATTAAGCTGCTAACTTCAGTTTAGTTTGTAAATTCCCACTAGCATGAGTCAAAACCATTAGAAAATTAAAAGTCTTGGTACAAGTAAGGTTAAATACCTTCTGAAGTGTTGTCTAAGTCCTCAGTACTTAAACTTGATGCTAGATCATTTGTACTGGCTTCCAGCTCATCTCTCTCCATCTCTGGCTGTCAAGGCATCACACTTACTAAGAAGAATTTATCAGGCAAGATGCAGGATGCCAAGATCAACTTTAAACAGCCTTGAAGTGGCACCAATCCTCCTTTAATCCTCCTTTGATAGATAAATGTCAGTGTCCATAGGCCATTTGTCACCAGCCCTGAATGACTACAGGATTGTTTCTCTGAAACATGACTAGCTACTGGTTACCTGGAAAAGTCAGTTCCAATTGGGAAAGGGACTGTGTCCAAAATAAATCTTATTTAATCCTGTTTGGCTTTACAAACATTCCGTGTGTCTGGGTGAGATCTTCTGGCTGGATGCAGGAGAGTGGCAGTGGACATGAGTGGCTCAGGAAGTGCCATGGGCCATGAGCAGCTTGGGGGTCCCAACTTTGTGTGCAGTGGGACACCTGTCCTAGGCTGGGGTGTCTGGGTGGCTGGGTGGTGCCAGGACATTCTCACCAACCTGGCAGGTGTTGAGAGAACAACTTTAAAGAAAGCAGCTTTAAAGCTTTAAAGAAACTGGCTGAATGTTCACTGGGAAAGGACTCTTCTCAGAAGCAAAGGAGCCACAAAAGGCAGGGAAGGGAAAAGGAGAGCTACAGAAACCATTTCCAGTGACACTGATTAAATCTTTGGGCTTTCTGTAACAGGGAGGACCCTGTACCAGGTATCCATGCTTTCCAAGAGCAAACCTGCTCCTGTAAGTAGTGGTTGTACCAGGTTTGACTTCCTGACTTCAGACTAAAAAAATTGAGTCATACATCTGAGTGCCATCCTCTGCCACGGAGAAGGCAGCAGCAGTAAACAAGACAGATGGGGCTGTCACAGAGAGCAGCTCCAAATTCACACTGCAGGCTAGCTGGATGGTGAGTGAGCAGGGCACAGGGCAACGTGCTTTTAAACCTCAAAGTATATATAGCATCTGTGCATTGGGCAGGTCAAGGTAAGTTGGAGGTACTTGGGACAAAGGTTGGATCTGTCAGCATTTGCTGACTGTTCACAGGGCAGGGCTGGGTCCTTTTGTGCTAGCAAGGAGGATTGTTAGAGCCAGGCTTTGCCATCAGGAAATGAGGGGGCATACTTGTAAGAGATGATGTGCTGATCTAAGCTGGTTTTCAGCTCCTGCACCAGAGGGGCTGGGACCCTCATATGCAGGTCTTCTCCTGCCCTGATGTCTGCAGGCAGCAGTGGCTTCCACAAGTCCAGCTGTGCAGAGAAGAAAATAAAGACAGAGTTTTCAGAATGAGAAAACAAACAATAAAGATAGATATCAATAAATGGAAGATGTTTTCCTACAAATTATGCCCTATTCTCCAGCCATCTGACCATGAAGCACAAAGTTCAGGCTTAGTGTTTTCATTCACTCTGGCACCATTGATGAGGAGCAGCACCTTCACAGAGCTGTGCAAGGAAACTGACTGCTCCCCACTCATTCCTTCAGGTAGTGGAAGCCAAATTTCACCCCACACTAAGAAAAAAAAAAAAGTCAGGTAAAACTTCTTCAAGTTCACTTTAACTTTCATTCCTGTCCAGAGTTACACACATATCTGTTGTACAGTCTAAGACCTCATTGTGTTTTTTTGGAAAACATGTTTATTGTTACTCACTGTAAGAGTGCTGCAGAGTTGCTGAAGATGCTGGACTTGCTGCAATGTCTCTGGCACAATATGCAAGACCTGGTCCCTGGGAATTCAGCAGAGAAACAAGTTCAGTTTTTATGTCTGTGGCTGTGATTTCACAAGTCAGGAGGAGATAGTTCATTGTGGAGAAGGAAGACAGAGTGTGTAACTGAGTGCTGTTTCATCAAGAATATGTCTAGGTGATGAATTCCTGGGATGTTTTAGCTACCAACAGGACCAAGTGTTGTGAGTTTCCTGTTGCTAGAGTGTTAGGTTAAGTCCGCTTCCTTGGCCAGTGGCAATCCTTTCACCACTTTGCTGAAGCCAGCTGCTCACATGAGTCCCGGTGTGTGCTTTCTGCCTCTGCAGGACCAGGACCAAAGTGAAATCATTGGTAATATGTAGAAAATTTATTTTATGTCACCTTTTTTTTCCCCTCCTGTTTGGGAGTTATTCAGTTATTCCAGGCAGACTTGATGCTTTGCTGATTTACTTCAGCATGCAAAAACGTTCAGTACCCATGATAAATTAACCTTGCTGAGAGCTTGAGATGTTCACAAACTACTTGTCATGATAACAGCTATTTTATTCCACAAACAACAAATACTGTGGTGTCCAGAGTTGCACATTCTTACTAAATCCACAGGAAACAAGCATTTCCAGTGCACAATCTATTGTTTTATATTTCCAGAAAAGACACACAAATCCAGTGACTGAGTATATGTTTTCATGAGGCCCCATGAAACACTAATTCACAACAGGGTTAATCTTAAAAAAAATCTTGAAAGTTTACAAGGAACAAATTAAAGTGGTTGGAAAAGCAGGAAAAGCAGATTTGTATGTTCTGTTTAAAAACCCTCTGTAATTTCCTTTTTCTAATTTTTTTTCCAGTGTTCATTCAGATCAGCCTTCCAGGGGTGAGATTTCTAACAGAGAAGGTTTCATAACAAGGAGTGGATTTGGACAGCTCTATGACATTACTCAAAGGTGAGACAGCAATTATCCACTACTGATGGGACAGAATGGGAAAGCCAAGAAATGTTCCTGTTTGCTAGTAACCAGTAACTGCTGCTTCACAGTCTCCTTCCATGAATTCAGTGAGCCTTGCAGCCTTTACAGGACAAGTACCAAAAAAAGAGAACATTTTACATTTTAAATGTTTAAATATAAACATTTACATTTAATGTTTAAACATTAAACATTTTACATACTTTTAAGCAGAAGTACTTGTTGCAAAAGCTTTGCATGGCTTTTGGTCTTTCTGGCCATCAGTGTAATATGGTCTCATCATCTGAACTGGATCTGCTCTAATTTGTGCTTCCATACACAAATGTACAGTTATCAGCTGAATATGGGGTTTTTTTTCCACATCTCTCTTAAAAAGACCACCTTTCCTGATAGAGAAGCTTGGCACTTGCTAGTTAAAAGGAGCTATTTGCTGCTGGGGGCATACAGGACCCTCATCTCTGGGGCAGAATGATTACATTTGCATTGCTAACAATTTGGTACAACAGCCATGATATCTTTGTAATAAACCTTGTAGATGCAGGATAAACATCTTTGCTAGGAGAATAAACATCTCAGCTGCAGTTGAGAGTTTATTCTCTCTAAATGCTTGGGCTTGCTTTGCTCTTTGTCTGTCAGGAAGGGGAACAATATCCTGTAATATCTTTCTATCCTCATTGACATTATGTCTTAATTACACCAAATGAAACAAAAGCCAGACAGTCAGATTGCTGCCAGATGGCCAGCTCTTATTTACTGATAAACCTTTTACAATAGCCAGTGTGGAGACAAATCATTTTTAATAGTAAACTCAGATGAGGAAGCATGCACTCATTTCTGATTATGGTCTGGGGTTCTCAGTGGAGAAGTGCAAAGTCAGCCTGTGTGACCACGTGAGAACAACAGTTTTTTTTAAAATGCTCCAGTTAAGCTTTCCTCCCAAATTAAAGGACTGTTCTTGCCCACAAGCTTCCTTGGATGCTTATGGTTTGGATGATAGCAGGCACTGCTTGGTTTCCTCTCCTTTTTAAAACTGTATTCAGAGGGGATAATCAGCCCAGAGGAATTCAGCACTGGGCTGCTTTCCATGTTTACTTTAGAAAATTCTGTGCATAAAGGGATATGTGGATAGCTGCCCTCCACACTGTCCTTGTGCCCCTCCTGCAAACCCCAGCTGCTGTGGAGGCAGAGTGCCTTATCATTCCTTGCAAAGTTGAGGGTGAGTGAAACCAAGGAGTTTAGATCAGTGAACAGCATGATTTCATATCACTCATTTTCTTACAAAATACAAAGGAGGATACAGCAAAACCTCATATTTTTCAAAAACATTAATCAGTAATAAAAATATGATAATCTCATTCTCTGAACACCTTGGGGTGAAGATTGTCTGGGCCAGCTCCATTAGGTTTTTTTGGTTATTGTTACAGGGGTTCAGTGTCTGAGCTGCTTTTGAGACACCATCTTTTTCACATAACCTCTGCTGTCTTTTGTTAATGGATATAATTTTGCTCAGTCATCCCCCAGCTTTATACTCAGAAAAGGCATTTTATTCTTACAGCATCTGATTTCAAAGTTCATTATGAAAGAGGCTAAGCCAAATTAATTTCAGCTAATGGAAGCAGAGCATCCTGAGGTGCATTTGAGGAGCCTTCTGTGTCTCCTGTGGCTCTTGCTCTATCTTTGTTGGCTTGGATTTGGTTCATCCTTTCTTCATTTTCCATCTCTATGTTTTCTTTCTAAATATTACAAACCTTGCAGTTCGGCAACCCTAGATCCAGGTTTCAGATGATTATTATTATTATTATTATTGTTATTATTATTACACAGGTCCTGGGAATTTCACTGCCTGCTCAATTTTTCATAATACCCCCTTCACACTCACCCATCATATCGCACTTTCAAGCTGAGATTTCCAGGAATTAGCATCCCCAAAGAAAAGGTGATCCCAAGAAAAAGCCACATCTTTGTGCAAAGAACCCAGTCCCAACAGTGCAGGACTGGGGAGGAGCAGGATAAATCTGGGCTAAACACTTTATTTGTGCAATTATAATATATAACCAGGCTTATCCTGGAAAAGGAACCTGCCCTTGTTGAATCATTAACTTTTAAATAGTTCTGCTTTTTCTTAATTCTCCAAGCTCTTTTTCATGCCCCAAGTCACAAACAGCAACATTGTCACTGAAGAACTTCTAAGAAGTAGGTGGATTTTTCTTCATGTCACCCTCAAACCTTTGAAAATATTATGTGACAAAGTTGGGAGTCATTGAAAATTTACCTGCAAAGCAACAGAGGTAGTGGAGATGTGCTTATAAAAATCATAGGGATGGGAAGAAGAGAGCAGTGGTGAAACAAGCTCCATCCTTGCTCTTCTCCTTCCTATGTTTGTGTCTTTGTGGAGCATTTCTCTGACCTTTGAACTGCAGTTCTGTCACTTGCCTGCCCAGAAAGAGCACATGAAAGAAACCACCAGGATTCCTGTAAAAGGGAGAGATGGGGATGTCAGTCTCATCCAAACCACTTTCAGTTGGACCAGATCAGCCTCTGGCCACAGACTGTCAGCTTTACACTGTCATAAAGAGTGTTTATTTGTTATATACTCAAAACAAGGGGCTGCTTACTACTTCATATCTTGCTTAGTTCATATATCAAGGATAAACCATGGAATTCCCACCTCCACAGGTGACAGACATATAGCACAGTTCTGCAGGAAGAAATCGTTTCACTCAGTTTCTCTCTTGGATTAAAACTATCCCATGGTGATTTAATGCAGAAAACTGCACGGGTTTTGGATGAAGAGTCTAGTAAATAGCTTTGTTTCTGTGCACATTGAATGGACATTCAATGCCAGTCTGGGATCTTTGGAAGTCTTTCTCAGCAAAGCATGAAGTCCTTTTGCATTACTACTGAGGCTATCATCAAGTCCTTTTTCAGGGACTCAGAGCCTTGGAACAAGAAAGATGGAGGCACAGAGAAAGAAAAGTTGCTGCTTTTTTTTTTTTTTTTTTTTTTTTTAAACAAGGTATGCACAATTGAAGGAAACCAGGATGCATGCATGCTGAAATTCAGCTCCAGCCCAAAGCTTCCATGTCCACACTGTAAGCAGAAGTGATGTATTCTGTGTTGAAAGCATTGCCCCTGTGTTGCCAAATAGTTCTGCAGACAGACAGGGTCATTTTGCTTAATGGGCACAGGATTCAGAAGAAATGACAGTTGCTTGCTAGCTCTTTGTTTGAATTCCTCTGAGTCTGGGGATGATTTTCATGGGCTTTAGGTGAAAGACCTGTGCAAAATAATCATGGCCATTTCTCACTGATTTTAAAAATGGGCTTGTTTGGGGACCTCAGCAGAAGGTTTGTTCGTAAGAGACAATATTAAGTATGTACTTGATGTTCAGCTTGCAAGCAGCACTGCTGAGTTCAGAGTAAAAGCCACTGAAGACATTATTCTGCCACCAGTGCAAAAATATCTTGGGACAAACACTTAACTTCAAGAAGTCTATTGCCCTCTTGGGCATAAATAATGTCTCTCTCAGTAATAAAGTCTGTTCTTTGGTCAGGTTCTTACTGGCAGCTGCTTATCTTTCTAGCAAATGTGGAAGGAAGCTTAATCCATTTATCCCCTCCTTGAAAACTGTGTGCAAAAAGGCATGGGACGTTGTGGGGAGAGGAAAGGTCATAAACATGTGGCACAAAGGTGCCATGTGAGGCCACACAGTGTCCTTTCTGCCAGGCAAGTTTACTTTGCAGTTCTTCCACACGTACTTCTTAGAGCTTCAGAGCATTTTTTTGAGCATCAGTTCAGCCTCTCGACTGCCCTGTGAGACAAGCAAATATTATTTCCACTACTTAAAAGATTAAGGAAAAAAGGGGGGAAAAGTGACTCCCCAAGGTGACATAGGAGCACTGCTGCAGAGCCAGGAATAGAATTCAGATCTCCTGACTCCCTGTCTGGTGCTTCCTTAAATATATGACCATCTGCTCCCCTGCTGGAAGTATAGATACTATATGCTGACTCCAACAAGCTGGCTGCTAAGCCTGTTAGTTTATCCTCTTTTTATCCCATACTGATACCATCTCAAGCAAAGCTTTTGGCCTGGAGTCAAAGTGATTTCCAGTGTTTGAATGATTCGACCAGCTTGTTATTGTTTTAACCTTGCACCACACATATGCTCAGCTATTTGTGACTTATCTGCATACAGCCTGTGTAGCAACAGCCACAAGCTAGCACTGTCTTGTTTAAAGATTCCATACTGAAGCACCCCACGTGCTTTAAACCACTATCACATAGTGGTGAGCTTGATGCTGGAAGCTGCCAGCCCCCAGATTTCCTGCTGAGCTGCATGTAACTTTCAAAGACAAAAAGCTTATTAAGAAAACAAAAAAATGATTCACTTGTGTGTCTCCACAAACATCAGTTCATCATGTTAAGCTTTCTCAGCTAAGTCCCACACTGACTGCATCTGAACAACAACAAACAAACTACAACTAGATGGAATTCAACACGATCAACATCTTTCTTTTAAATAACCACCTGGATTCTGAGAAAACCATCCTCCAGTGAACTTCCTTCTCTCATTGCAGCAGCAAACTCACAGTATGTGTCCAAGACAGAATCATCACTCAGTAGGGTCAGTGCAATAGCATGATTGACTAATGTGCCTTAAATCCTAGTCTTCTGCTTCACTGAGGAAAAGGGGGGGGAGGGTAATTCAGCTGTTTAACTAGAATATCCTCTGGTTATCACTGTAATTTTATTTGGAGGAAGCACACAGTGAACTGACAACTGTCTTTCCCTTTGTCTTGTCACAGGAGGCAGCTTATTCTGTAGGTATTGTGTTTTTCTGTGAGCACTAAAAGATATTTCTGTCTTTCTGAGCAATCTTCAAAATACTTCAATTCATTCTACAATATTAAGCTCACAGGCTTAGTTCTATAGCATGTGAATATTCACCCATACGGAGTGTGGTTGGCAATGTGAATCATTGTTCCTCTCAGTGTGCCAAGCCTTCAGCTTTCAGTTTTGTTAGAGAAAGGTTTTTTGAAATTCTCTGGACTTGACAGTGCTAACAGTTCCCATTAGCTCCAGCAGCAATCCTAA
Organism: Phaethornis superciliosus; assembly: GCA_023637945.1. Taxonomy (NCBI): domain Eukaryota; kingdom Metazoa; phylum Chordata; class Aves; order Apodiformes; family Trochilidae; genus Phaethornis; species Phaethornis superciliosus. The sequence continues at coordinate 825,018 of JAJQWJ010000007.1, forward strand.
TGTTAGGTGGGAGCATACTGGAAGCTGAGCTGAGCTGCAATTTTCTTCTAGGGCAATCTCATTGAGTTTCCCTCTCTCTCTTTTTCTCAGAGATTACACTGAAAATACCCCATGAACCTTACACTGGGAATGTGAAAATAATCTTACATCATAAAGAATCCAGCTTAATACTAGCAAACCTTAAAATTAGTTCCATTAAGACAACCTTCAGTGTCCAGCAGATCAAGTGTCATAGAATTCTTAAGGTTTAACTTAGTGGAACTAATTGGACCATTAGTACATGAGGTCATAATTTCAGGAGATACACCCTTACAGGTACTTTCAAAGATTTCTCCATAGTTTTCAGAGCATTTGCACTCATGCCTGCTCATGTATTTTGAGCCCAAACTGGAAGTATCAGTGTGTTGTGAAATGACACCTGCTTTTTCTCCACAAGCCCCATGTTGCAGTCTTTAGGCAGGTTTGTTATCAGAGAAGAGCTTCAAGTGCCTGTTCAGCAGGCAGCTTCTTATGGAAGTGGGCTGACAAAATTGGTTTAGTTAGGATGGCAGAGCAGCTTCCTCAGGCACCATTTTCTTTCACCAGGAAAAGAGAGTGTTATGAGTGAGTTGTCTTTCCTTAATAGTAGGTGGCCTGGGTGGTTATTTTTTCTTCATTCTTTAGATAGCAAAATGTCACTGCTAAGGAACCTTGAGCTGGTCCTCACCACATACCATCTGAATTCAAGATATTTACCACCTGTCACTCAAAGGTAACAAACACTGTTGGTTTTCTAGGAGTTAAGGGTACCCACCTTTTTCAAAGAGTTGTGCACAGAATCCTGCAGCCTTAAGAATACTTTCTGATGACATCATTAGAATGTTTGATTTCAAAGGCATTGCTCTGGGGGAAAAGGATTTTCAGAAGTGTTTGATCCTATATTGATGCTCTGAGTGGGCAAGAATTAGTCAAGAATCCTTGATTCTGTGAAGGAACAAAACTTCCTGTAAACCTTTAGCTGTTAAAGCAATATGTTGTTTGGTTTAACTAGGTCTTTTTAAAGAAGAAGCCATTTAACATTAAAAGCCTATCTTGTATTTTTAAATGAAGTAATTACCTTGGTAAGTAAATAAACTAGTTTCATATTTTAGCTCCTAGCAGTGCTGTAAAGGACAGCACATACTGCTTACTGCATAAAACCCAAGCATTTTGCACTGTATTCAAGAATAACCAACATTATTTTTAATGAGCTCTATTACAGGCACTAAAATACTTTATGAGTATATGTGAACACACTTGCATATGATTTCCTAGACCCAAACAACATATGCTATGTTCACTTCAACTGAAGTAATTAGCTTTTGCAGCTATAAAATGTGTTCATATTAACCTTTGGCCACAACAGCCTGGCGTGCATGCATCCAGTTATGGATGTGCAGCCATGCAAGGGGAGTGGTGCTCCAAACCCCACACCCAACATCAGCATCTGTTAGAAGTGGCTAGGGTGTCCCCTGTGGTTATTAATGAAACCAGCAGCACCTGACAAAAGATCTCAAAGCAGATCTTGTCTGCACCAAACAAGTCCCTTCTGTGTAGCTTGCACTCAGTTGAATTTACAGTGTTTTCTTGCAAATGAGCCTCACAGAAATGATGAACCAGGTTTGAAATGTGCTGTGTGTGTATGGGTGTGACATGCAGAAGAAACAGTCCCAGACAGTAGCATCAGACCTGCCACCAGCAGTGGAAAGTTCTCTTTTTTCTGGATCAGCAGAAACGAAACCAACCTTCATCCCTCTCAGGGATACTTTTGGGGCAAGTACTGCCTACTGAGAATGAAGTCTTCTTGTTGCCATTAGCAAAGCATTCACCATTTTGCACTGTTCCCTGAGCACAGACTGACACAGAGCAAAGCTCCAAACACTCATGCACACACTTTTCTTCTTTTTACTTTTTTGCCCTGCTTAACTTCTCAGATCCCCATCGTTTTCCTTACATTTATACAGAAGTGACCCAGACTGAAGGTTCATTTAGAAGATGGTCTGTCCCTGAGACAAATCCCTGGCAAAATGGGGCATATTCTAAAACAACAGGAACAAATGCATCAGCAGTCTTTGCCCTCTTTTTGTCTCATAGAAGGGGTTTAGTTTGCCTTTGTCTTTTTCAGATAATTCAGATAATGTGTCGAGGAGCTGTCCCTTGTTCTGCTAAAGCTGATACTTAACTGCTGAGCCAGCAGAAGAGCCAAGAGAAAACCCAGTATTGGCCTTCAATTTATATATTTAAAAAGATTAAATGGTCTTCTTTTATGTGTTGACCTTTCAAAGGTGGACTCCATGTTTGATCTTTCCAAAATTTAGCATGTGCCATTTGTGGCTTGAGCTGCTCAGAGTAAACCCTGGCACACACTCAGGAAGGACAGAGCGTGCAGTAAATTGCTTCTCTCTGGAGGCATGGAGGAGTCCCTTACCTGTGGCAGGGGAAAGAAATTCTGTTTATAAAAATTTGCATCTTGCTAGGTGAAGCCAGGGCCTCTCTGGGTTTTGGTGGGTGCCATGGCAACGCTGTAACTGGAGTTCAGCACAGGAGCATTTCCAGAGAGAAGGAGCAGGGTGCAACAAAAAGCTCTCTGGTTAGCTGTGGACACAAGGACTTCTGCTGCAGAGCCAAAGACAGATTCTCATTCTTCTTGTTCCTGAGGGGCTTTTTACAATTGCCACCACATTACTGCTTCTACCTGATACTGCATTTTTCCAGAAATAATGAAAGAAGGGGAAAACCTGCTGCAGCTAGAAGGACAGATCTTAAACATAGTTCATTGTATTTGGAAATATGTACAAAACATCTGCAGTTTTGCTTTAATTCAGGTATTCTAGTGTTAGATTTTGAGGTACAAACATGAAGTATTCTCTTAGCACACAAATCTTAGAGCACATAAGCCTGCATGAATGAGGTCCTAGTCTGTGTGCAAGGAGAATACTTAACAAATGGCAGTCTGAAATAATACCTACTGACTGCAGTGGCCAGGGGAAAAAATAAACAGGCATTAGAGGGAAGTCTTAGGATTTTCTTCACTTCATTAATTGACCAGAGCCACGTCTTTAAATCTCTGCAGAAAAAGCACTAGTCAACCCCTTGCCAATGCAGACACAATTGCAATACCTGAGAAACAGACTTCCACTCTCCAGTTCCAAAGTCAAGTTTTAGATCCTGGTTTCTTAACAAAAAAACAAACTCTTGCAATGTCCTTTTAGTCTCTCTTTCCCAGACCGTTTTGAACATCTTAGCAAATTTGAGAGCAAGGTGGAAGTTACAAGAACAGCTTTTCTGCATGTTTCTGGTGAATAAGTGGCTGGGATATTTCATACCCTGCAGAGTTAGGGCTTGAAAGTGTTTTATAGACATAAGAAATCCAAGCAGGAAAGCACTACAGGCCATCAGGGTCTTCAAATCCAGCTGCTTATGGAAATGACCTTTTTTTCCCATGCCTCACTGTTCACATTCTGCATTGCTTCACAAACTTTGTTTCATTCTTGCTCAGATGGTAGCAGTTTATTTTTTGCTCACACCAGGGGCTTCTTGACCCTTGCAGCCCACGTCTTCTGCCTTCCTGTTTCTTGCTTTCATTTTAGATCTGCTCACAGACCCTGCAGTGCTCAGCATCACCCTCGGGGCACTGAGGTTTGCTGTGTAACTTACATTTGTAAATGCTTCTCACAGTGTGTTCTTACTGTGTGATACACAACAGTGATCTGAGCTTGACACCCTCTTGTATGTGCATATCCTTCAGGTGACATGGAGAATTCAAAGGATGAACAGCATATGCATTTTCTCAAGGACAAATCCACCAGATAAGGCAGCTTTATCATGGTATTTTACTGTTTTGTAATAAATTGGGTGAATCAACAAATGACTGGCAGCAAGCGGCATGTAAGAAACAGGCATTGTAAAAGGCAGTATCTGTTTCTTTGAGATTAGCAGGACGAATGCCTAAGTTCAGTATTTCATAGCTCAGAATGAAGGAAAGATTTGTATGGATCTACTTTACAGACTTCTTTGTGGCCCAGGCATAGAATTTGCTGCCTTCCTAAAGCCAGCTACATGGTCAAATACACAGTTGTTCTGTGCAGTTGAGTCGACTGTCTTTAAGTCACAGCTACATCATTACTTCAGTCTCTATGCTTGCTTTATCTCCTTTAGCAAGCCTTCAGTTCATTGAATATTCTCCCCTCCCTCAGCAATCTAGTGTACTTAATATATTACCAATTTTCACTTTACAGGGGGTTAAGAACCTTGGCCTTGCTACGGATTGGATACACCCTCAAAAAACCTTCAGTGAATCAAACATCGCAGCAAAAGTCTGGGTTCCCTCTGTTGGTAAGATACACCCACGGGCTGTGTGAAATAAACCCATATTCAGCTTTCTGCTTCCTTACTAAGGAGTAAGCTCAGGAAAACAAAAATTTCCAGCTCCTGCACTTGCCAAGTGTTCCAAGTGTAAGTAAAGGTTAGAAACACGTGTTCCTGAATCTGCAGGCAGGCTGAGAAAACAATAAAGGTGCAGTGTGCATCCCCCCTTAGTCTTACTGGCAGGTCAGCTGAAAACATCTGCTTAGTATCTTTTTCACTGAAAAAAAGGTTTTGCACCTTTCACCCCAAACACTCCATGCAGGGACAAACCCCACAATTGCAGGAGCAATAGAATTATTGTTGATCTTCATTGTGAGTCTCCTATTGATTTTAATAAACGTGATTCAAGAGAGAAAGGTGAGTAGTGCTCTGAATACAAACTCAATCTGCACAAAACAGGATTAGACCTCTCTTACTACATGAATTGGACACCTGAGAAACCTTTGTTTATTTCAGTCTGCAGCAGAGTAGATTTTTGGCAGCTGTGAAGATTCAAGGAAGGCACAGTGCTCAGGTCTCTCTGGCAGCAGCTACACACTGCTTGGAAGTACCAATCAGCGTAGGTGACACAGAAATGACATAAATTATTAAGAGCACATAAAGCAAGACACTTCAATATGCAAAGTGATTATTACAGCAGACTACCACACTTCCATACTGCTTGTGTAAGTTCCCACCTACCCGTAAGGCATTTAGAAAATCGAAAAGGTTGTGATTACCTAATTTAATGTAATGTACTGTGCCATTTTGTGCCCACTGGTGGCTAATTCTGTCCAAGCTGCTGGCACCCCAGAGGACAATATATTTGCCTGCCTGGTATTTTGTCCCTGAAGAACTGGGAGCTAGGTACCTTGCCACTGAGGACCTGACTGAAAAGCCTGCAGGAGAGGAAGCAGTTCTCCAGCCCAGGCAGGAGCAGCAGCTGACACTGCTTGGTTTGCAGCTCTGAGCAGCACCAAATGCTTGCTGAGTCCTGAGCAGCTCCTGACTCTCCAACTGGGGGATTTCAGACCTCCTCCAGAGCAGGCTGGGACCCAGACTCAGTCAGCTATCTCAGGGCATCAGCATGGCTCTGACCACTATTCACAGATGGATCTGTGCAGACTCTTAACAACAGAGATCCAAAAAGGGGGCACAACGAACTTGTCCTCAAGCTCCGATTGTTTTACAGTTGCATCAGAGATGCTTTTTTCAGGGGCTGCAACTGAGAGAATGGAATGCTGAAGAGCTCTCTCTACTCTTTATGCCAGGCTGCTGTAACAATGCTGCTTTGGTTGCACAGCTTTCTTCACAAACGTGCACCAGGTTCCATCCACATGATCTGCATGAAGTCGGGCAGTGAATTTTTTTTAAGCACGTTGTTTCTTTTCACCCTATCACTGTAATGCCTCTTTTATCTTATCGTTGTAATACTTTATCCATGTGTCCACACGACTTAAGACAGACAAAGAAGGTGGTTCTTACAGCTGATCCAGTGAAGCAAGGGCACCACCGTTAGGTAGCACAGAGGCACTGGAGAGCGTTGCTGTTTCCCTTCATGGCCATTGATTGGCTGTGGCTATGTACAGCAAAGCCTTCCAGAGCCTGCTTGTAGGCCAGGTTCTGATAGCACTTGAGAGGGGTACTTCCTTTCCCTGATCCAGCTCAAGAGAAGAGACAAATTTGACTTGGGGCATGGAGGAAAGAAAGCAAAGAGAACATAAAATTAAGACATGTCAACAGCAATGGAGGCCAGGGTCACTTTTGGATTAAGTAGTTCCTTCCACTACAGAAAGCCTGCTCCCACTTCACAACCCCCCCCCACAGTGTTCACCTGATAAACTTTTCTCAATCTGTATACTCTGGAGTGGGCAGCTGTGTACAAAACTGCACATCTCTTCTGTTAAAATCTTACATTAATTACACAGGAAAAGAGAGATCAGGAAACCAAAACTGTTAGTTTATTTTAACTATTATCCTGCACAGTCTCTTCGGAAAAATGAGAAGCATTTTCTGGATAAATTTTTCCTTTCAAAAAATTAACTGCATCTTCATTTGACATCTCCTGAAACTTCTTGTTCAGGACCTGGAAGAAAGGAAAAGGAAAGGGCATGTTATTTCTACTGTCTTCAGCAAACAATCCTGTCTCACAAACCAAGCACTGAGTGATGGAAAGGCCATCAGAATTCACTGCCTTTTGAAAAAAGTTGACTTGAATCATTCATGCTACAAAAAGCAGAGAGATAAGACAAAGTGATGTACGTTTTCAGCTACAATGCCATTCTGTAGCTTGATTTTTTTTTTAATATTGATTATATTTATTTCACTGGTAATGATAAGTGGTAGTTTATCTTTTAGAGTTCCTCTGTCCTTTCTCCCTAGTGACACCACCACTACCTTCTAAGCAGCCACAGTGCACAATTACCACTCTGGAGGAGGCTCACCATTCCCCACGAGGCCTGTTCTACCAATCAGACATCCTCATCACTGTGTTGGTGACAGGACCAAACCAGACAGACTCAGAGGAGACTCTTACCAGAATCACCTGGTAGCCCAGCTTAGTCAGATGCCTCTGCTTCACAGCCAGCTTCCCCTGGGGGTGTGTCGTTCCCAGGCAGAAGGCAGACAGAGGAACAAAGAGAAAAGCCAACCTGCAACCAAGAAGACATTGGACAAATGCAGAATAAGCATTTATGGTACAGTGCTGCCTTCTAATAGTGAGGAATATGTAGGCAAAAATATCAGGACTGCAACAAATTTCATTATCCTTTTCCTTCTCCGGTCTTAAATAATTTAGACCCTCTCTTCTAGGAGCTTCACACAAGTGCCAGCATCTAGCCAAATAGCTACAGCAGGGTGAAGCTCTTACATCTCCATTTCTCCCACCATGAGAAGGCAACAGATCACTCAAACCTCTACCTTATTTTGACAGCCTCTGCACTTATTTTCTACTTTTGCTAATACTCAGAATCAGTTTCTTCTTGCCATAAAAAGCTACTTGGGAGGGAGAGGCAAAGTGAATGCCTTGGCAGCCTGACAGTCAGTTTCTGTTCCACTGTTCACTAGCTCTCCTTTTCCCAAAAAGCAAACTATACAAAATACATTGCTGTGCAGTGATCCAGCACACAAATGTTAAGTATTACCCAATTAAGTTTAAGCATTACTTAAATGATGTATGTCCCACTTCAGCTGCTGAGAGGTCATTTTTCTACACAGTATTAAATTAATCACCTAAAATGTGGATATGATGATCCTTTTTATTCAAATTATATGTCAGCAATGGAATAATTTTTGTCATAAGATACCACTGTGCTGCACGTTCTGGAGACTTGAACTGAATGTTTAACTAGACAAACAAATACTTGCAATCTTAAAACCATAATGTAGCAAATCTTTGAAAGGGATTTCAGTCATACTTCAAAACTTGTATCAATTACAAGAGCATCAGATTACTGTGATGTTTCCTGCCTCTTTCTCTGAAATGTTAATTTTTAGCCTCTGTTGGAAGAAGGCAAGGAGCTGGATGAGCTGTTGCTCTGAACTGCCATGGCAATTTTTGTATATTCCACTGAGCACAAATAACAGGTCAGTTATCTACCTTGCTTCTGTAAATCTGTGAACCAAAGAAGTTACTGCTATAAAAATACAGTCAAAGAGAGGCACCTTTGAACACCTGAGTCACCAGCATCATCTGTTGCAGCAATTGGGAGCACCTTCTTTCTGTCTGAATCCATTCTGATTTCAAAATCTGAAAGCAAAACAACAAAATGCTTAACACTGCAAGAGGTTACAATTAATGTTCTCATTTGAACGTTAATTGTTCAAATTGTTTTTGAATTAACACATTTGAAAAAGGTAGCAGGCACCCTCCCTGCTGTTTCTAATTGCTGTTCTCTAATTATTTACATATTACTGATGGCTTTCCCCTCCTTGTAACTAATATAAGCAGCAATACCTTGCATATCTCCAGAAAAAAGGAGCACAAACTGAAAGCATTCTGTTTTGGAAACTGCAGATAGAACTTTAAGGGAGTAAAATCATAGTTTAAAGAAACTTGATAGCAGTCTGTCATACCTAGTCTGATTCATCTGTAATATGGTTCATCATTGAAAATAACCAGGAAGAAAATTAATTATTACAAATACAGAAACATTGGCAAATGGGGTGGCTGCCAAAAAAAATTAGTATCAAAATATAAAAGAAACCAAACGTTATGAAATGATGGCCTGTCAGAGGAGGTCATGTCCCATTTCCTAACAGAGCAGAACCCAAGCTAGAGCTTCAGAGAAGTAACAAGTCAGAAGGCAAAAGGCAGCTGCTGCTGCTTGGCTCTGTTTGTAACATGCCTCACAAGTAACATATCAGCTCAATAAACCTGCTGGCCAGAGTGGATTTGTGTACAATGCATATCTGCTCAGGGGTGCTGAGCAAAAAGCCCAAAGCAGTTTTGTAAATAAACACAGTCAGGAAGTTTTAGTAAATTGACTTAAATACTTTAACAAAAGCATCCTAGGAAGAAGATTCACCAACCAAGGACATAATTTGTAAAAAGGTGGTGTCTGCAGTGTTCCACTTGTAATCACTGGCACCCTGTGCAACTTTGTTACCACCTTTTTACTTTGGTGATGATAATCTACATTAAAAAGAATATGTCAGTGATTTGGCTTCCTACCAATATGGTATTTATATGGCAGCTGAACATTTTGCCCAAACATGCTCTCATCTCCCAGGAGTTCTATCAGTGCCTCCCGAGCCTTTCTGAGGCTGAGAGACAGCAATGAGGGGGAATTCTGAGTCGGCACAAACGCAGGCTTCGTGAAGGAAGGGCTGTCAAGTTCCACACAGGTTTTCACATAGTGAAGCATCATTTCCTTTTGTTCTTTGTAACGATCATCTGAAAAATCATACAAAAATTATTGTGTGCATCCTGTCATCTCAGATTTTTTCATCTGATTATCATTTACAGTGTATTCTGGCAGAACACATCACTTTCAATATGGGAATCAACACAGGGAAGGGATACCAGCCTCAGCCACAAATTTGAAGCTGTACTTTTCATTAGAGTGCTAGGCTGTGCAAACTCCAAGCAGGTACAGTTTTACAGCTTTCAGGTTCAGTCTAAGCAGTGTCGACAGCAAGGCACAGTGTTTAACTCTGCACTGAATTTCTGCTCCACTGAACTACCCTGCTGGCTATTGACATGGAAACCAAATTCCACTACAGACTATTTCACATTTCTCATTTTTAACTTGGAGCAGTCAAAACCACAGCTTTTAGTCATGATTACAGGAACTGCAATTGGTTTACAAAGGTTAAGAATTTCTTTGTTTTTAAAAATGCCTGGGTATCTGTCAAAGCTAGAACCTGGCTCTTAGACATGTCTGCCATTTCCACAAAGCTCATATTCAGACACTTGCCACCATGGGGCCCAAGGCAATAAGCCTGATGCCCAGCTGCAGAAACAGATCACCAAGATCACCATCATTATTTTAGCTTTATCTCAAGGACTTCAAACTTAATTATTTGTTGGGGTTTTTAATTCTTCAATTTCTAAACTTTTAACAAAATTACAGCAAATTATCTACAGAGGCAGACTCTCCCTTTTGAAACAAGAACATGACAAAGACCTCACCTGGCAGCAGAAGTTCATTCCTGCTGTCCTTTTGCAGCAGCTCATCAAGGGCAGGATGAGGAAGATATCCTAAGATGCAAAGTGAATACACTGCCCTCAGCAGTTCCATGTTGGATATCTGAGGGAGGTAGTTATTCAAGCAGCTATGAAGAGCCTCAAAAAACCTTTTCCAAAATCAGAAAAAAAGTATCAAAATACACAGGTAAGGCTGGATAAAGCACAGATTTTATAAAGACTTTAACTTGTAGTTTCCTCTTATCTTGTATAACCACATGCAATCTAACATTAGCTTTTGATTCTTCGTTGAGGGTACAGATACCCAGTAGATACCCAACAGATTTAGTAGCCTGCCTGGTCTAGAACCAAGGTCTCTATTTTCAATTACAGAGAAAAATTCCTCCGTACAAAAAAAAAGTGAAAAGTTACAGCAAATTTACCTTAACAATGAATAAAACTGGATTATGAACTCTTTCACAACTGAAATCAAATCCTAGTTGCCACACATGACTCTGACATGACTACATAACATATTAGCAGGCATTCTAAATGGAAACCTACAGATGCTCCTGGCCTCTGGGAACATAGTTGAGTCGTGAATATGATCGGAGGACACTCAAAAGGTTTTTAAAGGTGAGGGATTTGGGATCTTCTGTCAGCTTCTCAGCAAAAATACCCATCAGCTCACTAGGCTGAAAACCAAGCATCTCGAAGGCAGAAAGAAAAAGGATAATCTAAAAGAGAAAATAGTGCAACTTCCTCAGATTGGTATTCCTAAAAAATCAAACACAGACATGAAGAAAGGTGAGATGGAAGGCAGCAGGTAGTACCAGTATGATTTATTTGGTGTCCAGCTCACCTGTCTGTTGTCCCAGAGGTAGGCAGTAGAATTAAGATGTTCTGCTAAGGCTGCAAAGAGTCTGACATTGCGGTACTGGAGGTGGTAACAAGCTTCCAGAATGAGAATTAACTGCCGAAATGGAACATCCTGGACATTCTCTGTAACAGAAGAGCAAAAAAGGACAAATGCTGCAAAGCATTTGCAGGTTGGAGACACTGTGGGAAACAGTTTGGCTAAGGGATGGAGGAAGGGGAAATAAAAAAGAAAATCAGATAAGGAACGGTGGAACAGACTGAGACGAGCTGAGCTAAATACATGAAGACACTGAGAGGCAGAAGAAACCAAACTGAGTCAGGATCAAGCTAGAAGGGACAAATCAGCAAAATGGGACAAATTACCAAAAGAAGGAAGAAGGCTGTGCTTCCAGAACATCTTCAGTTCCAGGATTCTTGCAGCACCTCCCTGCCCTCAGGCTTGTCCCTTTAGTACTAATCAAGCTTTTGGGCTGTCCACCCTGTCAGCTGAGGTGGAGCTAAAGCTGCTGATTAATCAGATACTAGCACATGACAAAACTTACACTTTTTCCCATTTGGTTTTACATAACAGGAAGAAACCACAAATATCCTGAAAAGGTATGGAGACAGATGAAAGCATTGGTTTGCATTTAATTTTTTGTCTGGGCTGCAGCATGAGGTCAATTATGAAGCAGCATTTAATAATTAAATCCAGTTTATCAGGGAAACACTACTTTTCCTTGAGTTTATCTAAGTCACTAGTATGTCCTTTTAGTCCATTTCCAATTGAGATTTGCTTTAAACGTTTGTTTGAAATCTGTTTTTTCTAGGTAGAATTCCATTATTTTTCATAAATTCTGCACACAGAAAAATGCAAAGAAAAATATGTAATCCAGGTAGATGTTAGAAAGGGCAGAGACTACAAATATGATTTGCTTTCATTATTGATCAATAATTTTCTGTCTTGCTGCTTGTCAGGTGGCTCCACATTACTGTACCATCCTGTAAAACAGAGATGTTCCCTGAGTTTCAAAGGAAAATAAGAAAAGGGAGACGAGCCAATAATTAGGAAGAATTTGGTATGAGGAAGGGAAATGTAGTAAAATTCTTTTTTCTTACCCTGGATCTTTTTACTGCAGGCATTCAGGATTGGTGTGGAACAGTAATTCATTGCATCAAGAGCCAGAAACACACGCAGAGCATTCAGGAAAGTCATCTGGTCTATTTCTTTCAAAACTGCCATCTGAAGTAATGTAAGAATTTATTAAATCCTGCATTCTTCAGGTGTATTATCACTTCTTTCTGGTGATGCAGGCGTTTTCACCAAAACTTTCTTCAATTCCCTAGTCTGTTCAGACTTACGAAAGAAAAAGGAGCAACAAACAGCAAAAACAAAGGAACTGCTCTCCATTTCTTAAGACACAATTGTATCAGATCAGGTGTTCTAGAAGCAGTAATTAGATTGATATAAATCATAGCAAAAATGAGACCCTTTTGAGGGTGGGATATTACGAGCCTCAGATTTTCCTGCAGACAGAGCTGGACTCTGGTTCATAAAGCAAATGCAGTTAACCTGTCTATTATAGTCTTTCTTTCAGTGTCTGGACAGAAGCATGTGCAATTTATAAACAGGGCAAGAAGAAAGGCTTAATGGAAGGAAAAATGAGCCTCCAGCTAAACTTACCTCTAATTTCTTTTTCAGAAAGACTGGAGCATCTTTTCCCACGCATTTCATCAGGTTCTGCAGCATGAAGATGTCTCTGATACCTGGCAGGCGCTGCTCCACTAATAACCTGATGAAGAAAGCACACAAGAGGCCTTGTGCTTGAGAGAGGCCCTGTTTTAATCCAGGAACAGGTAGGCACCCCCATCCTCCCTCACTGAGGTACTCCCAAGCTAAGGTGGCCATTCCCTCCTCCTCTCCCACCTCCTTTTTAGCAAGGCCAATTTAACTCTGTAGCTGCAGCACAGGTATTTTTATCATAGATGAATCCATGTGCAGGGAACTCAGGGGTGGACACTGACAACAACTTGGTGCAAGCAAGAAAAAAAAAAACCAAGGTTTTTTCCTTTCTACCCTCGGATGAAACAGAGGCATAGATCTTCCAAGGGATTTCATCAACATCACAAAAACCCCACAATGGTGGAGCTGCAGTCAGAACAGAATCCCCTGCAGAGCACTCCAGCACCCTGTGCCATGGGAACCCTTTTCTGCCTGAAACTGCAAAGGCAACGCCAAAAATTGCTGTCCTGTGTCATCTCATGGGATCACTGAAGTCCTAAAACCACAGTAGTAAAAGCACAACCTTTCATGCATGGCCATTCTCTCCCTGTTTTCTAAAAGACATCTGTTCAGACAACATCTAAGCAAGAAGAATATGTGAAATATATATTTTTCTCACTGTAATCCAGCTTGAAGAGCGCTCACATTCTTGTCTTTCTCCATCCCTGATAAGGTAGTTGCCAGAACTGAGATGCAGCGATTATCAAACTGATTGAGCTTCTCCTGTGGAAGAGTTTTCAAAATGTCAGCTTACTTCAAGCCAAGAAGTTTCAGAAAAGAAAATTTGACCACTCTTCATTTGTACATCTGACTGACTGTCACGTCAGTCAAATTTGGGTGGTTTGAGAAGGGTAATTAATGGCACTTCTCCTCTCTCTTAAATCAGTCTGGGACCAGGCAGTGGTTTAAAAACTGAAGGGAATTAGAAGTACACACAAATGAACGACATGAGCCCTGTTTGCATGGAAAATCAGATGAACCCAGGGACCTAACCCAGCTGCCTCTGCTGCACAGCCTCCCCCAGTTATCCCTGAGGCTTCAGCCCACACCTCAGAGAAGGGAGATTCCCCTACTTACTTGGCACACCCTCACCAAAGTCTGGACAAGGAGCGTGTTCTGAGGAACACCCAGGTTGATCAGGGCGTGCAGGCTGAAGACCAGGTCACCTCGTGTCAACCTCCTGGCATCCTGCAGGAGCTGCTGGCAGAGCTTGACAAAAGCTGGGTGCTCAAAGATCAGCTGCTTCTCATAACGCTGCTGCTGCTCCTCTGACAGGTCTTTGACGAGCTTCCACACTTTGGTCAGACAGTTTGCAAAGTGCCTCGCGGACACAGCAGCCTCTGCAGCCAAGTCCAGTACATCAGAAGGACAGGTACACTTCTGGAGGCTACTAAAGAATGGGTCATCAGGATCTGTTCCATGCTTTCCTCTGACGGTCTCAGAATCATCCGGGTTCTCAAGTTCCAAGGAGCCCTGGGGAGCCTGCTTGCCCACCAAATCCTCTGTGTTCTTCTCTGGCTGTATTATAACCCCTGTGCTAAAAACATCTGCCTTTTGGGATACGAATCGAAGAGGCGACCCGTGTAGAGAAGGAAAAATGTTTAAAAATAGTTTCCTAAAGGTGACGTTTTCCAGGGCATCCCTGTCCCTGCCAGTCCATAGAATGTGTTTCCGTGTGGCTGCAGATCTGGGAGGGAGCAGGGGGCCGTGCCTATGCACACACCTGACAGTGCTTAACAAATAACTTAGTTTATTATTCATTTTTGCTAATGTCCCATGGATGGGTGTGAAACGCCAGCCGGAAGGTTGGGGTCAGTTACCTGCAAAGAGAAGGGGAAGCGATGGGTGAGTGACCAGAGCTGCGATTCCTCACCTCCCCACTGCCAAACCTCTGCACGCCCCTCGCAGGAAAAAACAAAAAACAAAAGCCAATATTTGCAGATCAGCTTTTCCCCAGCCTCCATCCCAGACACCAACTCTTTTTCCTCTTGGACCCACAGAACCGGACCGGGGAGCGGCTCTTTTCCCCCCCGCAGCCTCTGCCGGCTCGCTGCCGCCTTCCCGCTCCCCTGCAGGGGATTCCTGCCCGTCCCAGACCCCGGCCGCCCCCTCCAGGCGGGACAAAGCCTCCGGGTTTCGGGCCGGGCCGGGCCGATCCCTTGCCCGGTACCGGTTACCTGGCACGCTGCGGCGCCATGACAGCGCGGGGCCTTCCTGCGCGGGCTCTCGGCGGGCCTCGCGAGAGGGACGGGGCGGCACGAGGGACAAACCGCCGCGGCGCGCGCTGAGCCGAGAGCGCAGTCTGCAGCCTGCCCGCCTCACCTCACCTCACCTCAGCTCTGCTCATGGCCAGGCTGGTGCTGGCAGGTGAGGCGCCGGGGGCGGCTTCTCTGAGACCCTCATAACTTCTCTGAGACCCTCATAACTTCTCTGACACCCTCATAGCTTCTCTGACACCCTCATAGCTTCTCTGAGACCCACATAACTTCTCTGACACCCTCATAGCTTCTCTGACACCCTCATAACTTCTCTGAGACCCACATAACTTCTCTGACACCTTCATAGCTTCTCTGAGACCCACATAACTTCTCTGACACCCTCATAACTTCTCTGAGACCCACATATTTTCTCTGACACCCTCATAGCTTCCCTGACAAACCTCATAACTTCCCTAACACCCTCATAGCTTCTTTAAGTCTCTGTGCCCGTTCCCAGGCAGCATTCCCAGCCCCTCCGTGAGGATTCTGCCTCCCCCCCTCAGCCCCGTAAGCCTTGTCTGGATCAGTTTCCTCCCCTCAGGAATTGTCCTTTCTCTGCTGGATCGTGTCCTTCTCCTGTCACTTTCTGGGTGGGGACTCATGGGGTGCCTGTTGCAGAAGCCTCGCGTTGAATTCTGGAAAACTTTGGGCCTTTTTTCAGTAAAAAAAAAAAAAACAAAAAACCCCCCAAAGCGTTCTCTTTGTGGTGCTGTGTTGGCAGGTAAGGCAGACTGCCCGCACTATGCCAAAGCTGAGCTCCTGGCAGACTACCTCCAGGCTAACTTGCCAGACTTCAGGGTCCACAAGATCACTCAGCACCCTGACAAATGGGAGGTAAGGGGCTGTAAATCAAGTGGTTGGTAGCTGCCTCAGTGCAAGGATTGTGCTTATCTGGGATGTGTCAGCATTTTGGGATGTGGGTAAAGGTGCTGCAGGAGCAGCTTTAGCTATGTGAGAGCCAGCCAGAGGGAATGTTGTAAGAAACTGACCCTCTCATGAGTCTTACCACAGAAGAAGCCACCCTAAAGCTCTATTTTGCCAGGAAGAAGTTTGAGTTTATTGGCTTTTTTATTATGTATAAAAGGCCACTCAGCACATAAAGCCTTTGCCCACTGTGGTGACATATGCCTTCATGCTTGTCATTTCTGGCATCGAGGGGCTTTGAATTACAATGGAAATGTGAAAATAAATCTCAGGTATTTGTTTACAATGTGAGTGGGCCTTTCTGAGTGCTTTTCTGTGGACATGTTGCCATGTCTACACTGTTGTTCCTATGAGGGACTGAGGAGAGTGCAGTGTTGCTTCATGAGACAGACAGTACTCTGGTGCTTATTGCCTCTTATATTTTGCTTGACACCTCAGCCAAGTAACTGGAAGAGTTAAGTGAACAGCAACTCTGCAGCTGACTTACCTTTCTCAGCTAAATAGCAGTCCTCAGGCTACTCTGCTTCACAGCATTATCTTCAGCAGCACCAGGCAGCTGAGCAGAACTACAGCAGTAACATCAGGCAGAGGTGTCACAGTGTGGCACCATCCCCTGCTTTGTGTTACTCTCCCCTGTTCTGTGGGCACTGATATGGAAGTTGTGAAACACCTCGTTATGTATTGGGAGGGAAGAATGAGAGTATTTATAGCTGTAACATGTAAGTTGTATTGAATATTAATAATAATTGAAACCTTTTGGCAGGAGTCATAGAATCAAATGGTTTGGGTTGGAAGCGACCTTAAAGAGCACCTTGTTCCAACCCCCCTGCCTGGGGAGAGAGACACCTCCCTCTGAAATGTGTGTTTGCATTACATAAACATCTTGTCTAATACTTGCATTACATAAACATCATGTCTAATGTTTACCTTAGGAGTGGCTTCACCAGGTTTGTGAGAGGAATGGATGGGAACACCGAGAGTCTCCTATCATTTGGAGAGAACTCTTGTACCGTGGTGGGAAGGGTCTGCTTCTGGGAGGAGTGGAGGATTTTCTGGAATATGTGCAGGTAACGAGATGCCTGTAATACTTTAAACCTCTGCTTTACGTTTTCCTTTGACATGGCTGTTGTTTATTCCTCCTTCAAATGTAAATTAAAGCTCTCCTCCCTGTTGTTACCTTGCTGCCTTTGGGTGTCACTCGGTCAGAGCTCATCCTTTTGTTCTCAGCGCTATTATGGGGTCAGCACGGCGGTGTCAAGTGAGGAAATGTTAGACATTGCTGAGGAGAACCTGCTGGCCCATACTGAAATTGAGAAAGAAGAGGAAGAGTTTAGGAATCTTATCAACCCTTTGCAGATCTGGATCACCAGGTGAGAGTAAAAAGAATATCTATGGAGTTTCACTCGGCTTCAGAGGAACGTGCTTTTTCCTGTTATGTGCAACAGGTGTAATCATGTGAAGTTCTACACAAACCTCTCTAATTTGTTGATTTGAATTAGGTTCTGTGCCCTGCACTGTGAGGATTTGGTACAGAAGTTAGAAATGATTCACATGTTTGTTACATTTTGCACTGGTTTAAGTGAGGGGTGTGAACAAGTAGCACTTAGACTCCGGATCACCTTAAGGGAAAGCAAGTATTTACAAGATGAGTTAGGAATCTTGTAGTGTAACTGTCTTGCATGAAATGTTTTGGGGAATATTTAAGTAAGTGAAAAGTCTCCTGCAGTTGTACCTTGAGAAGTTTCTGTATTTCTGGTAGTTTCTGGAGCACCTTCAAAAAATTGTCGTTCTTTAAGGAGACCCATTGTTAAGTGACAGTACTGATTGACTTGTATAGGATGGAAAAAATCTTCAAGTGGAAGAATAATCCATCTGTTCTGAGTTGTTAAAATGACAGCAATAAACAACCCAAGCTGATGGTGTGTTTAAACATAATCAAATACAGGAGAAAGATCTTTGTGTTTATTTATGTAATACTTTCAAGTAAGCAGTTGTCAGTCGGTGACTGTCATTTTTCTGTATCCTTTTCTTCCCAGTGCATCAGCTCCGACCTGCTACCAGCTGATCCCTCTGTTGGCAAGTGGAGAAGTGTTTGGGATGAGCACAGAGATCAGTATCCATCTGCTTGATGGCAGCCAGTGTGAGGAAGTTCTTCATGGCATGGCTCTGGAAGCTGCAGACCTGGTGTGCCCGCTCCTCCGCAGCGTTTGGGAGCACACCGAGATGGCTGAAGCTTTTGGTCAAGCTGATGTTGTCATTGTTCTTGATGATGTCCTGGTAAACCCTGAAGTCCAGCCCCTTGAGAGCTGCATCAGAGAAGTGAGTGACATCTGTCAGGTCTATGCTCCCCTGATAGAGAAGAATGCCAAGAGTGAGGTCAGAGTAATTGCATCAGGAAAAACCTTTGTAAACCTGAAGGCAATGATGATTATGACCTATGGCCCGTCCCTTAAGCCTGAAAATGTCATTGCTGTTGCATCCTCCTGGGAAAGTGCAGCCAAAGCCATGCTGGCCAGGAAGCTGAATTTGAGTGCAGCAGGTGAATATTGGTGTGTGTGCTGGTAGTGTCTGGGGAGCTGAGTGGGTGAACACCTCTGAAAGCCCATGTTCAGTATCCACTGCCATTCTGGGGTCTGTTTCGTGCTGGAAGTGCACTAAGAAGGACTGAGCTGTGTTGAAGATGAGGAGGCAGGACTTGAAGGGTCCATTTGCACTTCGCACTGCACGGTTATTTTGGAGACACCCAAACGAGCTGTGAATAAACATAACAACACACTGCTGTGCAGGTCATGAGAGTGTAGCAGAGCTGCACTGTGTTATAATTTCAGGGCTAATTAGCTGCCTTTCTCAGGTACATTGTTACAGCTTGGTTATGTTTGCAGGGCTCTGCACTGCACAGCAAGGTGTGCTCCAACAGCATGCTCAGCATCAGGATTCTTACAGTGTTGCAGGCGTAGGAACTGGTCATCAATGACAAACCTAGGTATCTTGGAGCCTAGTAAAATAGAAAAGTAAATTAATAGGCTAAATAGCCTATCAGCAGGTTATTTGGGAAATTCCTTCTGCACCAAAGCAGATAGACTTTTTTTTTCATTCATGTTTACTGTTAGGCAGTCTATGTTTTCATTTACAGAACTATTAAAAGGAACATTGCTGTATATTTGAAATATGATTTGTTTTGGTTTCTAATAGCTAAGTAGTTAGTAGGTTTTGTCTATTATGTACAACAGCATAGTGTAAACGAAGGTTCCTTCTTGCAGCTCATGATGGGTTTTCATATATTACAAAGAACCCTGGTGTATTTTTCCTATCAAATATTTTCTGATATCAAGGCAGAGCACTCACTGAAGAATAATTCATCTTGAAAGGGACTTCTGGAGGTCATCTAAGTCTAGCCCACACTGAAAGTGTTTGTTTAGTAACCTATGTGTTTTCCTCCCCTACAGAAGTTAAAGATGTGATAGTCTGGGGTAACATTTCTGGCTGTAACTACATTGATTTGTCACATGGAAAAGCTTATGGATATGACTGTGGTATTCGGGGCCCTCCTGATTTTCCACATCCTTTGTTGAATGTGATTTCTGACAGGTAAAGTACAGATTTATTTTGTAAAAGACTAAATAAGTGCTTTTAACCCCTGTTTATCTGAACTGTTTAATAAACATCAAAAAAGGTTTCTGTTTTCAAGATTTTGTTTCCCAACCAGCATTGCAGATGTAGGAAAATCCAAGTTGAAGTACTCAGTCTGCAAAAGCAGATGAGTAGTTCCTAGTGCTGGTCATAGTTCTGACTGTCCTGACAATCTTGTTTATATTTTCCTACATATTAGGTGGTTTTTTTTTCTTCTATCATATCACAAGCAGCCTGTAGGAAGTAACAGAAGTCCAGGTAGTGATTGGAAATGTAGTATGCATGAAGAAACTTTGAAATAATGCTAAACATTTGTGCATCTTGAAGAACTTGAATTCCATTTAACATCAACCTGAGCACATTCATGTTGTCAGTTTCCCAAAACATGCAATTTGTTAACTCAAGCTTAGTTAATTTTCCTCTAGAAAGCTACTGTTCCTGCAGTCATCATAGGTTATTTCCTTCATTCTTTTTTTTTTTTTTTTTTTTTAATGTTTTTTCCCCCTCTGTTGTCAGGGAATGGATCCATTCAGCACTGCTCTCTGAGCAGAGCTCACTGAGGTCCCGGCTCTGTCACTGTGCAGGAATGTTACCTGCTCATGCAGTAGCCACTGTACTGAGACACTGGTACCAAGGCTCTCCTCCTGGGGAAACCATTTCAGTGGGAGTACTTACTAAAGGTAAATGTAGTTTTGCTTCACATATCCCTTGTAACTTTCCCCAGTATGTATTATGTTATTTTTTAAACTGTGATTTTTATTGTAATACAAACTTATAAATGAAATCATGATATAATGGGAAACTGAGAGGGTTTTTTCAGCATCAGAAGCTCCAAATCCAAGAAGTTTTACTCTCCAGATCTTGTGGTTTGGTACTCACTTCTTACAATCATCTTTTAGGTTAATAATGTCTTGTTGCAGATTATGTCATAGTTTTCTGGTTTAAATGCTTTTCTGGTCTATGTATTTTGTGCAAGGACTCTAGAGCCTAAGGTATAAAACCATGTTATTGTGCAGTTATGTGAACCCCTAAATGGAATATATGGCAACAGCCATCCCTTGTATGAAATTAAAAATATATATATATTTTCCCCTTTTTAAGATGTAAATGTAAAGAGAGATGTCCCAGGCCTGGAAAGATTCCAGGTGAGGTTGGATGGGGTTCTGAGCAGCCTGATCCAGGTGAAGATGTCTCTGCTTATTGCAGAAGGGCTGGGATAGCTGTAGCTTTACAGGGCTCTTGCAGCCTACTGAGATGTTACAGTTGCAAACTTTTGCAAGTCTGTAGCATTTAATTCTTGACGCTGGTGAGGACATGTTTTGTAATCAGAAATAATATGTTTGGGACATTTTTTCCCCTCTTCTCCAGGTCAATATTGTATTCCTGAAGGAATTGTCTTCTCTGTGCCGGTGAGGTTCCACAGTGGTACCTGGGAAGTCATAACAGAATTAGAAATGAACCAAGTGACCCAAGAAGCCCTGGGACGCTCAGCCCACGAGCTGATTCAGGTGGCGATTTCCCGTGTCTAATTGTGTGCCCATTCTGCCACCTATGGGTGCGGTGCGACATAGCTCTGAGTGCTCAGATCCTCACTCAGACTGCACACCTGCCCTTCAGCCTGTAAATACCAGGCAGCTGATGGGTGTACGGTAGTGTTGCAGTGTTGAAATGAACACATGACTCTTCTGTTGCCCAAAAAGGAGATGGTAAAATAAGTTTCCTTAGGTAAGTGTAGAATTTGCATCCCCAAGTTCTGCAGGCTTTGTAAAAAAAAAATATTAGCTATAATCTGATGTTTCTGCCTGCTGAGCTGCTGATGTTGGCTTCTCTTGTGTGATATTCAGAGCAGTTCTATGCCAGCAGATAAATCTTTTGGGATTCTTATGGCTGAGACTGCATGAATGAAGGCCAGATTTACTGGAGTTAGGGATATTTCACGAAGTACAAAATCAGTCTGCAGTCATCTCATCTCATCATGAACTTCTTGTCAAAAAGTGAGACAAAAAGAATTTTGTTTAATCTACATTCTAGCTTCAGTCAGATTTTGTGATCTTCAGTCATTCTAATAACATGTAAAGGATCATTTTAATTTAACATATTTTAAATTTGTGCTAGAAATTGAAGTGAATTTTTAAAATGTGTGATTTTTAAACAATTGGGGTTTTTTTCCATTCAGGAAAAGCTTGTTGCAATGAAGGAAATACAAGAAATGCATCCTTATGGAGCTGATAACATCACTAGTGACAAAGATTTGCATCAAGGTGGGTTTTTCTCCCCATAATAGATGGGACCAGGTTTTGAGTGACAATTTAAGTGGATTAGTGGATTCTTATTTTGTGTTCCTTTTCTGTGTCAGTCACAGATCATGAATATAAAAGCTGGGCATGAACTTAGCATGCCACAAATTGTCTTTGGGTATTAGTAAATGTAAAATCCTTTTAACTCAAGCAGCTCTTATACGAAAAACACTTTCACCTTATGGCCTACTGTGTTTTTGAAGCTATTTTTACTGTGCTTTACTATTCTGTATACTTAGAAATAATGAGTTGAATTTCTAACAGAAAAAAAAATACTGTTCTCTGGAACTCAGACTTCTTGCTTTTCTGTCTGTCACAGCAGCAAACATTTCATTCAGGATCTTTAGTCTGTGAGGTAGTCAGAAGAAGAAGAGGTTGAGACACCAGAGGCTGAACAACAAGCTATTCCTGCTTTCTCTAGAGCAGGCAGTCTCAGTAGGTGGCAGTCACATCTGCCACTTCTTACAGTCACAGTAGCTGGGAGATCTTTCAGAGGTCCCTGCATGATAAATTGTTAAGCCATTTAGCTTAGTTTGTTAACACTACACCAAATTTATCATGACTTAATCTTTTGAAATGCACAGTGATTTCAACTAGAAATCTATGGAACAGCTCCAATATATTTTTTCAATATTTAGGAGGGTGTGGGAAGGCCATGGGCTACATACTTCCCTGAATTCACAAACTGCTTTTCCTGTGCAGAAAAAAGAAACCCACATCTTCTCCAGAGTCCTTTGGTGCTGCTTTTCCTGTCTTTGTGCTGCCCTGCTTTTCAAGTTCTCTGTCAATCTTAAAGTGATATAAAGGAAATAAGAATAATTAAGCAAAATAGGAGCAGATGTACTTCAGATATACTTTCAGGTGTGGTGGGTTTTTTTCTTGTTTTCTCACTTTTTCACTGTTCTCAAGTTCTGAAAATCCTGCACTTTATTAATGTTCTATCCACTTCTTTCTATTTATGGGTCCTATCAGCCTTGCCATAGAATCAGGAGATGGTTAGGTAACTTTTCCCTAGTTAGTTCCCTTTCTCCCTTTCTTCTTATGATTCCCAGGACTCTTATGTCAGCACTTGCCATACTGTGAGCTGTTCTTCTGCCTTAGGAGCAGGCTGAAGAATGGGGAAACTCTTTGAAGCTTGATGCCCAGGGCCTTTAGTGAGCACACAAGCCTTGTGGTTATCACACTAGTTTCTCAGGAAAGGACTTCAGAACACCATAAAACATTATTGATAAACGCAGAGCATAATTATTCCCTTAATCATCACCTTGATTAACCCAGACAGGAGATCCCCAGTTAGGTAGGAGTGTCCTTCCCTGTCTGCTCTCTATTTGTGTGGCACTGCTTTTCTGTAGAGCTGTCCCATTCGTTCCTCTTCTGGCTGCTCTAAGCACTATCCAGAGGGCATTCCCACTGCCAGCAGCTAACTGCTTACACTTGTGACACTGCTATCAGCTGCCATACTGTTCAAGTATTACTAAAGTGCTCTGCTTGCCTCCTTGCATGTGTAGAATGTTTTAGGAGGTTGGCAAAAATATGTACTGTTCTTGCTTTTTTTTACAGAGATGGAAACCTTGCCTGCTGGCTCACTTTAGCCACAGTTGTCTGGAGGAGAAAAATTCCCATGGTAAAACAATATTTCCATTGCTCAAAAGAGCAAAATACAAAGAAAAGCTTAACAGTGTCATACATTTTACAGTATCTTCCTTATCAAAAACCTGGAAAACTGTAGGCAGAAAAATCTTTCAAAAACAGTACGAATGTTACATTCTTAATCTGGAGATACAATCAAAATTCCTACAGACTGATGAATCTAGGATTTCATTTGCATCCAACAGCTTAATTCTTCAGACCAATAAATTGTTTCAGAACCATTGTCTAATGTGTAACATGTTCATACAATGGCTATTTGGAGCAAGAGTGTGACACATAAAATAGCAACTTTGTAACTCTATCATTACAAGTTCTTGTCGGTTGTAAAGAAACACAATACTTGTGTAGGAATATATATTCTCAGGCAAAATTGATTTTTAACAAAAAAATATAAGTGCATACATATCCCTAGTGACAAAATAATTTTTGTCTCCATGTTTTTTATTTTTTTTCATGAGTTTCATAGGGACTGCTCCTATGTTTTGAGTCAAACATGCAATTAATTAAGTCCTTGTCTAAACAGGTTTGTTGAAGAAAAACTTCCCATATCTTTGGTGTCGTAAAAGATGGCATTAGTATCAAATAAAATATTATTGTACTGGATAAATTTTTATCAGATGGGTTTCAAGCAAAATAAGAAATTTCCTGTTCTTTGAATCAGATACGTATAGCTTGAATAAATTTGTTATTTCTGTTATAGAGGAGGCTCAGACTCTGAACAGGGATAGACTGCTTCTTAAATGAGTCATAGAACTGTTTTGGCTGGATAAGACTTTCAAAATCATCTCATCCAACAGTTACCCCAGCACTGCCAAGGCCACCACTAATCCATGTCCCTCAGTACTAATTCTACAGAGCTTTGAAGTCCCTCCAGGGATGGTGATTCCACCACTGCTCTGGGCAGCCTGGGCCAGGGCTTGACAACCCTTTCCAGGAAGAAATTGTTCCTAAAATCCAGTTTAAAACTCCTCTGGCACAACTTGAGGCCATTTCCTCTTGTTCTGTTGCTTGTCACTTGGGAGAAGAGACCAACACCCACCTGGCTACAGCATCCTTTCAGGGAGCTGGAGAGAGCAACCAAGAGGAGTTTATTTTGTTATTTATCATCTGATGTGGACGGAATGAGGAGAGTCTTAGGACCCTCCTCACTGGTCTTAGGAGCTCAGAAAGCTGGGATGTCACAAGGGAGCTGGGACAGTGTAGTTCCTGGGAGAAGCAACATTTCCAGGAACTGAGGTTTCTTCATGGGAAGTTCATGTAGGAGCTGTAGAGGCAGGTGTTGTAAAGAGTCCTGAAGAAAGTGATTGGGAATCATTAATTTCCTGAGGAAGTGCTCTCCAGGGGGTGAGTTTCTAGGTGTGTCTGTACAGATAATTGTCTGAGTCCCTGAGGAGCATCTGGAGGCCGATGTCTCCAGAGCACATAGCAGGGAAGGATGCTACCAGCAGTCTTCACAAGCTACCTGATCTGTTCCATAGCTCCTTTTCCAAGACAGGAGAGGAAAAGTTAGCTTCTCTGATGTGCATTGTTTGTTTGTTTGTTTTTTCCTACATGGAATATGATTGGCAGTCTTGTACTCTGAATTCTTTTATTCTACCCAAGGAAGCTGTCATTGAAACAGGTTCAGGCACCACCACTGCACAGCTGTTGGTGAGAAGGAAACCAACTGTTTCTGCAGTGTGTAACCAGGTTTGCCAGACTTCTGAGTCACAACATGAAAACCACAAGCAAAGTTTTTCTTCACAGATGTTGGGAGGAGAAAGACAAGACAATGTCTTGGATGGCTCTTGTATCCTAAGTTATTCTAATTAGATTTGCATAGTGGCCTGCAGGGGAATTCAAGTCTTTCCTCGTGGAAGCATAATAGACTGGGAAAGTTTGTTTTCCTATCTCTGCTTGGGAGAGAAATGATAAAAATAATAGGAAAGGTAAAATACAGTAAAAAGGTTGGTTACAATTATAACAGAGATAGGCTTAGTCATCACTAGGTCTGGGTTTTAATACAAGAAATTAATACTTTCTAGTACACATTTTCTCTCAGGTTCCCCAGTAATGCTATGCATGGAGGATACTCATAGCACTGATGACTCCTGCTACCTGTTGTTAGAGCAACTGTTGAAAAATATATGAAAAAGGGTTTTAGGGTAAATGTATGTGCCTTACAAATTATATATGGTGCATGAACCTTAGCATTCGGGTGTACTGAATAGTGTGTAAGCTTTAAGGTTGGTCTGAACAATTCTTACTCTAGGACATTACTGCCAGGAAATTACTTGTTATTTTTCCTTTTTGTGTAGTTGCAGCACACTCTGCTTTCTGCACTGGGCCAGCTTCCACCTCATTTTCAGTCTCTATAGCAACAGTTTCTCAGCAACTGGGAGATGCAAAGTTAAAAAAAACCACAACACTTTAGAAGTACTGCACTCTAACCCTAACAAAAGAATTGCTTTGAAACAAAGATCAAAGAAGTTTTATCTTTAATAATTCAGGATATTTATTACTAATTAATTAGTGTTCTCTGTTTTGACTGCTCAGACAATTACCTGATACTTTGATCTGGGCCTTTGCCAGGCATTTGTTGTCAACAGCATTCATTTTAAAGCAAAACCTCTAGAACTGTGTCTTGAAGTCAACTTTTTAAGTGCTATAAAACTACTGGACTTCTCTGGCAGTGGCATCTGACTTCTGGGCCTCTAGCAAGTAGCTGAGAGAGGTAAGTGAGGTTACTGCACTTGAGAGGAGGTGGTAATTTCAGCCTTTGAACACAGCACAGAACGTTTTCACCCTTCACAGGAAACAAAAGTAATTGTAGTTTATTTTATGCATATTTAAAATGTTGGTTGTATGTTGTCTGTTTTCAAAAGAAGGAAGCCCTCTGTCATCAACTCAATTGATCTCTTGGGAGATATCTACCTGACTTGATCTGGTTTGTCTTTCTCTGTATTTTATTTTAATTATGTGGCATACTTAAAAGTATATTCTGTTTGCTAAAGCACTGAGTAAAGAACCTGTGTAGGAGGTAAACAGCACATGTATAAGTAATCAAACACTACTTTTCTTGCATGTTCCAATAGGATTCAAGAATAAGGCTACTCTTGTTGTGCATAAAGGAGTATTTGGGGTAATGGGGTCAGGGTTTAGAATTACAAAAATGTATTTCCTGTACATTTGTAACTAACTTTAACATTATTTTTCTTTTGCGGAAATGGTTTTTAAGTGTTAATAGAGAGCACATACATCTGTAATACAGCACACTTACTGAAAGAGTCTGTCAGTGAGCAGGGGGAGTTCAGGTGCTGCCTTCATCAGAAAGTAGCTGTGCTAACACTGCCCATTTCACCCAGGCACTCCCACTGCAGCCAAGAGCTGGACTCTCCACAGAGTGTTGTGGAGAAAGACAAGGACCTGAAACATATATTACTGATGCCTTCCCTAACTTTCTGGAGGAAGAGTTCATGGCTGTGGTGTTCTGATGTTGCCCAGTGACAGCCAGTTTGGTGAAACATAAAGGTGTCATTAACTTTGGGACCATGAGTACCTTAGTTCAAGAGCACAGTGTGTTATTCTGTATGGGTAATTTAAGGGTGAGGCATTGTGCTGCATTGGGTAGGGAGCTTGTCATCTGGCAGGACATATCAAGTGCTAATGGATAATTCATGCTGTGTCACTCAGTGAAGTCTGGATCTGTTCTTATTTGTGTGAGCAAATTCTTACGAGTGAGTTCTAACTTCAGTGAGGTTAACCTGTTTATTTTTACATAATCCTCTTGTTTTATGTATCTTTGCTGGGGACAGGAAAAGAAGGGAAACATGAGGTAAGCATGAGGTGTGTTTGTTAGTTTGTCTTTTAGGTTGATAGATGTAGCTTGTGTTGAATGAATTCCTTAGAATCTTCTGGTTTCATTGATTTCACTGCAAATTTATTTCCCCCCTATGTAATAGGGAGTCTCATGTAACTTACATCTGTTATACCTAGTGTTTTCCAGATGAAATATTATCTGAAGGATAGTTACTATACTCAATTAATATTCATATTTCTATGTTTAAAAATATGATGTAGTTTAGAGCATTAATGAAATAAATCCTGAGGGGAGACACTCAGCTTCTGTTATTATTACAGACATAAATATTTTTGCGTTCAGGGTTGTGTTAAGAATTGGATTCATAGTTATGCTTCCTTTTCCCCTTCCTTCTCAGCTCAAAAAAAAAGTAATGTCTGCTCACCTGAAAACTTTAGTTCTGTTTGAAAATTTTAGAGAACAGGCTTGTGAGCACTTGCAATCAATGAGTCTTGAGTAGAGTCTAGTGTGACAGTGTGCCCTCTCTGACCTGAAATAACACACTGTGGACTGTGTAGTTATCCTGTATGCAAACACTGTCCTCTCCAATAGTGACAGATCACATTGCCTGTTTCTGAAACTGCTCTGGGGACTCTTCTCACTGTGGTACAACTTTACAGTCACCAGAGCTACACCTACAGTATCCTGCTCTATGAGAGCATGCCATTTGCTGGAATTTCTCTGCACTTGGCACCAAAACCATTGTGTTGTCTTATGTCGTTCTGTTTAATTTAGTCTCTGAGATGCATCCAGTAAATTGTTCAGATTAAAAGGTTTGATTGGAATGGTTCAATATGTCTCTGTCTAGAAAATGTGGTTTTGACACTTTGGTTTGTTTCATTATAGAACGCCTAATGCCATCTGTTCATTTCAAATGGATCCAGCCTTGCAGGGTAAGGATTTTTCTCTTTTTTCTTTTTTGTTTCCCAGCTTTTCTCAAGAGACATTTCTGTATCTGTTTGGACAGAAACTAATGAATTGTAGTGAAGTCATGCTACTTTCAGAATCTCTGTGCTGCTACACATAAGTGAGAAAATACACATCTATCCTACCTTTATTTCTGGTGTCTGTCCTGTCACCCTCCCTGCCATTATCACCTTGGCTCATGGAATCATCAGGCACACAGGGGCCATGTTCCCTAATTTATAACTTATGTTTGTTTTTTTTTTCACATACTCTAGGCTAGGCATGAGGGATGGTCATGCACTCCCTCTTTGAGGCAAAATCTTAGCAGATCTGCTATGTAACAGGTAGCACAAAGGGCAGAACTTGCAGGTAACCAGCTGGAGATGGCAGGAAGCAATTCACTCATTTCTGTAGGTGTTTGGAATTCCTTTGTCAGCTTCTCAACAAAGGGAATTCACAAGTCTTGAGGTGAAATTTGACCCACTGCAGAATGATTACCTGATAGTTTTCTGTCCAAAGGGAAAGATCCATCCCTATGAGAAATGGATGAGTTATGTGTCCCCAAATACCCTCTCATAAATAATAATCCTAAAAGAGTTTGTATTTAATTTGGGCTTTTTTTCTCCTTTATCTGCTGTTTTAC
Source organism: Phaethornis superciliosus (assembly GCA_023637945.1). NCBI lineage: Eukaryota > Metazoa > Chordata > Aves > Apodiformes > Trochilidae > Phaethornis > Phaethornis superciliosus. Next base: position 853,796 of record JAJQWJ010000007.1, read on the forward strand.
TTGTGTGGTGCTGCACATAAATTCTGAAACTATTGCTTAACAGCCAAAAATGCCCTGCTTTGAGGCCCCATTTTGTCTGTAAGGATGAACTTGCAGTGAGTAGCAGACTGCTGCTGGAACTAATTCCCTCCACTTACAAAGTCATCTTGTGCTTGGAAGGTGTTGAGTTGGATCATGAGTATGTTTCTGACATTTTTGCTTGAAAATAAGAATTTGGAGCTTAATCCATAGCCTGAGAGCTGACGACGCACGGAAGTCGAAACTCAATTTTCACATTGCATGGCATACTGCACTCCATCTCCAAATAATATCACACAACATAGCAGGACAAGAGCAGGAATAAACAGATGGTATAGCAGATACTGCCCTATTTCTTTATCTTCAGCAGCATCTGGGAACCAGCAGAGCCCATGATTTGCTGACTATTAACATTAGTCTGGTACATTTGTGGGAAGCCATTGCACAGATTGGCTCATTTCCCAGTTAAACAGGTACAGAGTTTTTTGAGTTATTTCTACTCAGTTATGCATAATTGTAGCTTATCTTTGGCCTTAATCAACTGTGAGTAACTCTTCCTCTTTAAAGTACAGGCAGAGTCTCTGAGGACAGAAGGATAACTGATAAATCCCTTGCTAGTTTCTAAAGTGATTGTGAAAAAGTCTCTTATTTTTTTTGTCTGAAATTTGTATGTATGTATATAAGGTACCAGCTACAAATTAGGTCCAGAAGCCCTTACCTCCCACTCAGGAAAACATCCTGTAGTGGTGTGAAAGGAATGAGCTGAAATCATGTCAGTGTCTGGGATTTAGTTGAACAGTTTCCATGGGATTACTAAGCAGACATGTCATAAGCCAGTTGTTCTGGTAAATTACTTATCTTCTCTGAGAGAGTACCAGGTGTTGATCTTGGCAGAAATTTTGTTTAATACTTGAAACAATATCCATCCAAAACAATAACCCTTCTGTGTTGACTGACAGAGTGTTGGTTCTAGAAGGGCATCTCTGATCATGAAACTGTTTTGCCTGGAGAAATACTGTTTCATTATGACTTTGGTTAAAAGTATGCACAGTGCATAACCTTTTTTCTGGTCCATGGATAGACTTGATTCCCAAAGAAGCAAGTGTGCTTTTTATGTTAAATACTGATTTTATGACTTGTCGTGTCAGTGATCATCAGATGATCATTTTCCCCACAAAGGTGGAGTGGGGAAAGTTTTCCTTCCATTGTGGGTTTCCATCAAGTCCAAATTTGATGATTTTGATTTCTAGTTAAATATTATGTGGGTTTCTTTTTTTTCTGAAACTAACCACTCCATTGAAATGTGTGTTTGTGTTCTTCCACAGAGGCTTTCAGTGATGTTCAGAGCTCTGTCTACAGAACAGCCCTAAAACTACGCTCAGTACAAAGTCTGTGCCAGTGTAAGTAGCTGAAAAGAATCCTGTGCTTTGACAGGGAGAGAAATTTGAAAAAAAATTTGTGTTTCTGCACTGGAGTTACCGTGCTGCTTTGCTCTCATTTTCCACCTAAGGGTCTCAGGATGCACCGAAAACACTTAAAAGCTAGATAGTACTTCATATACAAATTGATTTTTTCTCCCCTTTTGAATGTCAGCAGGGAGAAATTCTAAAGGCATATATTACTGAAATTCTAAAGGCATGAGAGAAATTAATTTTTATTAAAATCTCTAAGACTGCTAGGTGGGGATCACTGGCAATTATGACTCTTTATCTACATGTCATTGATCCTGTTAAATGTCAAATTCTTCTCTCTTTCTTAGGAGTTGTTTGTTGGAAGTAGTTGTGGATCATTGAAAATGCATTTACAGACATTATTATTACTATAAGTATTATTGAGAACAAAATACAGTCTGTTAGAGCAGAAAATCCCTGGCCAGCACACTCTCTCTCTCTCTCTTTGAAAAGAGTGAGAATTCTGTGAAAGCAAAGAATTATGGAACAAAGCCTAGGTCACATAGCTCACTTTGCAATTACTGGATGGAAATTCCCTGTTGAGTGTAAATGCATGGAAATCTTGGAAATCAGCAAGACCTTTGCCAGGTTATTTCCTTTTTATGTTGCATGCTGGTTTATACTTCATTTTACAGACTTGCAGTAGTTAAGCACTTAAAAAGAAATGTTGAGCTTCTGTTCATGGAAAGACAGGAATCCTCATTCATTTCTCCCTTAATTTTCCCACAGTGGATTTGATTGATGTGTCTTTGATTCAGCTCATCCTATCAAGTGAGGAGAGCCAGAGATTAAAGCAGGTTTCTCTGAAAGTTCAGCAGATCTCTGGAATGCTGACAATGCTGTTCCAAAGGGCAAGATTAGAAAAACCAGGCCAAGTAGATCCAAGAGCTGCTGACTTCACACTGAGCCTGCTTGCTGCCATGTATGACAGGTGAGAGGAAGCACAGATGTAAATCCATCATGAGGTACTGCTAGGCTAGGTCTGTTTCAACCACTCTTACATCATTTCTGTATGAAACTCTCCCATTTGGATGGTGTTTTCCTTGGTACACTCACTGGGAGCAGTTTGGCTATGGGAATACAAAGCACAAATCATTAGCAGAGAAACAGTGGTCAAATGTTTCCAAAATTATCTGGAAGTCCAGGTGTCTGCCAGTCCATGCTAACTTTTTCTGTGGACAAATTTACATATAGTAGCTTTACAGAAGATAAAAATAAACTGACGTATTATGAAACAAAGCTAGAAACATCAAGAGTATCTTGCCATTTGGGTGCATTGTAGGGAAATAGTTTAGCAGAATCTCCTTAACAGGACTACCTTGCTCTTTGTTCTGTTCTCTTAGGACAGTTTGTAATTTTGTTGTAATTTCATTTTAAAATAATTTTTTTAAGTTTCTTGCCATGAATATAGGATAGCAAAAAGCTTTGTAGCATTTTCCTTCAGTCATTTTCTCTGCATGTTGCTGTTCTCCACTGTCAACACTGGAAAGAATTTCCTGGCAAAAGCACACAGGGGCTTTTCAATGTTTTTGGGGTAGTAGCTTAGCAAATAAGCTTACATAAACCACCATAAGGGGGTTTTATTGTATACTTCAGCTTTAATCCTGAGCTTCTTTCTGTGAAAGTTCAGGAAAAAACTAAATTAATAAATTCACAGTTTCCCATGCAGCTCATACTTTAGAGACTATGGTAAAGCTTCTAAAAGCTCTTGAAGACAATTTTATGTAATGATATTCCAAAGTGCAATACTGTTTTGCAAAAATTGTATCTTAAATACGGAATTCTAGCTTTTTCTGATTGAGGATTTCCAATTTATATCTGCTTTGTCTTCACATAAATAAATGTTTTTTTTCATAAGGTGCCTGTGTCACAAAATTTGGGTTCTAAATTAAGCTACATGTATGATCTAATGGTCAAACTTATATCCTTTTGGTGAAACTGAGTTGCAGTGAATTAATGGGAATCAGCCCAAGAGAAGCTCAGTGCAGATCTGGGGCCACATTGAGGCTGCCTAATGATATTTAAAGAAATGCAGGTTGTAATCCTGCTTTCTGATCTCCATACTAGGGAAAGCTTTCCACAAATGAAGAGCAGAAATTTTTTTAGGACATGTATTGTACTTGTAAAACTATCTGTTACTTGGAATTTGAGGTCTCTGGAGGAGATACTTGTGTTTTGTGATTGCATGGCATATTGAACAGTAAACTCTGTATTTATGTTCAGTGACAAAGGGTCCTAAACAAAAAATGTCTCCAAAATGTGACATCACATATGCATACAGAAGTTGTCTTCCAACCAAGCAGTATTTCTTTTTCTTTAGAGGTTTCAGTTTTTAGATTCCCAGTGAATGTAGTGTAACTTATTTTATTTTCCTAGATCTGGAACTGGTTATATCAAGACTAGATCTGCTGCAGCTGCCCTAATTGCCCTTTCAGGAGACACTCTACTGGCTAAATACAGAGGTGGGAAATCCATGATTTTATATGCTGCCTGAATTACTGAGCTCTTAGAAAACTCTCCATTGTTATTCTTTCTAATTTAATAGAGAATACCATTCTGCTGTGCAAAAGAGAAGTTGACTGCTTAGCTCTAGAGAAAGGCTGATGCAGATGAGTGCTTTTCTGTCAATGTAGCCATCTTTGCATAGAGTTGAAGAACAAGACATAGTAAAGTTTAAGATAAACAGAGGTTAAAATTGAAGGCCAAGTTCTATTTTCCTAGCAGAAAAGAACAGAAAACCCTAAGTTTTAAATTTCATTGGATTAGAAAACAATTTTATGGATTTGATCGAGGAGGTTTTCAGAGCCCTTTTAACATTAGACAAAAGTGTTTAAAGAACTAAGTATAGGAGATCAAGGTAGCCCAGTGCAATGTGCAGCACAAAGATTTCTGCCTGAATTAAATGCTCAAAATGGAGAACAAATGGACCACAAGTGGCATGTGGGGGCCTCATGCTCCCACTGCATACTGCATGTTAAATTCTAAATTATAGTTTAGAATTCAAAATTGTGAACTATATTATTAAATAGGGCTTATCCTGTATATAGGAATTAGATAGGGCATATCCTGTATAAACGTAGCTAAATATTTTTCTTATAGACATGAAAATGAGCTCATTGCTCTCCTTCATCCTTATAAGAAATTGCCAATAAGAAATTGCTGTAGTTTCCTTGTTTTTCTTCTCTTTTGCCTGCCTGTAGGAAGAAAGTACTGTCACAGCAATCACCCAATACCTGTTAAATAGCCAATAAAGGGGAATTTTCCTGAGGGCTTTATTTGGTAGGCTGCAATCATCATGTGGGTAGCTTGAGAATAAGTAGCTAGAAGACACTTGAGGTCCTGCCAGGCTTCCAGGTTTCATTTCCTCTGGTTGTTTTCAGCTTTCTTTCAGTTTTATGCTGTCCCTGATGGGAACACAGCCTTGATTACCCGTCGTGCCCTGAGAAGCCTGCTGACAGACTTAAACCAGGTAATGCCATGGCACTGCTGTCACACAACAGATCTTGTGGGGTCCTAATCAAAAGAATAGATGGTTGGTACATTTTATGTTTGATGACACTATGGGGCTGAAGTCAGCAGGGCACTCTGGATGTGGGGAGCTACTGTGCAAAGCAGATAAAAGAACTGAGTTCTGTAGCTTTTCACATCACATCAGTGCCTCTGAGCATCCCTTTGGCCTCAGCTTACAGGTCCTGGAAGCATCTGGGTACTTCTGTTCCTAAGCTAACTCCAAGCTTTAGATATCTGTTCTCACCAGAATAGCTTGCAGCTGCAGGATAATGCCTTAGCATACAGGGGTTTCCAGCTGAACTGGCACTGAAAATGGGATCTGAAAATGACCCCTGGGGTCCAAACCCCGTGTCCTTCAGTATTCCAATGTAGTATGTTGATCCATTTCAGTAAGTGAGCTGGAGGCAAATCATGCTGACAGCTACCAAAAAATGGAACTGCATACTGATTGTATGAACATGAATAGGTTTTCTTCAGAACAGTATGTAAAATGGCAGTGCTGTAGGTGCTTCACCATCTGTGTGCTGTCAGCATCTCAGCAGAGCATGGTGGAAACACTTGTCTTTTATTGGGGTGATTCTCAGCCTCTCTTCTTTCTGCAGATCCCAGCCATGGTGGGAGAAAGCTGCACTCCATCTTGTGTGGAAATTGCCATTCACAGCTGTTTCCATGGGGTGAGTGAATTTTTAATGTCCTGGGAAATTGTTTTGAATGTTGCTGGTTGGTTAAAGTTACAAGTGTATCACTCTATGACATTCCATAGTACCTACTTTTAAGGGGTAAGACTGTTCCTCAGTCTCTCAGTACAGGAGGATTTGTATCTATAGAAAGGATCCTCAGTAAGGTACTGCTGAAGACTCTTGCATTTATTCCACAGCCCTTGGGAACCAGTAAAGTTCAGTCTATGACAGCAGAGTCCAGTATCAGAGCTTTTATTAGGAACTGTAGATGAGACACCTGTTCTTTTCAATTGAATGGCTTAACTTGAGATGTGTTTTTTCCCAGGTTCTGAATTTGGCAATTGTTGAAGAAAAATTCCTGTCTTGGCTGAGATCAGAGCCTGCTGTTCTCCTGTGGCTCCCTGTATGTTACAGGCTGTCAGCTACAGAGATGGTTTTTCACCAGGCTAGGTGCAGAGTCTGCAGAGTTTTCCCTATTACAGGCCTCAGGTGAGTCAGCAGTGACTGTAGTCTATAGCATCCACATAAACAGTTCTCAAGCATTGTTTGCCTGTCTTACAAGCTCTGACTGCTGTATTAAGCAACAAACTTTGGACATAATTTTATCTAACAACTAAGACAGCAAAAGAGAGCACCATCACAGGATAGTGCTAGAGCCTGCATCCCGCTTCTCTTTAGTTCAGTAGCACAGATGTCAGTATGGAAACTTAAAAGTGAAGTGGCAGTTCAGCCATAAAGTCAGTTAAAGCTGTGTAACTCATTTCTTAGATGCTGGTTCACTAATCAGGTGTATTAACTGGCTAGCTAAGTTGTCCATCTGAGCATCTTGTTCATCTAAGCAATGGTATAAAGTGTCCTAGTGGTATCAAAAGGACACTGCCCAGTACCCACTGACCAGAATGCTCAGAAAAGCATTTTGCTGTTACTCTCTTCTCACTAAAAGCAAGCTTGCAGCTTTAGGTTTTGGCAGTTGCAAATCCTACATTTGAAAATCTAATGATAACACAGTTCCCACAGAGCAGTAAGTGGAGATAAGCTGGTGCAGATGCAGCATGTGAAGATGCAACTGCCTGCTCAAAAATGGTGATAGGCCAACTGTTCCTTCTGTGGACTGAATTTAAATATTGCAAATATGTCAAAATAATGAGTGGGTTCTGGAGAGCACTGTCACTTGGACAAAATATCTCTCGGATTCAGAGGGTGCTGAGGAAAGTCCTTCTTCTGCATCTTAAAACCCAGGGATCTGATTTCCAGTAATCAAGTTAGTCACTTAAACCAGGTTCTTACTTGTGGGAAGTAACTTAATCCTGGTGTGTTCCCTCCCAGGTATCGCTGTCTCAAGTGCCTCAATTTTGACCTCTGCCAAGTTTGCTTTTTCACTGGGCGTCTCAGGAAGCCACACAAGAGGTCCCATCCTGTTGTGGAACACTGTGTGCAGGTAGAGTCCCTTTGTACTCAGCCGCTTCCCTGTGGAGGTTCCTCCGGAAGGCAGGTTGGCAGGACACTCTTGAGCTACACCACTCATGTCTTAGCCATAATGACTGTGACATGTCTAGGAACATCCAGGAACAGAGACAGGGAGAAGTAAAAAAGGAGACTTCTAACTTGAAAAGCAGTGTTTTGGTCTGAAAGAACTGAGTAGAGCCATGCAATGTCACAGTGCAAGTCCTCTTCCCAAGGAGCTTCATGGCAAGCTTGCTATTTACAGACCATCCCTAAACCTGTGGAAAGGGTCACCAGCATGTCCCAGTCCCAATGCAGACTCCTTCAGAAATTAATTCATCCTAGAGTTGTACAAATTCCTGCATTAAATTTCCTTTATTTCAGCGCTTGTCCACTGTATTTTAAGCCACTCGGACTTGCTTGTCTCTTTGAGTTAGGGATGAAGCACAAAGAGGCAGCATGGGCCCAGCACCCAAAAATAAAGAACACTTGACAGCTCCTGCAGTCACCCTTTCTCTGGGGGAACATTAACCTGTAGCCACTTCATTGCTTTCTTTCTGAAACTGAAAATATCAGATAGATGTTAATCCTCCAAGTATTTGTTGTGGCCAAAATCTATAACAATATTAAAAAGCTCAGCTACTCATTATGACAGATCCCTTTTTTATATCCTTTATGTGGGACATAAAAGAACCAATATTGAGGCACTTTTCCCATGCCTTCTGCTCTTAGCTGCTGCTGTCCTAAGTTTCCACATCATCTTTACCAGAGTGTGGGCTGCTGAGTGGGGATTTGGAGCATCAGCACCGTTTTTCCTGACCATGCTGACACCTTGTGGCAGTGTTACTGCCATGCCGAGACGACCCGGAGGCACGCAGTTTTTCCTTCGTTTTGGTGTTCAGTTTGTCTGGGCGCCCCCGTGTTCTGCAGCAGTCACCTCCCGGGGGCAGAATGGGACTGAGCCCTCCCTAATGCAACTGCTGGGCTTGGCTCTTGTACCCCAGCCTGACCCTGCTGTCCCGGGGTGGCTTTTACTCTACTGGGAGAGGAGGATGCACGGCACAGAAGGCACTTCCTGCGAGTAAAAAAAGTACTTATTGACAGTGATCAAGAGGTAATTTAATTGCTAGTCAGGCAGAATTATCGTCGTGACTGTGAACCTTATCATTGTAACCACCAAAAATCCTGCCCTAAGCATTTCCAGGCTGCCTGAATTTGGCCCGGGCAGGGCGATTTGCTCACTAAAGAGAACTGGAGCTGCTCTTGCCTGTGGTTCCCCATCGTCTTCCTCCTCAGCTCCCCTTCTGGGGCTCAGACAGCAGCCATTCATTCACCCCTTGGGTTGTTTAGCAGGAACCTTGGCTAGCCTATGGACCATGTCTCCTCCTTCACTCCTGGCTGTATTTATCCCTCTTTCCAATAGATGTCAGCAAAGGCGAGTGCAAAGCACTTCCTCCGCACCCTCAGGAACAACCTCTTTGGAGAGCGCTGCAGGAGGAAGGAGGCTCCGAGGAGAGCTCTGGAAATAACGGAGGAGAGGCACTTCCCCACTCACAAAAAGACTTTGTGAGTTTCTATTTCCGATGAGTTTATAATCCCTGAATAATCTGTCAGGCTGTGGGATATCGCTCAATTGCATCCTTTGAATGAGAGATTTTGTTACGTGATTTTTCCATGAAGAAGGAAAAGCATAAATGGAACATTCCTGTACATTGGAATGTGTCTTGACCATGACTACCATACTGACAACCTGATGACCAGTTGGTTTGTACAATACAACATGCTTCTGTCTTCCTACCCTCCTTCCTTATGTCATCTTCCTCTCCATGCCATCCCTTATCTTTAGTCCAGGGTCAAGCATTGCAAATGCAGTAGGACCAGTTGGTGATATTTGCAGACATTCTCACATAGAATTTTATTTCAGTGTTTGCTTTGTAGACTCTTGAAATGTAAAATATTTTTCGTTGCTAGTATTTCCCCACTTGTATTCGGCAACAAAAAAATCTGTCCTCATTTGAATGTTATTTAATGCTCCTGTGAGCAAGCAAAATTTCTCTGTGACTCTGTGGGTGTTTGCTTACCTAATGCCTGGGTAGGTGTGAGAGGGAGACTTTGGGGTTGCTGTTAGAAGTGTCACTGTGGAGTTTTTCCTAGCATAGGGTGAACTGAACAGTAGGACATCTGGCCCTTTTCTGTCCTGCTGTACTTGAATTTCCCAAGTTACTGAGCTCTTGGGTAAAGGAAGCAAAAAAGAGAAGCAGCACATTGCACTGATACTAAATGGGTGGAAGGAACAACCTGTTGTTGAGACTCTGTTGAAAGAGTGGAATTTGATTTAAGGAATTTAATTTCTTTGGCCAAAATATGCCAGCAGGCACAGCTAAACTAGATTTCTTGATTAGTCAATAGCACAGCTGCCTGCCTGCTTACAGAGCATTAGCTTTATTGTGATCTTTCTGGGTACCAAACCATGTTAAGTCTTGATCCTCTCTCATCTCATCTCATCTCATCTCATCTCATCTCATCTCATCTCATCTCATCTCATCTCATCTCATCTCATCTCTGTTGGTGTACAGTATCCCTGCAGAACTGAGTGCTTCCCCACTACCTGACCCTGAGAACCTGTCTTTCCCAGTGGACATACCTGTCCTGCAGTCACCCAGGTTCCTACCTGAAAACAGAACTGGAATGCAGAAGAGTGAGAATAGCAGCAAGACACCAGAACAAGGCAAGACAAAAGCTCAGGTGAGCAAACCATGAAGCTACAGTAGTGCAGAAGCCATGAGGAAGACTGACCAAGTTAACTGTCAGCTTGCCTTCTAATTACCAATAAAACCAGAAGTGTAATGGGCAGCTTCAACTTTCAGTTAATTTCTCACTTACAGAAAAAAAATCTGGAAACTGAAATCTTAGTGAAGCTTGAATGTGGTACCCTCCCAAGACCAATGGCTAAAACCTTGACATTCATGACCTTCTGAAGCATGTTGCTTTTTTTCTTTTTGAGTTGTCTTAGAGTAGCACATTAAAGACTAGCTAAGACTGGAGGCCTCTTTCTCTTCTGCCAGTTAAAAATGCCATCATGTCCTCCTACTGCAAGCCAATGCCAAGGGAGGATGCCTGAGTTCTTACTAAGCTCAGACCATTTTTGTCTCCATGGCAATAGCAAGAGGACAGAAGGTGCCCTTCTTAAGGATAAACCCAGAGTAGTGTCCACTCCAACAAAAATAGCTTAGGTAGAAAAGCTCTCCAGTATTCCATTTCCAGGTTCCCTGCATAGAAACAATGCTAGAGCAGTGGGCAGGACAGTGTGGTCAAAAATAATTACATAGCAATTTTTTTGTTTCTGTATTTATTTGAGAGGTTGGTACCTCTGCACATACAATATAGGGAACACTGGGTTGTGTTCAAGCCAGGTTGTGTCATCCACTCATCTTGTTCTTCTCAGAAGCCAAGGGTGCAGTAAATGGGAAATAGCCCCGTGCCTCTCAGGTCACTCCTTTGGCTGCTACTCCTCTGCTGCCCTTTGCAAGAGATGTCTTTTTTTGGACTCTGCTGCCCAGCTTGGAGGACATCTACATATCTGCAGGAGGAGTTGTGGGCAGACCCTGCAGAAGCACCACATTCTGATGGCTGGAATTTGCTGCTTTAGGAGGCAGTGAGATGGGACTTGCATCCCTGCATTCTGCCATGATCATCTCTCACTTGTTCTTTGTCACTCTGGGCTGAGAATTCTTTTTGAGTAGTTTTATACTGATTTACAACATGTTATAACCCAGATCATTTAAATGTTGCTTAAGAAGAAGCAGACAGCAAGTCCAATGATAATAGAAGCCATGAACTCAGAGGTCCTGGGGACCCAGCTCTTAAGTCTCACAATTTTTCTCCCAAACCAAGCAACCTGACTGTTCTCAAATTGGAATATTCCATTCTGCAGGAATTCCAGGGAATGAGGTTTTTGTTCTAATCTAAAACAAAATATTCTTATACACTTAGAATTTGTCACAGGACAAAGATTTGGTTCTATAGAGTAAAATTTCCAGTCCATTCTAACAGCCATTAGAAATACCTCAATGCATCAGTTGATGCAATCATTTGTATAAACATAAGTTAGCTAGGCCACCTGTAACCCAGGCCAAAAACTACATTTGTGAGGCCCTCTTATAGCAAATTTGCAAAGAAAATTATATGTTACTGCTGATAAAATTATAAACAGATACTCTCTTTTATTATAGGCAATGTCCTCTTTTGAAGCAGATGTGTTAAAAATACAGGAATCCATCAAAAGCATTCACAGTGACAGCAGGTAGGTAAACACAGTAATGCAATGACTGAAGACCGGCAGGCAATGCTGCTCCAGAAAAGAGCTGAAATGCAAATGATTTTTCCATATTTTGTAGATTTTAAAAACCAAACCTATCAAATGGGGATGAATGATTAAAAAATAGCAACACAAAAATGGTAGACAGATCACTGGACAAGTAATTCTAAAAAAGCAAAACATTTAGGTTTGTTTTCATCAGCATTTCTGCAATTGTTAGTTTACACTTCTAGAAGTTACTATGAAGAGAAAAAATATTAATTTACATCAAAACAGCAGAATAGCATTCTTTTCCAAAGTTTTCTTTGAATAAGGCTTGATGAAACCAAATTTAATAATTTACATAAAGTTTTTAAAGTCAAATTAGTATCATATGCTAACCAATATGCTGTAAATCAAATAGAGATTAGAGGATTGGTACAGTAACTTGATAACAGTTCCATGATTTAGCTTATCACAAGAGCCCCTTCTGATATTCAAGCTTCTGGCATGAGAAAATATTAATTGTTAAAGTGTGAGTTTATTGGTTGGTTGGTTGGCTGGTTTTGGGGGCATGTATTAGCAACTATGCTCACATTCTTTATTCACCTTTGCTTTCCCCTCTTTCATTTTTTGTAGTTATAAATGAATGTGCTGTAGATACAGTTACGTGTGTGAGCACTGAAACCAAAGGAATTACAGCAACGTGTAGAATTTCATTCTGAATCTGACCTCCTTATTTCCTTCACTGTGTTCAGTTCTGTCTGCTCCTGTTTTGTTTCATTCTAAAAAGTCAATGTACAACTGCTGCTGCAAAGTCAGGCAAGAGCACTCCAAGACTACAGCAAAGCAGTTGCAGTTTCATCAGAAGTGTGTGTCCTTGCCTCACTCTCTGTTCTCACAGGGGAAAATAAAGAGATACAGCAAAGTTCTTTCTCCAGAAGTACTTCCTCACCCTCTGACTCAGACCTTCTCATGGAAATGGGTGAATGAGCCACATCTCTCATGGAAAGCTCTTTGTTCTTCTTTGAGGAACAATGTTCAGCATTTATGTTCCTTTTCACAGAACCAGACCCCGGGTTAGTTGAAGGCAGTCAGCATTTTACAACAAAGACCCATAAAATAGACCACAGGAAAAAAGGAACCCAATAAAGGCCCCTTGTAACAGGCACACTCTTATAAAAGGGGCTATAAGGGACTACTGTAATATTAATTTAAATTCTAAATGGTCTGGCTTGCTGTCCCATTCACATGAATGTTCCATAATTCCAGAGAAACTGCTGGAGCAGATGAACTTCTGGATGTAACTCAGCAAGGGAGGTAACAATTTCAGCTCTGTGACAGGAAGCAGTTGGTTTATTACTGCAGTGCTAACAAGCTTTTCTGTCTGTCTCCACCTCAGTTATTTTGTGAAAAACAAAACTGTATTTCTGCCCTGGCTTCTTAGAGAAATTCCAACTCCAGAACAGAGTTGTGAGTGGTATTTTTGTCATACTGTGTTGTGAGTAGGTAATTTCTAAAACTGGCCACAGTTCATCTCAGTTCACACCTTTCCTCATCTAGAGCACTCCTGTTCTTGCTCATTCCATGGACACAGCCCAGTTCCTGAAATATACAGTTCTGAAATACTTGCCTCTAACCCCAAAACTGGCAAGAACTGCCTGAGCTGACAAAGAGGAGAAAGTTTGTGCTACAGTGTTTGCTCTTTTCCATGACTGCATATATTTGTGTATGTGATCTAGCAAAATTCCCACCCTCCTCTGTCCCTGGCAGGTACATCAAGAAGCAGTTCAGCAAATGGAAGGACAAAATGCAGTTTCTTCAAAACTACCAGGAAGACAAAAGCTACAAAATAGAGGCAAAGCTCCAAAGCCTGAGAGCAAGCCATGAAGACCTGCAAATGAAGCTGCAGCAAATAAAGCAAGAAATAAAGGTAAGGTGATAAGTATACCAAGAACCTTCATAGCTATGGGCACTTATTGAACACTTAACTTTTCCTGCAGAACAGCACTCTTGATACTTCAAGCAAAGCTGTATTTTATTGCAGGGAAATATTTTATTTGTGAAAAGAATTTACTTACTTCATCAGAAAATTTTAAAAAATATTCTGATCCAAAATGATTTGGATTCTCATCCAAAATGATCCACACATTTCAGTACTACCAGCAAACAAAAATATCTCTTATTTTCACAATGTATTTTCTGTGGTTTGTCTGTTGTAGACAATGCTGCAGCCATCAGAGCACCCCTCTGCAAGGTGTCAGAATGTGATACCAGGAAATCCACATGTCCTGCTGGAAAGAAGAATGCACCATGGAGTAAATCCTGCCCAAATAGGGTCTGCTTCCAGAACATGTGCAGAGGGGAAATCGTTGAATCCCTCCAACTCTGCAGATAGAATGGAGCTTGGGCAGACACTTGGGGTTCCCACTGCAGAGGACTTTACATTCTCAGAAGACCCACTGGAGTCAGTGTCCCTGCAGGGTGACAGACCTTTTGTGGGACAGTATAAAAAAACAAAAGAGACTCAAACAAACCTACATGAGCTGACAGAGAGCTCCCTCAGTGCCATCATGAGGAATGCAGTTCCTGCTCCCACTGCAGTGCAGAAACCACCTGAGGAGAAACAAGTCCACGAGGAACTGGAACTGCAGCAGCTAGTGAGGAAACTGCAGGATGCTTTGGCTCTCCAAGCCCAGCCAGGTATAAGTTCTCCTATTTATCTTGACACTGTTTTCTCACCTTCATCCAGCTTACTCTGTAACACTGCTCATAATAATTTACCCCTGAGAGGAAACTCGGAATCATGCCTTTGCCAGTGTAGCAGTACTCCAGCTCTGTAAGGAAGGATATAGCCCCTGATAGTTGGGCTAACATGAAACAGGCTGAGCCAAAGCATGGAAACCAGCCCTAGCAGTCAATTGAAGAGTGAGCTTCCACTGGTGAAGACACTGGAGGTCTTTTCTGTTGCCACTTCTGTGGTGCTGTAACTCTGTGTAACTGTAACTATGACTCTAGTCCTAGGCAGACTTCCAGACAAACAAAATCTCTTTGAAATCAATGGTTTTACAAAGGAGAGTGTCAGGAAAAGTTGCTGTTTTGACAGTTATCTTCTATTAGAGACTTACAAAGTTTTTCAGGGCTCGTGCTGCATTCAAATGTTCTGAAAGAAAATATGTTCTGCTTTTCAGTTCATCAGTCTGCTTTGCAGCAGGCGTTCTTCTCTACAGCTGAGCTTGTGTCCAGATCCTTTTCTGACCTTATCAACCACATAACTTCACCAGCTTCTAAGGAATGGGAACTGCCCTTCACCTCCCAGCTTCACTATTGAAGGTAATTGATGGCCTGTCAGACTCTTTAAAATGTCTCAGATGTTGCATCATAATAACTCAGTATAACAGATTTCTGTATTTACTGACTTTACAAGTAGTGGTAGAGACTGATGTTCCTTTTCTGTTGGTGGTTTCCAGCTCCTTTACACAATCATATTTTTCAAACTACTGCATTCATATTTAAAGGAAAAGATGCTTTGAACATTTAAAGCAATTTCTTTAGAGGAGCCTTTCCTTTAATGATTAACTTGTATATTAGTATAGAATGATTAATAAGAATGTTGTTTTACCTGCAGCATCTAAAACATTAAAAAGTGGTGGTTTTTTTTTTCCCTTGGCTACTAGTACTTCATATTTGATGGAACATATCTAAAACTTCCAGAGTATTAAAAATACTCACCAAGCCTGTACACACACATACAAGCAAATAGATGGGTGTAAGGAAACATAATATAAGCTGCCCAGAATTTTGTAGCAGGTGAGATTGGCTATAGGTAGCAGGTTGTACTCATTGAAGTTTATTACAAAGCATCTGATAGGCATCAGGAGGGAAATGGGCTGGGATTTGAAAAGAAGGGAAGATACCACCCTCAGAGAAACATTACATACTGCTTTCATCCTTTCACAGTGTATTCTGTCTTCATTTCATGTCATGATGGGTGAGTGAAGGCCTTAGAAATAATTTAGGTTATTCTTAGAAGAAAAATAAAAAACTTGACTTTAAGCACAAGTGCAATGCCTTTGAAACTGACAGCCCTCCTGCAGGTTTTGTCTGCTCCCAGAAGATCAGGATTTCATCCCACGAAGCTATGTTTAGCCTTCATTTTGTTAAGCCCTAGAAAACATTTTGAGATTTCATGTACACAGTTTGCTACTTGAACCTCTTTCTGCAAGCTGACGAGCACCCAGCAAATTAGTTTTTGCTTTAGGCATTTGGAAAAAAAAAAGCAACAAAATATTTCCATGTGCTCAAGGGAAGAAACTGGAAGAGCAAATGAATGTAGTTCCTCTGGAAAGCGGAGTTTTGTAGTTGCATTCAAACAGCCAGGCTGTGGAATTATTTCACTTCGTTAAAGCATCAAATGTTACCTGCTCAGAGTCATGTTGCATTAGTTTAATATCTAATTGCTCATCAGAGTTATCAACATCAGTCAGGGAAAACTGATTTGTCTGCAAAGGACTTGCAAACTAAAAAATAAGCAAATTCAAGTAACATATGAGAATTCCTTTGTTTAAGCACTTCCAAGTACGAATGGGTAACATTTAAAGTGGCATTTTATAACTAAAAATTTAGGGAAAATACCATAAAAACATTGTGTGAAGGGAAACAGAGGAGCTGGTAAAGCCTGACAACTCTTCTATTGGAAAACTGAAAACATTTTACTGAGGTATTTTTAATCTAAAAATATGTACTAAAATAAGGGATATGTACTACTTTTCTGTAGTAGGGTGATGTCTTTTGGCAGGGTTGCCAAATGAGCAAGGAGACATTGCCATCCTGACTTTGATCCTCTCTTAGAGCCAGTGGAGTTTTTAGAAAACTTTCTGCTGTTTGAAGGACCAGTTGTTTCCTCTTTTGGCACCCAAAAAACACTTTTTTTCATAGGTCACTTGCTTTATAAGAAGTCTGACATACACAGAGATTAAATTAGGCAACTGCTTATAAATCATGCAATTTATTAAGGAAACTGAATCCATAGGTAATTTTAAAAAAACACAAGAAAAGTTAAAGGTACATTGTTCACAGTTACAGGCCTTCTTCCAGTGTGGAAATTAACAAGAATTAAAATGCAAAAAAATAAAGAGCACTAGTTAAAAAATACCTACAAATCAAGATCTTGGGTTGAAAGTGTCATTTCCTCTTTTTCCCTAGCTCTCCCATGATTCTTCCAAGCAATGTAGATCTACTCTTTGGCACATGGAGACTTGTTAAGTCTTCAAACCAATCTTTTTTCTTCAGAACTGGCAACTTCTGAATACGAGAAAATACCCCTGAAAAGTGATATGAAAATGCACATAAGTAATCAATTTTCAAACAGCAAAGAGCAATGGAATACTTAGTTTCCCACATCCATGTTTCCTCAGTCTTTAGCTACTACTGGTTCCCATTTTCACAGCATTGCCCCCAACCCTTGTGTTGGCAACAGCCAAATCCCCCCATTTGCAAGTTGCCTTTCAGTGACCAGTTACCGTGATGTCCCCAGCATCAACCTTCAGTCTTATAAACCTCTTCCCCTTGTAAGGAGCAGAGTCAAAGCACTCAAACCTGCTCAAGGTCTTACTTGCTTCTCATCAAGCTCCTTGCACCTTTGTTATTTCCTTGAGGAGCTAGAAGACATTTTCTTTGCAGTCATCTCCAAAAGCCAGCAGATTGGCTTTATGTATTTTCACTTGTTACCTGAAAATACAGTTCACACAGGGCCCATGGCTTGACCAGACCTCAACTGTATAACACAGCAGCTTTTGTCCCCTTCCCCCCTCCCTCCTGTCCTATCAGGTCAGGAATTTGTGTCTGACCCTGGCAGCTGGGCCAGGGGCTGATCTGAGCCTCATTGCCTGCAGCTGGGAGGGAATTGTCCACAGCTGTGGCCACTCTGAGGGGCAGAGTAGCAGGGGGGCAGCTGGGTGAGGAGAAAAGAGATAGAGAAGTTTTTGTGTTTGCATTCTTCAAATGTGTATGGTGGGGAGGTGTTGCATGGCTTCTTGAGGAGAGTCTTCTTTTACTGCTGCTGCTCTTCAGGACTGTGAGTACAAAAGCTGTCTTTTTATCCTTGTGGTTCTTAAGTCTTATTTTGGGTCATTATGAGTTGTTACAGCTGTAAGGGATCTAACTCCAGTGTTGTAATATTGGAAATGTTTTCATGAAACATGCTTTTTCATAGCGTCTTGGGCCTTGGTAGGGGAAGGGGATGACTTGCTCGAGGTATCTTGACTAGGTCAACTGTAGAGGATTCCTCCTGTTTGTCTGCTTAAAGCTGGCAAACACTTCTCTGTTGGCTATCTCAGAAAGGTGAAATACCGCTAAGTTGAGTAGGATGTGAGCTGTCTGTCAGGTAACTGGTATACAGTTGTTCTGATTTGGTCATCTTTTGCATGGGTTGTGTAGATTTTGAGGAGTATCCTCAGACCTGTTAGTAACTACAGCAAGGAGCCTGGCAGGACTGGATCAGTTCAGAAAGCAGTTCAGATCCCCTAAATCTGGACCTGGGCTACTTCTGTCACTGTCTTGATGAACATTTAGGCAGACTTGTTTCCCTGGGGTGCAAAGCATGAGGAAGTGTTTCTGAGGTGTGATGGAGTAGTTCTGTTTGGTACTACTGAGAAGCTCTACCAAGAACTTCACGAGGTTTTTTGGCTTGGAGGGATTTTCTGGGTTGTTTTTTTAGAAAATATCAGTTCCTGATGCTCAGTTTTCAGAATGACCTGGTGGGATTTATCCTTTAGTTATGAAATCTGACACCTTCACATCAGCATTTTTGTGCTAAGCTCAGATCTGTCTTGTTTTTCTAATTCAGTGATGTGTTTAAGGAACTACAGAGAATGGAGCTCACGGATTGCTCCTGAAATATGATTGTGATTGTTGTATTTAAAGAAGAACATATTAAAAAATTGAAATTGTTAATAGATAAGAGGAACAAGATTAAAAACTTCAGTAGGGTGCAATAAAGATATTATCAACAGTTGCAAAAGCAGCAGTATAAAGCAAGAAAATCTTGCTTTATTGTTTGACTTCTAAAACAAGGCTATTGAAAGCTGTTCAGACCTGTCCATGTCAACTCCACACACAAGTGGTAGTTCTGTTCCTCATGATTTGCTGGGGTGTGATTTCTATCTGCAATTACTACCAATTGATTTCTGCTTTCACTGAGTAAAAGGGCAGCAGGGACAAGGTACAAAGATTAAACCAGCTGGCTTTGTCAAGAAACTGGGAGACTTGGATGAGAGGTGAGAAAGCTCACCCCAAAAACAAAATTTAGCCTGTCACTACTATAACCTGCCTGCTACTGACTGATGTTAATCAGCTATCCAAAGAAAACAGATTAACTGCTTACTATTCACAAAACAAAGAGGTGGAAAAATAGAGAAGAGGGAGAATCCTTTTTTGCCATAAAGAGCAAATACTTAGTGTAGTGTCTTAAAATCTCTCTATGGGAGTGAACAAAAGTCATCATTAATCACAAAACCCATCATTTGATCCTTCAAAATACATCAGACTGTTACTCTTAATCTCGACAGCAACAAAAGCTCTTTGCTTAGGAAAATAAGTGTGATACAGATGTGAAGAGCCAGAAGTGAACAAAGGGCTAAGGAGGAATTTAGACAGTGACATTCAAATCTGCAGTCCTGAAAAAAAATTAATCTGGTGCTTTATCCTGGTGGGCATCTCGTTGTGGTAGTACAGCTGCTTCATGTGTCTTAAGCTGCATTCTGGGAGGCAGAGTGACCCAAAAGTGCATCAGTCTGGTCTGGAATGAACAACTTGCTGCCCTTGTGATGACAAAGGCCACTAGAAGAGGGTTCTGTGCCTGCCATCAGTGTATCTCAACACAGCAAAGATCTTAGAGCTATGTGATAGCCCCAATCCTTTGAGGAGAAGGGCAGGAGCCACTCCTTGCTTTTAAATTGCAGGCAGTGATTTTTTTGGCTCAAAGTTCAGAAGCCTGGCTCTGCGTATGGGAGCTGTTCTTCAGTCTGAGGGAACAATTCAAACACTGCTCCTTTCTCTGAGCTTCTGTAGGTAATGGGGGTAGGGGCCTCTCGGTCTTTCTTATCTCAAATTCTGGCTTTCAATACACAAAACATTTTAAGGTTTCTGGTCAAGAGATGGACTGTCCAGTGGTGGAAGGTGTCCTTGGGGTGGAAGAATCCTGAGTTTGAGTCCCTTTTTTAGAGATATTCCAATAGGTAGCTGCCCAGACTGGTTCTTCATCTTTCTCCCAAATATCTTCCTTACTATGACACTGATCTAGAAATTGGAAGGAAGGGTCTGAATCCATTCAAGTGGAAAGGCAGTTCTGCCTTCTCCCTTTGGCACCCTAAGTGCTACACTGTTGGTGAGGGCAGCAGCACTTCTACCCCTCCCTCAAATTAGAGCACCAGCCCCTTTCTGAAAGGGGATATTCCCAAGGGCAGGATGCACCTATTAGTAGCAGGATCAGAACTGAAGCCTTGGAAGGAACTGAGATGTAGGAAAAATTATGCTGTATCTTCCTGCTGGGAATGGGGAGGCTAAGTGACCTGAAAGCCTGCATGCCTCCCAGTCCTAGGTCTGGTTTCAGTGGCAAAGTTCGTGACCTCTGTATTCCAGAGGCAAAGTTAACCAGTATGGAAATAGGAGATAGCTAGTGGTTGATACTAGGTGGCAAGTTAATGTCTCCTTACTCTTCTGCTGCAAGATGGGCCCTCCCCCCAGCAGCACCAGTGGGATCTGCTCCTGGGGTGACCCACCTCCCCAAATGAGGAATTCAGAACTAGCCTGTCCATGGCACAATTTTGGTAAAAGTGCTGGTGTAGCACAATATGTTTTTTATGTTTGATTGCTGAGCTGCCTTCTTTCTTTGAATCCTCCTATGTTTTACTTTCTACCCTCACCCTCCCCCAAACTGAAACTTAAAAGCTGTCAGAGTTCAGGTTATTTGTAGGTCAATTTTTTACTGGGATCACCTTGAACATAAACATAGCTCCATACAGTATCAGGGAGGGGACATGGGGGTGGCTGTGCAGCACTGTCCTCTGTTTCTGTACTATTAGCATGTCAGGCAACTTGCCTGCACCTCTTCTTTCCTGCTGGACTAGTTATTGCCCACAAGATGTGTATTAAAGGAGTAGTAACCTTGCTTTTTCCCTGTGACCTGAGAAGGTAGAGTAGTGATCTTCTGTCCAGCTTCTGCTAGCTGCCTCCTCCCTAGGCCATGGGTTCTGGAGAGCACACAGTCCACATAGATATCCCAGAAGAGCTGAGCCAGGTCCCAAAACAGAGCCCCATGTTTCAAGTTCCCTGATGATTTCAGGAAGATCATGAAGTCCCAAAAGCCACTGACAGATTCGGAAATGCGAGGCTTCCTCATCTCCAGTAAGACAGCTGAGGAGGATTCCCAGCACTGGGGGTCTGCTCTCCCCAGAGCCAGTGGATCAATTTGGCTGTGGCAGAGGAAAGGGGTGATGCAGAATGCTCCCAGGATGAGCAGAGAGCAAGTGAGTCTCATGTTGCAGGGTGTTCTCTGTCTGCTCCCAAGGTCCATTCTGACACTAAAATGCAACAAAAACCAAAGAAGCTGAAAAACATCTCGCTGTTAAGAAGAAGCCCTGGCACCTTACATTGCACAGAAATCAGTTCACATGTTGGTAGTTGTTTCTCTGCCCTTCTCTATCTCTGTATGCTTTTCTGCATGCATGAATATAAGTACTAGTGGAGTTGCATTGCTCTCTGCAACAGAAGCATGTGTTAAAATTTGTTAATCATCCTCAAACCCATATGATAAATTCTCTATCTGGAACTGCTCAATGTTAAAGGTTTTGTCCTTTACAGATCCCTAACTTTTTTTTCAGTGAAAATCCATTACTTTTTACAGGGAATATAATTTAGCCTTTGGGCAGTCTTGCTTTCCTCAAAATTTTCTGTGCCTTGGAAAACAGTCTGCAGACTCACAGGGATCTGAGTGGACAGCAGGTGGAAAAACTAGATGTTGCAAGTGTGTTCTGCTAAAAATGCAGAACATACCTGAAAACAGTGTTTAGCAAAGCTGCAGAACATCAGCTGTATTGCACAGCACATGTAATGCAGATATATGTTTAAAAGTACAGACACTGAAGATCACTAACAAGTGTTATGTTAAAACTCACATTTGCAAAGCAGCAGCTACAGGTGGAGAAATCCTGAGAATGGTAACCTTTTGGGGACAGAAAGGCCCATCTGTCTCCATCAGATTTCATTTATAGGACATGCTTCTACTGTGCATTTTCTAACATATTTCTGATGCACATTTCTAATGTGTAGCAAGTTTGAGGGTTGGTTTTAGTGTGGGCAAACAATTCTGTTTGAACCATGTGTGATTTGTTGAGTGTCCATGCTTTTATTTTTTTGGTCGTTGGAGAGTGCTAAGGGGGAGAAGCTACCTCTCTTAATGATCTCTACTTAATAGCCAAGTGGTGTTTTGTGTAGAAAGCCTTCCATGAGTGATCATCAAGAGCATGTGCAAATGTTTTCTCTCCTGGGTAAGGAAAAATGCTGATGGCAGAGTAAGTGTGTGCAGATGAATTGTGTATGAAAGGCAGCCCAGGCACAGCCAGTGTGCAAGATGAGGGCAGGGTAGATTGCTTTGTGGAACATGTGTCATTGTAGAGCTAAAGGACTTCTCAGAGATTGCAGTCCTGGCAGTGATATTGCCACCTACTCCCTGTCTGGCTATCTGATCAAGTTTTAGGAACATTTTGGAGGCATTCAGACGTTACTCTCCAACTCCCCTCCAACAGTCACTTTTTATAGTGGTGGTAGTGATGGGGTTGCCTAATGCTGCTCCCAAGATCTGCAGCAGCAGTGTTTTTCTGTACCCCACTGCACAAGGCAGGTTTTGATTTTTGATTTTTTATTTTTGATTGCTTTCTCTGCAGCAAAGCCAAGGTCACTACTCCATTCTTGTCTGTGCATCAGAGCCTTTCCACGGGGCAGCAGGCACCTGTGCATGTAGGCTATGAAATGTGCAACCTGTCTGCTTACCAAGACTTTTTCAAGGGACATAATTAACTTTATCAAGCTTCTATAGTATCAGTTATGACCTGAGGGGAAAAAAAAAAAAAAAAAAAACAACCAAAAAGCCGCCCTAACAGCAGTTCAACCAAAGGAGTAATACTAACATTGGCTTTTAAGGATGGTTCTGTCAGTCGGATGGGAGCTCTGGTGTGCACTGGTTAACAATAAAACCTGTTGCTTGCATTCTCTGCCCCACAGCCCTTCTGGACACTTTCTGAGTTACAAAGTTGGGTTCTGGGTTGCTCAGCAAAGGGACTGCCCTGGGCAGGACATTAATCTGAGGGTGGGTGGCAGTGGTCCAGACCACTATGCAAGACCACTAGTCCTTACGGTCTGCTCAAACCCGGGCAGCATTTTGCTTCTAGTCTTCTACAAGATTCAGGATTTTGAATTTTTCTGACTGGCTCAGAGCTGAGGAGATGCTCAGGAAAAGTCAGCTTGCATTAAGCTCTTACCTGTGTCCGTGGTCAGCATTTCCGTGTAATTACCCCCCTCGCCCTCCAATCTTCAGGGTTTTTTTGTCCAGAAACCGGAGTTTGTGTGTATGTATGTGTGCACTATTGGCATCTTCCAGCTTTGCCTGCCTCCACCACCCCTTTCTCGCAGTTAAACAGCCCCTCCCTTCCCCATTTCAGTAACAACAATGAAAAAAGTTACTTATCTGCTTGGGGATGCCTTGCTGGGAGCTCCCTCCCCGTCACCCCGCTCCCTTCCCGCCCTGCCGAGCCCGGGATGCGCCTCGCGCCCGCCGGCAGCCGCCTCCCC
Organism: Phaethornis superciliosus; assembly: GCA_023637945.1. NCBI lineage: Eukaryota > Metazoa > Chordata > Aves > Apodiformes > Trochilidae > Phaethornis > Phaethornis superciliosus. The sequence continues at coordinate 877,042 of JAJQWJ010000007.1, forward strand.
CCCGCGCGCCCTTCCCGCCCTTTCGCAGTTACCTCAGAGCTGCGGCGGGCAGGGACGGGGACGGGACGGGCAGGGCTCTCTTCGCCGCCGCTCCTCCGCTCCTTAAGAAGCCTTAGCGGGCAGTCCCGATTAGTTTTTACGTCAAGGCTCGGGGAGAAGCAGCCCCCACCCCCGGAGACCGGCCGCCCGCTCCCGGGCACTCGGCGCTGCCTCCTGCCCTTGGCCCAGCTGCCCCCTCAGGCTGCGCTGCGCTGCTCTGGGGCCAAACCTCAGAGCCCAGAGGCCAGGAGTTGGTGTGGCACGGATGGAGCTGCCTGCGGGCTGGGATTCCATGGGCCCATCCAGCAGCAGGTGAGACTCTCCCGGGAACAGAAGGCAGGCAGTGAAGGCTTCAGCTCACCTCACCCGACTTGAGGTAAAGGAGACCTGCCTTGGGCGGCTGTACCCTCTTCAAAACTCGGGGGTCCTGGCTGCATCTTCCCGCAGGGAAAAAAATATAATAATGTGGACTATTATTGTTGAGTTTCCTCTTGGAGGTTCTCGGCTGCAACCCCTTCCCCACTGCCACCCCCTCAGAATCTCTGCAGGCAGTGGGGGAATGGGCCGAGATGGTAGTGCTGTGGAAGGGCTCTTTGGACCAGTGTCAGGAATTATTTTTTTAACAATAGCTATTTGCAGAAATCGTGAGGGTATGACCATTCTTCTATACATAACTCCGTGTAGTCTAGGGGACAAATGATGTAGTGTGCTGCTGACTGAAGCACCAGTCCATGAATCTTTGCATTTTTCTGTGCCTCAGTCCATGTAAACGGAGGAGTGTGTTCCTTTCCTAACCATGATCTTGCCATGTGTCTGTGACTATAAACACTGTCCTCCTGGTGCTTTATTTCCTTCTCTCAGTGAGCAATCCATGTCAAAGTCTACTTTGTGTAAGTAGTGTTACTTTTTAACAGTAGCAAAAAGAATTTTTGGAGGTGAGAGAGCATCTGTCCAGGACCAGTACAGATAGCTACATTTTAATGTAAAAATGTTCCATTTATTTCTCAAGAGGTGTGGGGTTGGAATGGTCAGCAACTGCTGAAGCAAACTTCAGGAGGAACTGAAGAGTGTAATGGCTTGCAAAGAGTCCTTGCAATATGGCAAGGGGAAGCCCCTCATTGCATGTAGGATCTCCAACATTTCTTCCCTGTGCTATCAATAATCTTTCTTTCATTGCCCTGCCAGATGTACTCCTTTGACAGCCAGTAATCACGTCTTCAGTGTCTCTACCTGTCTTACAAATTTAATTCAGATGGGCCATATCCAGAGTCATTTGCAAAGGGGGAATTTTATCAAGAAAAGTTGAGAGATTTCCAGTTGAGAAAGTTGAGAGAGTTTTACAGTCTTGAAATGCGACAAAAATTATGCTATTTCTAGCAGGACAATATAAGCAAATATTAATATTATCAGACTGAAGGCACAGGGGATGGGAAGAGAGAAAAGTAGGAGGCTGTATCATTGGTATTTTATTTTAATACAGTAAAGGCACAAAAAACTATGTGTAGAGTTGCTTCCATACTTCATGTGCTCCCTGCAAACCCTTCAGTGTGGGTTAACCTTAACAGTAATGGCTTAAGGTTACTTGAACTAAGTAAGCATTAACAAATAAAAAAAATATATATACAGTCATTTTGAACAAAATTACTGAGACAGCAGTGTGCACAGGTTGGATCTAACTCCCATTTATTCCTTGGCAAATTCTCTTTTAAGCAGGAAATTAAATTGTGCTTAAAGTTTAGAACACAGCTTGAGTTATGAGCAGGTGTTTGTGGAACTTGTGTGAAACACCATTGGGTTTTGCCAATTGCTCCTAACTGGTAATTGCTTGTCTGCTCAGGGAAATGTATGTACAGATCTTCAGTGTGAGCTGGTGCTTAAGAAAACCAGGACAAAGCCCATCTAATTTTTTACAGGATTTCTAGTTCTTAATCTACTGATAAATGTGAGGCCGTTATTTGTGTGAATCGAGATCTGGCTTTATTAAAGAAGCAAGTTTTTCTATCTCTCCATACCCAGTATCTGTCAGATATGAGTAATTTTGTCACCAGGGATGTATCTGGAGTATTTTCCCCAAGAGTAAATTCAGGTGGCATTAGCCAGAAGTTTCAAGTGGCTTATTCACTGATCTAAATTAACTTGTGAAAGAAGTAACATTTCTTGTGGCAAATGAATGTGACATAACCTTTGGAAAGACATTTGGAGCAGGTATTTTACAAGTGCAAACTAAGCAGTGTTGGTTAGAAAATTAAGATATATTTTTTGAAAAAGTGGTGATACGTGACCCTGAGTGCAAATTACCTCTGTAAAGAATGTGGCTGGGAACCTCTCATATTTCTATCTAGACTGAAAAATGATAAGAAAATCACAAACTTAAGCTGTTCAGTATAGCACACGAACATGTCTGTTCCTGTCCTGTGGACAGGTTGTCTCCCCTTAACCAATCGGTGTAGTTTTTAGAGAACTTTTGATTTAATTTTTCATTACATCCTTGCCAACGTTCTTTCTTTCCTCTGCAGTTCTGAGTTAGGTATGCCTAAAGAGCATCATATTTAATGAAGAATTAGAATTTTATTGGTTTCCTCCATGCAGGGTTGTTGTAAATGTCATGAAGGCCAACAAGCTCTGCCTAAAATCAGAGCTCCCTAGGATAGGTGCTAAGTAAGAGGCTTTGAGTAAGACAGCTCCTCTCCTAGAGATCTTGCATTTGAAATTAAAAACACCCAACCAAATCAGAGAAGGGAAACAGGAGCAAAATATAATGGGACTTGATTCCTTTCCCTGCCTGTCCAGCACTCTGATCCAGCAGCATGCTGTCAGGATCCTGCTGCATAAGGGAATTGTTTCTTTCTTCCTGTGAATGAGGCAGTTTTCAGTCTTCTTGTTAAACAAAAGTGAACTTGAAATCTTTAATTTCCTGAACCTTTTCAGAGAATCCTGGAGGGCACTATAATGGGTCCAGTTTCTTGGAACTGCTTTCTCATTACACAGAAATCCTAGTCAAGCATGCGTTGTCTGTGAACTATGGTATTGTTACCAATATCTGTAAGAGTAGTTTTATAATGGAACAAGTCTTGCCATAGGTCTGGGGAGGAAATGGCAGGTCAGAATATGTCAAATGGTTTTGTGTGCATATATATATATAAACATATGGATGGAGTACAGAGGCTTCGATTGTGGTCCTTGAGTTTTAAAAGTAACTTGAGCCTCTCTTTGAAAGCACTGAGACTGCTTCATGTGACTCCGAGCACTGTTAAAGCAAGTTCTGTACAGCCAACCCCTAATTACGTAGTTATTGGTGTGTTTTTGAGCAAACTAGACTGCTATAAACTGTGTTTTGGGAGGAGGTCCTTGTCAGGAAGATAAACATCTCTTTTAATGAGCTGAAGAGATGAGTGGAAGCAAACTTGGTATGATCGCACTAAAACTAATATTCAGGCCTTGCCAAAATGATGTGCTAAGGACAGCTGTAGCTTTAATTGGCCATAATGCTGCTGCTCTGCAGGCTGACCACTGGAAAGCAGGGTGGGTGCTGTGCCAGCAGGATCTGGGCTCTTCCTTCTGCTTGACAGCAGAAGGTGCTGTTCAGCACAGCACCTTTGGGGTAAATCAGTTCATTTTCTGGAATACTTAATGCTTCTTTCTGGGAACAATAAAGCTTTCATGTACTGGTTAGGAGTGTTTGACTGTTGTATGCATCCAGAGCATTCCAGTGAAGAGTCCCCTCTAAACAGGAGATACATTGTGGGTATTGAAAACCTCAGCACTGCCTGCCCACAGACCCAGTCTAGGGCAAACTGGGGGTCTGGTGGGAGACTGAGTTAGGTCAGTGCTGAGAGCAGCAGCTTTCCCACCCTCAGGTTGTGTGATGGATGCTGGGCACAGCATGTAAGCAGGTAAAAAGCACTGATAGTTCCTTCATGCTTTGAGCTGCCAGCTAAGGTGGGTTAATTCTTGTAACTGTCTCTAAAAGTGCCACATTAAAGCTTGGCCTGTTGCACTTCTAGTGGTAAAGATGAGGGGTGTCCTGTGACTTAGCACAAACCCAAGCTCTTTTAAAGGAAAATTTTAACAGGAACAAATAGACCAGAGCATTCTGAATTCTTCTATCTTCAGCAGTTTGTGGTTGCTCAGAAATGATACATACAAAGTGGATGTCAGTGCTGGTCTGAGGTGGAGTCCTTGCACTTACCTTGCTGTAATTCCTCTGTAATTCCTCTTGTGTTACATGTTTCCCCTAAATACCTTACTCAACAGGCTGATGAAAATGTGAAGATGCCTGACTGTGCTTGCTGAGTTCTGAGCAATAGACCCCTGAACTGAGACAGAGTGACATGCAGCTTCAGGTTAATGTTTTTAATGACCTTTTGCTTTCAATAGTATTGGTTTGAGCATCATTCCTGCTACAATTCCTAGTTATTCTTTCTTGAAGCTTCCTGAGGGCTCTTTGCATTTCTGATGGATGATTCTGGTTAAATTGATTTTTCAGTATCTGTGGGTAGGAATCTGTAGTAAGTGCATTTAGAACAAAAAGAGGGGGTTTGGGGTATGTACAACATGACTTGCTATTGTTAGTTTTGTTCTTAAAAGTGCCTTAGCAAGATCACTCTTCAGTGATCTTCATGTGAAAGTTTTCAAAAACACTTTTAAGAATTTTTATTGTAAAATCAAATGTATGCATCTTTCTATATAGTGCTTTTGTATTTGTGTATTGCAAAAGGTTTAACTCATTAAAAAGGAGTTTAAGCAAACCAATGTAACCAAACTGTTAGAAGTGATTCTATAAACAAACTGGTACATGTTCATACTGAATTTACAGATAAATTCCATCCCAATGACAGGGGATAAAAGTAGATGATAGCAGATCTGTTAATGACAGTGTTCCCTCACGCTGCAGTTCCTGGTGAGAAACACAATTCCGTATGTAACGTAGGGAGATACTAAGGAAAAGGTGTGTTTTGTTTCCCTATCCGGAGCTGGAGAAAGCAAAAACATTTCAGTAGTTCTGTGCTGTGTCACACATGCATTCATTTAGTTTTTCCAGGCTGGCTTTACTGGAGTTAGTCTCACACAGACAGGACAGGCTTTTAGGGACCTTCAGGACACGAAATCTCCATTCAGTTTCCACTACAGTAAAGGTGGTGATATCTTGAACACAGAAATTAAATAAAATGGAAGAGAATAAATAAGGAAAAAATGACTGAAAATTAAAAACTACTCCGTTCCATGTTCATGATGATTTTAATACTCATCTTACTAAGATGCAGAACAAGGACTATTGAATTTCCATTCATTAGCAGCCAACAAGATATGAATGAGTATTAACTTCAAACAAAAACGGATTTATAACATCAAGTTGTGCAATTAAAAAAAAGAATTACAAATCATTTTTAAAAGGAAGAGTAACAGTGGAAGCAATAATGAATATAAAACATGACTTGTTTAGGCTTACAACATAACTTCAAGTATTCTATGGCATTTCTTCAGACATTTGTCTTAAATTTGTTTGTGCAATACCCGTCTTTGCATAGTAAAGAAAAATTGGTTAAACTCCAGCCTTAACTAATCTGTTTCTCTTACCATGCACCTATGCAGCTGTTAGTTTGCCCACCAGTCTTTGTTAGGGGGTTCAGATTAAATCAGTGAGATCATGCAGCAAAATGGCACAATCTATACAGTTACCATAGCTTGTCCAGATGAAGAGAGAAATTGTGAAGCAAATGTACAGGGGATGAAATGGAGGCAGTGCTGACCAACTCTTCTTTTGCTGAGGTTGTGCAATGACCAAATTAATACTCAGTGCCTAAGGGCCCAGAGCACAGCAAAGGTGGGATGGAGCAGATCCACACCTGCCAAACCCCCTGTTTGAACAAATGTGCATAGTAGTTGGGGACCACTGTGGTCCAAGTGTTGGTGTGTGAGGTGATGTTTAAATGTTGTCTGTGAAATGCTTCTCCAAGGTTTGTTACACAGGCAGTTTGTGTGTAGCCAGCTGATTTTACTCATTTTCACTGTTGGTAACCACTGGTGTTTCTGTTGTGGATTGCACTTGCTTTGGAACAGAACCCTAACAAACTGGGGATTTGCTTCCCAAACAAAGTACTTTCAGAGGATGGTAACACAGCTGCAAGTATTTTTGGCTTGCCATAGAGGTATTGTCACTAACTTCATTCTGCTTGATGCCAGGCTGGAATTTTTCAGAATAAGATTTAAAATATACATTAATGTAGACTACCTGTGTGCAGCACCTTTAGCTCATAATGTAGTGTTAATATGATTGTGTTAAAGCTGTTTAAAAACATCTAATAATAGCTGTCAACCAAAACAATACAGTGTACCTCTCTTGTGAAACTGTTGGACTGAACATTATGATAATAAGAAATATAATTTGAAACAAGATTTTATAAGTCACAGGAAATCTGCAGCATTTTCTTAATGGTCTGGCTCTTAAAGCTAACTTGGGCCATGGATTTCAAAGATGGACTAGGCAGTATGTAACTGCACTTTTGTTGTTACCAATACCCAACTTTTAAATTAAATCCAATATTACAAATGTTTTAAATTCTGATTATCAGATGCAGCAATGAAATTTTCAGGTTGGGAGCCAGACTGCACAGCTCTGTACTGAAGGCTGGTCCAAACTAGACATCTTGATTCACACTTTGTGATGCAACCAGCTCTCAGCCGAGGGTCAAAGTATTAATTTTGCATGGTACTTTGAAGAGTGGATGCATCTGAGAGATCCAGGGAGGGAGTTAGAAACTGCAGTCACCTTTCCAATCTGATTTAGGTGGATCAGCAGAAGAAGGATAACTCATTTCAAGCTTTTAACATTTTATGAGTATTTTAAGGCTTCTTTAAGCTTTTATTTCATGGGATCCAGACAGGAAAAAAAGTAGCTATAGCTTTAAAAAAAAAAAAAGGCACAAAAAAAAGCAAAAAAAAAAAAAAAAAGCTTGGCACTTCTGTGATTAGTTTGAGAGGGTGTCACTTATCTTACATTATACTATGAAATATCTGTATAACAGCCAAAAAAAGTAATCCAGACTTATAGTCAATACATAGATATGCATTTATACATTTTAATTGTTTTTTGGTTTCAAGCATACAAACTTTAGTTCACATCTGTTTGGTGTCAGAACTCCCTGCATCTGCATGCTATTATCTGCCTTTTTTGAGCAAGCCCAGAACATCCGCTGTACAACATGCTACAGAAAAAAAGGGGAGCAAAAAAAACCCAAAACCAAACCCAACATCAAAAATAGATTTACATAAAGAATAGAACCTTTTTATATGGAAATCCTTTTCTCTCATATATATATTTATATATAATCTGTGAAAATGATACTTCAAAATCTTATTTCCATATTTACACTTCTTCCTTCTTTGAAGAATTGCATCCATCATTTGACAGCTCCCATACTCAACAGACTCCTGGCCCCAGAGTCGGAACCGAGGTGGACAGCAAGCTCCCAGAGCAGGAATTCTCAAGTCCAGCAGCAGAATGAGCTGCAGGGCTGGAAAACCTCTCGGAGCCTGGGAGCAGCTTCCCAGTGGTTTGTGTTTATTGGGCTGCAGATTCTGCTTGGGGTCAGCTTGCTAGCTTTGCTTGCTTGTATGTGAGCCATGCAGGTTACCCTTTCAAAATTAGCTCTTCATGCCACCGGAGTCTGATAAGAAAAAGGAAGTCATGCGAACTCAAGTGAAGTTAGAGTGCCAGCAGGCTGGGGAAAAAATCATCTGCTATGTCATTGTTTTGGAATAGTTCTCTTATTGCACTTGGTCTGTGTGTCTCCTTTGTTTGAGGAAAGAAAAAAACCCACCTGATTTTGAAATGGTTTGTTTGTAGCACTCACCAGTCAATTTTAACAAGAGAACGGTGAATGGAGGAAGTATTTTGAACTTCTCTCCAAAAAGGACAGTCTTCTCCCACCTCAAATCCTAACATCTCAATGCTGTTGCTCATGTCCTTCCTTACTGATACAGTTCCTGTGCAGTTACAGCAAAGACATCATACCCAAAACCCAGTAGTGCAAGAAGAAGCTTTCTGAATTGTGGTTCTTCAGATAGGGCCTTGTTGACTTGGATCGAACCTTCGTTTTTTGACATTTCTTCCAAGTTGCATCAAAAGGAGGTGAAAAGAGAAAAATGCCACACATTAGTCAACAGATACAGCAGGAACAAAGCCACTGCAAAAGGTCATAGTCAAGTAAAGGCTCACACTGAGACAGTTTAAGAAGTAACTTTCCCAAGGGGTAACAATGTAAGGAATGGCTGCACTATTTCTGTTGCATAGTATCAAGTACCGATTTATGCAGCTTAAAGAACATGCTGGCGTACCAAATTCAATTATTTCTGTAGTGCTTCAAGTGGTGCTCTACATTTGTAGAAACTTTCAGGCCCCAAGGAACATGTGTGCACACGGGGCCAGGAAAGCACATGTGCACCTTGGGATGAGTCAGAAGCATGCCAGCACTCGAGATACATTTGGGTTCTGGGAACAAGTGCCTGGCTTTGGCTGTACCAGGACACCAGAATTTAGTTTGTGTGTTGCAGTGTGACAGAACAGCCTCTGTGAGCTCTTACCGTGCTACCGACCAGAACTGCCGTGAGTCTTTAAGGTGCAAAAAGGTAGGCAAGACATGGTGCTCGGAGGAGACTGGATGTTATTTGTTAATTGTGGGGTCAGAATTTCATGTTAGCAGCAAGCAGGTGGGATATCCAGTCTCCTGCGATACTGATGTCCTGTGTCAAACAGCAAGACGTTAGGAAGCAACAACAAAAGTTGGGTGCAACCTCCCCAGTATCTGGCTTTATGTGGGGCATCAAGCAAGGGGCTCATGCATTTAGTTTAAACGTTGGGCATATGCACCACTACCGCCACCAAACTGACATGCAAAAAATACAGAAAGAGGGATTCATCAGTTCCCTGAAGCTACCTACCAGCCCCAGGATTTTATGGTTTTTGCACCCCTTCTAACTACTATGAATGCTGCAATACTTGTAAATATACTACACAAGGTTTGCTTGGGGGTTTACAGACTAGTGGGTGTATGCAAAGGCAACTACTTTTTTTGAGAAGACTGCCAGAGACTGGTAGTTCTTGGGCATGTTTTGTCTCATTTTGTTTTTTCCTTGAATACCAGTACCTACATTTTTGCAAGGTGAATGCTTAAGCATTGCTGGTTTCTGAAAGATCACTATAGTAACCTTTCAATCATTTGCCATCTAAGAATACTGTATTAATGCTTCTTTGAAACAGGCTGACTTTAACATAGATATATATATGGGTAAATTTGAGATGGGCAAATTATTTGTTTCAGGTGACCTTGCAGAACTGCATGGTAGGAAGGATGAATATAATGTAACTTGGTTAAATGTGAGCTAAAACCTGGTTTGTGTTCTGCTAGTCTCAATGGGGACAGGACACGTCTGTGTCTCTGCCCCCCACCCCCTCTTTAAATACTATCTACCATACTTGAGTTCAAACAGTACAGATGAGCAACTAATTAGTCAGTCTCCTTGAAACAAATCATCAATGGACATAAAGAAATCCAGGTGACGTGACCTGTCCTCCTACTCTAGGGAAAGTGCCATATTCCAGCTCCCTTGAAGAGGATGAGTTATTAAAACATACATACACTGAATCACATTCTATTACCTGAGCTTATTTTAATTAAATAAATGGACTGTATAATGTTTAGAACAAGGTACAGAGGACAGATGCTATGCTAGCTTCCCATTACAACTCCTGTAACAAATCTCTTTTGACTTTTATCCTACCCAGTCTTTTCTAATTATCTCTCCAAACCATCTCTTTACTCATTTCCTAGTTTGATCCAGCAGAAATGCACACTTCAAGGAGTAAGACACTAACCAACCCATTGCCTTTCTTCACTTAGGGTAGTCTGCTGACAGTGTTGCATGAGAAACATGAAGAACTGAAAGAACATTTCATGTAAGAGCCTCAAATAATCTCTGAAATACAGACCAGTGGGGGAATACAGGACACATGGAATGCATCAAGAAGAGCCTGCCACATCTCTGCTGCCATGGTAGCACATCACAGAGGTAGGAAGCCAGGGTTTACCCTGTTTTTGCTATCCCAATTCCCCTGACAAGCTTTTTAACAGCTTCACCCCAAACTCGGTGTGTGTCAGGTCCTGGGTATGCAGTGCATCACCATGCTAGGGCAGGGGCAGGACAGTTCTCTGCAGGACACCTAGGACAATGTTGCTGTTCCCTACTTTCTTGTTTTGTGTGCAGGATTCTAAAATATTAGCTTCTTTTTGCATTTAATGTTCTAATGCCTTCTTAAATATTGAGGGTCAGCCTTTCATAGAAGGGTCATTGAGAGTCAGCTTTTCAATCCAACCAGAATAAGTGTCTCTACCAAAAGCAAAATTGTAGGTGATTCTGAATCAGAAAAAGCCCACAATGCCACAGCACATCACTGCATCAGTAACATGGACATCTTTAAAAAAAGGAAAACTACTTCAGAAAAGAAAGCTGGTTTCAAAGAAAGATGGATATATGTAAGAAATACCTTGCTGTAATCATCTGCTTGCTTTTCTTTTCCCCATCCAATTTGTAATGTGGATACAGAGTATATTACTTGCAAATCTGTGTCTGTCTTTGTCTGAGATCACATAAATATGAAGCTTTACTTACAGCTTTAAATATTTATCCAAAGCAAGTTTTTTAACCACCTCAAATAGCCAATGTTTTCACAGCCATTCCTAAGGCATGGCTCAAATGCTGAAGAAATTAAATTATGTTTTGCTACAAAACTGATTCAAATTAACAAAAGGATGGACTAAAATTAGCAGTTTAAATAAGACTTTTGGCCTGCCACTTATTCTAGTAGTTTGGAGGGGAAAAAAAAAAGTGAAAAAACATCTTGCATTTGATTCTAATGCTGTTGTTTGTGCAGTGCTGACTGAATTTAGGTCTCTAAAAGTTGCTTTATGGAAATGTGGGTGGGGAACAGAAGCTGCTGTTGGCATTCCATAGCCTTATCTTGCAGAAACTTTTGGGGTCTAACCACATCTGCACAGACCAGTTAAAAATTTGACATCTGTTGGGAATGAATAAGTCTTTGGTCCACCCATTTATCTGCTAGTAGAGGGACAGAAAACCCTTCAGCTTAGACATAATTGCTGGCAATAGAATTATTAGAATAGAATCTTTGAATAGAATTGATTAATAGAATCAATCAGCTCTACTCTGACTGCCACTTCTGCATTCTGATATAAGGAGATGCAGCTTTTCCTGTGAATTTGCACATCCCTTTTACTAGCACTGCCTCTTAGCAGTATTGTTTTATTACCAAAAAACTGCTTTAATAGTGTTGAAGTCAGCAACAAAAGCATTTAATTGGCTCTAGTTTTGCAAAAGTGGATATATGTTGGGGAAAAAAAAAAAACGTGAGCTCAGGCTCCTGAGACTGTGCTTGCAGCCATTGCATAGGACTCTAATGGTAAAAATGTCTTTCCTGTTACTGTCCTAGATTTAACACTGTATATTGAAACCTTGCACTGGTTCACTACATCAAACTGAACTTCATATTTCATGAATATTACCCAGCAGAGTTCAGGTAGGAGCCTGTAGGAGCCCCTTAGTGCAGCCTAAACACCAGTTGCTTTAGAAGTATTACACAAAGCTCAAGTAAACAGTGCTGCTTCACAAGGCTTTCACCTTTACCTTTAGCCACCTGCAGTGTGTAATGAGGCTCAATATCCCCTAAAACTGTCAGGTAACTTCTAAATTTCCTTTTCTTTGCACACATTGCCCTTATTAGAAAAATCAACCTTCCAGTTTCAAGAAGGACTCCTAGTTTGTTAGTTGTTGTTCTTTTGTTTTTGTTTTTTTTTACTTTGTGTCTCCAAACTTGCACCAAGCTTTCTTTAACACTTCCCCTCCAACCCCCCACCCCTCACCACCTCAGTTGATGAACAAAGTTTGCTTAGTTGCAGCTTACGTTTGACATGGACTTGACACCACAGTACCGTATGTTCATATGAACATCTGATAACCTGTGAAACAGAAATCACATCTCCCAGTTTGTAAAGCATTAGCTACCTTCTCTCATAGCTGCAGAGACTAAACATATCGCTTGCTTAAAAAGGAAAAGTTAATCCTCTCTGTTACCCTCAGCTGTCCCTCCAGATACATCTGCAGCAAAATATATCAGAGGGTCAGCATGTGCCAAGCCCTGCTTTGTATTCAAGCTGAAAAGCCTTTTCAGTTCCCCTCTGACCCCCAGAAGAAACATGCACTTCAAGCTGTGAGCTAGGCCAGGCCAGTGGATTTGAGGTTCTGCTACAGAATAAACATTTGTGGATCACTCCTTTGAGGAGCTGAGCTTCAAGAGACCTTTCCAGTCAAGATTCTCTGTAGGATAACCAATGCCTACATTTGGGCAAACACATGACACCAGGATGCAAAGAGTACTTTGAGAGAAGTGGGATGCAAAATAGAAATAAAATGTAAAAAGTCAGTTAAATACTGTTGTTTCAGATAGGGTGGGATTCTGTGGTCATGCAAGTTTTCAAGTGCAGACACATCCCCAACCTGTTAAAAGCCAACTCTCTCCTACAATTCTGCATCTAGCAGGATACAGTAGAAAAAAATGTAAATGTACTTGTATTAGTTAATGCTGTGGAATATGCTGTAGAATATGTGCAGGTCTTACAGGGAGTCTGTAAAAAAAGCATTATTCCCAGACTAGGCCTGAGCACAAACAAAAAAAAAAATCTTTCAAGCCATTGAAGGAAAAGAATCCTGGAGCCTTCTGGCGTTAGCACCACATGTCCTGTCCCTTACTGCGTGGTCTAAAATACACACCTCATCTTCATTTCTGCCTTTGAACACATTTAATGAAATAACACAGCAAAAATATATAAATATGAGATTATTTTACTGCTTATAAATACAGAAAATACAAATCTCAGCCATGTGGAACATACTGCAAAAGGCAGGGGACTGAATTAAAACTGCTGTTTAGAGATGACTTATAAATATGGAGGCTGATCTCAGGGAGGGGGTGTTATGGTACAAATAAATGGATTTGATTTATTTAGCTGAAAAAAACTGCAAGAAATAAAAATACAGCAGCTCAAGGTAAGTCTACCAGCAAGAATTTAAAAGGCTTATGAAGATCATACCCTGTGATTAAAGGTGGGTGTTTTGATACATTTTATATTTAATATTTTCGATAGTAGAATATAATTTTTTCTTCTAAACTCAGACATGGAATATTACTTTAGGCCACATACAATATTATTTGAATTATTTTAAAAACCTGAGTTCAGAATTGTGGCTTATCACTGTGTTATGGCTTAATCTTGATTCATGTTATTGAAAAGAAATTGCACCTTGAATACATAAAAAAATCCCTTGTGCTTAACACTTCTGTGATTTGTAAGGTTACAAACGTTGATTCTACATTTAGGTCCTTTTTAACCAAACAGGGGCCATACAGGTAGGTAGACTTGACACTACAAAAAAAAAGGCAAGAAGTAAAGACCTTTGTACCAGGCACTGTCTTTGCGGATTGTGTGTGTTGCTGAACATGGCTGAGTTACTGAAAACTGCTCAGTCCTGCATTTACACATGCAGTCTTCAGTTATAAAAAAGTGAATTGGTTTGAAAGGACAACTGCATTTAAAACAAACACTCCAGGACATGTGTCTTTTGGGTTTTTTTACCAGTGCAGTCAGCTTCTTAGAACACCACCACTAACTGGAGGTGCAAGAAAGACTTTGCTCCCTACGTGTTAGGGTGAGCTCGTGATGGTTAAATGAACCCTTCCATTGTGCTTCACCTTTGCACCCTGATGACATCTGCTGGTTTTAAGCCAATTTCCTTCTCTTGTTGTGTAGAGGTGTGATTGTTTCTCATGAAGGCAGTTTGTTACAGCTGGGGGGTGCAGGGGTGGGTGTACCTTGGCACTCTGGTAGCAGGAACTCAAAGTTTAGTGATGTAAGCCAGAACTAGAAATGCCATAGCCACTGGAGAGAAGACATGCGGCATTGCTTACTTAAAGCCCCATCCTGTCCCCCCAAGGACAATAGCTGCTACCAGGATGGCACCAGCGATGGAGCCTATTATAAGATTGGTGGCACTAGGACCTGTGGTAAAGGATTATGGTAAGACAGACATAAGAACCAGCCACTTTAGTCACATTGGAGTGAAGCAACTGAAAGGCAGTAAAACAATTCAAGGGATACAGACAGCACGCAAGGTGATGTCGCCAGACAATTCCAGCAAGCCCAACTTACTTTTCTTTAACAGAAATAATGAACAAAGCTGTTGGTTTGTGCTATGTTAACTTCTACCATAGATTAAAAACTACTGTTAGACAATAAATTGAGTTGTGAAGTACTCCATTATCTAGTGAATGAGCAGTCAGCTGAGGACACCAAGATACTTGTAAATAATTCCTTAACTTAAAGGAAAAAGGTTGACTGCTGTATATTTTATGACTACAGCAAATGAGACGGAAAAAAAAAAGCCTGGTAAATCAAAAAGCCAAACTGTTTTCATGGCCGTCTGGAAGGGAGGTATATATTTTAATTAGAACTGAGAGCATCTAGCAGCACTTGCTAATCAGAGTCCCTATAGTTACATCAGTGCTAAATTTACAAAAAAATTGTTTGACAAAAGCAAAGGATTACATAGGAACAAAAGTTGAAATAAAAGCTGTATTCCCATTACGCTTTCCAAACATCAAAGCATCTCTTCATCATCCTCAAGAAGCTATTTAACAACAAAGTAGGGAAGGGTGGAGCAGAAAAAAGAGCAACAGAAAGCAGCAGCACAAAGTATGTTTGTGCAATTTTCTCAAGAGGGAAAAAGAACACCTAAATTAGATAGTCATAATTGGCCCTTAAGTGCTCTGTTTACACAGGGTGGGGGAAAACTGACAATGGGCTTAAGTAACATTTTAATTTTTCTGTACAAAAATTTCCTACTGAGCAGTCTTTGATGTGTAGCTAGTTGCGCCCGAGCTCAAGGCAAAATGAACCCAATGCAACAGTTCTTTTGCAGCATGTTGCATCCTTCTTAACATTTACATATCCAGGAACAGCCTTCAAAAGCAGTTCTTGCCTCCTGTCCTAATCTCCTCAAACCAACACTTCCACACAGCAACCTAAATTTTCCTATTTCAAATGTTCTGAGACCAAGTTTGGCAAACTGTCAGCCAGCTAAAATAAGGACAGAAAAGGAGCAGCCAGAGATCAGCAAAAGCAAGAGCAAGGGGCAGCTGCAACAGCTGACAGGTTTAAGCTCTTAGTTGACAATTTGGAAGGACTTAACTTACTTGGACTTAGCTTTGAAGTCATACCTGGCTCAGATAACAGGAGGGAGCTTGCTGGAGGGGACATGAATGCCATTCCACCAAAAAGATATTCCTAAGGCTTGCTTTCACCAGCAGCCTAATGAGCTATGGGATCTGACTCAGATCTGAGGCTTACTCTGGATTTTATCAAATTATTTCACACAACAAGACTGAAAATGCAGCAAATAACTTATCTGTAATAAATTTTAGAAGCCTTGAAAAAGTCTGAAGCTGACTTCCAGAACTTAGATGAGGAAGTACCAAATGGCCATCCTTCTACATCCTTCTTACAAAGATTTTCGGTTGTTAAATATTCACAGGGCAAAAAAATTATCTATTTCATTGTGCACATCCATTCAACAAACAACAGCTTATTCTTTCAATAGAGGAAATAGATAGTGATCTTATTTACTATAAACATGGAAGAATTAAATCACAATTGGAAGAGAAGAGAATAATATTCAAAACAATTAGGTTCAGTTAATAGGAAAGTTACTAAAATTATGTTGAATAAATGGGTTCTGCTAAAAGCAATTTTTTGGAGCTGACCCACTTTATTGTGTCAGTGACTAATGAAACTATGTTCATTTTTATCACAAAAAACTCCCTGAAAAATCAAATGCTTGTAAGCATGTCTTGACTAGAGAGAGCCCTAACAGCAGAGCAGATGATAGATGGCTGTACGGAAATTCTCTGGAATAATTTTTAAACTGTTCCACAGTATGCTGGGCATGGCAGGTCCTAGCAATGCAGAGAAACAGCTATTTTTTTTCCTGGTAAATAAACTGCAGAGGCTCCATTCAAGGTAAAATTTCCCTGGTCATTAACAAGACTATAATATCATTTCTGCCTTCAATGTAAGAACAGAGCTGGTGGAATATTTGTGATTACTGAACATCAACCTCAAATGCTACAACCGAGGGAGTAAGCTAACATCTTAAATTGTAATCTAGTTTCCTTAAAACTGTGAAAAGGCAATTAAAATTGCTCATACATATTCTTTACATCTAAATTTGATATTTCTGCATTCTACTGCTTGTTGGTAACAAACCTATCATTGGCACAGTCAGAAGCTTTCCCGTAAATCCAGCTGGCTGTACTGTTACCATCTGTGTTAGCCTGAGAGCCCCACAGCTTGTAATAAACAATTTCTGTTTTGCAAAATAATTGCCAGCTTTCCTTTTCCCCTCATTATTTTTATAATTCGGTGTAATGGAAACATTTAGGTATTTCATTTTACTGTGACAATGTTTTACAAAAAAAAAAAATAACCACAAATGTATTGTTTTATGCCCCACATTATCCCAGACAGGAGAAGGTTCAGCACTGCATGAGCACAACCACACGTGACACAGACACATTCAAATCACAGGACGAGTACAGTCACCACAGGACAAAGCTAAGGGGGAGAGACACAGAGTGCTGGGGTGCATACAGTTACCTCACACACTAGGCACCAAACATCAAACTCAGAAAAATGCTTACTCTATTCCCCACCCTGTGCCTCCAAAAATCACCCCCAAGGCCAGAATGGTCCCTGCCACTGCACCTATTAGCCTGTTAGTGGCCATGCTCACTGTGTGGAGGGAAAAGGGAAGATTTTTTTTAAGGAAATAATCACATATATGTCTGTAATAACGAAAAACATGAAATGATTCCTCATAGGAATTTTTTACTCTATAATCTATTGTTGGATAAACAGTTCAAACCTTTTTTTAACAAATACTGTAGTTTTAAAAATTTCTGAAATGAGCTATCTTTGGTTTTCTTTGATTGCTTGCAAATGTTTCAATAGTAAATTTTCCTGCAAATGTAAGACTGTCCCTTTTAGCTCATGATTCTATTACTTTCTTAAAAAAGGAACATCTCATGGTAATATTTTCCTTTGTTACTGCATTTATCAACAGGTCGCTATTTATCTATAAAACCTAAGGACAGGAAAAGCCTAACCTAAAAACATGCTCAGATAACACCCTGGAAACATCAGTACATTGAGACAGTCTCTCAAGACACTGAGGTCTTTATTTTTCATTTTTTAAGGGAACACTTCTGAGAAAAAACATTTTCTGATGTTCAAGATTAAAAGTTTGACAGATTCACTGAGACATAATAGACCACAAGCAAGCAAGCAGCTGAATTCCCTGTTCCATGGAAACTTCTCCAAGGGAAAAAAATGTTTAGTCTCTGTTTTGAAATAGTTTCATAATTCTTTCTTGTTTCATAAATACACACAAACACACACGGGTACTTGAGACATAAATTTTATATTGAAAAACCAAACACACAAACACTATTTCATTAGTCAAACAAAAGCCTAATCCTGCAACTGAAATTGCACATCTGGAGTCCTACTGATTTTTAAAGCATTCTAAAGTATTGCAGATTTCTGCAGCAGCCAAAGAAGAAATCTCTGCCTTCACAGGGTGTGTGTAGGTCTGCTGGTACAGGACACAGTATGTTGCTGAGTCTTATATTAATCTAACATTAATACAACATTAATATGTTTTTATATTAATCTAAATAATATACCAACGTTATTAAGGACCACTAATGTTTTAAATCCTGAAATACAGGATAGAGCCAAACGGAATTGCTGGATGAAAGAAAGCTCTGAAAAGTGCAGCTGGAGTAGAAGTCAATTGTCAATTATCATAACAATACATGAATAAATAGCAATAGTTCCTAGCTCCACATAGTCTAATTGCAGTAAGAAAAATGTTTGGATTTATGGTGTGAAAAATCTTAAATCTGTTAGGTGAATTTTCACATCATGAGTGTTCTCTTTAATGAAATGTAACAAAACAATTAAAGGGCTAAGGAAAAACAAGGTTTTTTTGTTTCTGCCTTGGACTTTTAGTCTGGCATATGGCACAGGAAGTGCTGGTAATAAGGGAAAGAAAACTTAATGGAAACTCCTTGAGCCCACTGGATCTTTACAATACATAAGACTATTTTTGTATTCTTCTGACATCTCACAAACAACCTCCTCTATTAGCACAGCACAAGAGATTATACTAGCTGTCAGTCTTCTAAATTCTTCTAAATTGTTATTCAGCATCTATGAACTGTTAACAGTGTAAGCAAAAATAATCCACCTTTTGAAAACAAAAAACATACGTTGCCTTTTCCGAGAGGACTCCACTGAAAAATGCAGTCTGAGAATACTATTCCTCTAAGACTTCTTCCCAGAATATTTCAGCGTTGACATACTGATGTTCACAAAGGTATAGCCACTCTGAATCACAAATAGCTTCTTTCTATTTATACTTCACATGCAGCTGAAATACCTACTGAGCTTGTAAGAGTAAGCAACAATGATCATAAATCCTTGAAATCTTAAATTATTTCTTTTTCTTCTCATTGAAACCTGATTTCAAGGAACCAATAGCTTTTTTTCACCAGGTACACTCAACTTTTCTCTTTTTTTAAGCCATGGGTCATGAGTTGGCTGAGGACAATTAAGGCAACTGGAAATCTCTAGTAAAATATAAATACCCAATTATCATATAAATAAATAGTAAGAGCTAAACTTAGTCAGGTTCCAGTCACAAACAAAATGATCGTTAAAAATAAAGAATAGGGGATGAAGGGAAAAACTGAAAACACATACCATTACCTACTGAAATCTTCCCCAAATACAGGTTAGAAAAATAAGTTCCATTAGTTCTCAAAGCAGAAAGATCTGCTTCACATACGCAAAGCAGACCTTTACCCTCTGTGTCTGAACAGTGCTATACTGTGTTCTTTTCTTTCTATATCCTGATTCTGCTACTGTGTATCAACAGAGAAATGTCACAAATACTAGAAAAAACACCAAAACTGAAATCACACAAACCCTTGGGTCCTTCCTCCTTCTTGCCACCAGTCTCCCTGATAGGATCATCAATACTGCAGTCTGTCCCAGCCCAGGAGAAGTTGCAAATGCAAGTGGCTTCATTACTACAAACCTAGAAAGGGAAATAAATTATAGCAGTTGGATTTAATGACAGTTTATTATAAAGTTTACTTAACATGTAAGCAGGTGCTTAATTCACAGTATGTAAAATATCCATTTATGTTGTAGCACTGAATGCTTAGAGTAATAAATAGATCAATAATCTGAAAGTTTGCTTTCACCCTCTAAGTAAGATGAGGCAGAGCACAGAAAGCTGGAGCAGCTCAGCTGCAGACTCACCCCATGACCCGAGCAGACTTTGCCATTAGACCCCACGGGACAGCTGCTTATGTTCAAGGACTGAATGGGCAGGCACTTTTTGTCCAGACACATCATCTGAGGTCCACAGGGAGCTCCATCCTCCACATACCCTAAATCTGTATCATCATCTAAAAGAACATGAGCACCACTAGGAGAAATAAGTTTTAAGATAGTATTAGTATTATGACTGGACTCTTTTTTCAAAATACTTAACATGACAGTCTACATACTTCCTCCCATTCAAAGCCTCATAACTTTCATTCAGGCATCCAGACAGACTGAGCAAAATTAAAATGCTTTTCTGTCTGTCCACAGCACTGACAGGGTGTTCCAGTTGCCAGACTGAGTAGTCATCCAGATGACTCAAATACTCAAAAAGGGCACCTTAGGCTTTGGAGTTTTTTTTTAACAATCCTTGATGGGCTGTCCTTTTTTCTTTTATATGCTTCCTTTTCCTCACAAATGTCATGAAATACTATTCCTAGAAAAAAGTTAAAAACTATCTTCCCATGTGATGCCATCTAAATGAAAATATTAGAATCATTGCTCACTCAGGGCCTAACTATGTGAAAGTATTTTTAGCATAACAGCAAAAGCTATCATGCTGAGCATTAAACTCTGGCTGAGAAGTTAGTTCTGCTACTGTAGAGATCAGATAGAGTCATCAGGAGGATATTCCATACTTTGCCCCCTTTCAATGTGGAATATTAGGGTTTTAATCCTTTTTTATCAAAAGAAACACCTCTAAGATATTAATTACTAAAACCCCCAGCATTTTAGATTTAGGCTTGTCTTAATTCAATTAGGTTTGACAGAGCAAAATCATGTTGGAACACTGCATTATCTTTTACCTGCAGTCCACTATTCGTCCTTGATGATAAAAAGAATTTGGGATAATTTCTCCTTGAACTTGACCAATTCGTGGAACTTTAGTAAGGTTAGTACACAGCAAAAAGCCACAGAAAACATCACTGTAAAATGGAAACAAATTTTTAAAGTTACTGGAATAATATAGGGTAAACTTACAAACAGAAAGAGTGGCAATGGTGCTGCTGATCACATTAAGTAATATATTACCATAAGCCACAGTTCAGTGTATAAGTCTGGAAATAAAATAATATTTGATCTAAACGACAAGAAGAAGGAACAAGCAATGGTTCATGCTAGTGCACCAGTGAGTGTTCACATGAGCAAAAAATCTGTGCACTAAATATAACAGAGTGCAATTAAGAGGAGCCAAATCACACAAAGTTTTGTCCTATCTGGTAAATTACATTTCCCTCCCTCTAGCAGCCTAGATGCCATACATTAATGTGAAGTTTGAATTTTAAGTGAATTTTATTTCCTTTCCAGTACAACAGAACCATAATTACAATCATTAGCATGCAGTGTGTGTGCCTGATCTTTTTTTTAAACAATCTCCTTTATTTCATGTTATTTTATATGTGCAATCTTCAATAGAAACATAGCAGCTTAAAACTTCCATCCCCTGCTCTAATTGTCTTAAGTCATGGGAGCAGCTGGATGAAGGCTGGAAACTGTATCTGTTAAAATTGCAAAAAATTGAAATGGCCCTTTAGCTAGACCACTTTTTCTCTCTATTGACCAAGAAAAGCTTTTATACAAATTAGTGTTTTAATAGACATATCAGAACAACATAATCCTCATCTAAATGATGAGAATGAAAAAAATCCATTAGGTAACTTACTTATGATCTGGTCTGAAAAGTGAACCACGTAATAAAAAAATAAAACACAGACTTGACAAGCATTAACTGGTCAATGGTCAGAGGTGGGCAGCACCACTCCAAGACTTGAGATTTTTATATGCATACTTAAAAATTACAACACACTAAGCAAATCAGAAGAAATTTAAGTCTATCCACAACTGATCATTAACTATTGAAGTGATCATGAACAAGTAGACAATATTGAACCAGTATTAATCTATCAGAAATACAAATAATCTTTTCCAAGCTGAACTTACTGTTTGCTACACTGAATCCATCGGTCTCCGTCCTTTCCACAGTTCCCTTTTTTTGTGCCTTCTGTATTAAGCTTTTCATAACAAAATTTGTCTGATCCTGAAGACTCTGTTGATGAAGAAAAGAGAAAGAAATGTACTTTCCACTGGCAAAGGGACAGCTTTGAAAACTTTTTCTCAGTAAAGAGAGGCAAGGTGAAGCAGTGTTAGCATGAACTACTGCTGAGAGAATTGAATGGACATCTGTCATTTAAAAAAAAAAAAACAACAAAAACGAAACAAAATCATCTGGTTTGATCAATGCCAATAAAATCTTCAAACCAATTTTCTTCCCCCCTGGCACCAATAACTCACAGTTGCTAATATCTTGTATGTTTTTCTGCATAATTCCACCAGAGTCCAGCATTTGCTGCCCAGCCTCTATCTTCCACCACATCACATCACAGCAGTCTCACTGTCACCACTCCATGCCAGGCACACACCTCCACATTTCACTTGCCAGTCAAGCCAGTTTCTCACTGCAGCCTACTTTTTACTTTTAAAACTTTTAACTTACAGTGGCAGAAACAAAAAATAAAAATACTGAAAATACAGAAGAAAGGCAATACTGAAGAAATGAGATACATTTAAGGTAGTTAAAGTCAACCTACTAGATCCCCAGAGATATTTGCACTGGTTATCTCTTGTCTTGCATTCACCATTATAGCAACGACCCTAAACAAAACAAAACCTGTTAGCAGTGCCAACAGAACCTCATTGTATTTCCCTCCCTCCCCCAACAAATGTCTCTGCCTGATTCTTAAGGCACATATTGGGATGTGTAGCAGCTCTCAAGAATTTGGGTAGATGGAGGGCATTTTGGCCCAGATTCTCCATCATTTGTTGCCTCATGCTTCCTGACATTTCATTGTGCTTCTCATTTACATAGTTGTAGAGAAAAGAACTACAGGTAGAATATTAAGATGCCAAGCAGATTTTACTCAGACTATAACATTTCATTACTAATAAATTGCAGAAAGCACAAGCAAATCTAATGTCCAGAGACAAAAATTATGAAGATACAGAGAAGGCAGGATTAACAAAAAAAAAAAATCTGAATACTTATATTTATTTGATTCCTATTTGCTCATGTGCAAGTATTCTAAAACATTGCATACCTGATTAGAGTCACAGGCATATCCATCTTGTTTATGAAGATTTGGTGGACACTGAAAAAAAATAAGATTTTTTTTTTTAACATGTGTACCATAATAATATGAATTATTCCTAAACTTTTGAGTAATAGCCAAATGGAAATGTGTAAGATTCACAGTTGTTAAATTTATAACAGATGTGTACACTCTTAAAAACCAGAAACACTTGAGACAAGTCTCTTGAGGGATGGCTGAGCTGAAGAAAAGGAGGCTAATGATGATGACTTGACAGTCTTAAGAGTCTTCTCCAAACTAAATGATGCAATTATTTGATACTCAATTAGTTGGAATTTTTTACATTTACATTTTCAAGTATTTTATTTAATAAAATCTTACTGTTACTACCTTTGAATCCATTCACATTTCCAGTATATTCTTAGTACTTATGCTATAGTCCAGGCAAAAAGTAAAGGAGAATATTTGTCACAGGTACAATACAGATATACAAATCCCCACAAGTTTTAAAAAAAACAAATAAACCTACAGAAGTCCTGTTTTGAGTCCACAGATTATGGTTTTTTTGCCCTGATGATAGTTTATGTGTAAATAGATAAAACCGAAACAGTTTTTTGTTTCAAAAAATTTTGGTGGGGGGCTATTTTTTTAATCCTATCTGGATAGGATATCTGAGAGTGCAGTTTCTTAATCTGGATTTTCCTCTTCAGTTGATGTGAAATGAACATAAATGTCACTAGTGTAAAAGCAGAGAAAACTTCTGCATAGCTACCTGGCCAGAGTCCCCAGTGCAGAACTCTGCAATATCACATTCATTCACTGCGTACCGGCAGTCGTAGCCTCGTGGGAAAAACTAGAAAATGAAGAACATGATGTAAAAGCAAAGCTAAAGGCTTCTGCTTGGAATTCTCATTTAGCAACCACTCTGTAATCACATCTATTTGTCTTTTTTTTTTTTTTTTTTACCTTGGCTAACAAATGAACACCTCTATCCTAATGGCTATTTCAAAGTGTTGAAAAAATATTTCAGTTTCCTAGTATAATTAAAGGCTAAGCTGAAGTGTGTAATACTTTGAAAGTTTAGGGTTTGTTTTTTTCATCTTTGATACACAATTGCTAATGAAAGGCATTTTTACATGAACATATATCCAGTGCAACGCCCTTTATATCTGGCACAGTGGTGCCTGGAATCACAACCCCAGTCTCCATAAACTGTTCCTTTCCATTCTACATAAACCAGACTTTGAACGTGACAGTCACAGGGAGCTGTAAGGGCAGCAGCTGCAGTGCAGCAAGACTCACAAGGCAGGAGGTATTACAGCAGGGCCCATCACTGCAGTGAGCTCCGTTAGAAAGAGAGCACTTCTTACAACAGTCTGCGTAGCATTCCTGGAGGAAATGTTAAGAAATATGTTTAGTTTCCCATTTTATATTTTTTCTTCTTAGTTTTTCCAACAAACTATTATGTTCCAATGCATACTGCTTAGGTAGGTTGCATCCCATGCAGGGAAAAGTTTAAGCAAACTAATTATGGGTTTAATTATATTTAAATACTAGAACTACGACTTGAAGCTACAGGGCAGGTTTTTTGCAAAAACATTCTTGGAGTATTTCTACAATAGAAAAGAAAACCACAGTTTACAGAAGCTGTCTGAACCCGAGAACATATCTCCAAATGAATCTCCTTACCAATCACATAATTTACCTTCAAACATTTTGTAAGAAAGAGTTGTGGAGTAATAGAGAAGTGTACTTGCCATTCGGAAACCACAGTCACATTCCTCTCCTGCTTCTACATAGCCATTTCCACACTCAGTGGTTTCAAAGAGCTGAAAACAAAAAAATTCCCCCCAAAAGTAAGAATGAAATCAGTACCAAGGGAATTTTCTGTCACACAGAGCCCATCTCTTCACTGCTACAGAAACATGCTCTCACAGAGAACATGCCACTGGGATGGGGAAGGCAGTGTGTTTGTTAAGCACTAGTAGTCTGAACTGTTAATACCTGAAAGCTGTTGAGGAAATTATAACAGACTGGCAAAAGACTAAAAACTCTCTAGCAAGCAAAATTCTTTTACTGAATTGTGCAACGTGGTGATCAACCAAAGCAAAAAGACATCCTGACAGTCTCATGTGGTATTAGATTCTACTGGGGTAGCAACTTTGACACTATGATTAAATAGATTAATACTTTGGGCTGATGTTACTTTGCAAAAAGAGCCACATGGGTTTTTTTTCTACTGCTCAGCTTTAGAAGCATGTCAGGCTAATACTGCCTTGGAAAAATTAGGCCCTTGATAACTTTTGAGGTGAAAAAAGCGATGAAAGGTAAAGGGAGACAGATATGAATTATAAAGTTTGCAAGATGTACATCTGAAATGAGGTGAAGTTAACTTTGAGAACAACCACAAGCTGCTGCTGTCCATATGGAGTAAACAAATTCTAATTCCTTGTGTGGTAATTGGCTCTTTTTAACAATCTAAGGTAAAAAGTCCAAGAATTGAGTGTATGTGGAACATGCACTCACTTACAGATTTATTTTTCACTATTTCCAGCTTAATAAGTAGTGTATTTATGATGAATGGGATGTATCTAGCTGTGAAAAATTAACTGTGATATTCGTCACTGTTTCAGCATGAAGAACTGACAAGTTGCATTCCTCCTAAGACTTTCTAAATATTATGGGAATGAACAGTCTAATTACAAGCAACTTCAAGAAAATACCCACATAGACATTTGAATAAATTTGAGAACAGATAGGTGCTAGTGGAATTCTTACATGTTCATTACAATGTTTAGCAGAAGTGCTGACTACCAACATACTGATTACCTTTGTTGGCCTGTTGAAAAGACAGGCACCTCCCCCACGAAGTAAAAATTCTTTGTATTCTGCAATGCTGCATTTGGAGAATTTCCTGGAATGGTATACCCTAAAATGGCAAACAATTAGCTGAGTAAATGCCTTGAAACACCAACAGTTACTGGAAGGGGGTGGAGGGGTCACAACATTTTTTTAATACTGTAAATCCCAGTTTCTTACAACCACTCTGTGCAACAGTATGTCAGCTCAGTCTTCTTCTCAAACAGTAAAAATAGAACAAAGGTTTTTAACCATTTTGCATTTTTCTATTTCTATAAGTCTATGATACATGAAACTGTAGTCTATGGATCTTCTTAACAGTGTGAAAACCCATGATCATAAGAGCTGCTGTGCACCCTTCCCAGTTGCATGCATAATTCAGTATTTATTCTCTTGGGTTTCTTTTCCCTGCAGCTTCAGTTTAAAAGATGAGTTACATTCCAGATTTCATGCCAGGAATTAAAAAATGTTCAATGCATCTGGTCGTGGTAGTAAAGTTAATTTTAAAAGTCAAAGTAGTTTGTAGCCATAAGAACAGCTGTAAAGGCTCAGCCTAAAAATCCACTTTACCCAAATTCAGTCTCCGGTTTTGGCTCTGAGAACAGGCCCACATAAAGCAGAGAGCAGAGTAGCATTACTACTTGCAGAATATGTTCCTGGCTTCCAATAATTTTCATCTCAACAGTTTTCTCTGGAAGCCTTGTTTTGTCTTTATTAAATAAAATTAATCTTTAGTTTTCCCTTGAATTTGTCCCAAAATATTTCAGTATCTATTCAGTATTTCAAGATGCTATAGCAATAAGTTTCAAAGCTTAATTACAGACTGGTAGAAGAACAATTTCATCCTGTTTTTTTCTCTCACTATTTGCTAGTCTCATTTCATGTCTTTCTAGTTCTTACCCTGGAAATAAACAGCAATCAATTGCTGTGTTGTTCATGATGTTACAGACCTCTCTCATATTCCCTCATTGCCACCTTTTTGCCAGCCTGATGAAAAATACTTCATTACTCGTTTCTCACACAGAAAGTGCCAGGTATTTCTATTAGCCATGTTATGAGATCAGGAAATAGAAACTATTTACAGCATTAAAGATGAGGGGAACCATCTCTGCTCTGTTCCTAGCAGCTCACTGCTATTGAGCTCACATTTCCCCACTGAATTATTATATATTAAGAAAAGTCTTCTGGCACTTGTGGAGTTAAGCAGGTTTTATTGACTGGAAGAGAAGCAGAGAGATCTGTTCACTCAAAATTGGAATTTTGAAGGAATTGGGGGAAAACAATTAAAATTTAGAGGGCAAATAGTTATATCACTTATCAAAAATGTATTATAGCACTTTTTTAGCTGCACGTAAAAACTATAACTGGATTTATTTAATGAAAAATATACATTGCTTGTCAATCATAAGTATAGCAAATCATTATTGATTATACTTCACTGCACTTTAAAATGCAAGATTTATGAGCAGCTTCCTAAAATGTGAATAGCAAAGAGGATGAATTGCTGAAAATTGAAATCCCTGATCTCTGGGGCTGTTCCAACTGCTTTTAGTTTCTCACTGATTCGTACTAAACCACATGGACAAACCCCAATATATAAATATTTCTGTCACACTGTAAACTATGAACTGGTTCCAGAGCCCCGGGTTACTGATGGTTATGACATACCCTGTTTCCTCCATGATGCAACCACCCCAGGATTCAGTGCAGTCACACTCTTCTCAGACAAGAGCAAAATACAACAGAAAAGGAAAGCAGTTACAAATATGCTTACAATAAATACAAAGTACTTACTATAAAAACGGACCTTGACTAATTACATAAAAAATCAGATGGTTGCTTGGCTGCACAGATTCTAGCCCTAAAAAGGAAACCAGCCCACTGGGAGAGATACTAATGTTTTTAATATAAATGCTGACATTTTCAAATTAGTGTATGTGCACATTCTTAGCCTCAAAGTTTCAGGCAGCACAAAAAAGCTAAAACCAGCTGGAAATGTTCTTCCCTGTGTGCTTTCCAAACAGGCAGCACGTGCAGCACACTGATGATTAAAAATGTTCATCCTCCCTAAATGTGTAAAGAAAAGAACACTCTGAAGGAGAATTGTTCTTTTTCCCCTTTGGCTTAGAATAATTAATGTGTGAATCAGCCAATCAAACATTCATTAGAAAAAGTAGTTGAGTGAAAATGGATTTACAGTTTACTTACAGCTACAGCATGTAAGTGAACAGCAACCAAATTCATAAAGTAAAAACCAAAGATCAACGTCTCACGGTTGGTAAAACAGAAGTTAGAAACTACCTTTAAAAAGTAACTACCAAAGTAGTAGTATTTTCAAGAAGCAAGGTTTTGTAGTTACTACAGCAGATAGCACAGTTGGACGTGGTCATCTTAGGGGTCTTTTCCAACCATGACAATTCTCTGATTCTGTGAAATCCATACTGGTTCTCAACAGAAAACATTCAAGGAATATTTGCACATTTATTTCTGCTGTAACTATGTCTTTCATTAATCTTTTCCCGGAAAAGGTATCCAAATAAGGAAAGGAAGCTATCATTTTAAACCCCCCTATCTTGCAGTTTTAAAAGGTTCTGATTTACAAATGATAAGAACTCTGTTTTACCTGTCATCAAAACTGATACAAAAAACACTTCAGCAAATTGCAAATTTACATGAAAGTGATGCTTCTCAAAACAACATTCCCTAAACTTTTCCACATTGTTTCCTAACTCACAGATTTCTGAAGTGATTCCAAAATAAAATCAGCATTATCATTCACATTTTTAAGGAAGAGACAAACAGAGAAAGAAGCCAAATTGCTTGTAAGATGTGAGTAGAAAAACCCAACAATATTATTTATCCCCGAAAAGGGCTTTTGCAGCAGCCTCTGTACCAGCAGGCTGATCTTCAGGCTGTGAAGCAGCAAGATGCTAAGCTGAGAAAATGTCTCTCTGGACTAGGTTACAGCTTCTTACTGTTCCTTCAATTATAAATACATAAATAAAAACAGGTATTTTTGTATTTTCAGAAGTCAAAGGTAGTTCTGTAGGAACTGCACATTTCATTATAATAAGGATCTCTGAGTTAAATGAATGGTGTTTTTACCATTACACCTTTGAATATTGGTTATGAATACAAGCTCCTGACACAGAACACCACTGATGTGTCTCTTATTTATCTGAAACTCAAAATGAGGTGCATGTATTTGCAAAAGCAGAAATCTCTTGTTCTACAGGGACAGCAAGCTTGGTATTTTGTGTCAAATATTCCAAAGGAAGGGTTTCTATATCCAGCTAAGGGGGACAGCAGCAGACTCCATGTCCATGTACATACTTGGTTTCCTGGCAGCTGGCTCCCACTGGATCCCAAGGTTCTGAGCAAGACTCTGTGCTAGCTCCTGTGCCATGGCCAAGGGGAGGCCATACTGCATGTCAAGAGGAGTGTAATTAAAAGAAAAAGAAAAAAAAGGTTATTGTCATTGTCACTACACTGGCTCCTCTTTCTGGCTTACCACATACCCACTACTTCTGCTCACCGGA
The DNA here is from genome assembly GCA_023637945.1 of Phaethornis superciliosus. Taxonomy (NCBI): domain Eukaryota; kingdom Metazoa; phylum Chordata; class Aves; order Apodiformes; family Trochilidae; genus Phaethornis; species Phaethornis superciliosus. Next base: position 906,145 of record JAJQWJ010000007.1, read on the forward strand.
GGGAATCCCTGTCCCCTGGTTAACCTACAGATTGGAGCCTGTTTGATATATATGTAATACAGTTCTGCATAGTATGGTTACTACTGATTCATTTATTATGAATCATTATTATTATTGTTGACTCATAGTGTGATTCATTATTGATTTAGCACTGCACTGAAGATAAAATAACATTTTAAAAATATATGCACACAGCAAACAAATTTTCTAGTTTTAGTATTTTAAAAAATCAGTAATCATCAAAATCAGTGTCATCAGCATCTCAGATCAAGGCTCTTAGAGTGAAAAGAGACAAAAGGATGTTCAGTGCTGCATTTCAGATACTCCTCTCTGAGAATTTTGAGTCTAAATTTCTCTCAAAAGTCCATTTAAGATCTTATTAAGAGAATAATGCAGACAGGGGAAAAGCTTCTTAAAAAGAAAAGCACAGTGAGCAGTAGTTCAATGATGACACAATAATCCTAACTTTTTAATACAAAAGTTATCTTTAAAGATACTGAATGCTGAAATATAATAAGCTTACAGGTTATAATGTACAGTTCCTATTTCACTTTAGTCATGGAAAAATAATTACCTCATTCACTCCTACTCCTCTGGTCACAGAGCAAACTCCTCCAAAGTAACTTAAGCTGCTCCTCTTGTAATGGAATGTCACATTCCTTACAAACAAATAAAAATACAATAAATAAAATGTAACACACTGGCATTGGGCACCAAGAACCTACTTAAAGATCACCTGCTCTGATACCCTGCATGCACACTGAACCTCATCTAACACCAAAAGTAACACCAAGTTTACAAACAGAACACCAACATCAAAAGTGTCAATTAGACACAAACTTCACAAAAATACCATTTTTATGTTGGAGAGTTAGAATCAGTCCCAAGCCACAGAGCAGGCAGAGAAAGCTAGAGAACCAGATTCCCAAGGAAATATGATGATAACATTTCCTTTAAAAAGGTACCAATATATCTCAATTTGTAATCTGTCAAGAAGGAATTCTGTAGTGAATTGTGCCAGTGTTGAGAATTTTTTTTCATTGTGATCTTAATCCAAACCAATTTAAGTTCTTGTTTCAACTCCAAATGAAAAGGCTGAGCAGCATACCCTACAGGGAAAGTAATTTAATCCTGCTCTTTTACCTGCCTCCTTTCATTTGAGGTGAATGCCTGGGGGGCAGGTTTCTGAACCACTTATACACCACGAAATTTTATTTAAATACCTTTTTTTTAAAAAAAAAGAACAGCTAAACCTCAAATAACTTGGTTAACTTAATGTAATCTGCAACTTACAAATTAGTCTATAAACTGTCTATTAGTTATTATGAATGATACCCATGTTCAGCTGGATTTTGGATATCTCCAAGCACACACACGCACTCCCACAACCTTTCTGGGCAAACTGTTGAAGCACCTGACCACCACCACAGCAAAAGCTGTTGGGTTTTTTCCCTGTGTGTGAATGGAATTTGCTGTATTTCAGTTTCTGTGGGGTACCTTTCACTGTGCACCACTGGGAGAGCCCGTTTCCCTGCTGGCAGATTCTTCAGCAAGTGACAGGCTGTGTGCATGCATGTTGTATCCCTGGATTTTGGGACACACCATCAGCACCTGGCCTAGCTTGTGAAAAAAGCAATGAGCATTGTGTGGCAAGGCCTGGGTACAGCTGGCAGTACAGCTGTGACAGAGGCTGAAGGAAAATCATCATCTCCTGTTCTTATCTCCTTCTGCAGATGAATGATAGGAGAATGACGTGGAGGACGTTTGCCAGGCCACCTGTGAGGCACCCCACTTTTCCTCCTCTTTGTTTACAATGCTGTGAAGTAAAAAATATCTGCTGCTAGAGGCTGATGTTGTGCCTGATGAGGTGAGTGGAATTTCCCCCCAGCACACAGAGTCTCAGAAAACAATTCATTGCAGCTCTCCAGGAGGAGGCCTGCCACTCACAAACCATCACTGCAGCTACATGTGTCAATAAACAGAGGAACCGGAACACCACTGTGGCAACACCTACAACTGTCAGCTCTGCCCTCTCCTGCTCTTTTCTGGGAAAGCTGTGCATTACACACCTGATTAGCACAACTTGGTGTCCCTAAGGGCTTGTCAGAAGACACTTCAAATATATGACAGTGTCTCCAGGTTGCAAGGACACTGAAATTTCACTACAGATATCTGTCAGCACGACCAGAGTACAGACTACACCTGCTAAAAGCAGAATAATGTGTTGAAAAATAGATGAATCTTCCTGAGGTCGATGTTCTCTGATGTAGTGACTACCAAGCAAAAAAAGGTAGCAAGAAGAGACAGGCAGACCAACGCAGCAGAGAGATGAGTGTATAAAACTGTAGCAGGTATTTTAATGGTGTAAAGCACGTCCTGGTGGTACGTACGAGAGGAGGTGCACAGCATCAGCGTGCTGCTTGATGTGCTGCTGCCGGTATTTGGAGAAATCATGAAGCATCTGGAGGGGGTCGGGGTGAATGTTAATCCGGTCTCTGTCTGTCCAGGTTTCCACAGCAACGAGAACCACCCTGGTGTTCAGCTGTTCCTTGTATATCTGAGGGCAGAGACATGACAGGCACAGGAGTGGAACACTGGGTCAAACATGCAGAGTTAGCCAGTCAAGAGTAAAGCGGAAGGACGAGAGGGATGGAGCAGAAAGGAAATGTGGGGAAACAGTTAGCTGGAAGTGCCTTGGATTCCCTAACATGTAATATTCTGATCAACTTACAGTTGACGTTTTAGATAACAAAAAAAACATGCTCTCTTTTTTTAGCTACTCCCTTTTCTTTAAAATTCTCATGTTAAATAATTTCACCACTGGATTTTGTGGCAAGCCTGCACAAAAATCAGGAAAGAAGAAAGGTAAAGGTATAACGGGTAATCTTTTTCTCTTCAAGAAAAAAAGCAGAAAGATTTTAAAGACAAAGAAGAGCCAAACTCAATTCTTAAGTCAAGATTAAATAAATTCTCACGTCTCCAGTATATCCAGAATGTAATTCACACGCTTGATTTCCATTTCTAGTGTGATCACTTAATGCTACTCACATAATGTCAGAATTAAGAAGGAACATTAATTTTGCAATTAGTTTTAATGTCCCTGCAGCAACAGACAAGGAAACAACAGTCAGGCCCTAGTATTTACAAAACTGCTTTAAAGTATCCATTGTAACTTTGTGCATGATACCAAATTCTGAAATAATACTGCTGCTTTCTTTCAGTTCAGGTCATAAAAAGTCAAATGAAGGTTATTTGGAAATTGCAGATATAAAAACTTGCAGATTTTAAATATATGCTTTTATTATCTTTTCACCAAATTAAACCTACAATACCCAACATCAACTGCAAAAATCCTCTCTGCAGTTCTGATATACCTTAATACTGAAAAAACAAGCTCTGCCTAGCATGCCAGCCTTCTTTATCAAGGCAGATTTATCCCTATTAAAAGTTCAATATATAACATTCAACTTGGGGAAAAAAACAGCAAAATATATAAGAGCAAGAGAGAGTAATAAGCTAAGCTCAATTTTGAAGGCAAAAAGAATATTAATATGCTTCAGTCTGAGGGAGACATGCTGAGGACACTTGTATGTCACACACACACAGATGTGGTCACTTACATGTACTTATCAAAAAGATTTTTAAAAACTCAAGTTTTACCAGAAATCATACTTTTAGTTTATATGCTGTATGTGAAGTTGTTCTAAATTCAGTCACACATGCAAGTATGCTACTTGTAATGAACTGCAATGGGATTTTGGTTGGTTTTAAGCTGTGAATACAGGTTTATAAGGGAGCATTTTTATTCCTTTAATCTCTTTTTCTCCCGATAGATATGTGTATCCTTTGTGAACTATATTCACAGCTTCAACCACTTGTGGATAGATTTGTTCCCCAAACCTAAACATGATTAATTCTCATTCTTAATCAGTGATAGATACTGAAAGTTCCTTCAGTTTGAAATGCCTCCTGCTGAGGGCACTTGCAAGCTCTGAGAGGAATGCCAAGGAGAATTTGGTTTTCTTACACATTCACCCCAGCCTACTTCTCTGCAGAGGAACTGGAAACAAGTTTTAAAAATTCATTTTTAAAGCTACTCATTTTGTTTTCAATCCTGGTATCTGCTAATGTTAAATTCTTAAATACAGCACTAAATTATCAAAGTCGGTAAAACTGTTTTAGAAGAAACATTGATACTTACAGCATCTACAAGGTTTACCACGGACTTTGCAAAGTTGTTTGTGTAGGCATTTGACGACCGGTGCTTTTTGAACTAAAAGAAGAAAAAGTAGAACACAGTGAGAACTTAAATGTTTATTAGTAATGCTTTATTTTTACAGCAAGAGAGGAAAAAGAATAGTTTAAGTACGAGGTAAGGAAAAACCCCCAAATCTTTGCAGATCACAGCCTGTATCTCACATTCAAGAATCCCCGGAAGGTAAAGGGAGCCACATCTGCCAGCCAGCCTGTCACCTCTCAAAAAGGTAACCTGTTTCTCAGATTGAAAGTCTGAGGGTGACACACACACGATGTATTTTTAGATAACACGCTTTCTATCTCTTCAAATTCCACTTATTTTTGCACAACCAATCTAGTATTATATTGACAAAAAGCCACAGATAACAAGAAGCTCACCAAACCCCCATCCCTGTAACAGTTCCCAAAACAAGGCACTTTCAGCTACAGTCTGGGACCTACACCAAGATTATCCATCCCACAGGACTCTGCTCAGGAAGGAGTGACACCAGAATAAAAAAATTGGGGATGGGGAGAGGTGGCTGTGTTTTGTTTTGAGTCAATCCCAAACATTCCTAGAAGTTGGAAGGTAAAGTAATATCTTTTGGAAAGTATTCTTGGTTTTCATTAAAGGATTTAAAACGCCAAAATCAACAGCAACATCTGACATACCATGCTAAAACACAGTTCCTAAAATAGGAATTAAGACAAGTCAGTGAAAAGCGTAACAACCTAGTTAAAAGCGTTTAGCTGTGTCTGTAGTGTTTGTTACACGAAAGGACGATTTTGTGACAATACATTGTATTAACCACTCAATACAGCGGCCCAGGAGGTTTAACATCCTTCTTCCAGCACAGAACCTTGCTGCGGGAGACATCTGCCCTCTACTGGTAAGCAGAAAAGCTTAACATTTAGTGAGCTCCTGGGCTGGCAGCCTTGGGAACACTGGCTTAAGTAAATCCAGTGTAGTCCACTCTAACTCAAAAAATCTTGACAGCTTGTGAGCTACAGTTCTAACAAATAAAGCCTGAGAGGAGACAACAGTTAGTGCCTGTAGCAAGGGGGGTGAGCAGGATGGTTGTCCTTCACCTGTGCTGGTAACACAACAGTCAGAGGAACAGATGGAGATAGAAATATATTTCATTTCTGCCCACACTGCTGAACTGACACATATTAAATATAGGTTATTTTTGCCCAGACAGACATTTTCTATGATTTATTAAACTGATGAGGGAAGGTTATATTAAAACTGAACTCTGACCCCTTTTTCTTTATTAGCTAAAGGATAGGATCTCATTTTAGAATGCGTCAGGGTGTTTGTTCTGGACATAAATGTTTTGTTGCTTTACTGTGTTGGCTATAGGTGTGTTGAACCATCCACACGCTACCAAAGTGTTTCAGAGGTATAAAACCCTTGGATAACATCAGGCATTATTAGGTATAACAGGCTGGACTGTGCCTTACAGGAAAAACATGAACACCTGCACAAAAATTCAATATTTGACACAAAAGCTGCTGGTGCAGCACATGGATAAACATCAACCTGCAAATGATAATCAAAAGGAAGACTATCACTGAATTTATATACTCACCATTTTATGGTCATTGACTATCATGAGCTCCAGATACTTCATTTCTTCAAAAACACCACGAGACACCTGATGGATTAAATAAATTGTTTGAGAAATCAAGATGTAGTGATTTAAAAAAAAAAAAAATGCAGCAGATTTAATAGGATTACCCATGAATATTAACATAGGATGTGTAAGCCTGCAAAAACTGGGCCAGATGTTAAACTGGGGTAAATAAGGATAGCTCCAGAAACTTAACTGAGGTATGGTAACCACTGGCTGAGAACCAGGTACTTCATTAAAAATGTGTAGTCTGTTCTTTTTTGGTTCAGTACAGAAGCCACCATTGCTTCCCTTCTCTCTTACTTTCAAAAAGGAGGAAAATCTCAAATGCTGAAAACTTTGTCTCTGCTGTAGTATTCATCACAGATTTGATGAAGAAGTAAGTTACTAAAAGTAGATGCATGCTCAAAAACTGTTTTTTTGGATTGTGCATCTCAGTGAAAAAATACAGATTAATCTTTAACTCAATTACTCCCTTAATTCTGACACTTAGGGATGTGGAGATCTGTCCACTCTTTTGGAAAGTATTCTTGGTTTTCATTAAAGGATGAGAACTGTCCACTTCTGTTCTCTCAGTTGCCCAGCTCTGGGTTCCCTTATTTGGATATTTAATTTAATCATTAATATAAAGTCAGATATCTACAAAGTAGCAAGACTTCATTCAAAATTACTCTTTATCTTCAAGCAGAATCAAAACTTAAAATTAATTACTTTCTAATTACTAAAATAATTTTCAGCACTAAACTTCTGTTCAACTGATGTATAGTTTATCCAGTTTTCCCCACATATCCTAATTTTAAAGAATAATCTTCTTGTTTTATCATTTAGTGATTGTATTATGTGACAATACCAAGCTACCAGAAAATCCACACATTCCTGGGTTTGGTTTTGTTTTTATAAAAGGTATTAAGACAGGGTCACACTTCTACTCACTGCTCTCTTTCTTCTCTTTCTCCTCAGCCACTGCAGTTCAGACAGAAAGGGCCATTCAGAACTAGATGCTGTTTCTGTACAAATTACAATTTAAGAATTTCATAGCATTATTTTATACTATTTATGTGTAACACTGTTCTCAGAACATAATGCATCAAAACTCAAGTCGTTTAGAAATTTAAAGTTAAAATTGAAGCATGCAAGTGGAGGTAAAGAGACTGTAACCCAGGCTTAGGATATTTCTTCTTCCATCTCCTGTCCTCAGTAGCATTCTTGTGATTGATTAAATAGTATATATTTTTCAAGTTTTTCTAAATAATCAATGATTTGATATAGACTGTTAGACTAATATTTAAGTTTTCCAAGTTATATATGCAATTATTTCTGGTATGGAAAAAAACCTCATAACATAAGCAAAAACATACCAAGATCCTGCAACTGCTTGGAAGCTTGTGTTCCAAAAGTTCTTTGGATGATATGTGGCCTACTTTTACTTTCCTGATAAGAAAAAGATACGACATTTTCTTCAAATTAATAATGTCAAGTGAAAATTGAGGCACTTCTTTCAGTATATAAATTTTTTATTATTTTTCCATAAAATACAAACAACCATAGTAGCACTTTGGCATAGTACTAATTGCATCTCTTTGCAATCCTGAGCAAATCACGGAGCCTCTCTGCTTCAGGACAGTTCCTGGCCTACAAAACTGAAATATATCAGATGTCTTTGAAAGGACTTAGAAAAAGTCCTCTAAAAGCCTTAATGTTAGAGAGCACCATTCATCCCAATAAATCAGAGTATATATCTGGTATATACATATATTGCTCCCATGGGTGAAAAGCAACTGCTATTTATCACAAAAATAGCTTCCTAATAAAATTCAAGCTAACCAACCAACCCGCAATCTTTAACAGGATTCTTTCACCCTGGTTTTCTGGTGTATTCAACCCTTAAAACAATTTTTAATGTGTATTTTCTTTAGAAGTCTGACACGCCCCAAATTATCAAGTTTTGGCATCTGCTCTGGAAGACAGTCATCCTCTCTTCCGTAACACCTCCTCTGCAGAGCCTGCCAAAACAAGGAGTTCTGTTCAGAGGTAGGATGCTACTGTTCTGTAACCTCCCTGACAAATACATAACACACTAGGGGAAAATACCGCATTTTTTTTTCTGGGGAAAAAGAAAGAAAAAAAAGTTGTATCTTTACAGCATCTGCTATAGTTAGGATTAATAAAGAACATGCTGGTGGCTGTGTCAAGGATATTTATCTCGTGGTGCCTCTGAAAGCTGTGTAGAGTTGGATCAGAATCACATAAATCAGAATATACAGTGACCACTCGTGGAGTTAAAGATTCCCAGATAAAACATCTGCTCCATTAAAGTCTTTGTGGAAACATGGTAGGTCAAAGAGTGATCTGATCCGTGTATTATGAGAGAGGGATGAATAAAAGACTTCCAGAGATCCCTTCTATGAATTTGTAGATCCTTTATTTCAGGTACTAAAACAAATGGATAAAGACTTCTTGATATATCATTGCCATTTGTCATGGAAAGAGTCTTATCAGTCTGCTCCCAGCAACTAAAAGATCAACAGTAACTAGGAAAAGAAAGATTAAGGGAAAGCAAAGAAAAATCTTAGGCAGTTCATATTTAAGGCAATTTCTGTCTTAAACAAATTCCAATCAAGTGTTTTTCATATGAATGTGGGAGAAATGTCACTTATTGATTTATTCTAATCCTTTAATTTGCTATTTGCTTTTCCAAACTGAAGAAATCAGATAAACATGAACTTACTGCACTGTGGGTCAGGTCCAGTGGTTCTATCAGGTAGGAATAAGTACTGTCTTCAAACATGCCACTAGGATGTGGAGAGACAGAAGTGAGAGTGCTACACATGGCAACTCATTTGGCTATTTTTGATGAGAAAAAACCCAAACTTAGGGCTGAAAAATTGCTTCCATATTTATAAGTTCCATATGTATTGCTTCCATAAAATAAGTTCCATATATATTCATTACTACTACTTGTGGCTAACACTAAGATTTTTATGAAGCATCTGGGCAGATTTTAATGATCTAACACTGAATGGAAGGGCAATGTAAAGGTGACCCACCAAAAGGAGTCAAGATTTGACCTTGGGAAGTGCTGAGACACACACATTAACATGCAGAATGTAAGCAACAGCTGAGCTGCACTGAACAGTAACTAATCCTAGTAAAGAATATTTCCTTACACTTTTTCCTTGCACAATGTAACAAAAAGATCAGTTCTTCCACTGGATGACAGAGGGATACATGAATACTGAACATGCAAACTCCTAAATTACAATTATTGTTCATAAGAAGTCACCTGGTGAAATATTTATTTGCATTTGTTATATTCAAAGGTTTCATGAGGCAGCACCGAAAGACTTGAATCCCAGTGAAACTAACAAAAAATGCTTGCAGTTTGGCACAGCTGGTACTGGCATTTCCAAACATCAACAACCTTTGGGCTTGGAGGGTTTTGGTCCCTCACATATTAAGAGAGAATCCTCAAGAGTAATAATTAGTTAATTAACAGCCTTGTCTGAAAAATGAGAATGTGCACTTACTGAAGTCCATTACACGTTGAAAGAGCAACTCTGGAATCCTTGATACCCCTGATATTCCCATGGTAGTAACAATGCTCTCCACCCTAATGGTATTTATAAAAGAAACATACAATTAAACCTAATTTAACGTTTGTCTTCAAACCCAAGGGAAAAAAAAAATGTAACACCTTGCATTAGGAACAGAGAAAGTAATGGCTGCTGAAGCAAACACCAATGGCCATTCTGCATCTTAAATGAGTTATTCAGATTTTGTATGAAATTCCTGACAGGCTGTTGTGTATAATTCAAAGTACTACACAGAAAGCAGTCACTGGGTGTGTACCTTCCCACCAGGGAGAATGCAAAAGCCACACTTTTTAATACCTAAATTGTGATTGTCCTTCTGACACAAGTAGCTTTTCAACTCTCTTTAAAGACACCCATCTGAGTGGAGAAACTGCTGTTGGTCCACAGCGTTTTCACTCTTGTAATAAAACTACCTCTTCCTAGGAAATACAATTCTTATCATCAAGATCTCACTTCTTTACAGCCACACCAGGAAACAAAACACACTTTCACTTACTCTGATTGAAAAAGGTTTGTAAGATAGTGCAAAAGACCAGGATGCAAGATCCTTGCTTGATCTGCTACAACTGTGTGTGTATTTTCTGAACTTACAATGAAACCTTTCATAGTTTAATGTGACCTCAGGAGCTGCTATTGTTTCTAAACCAATCAATTCAGAATGATTTTATTATGCAGGCTGGGTCAAGTTACTGCAGCATGCACAGGTAGTCCATCTGCTGACTCTAAAGTTTGAATATAATTTTCCAGTCAGATCCATGATTCAGCAACCGCAGTGCTCAGTGCCAGTGCTGCAGCTGACAGTTGCATGAGCTTGTCCAAATGCCAGAGGGAATTGTTTTCTTGCATCACAGCATTTTTGCCTGTTCTGCAGAGTATTGACTCTTAATGGAACAACTTCCTTAGGGTTGTACATGAAACCATTTTTTTTGCTTTAGCGGAAGAAAACAAAACTATGTTGCAATAATTATATTGCTATGTAATTGGTTCGTTTCACCCATTTCTGTGATACAATTTTATTTGAGATTATAACAAGGGCAAAATAATAAAAGTAGGCATCTAACACTTGTACAAACAACAGTTCTGACCTGCTGAAGGCATAAATGCAACTTGAATGCTTGCTTCCTTCCGCTCTAGAGATAAATTCACACGTAATAAGCTCACATCAAATATTCCAGCATTCAGACCAAATATTTAAAAAGAAATTCCCTGAAAATTTATATCCTGATAGATTGCTGGGGAATCTATCAGTCCTTATTTTGTTACTACCACAAAGGCTTACCTGGTTCCCTCAGTCAGGGCTGAACTATCTTGCATAACTTTAATATCTTTGTCTTTGGATCAACGTTGAATTCAATTGGGGAGCAGGTTTGACAAATTTAATTAATTGGATCTCAAGCAATACACTGGTTTTCCAATAACTGAAACCTTAGCCTCTGGAGTTAAGTTTTTTGTTTTCTGTTTCACAGCTGTATAATTCATGCCAAGAAAAAACACTGCAAAGTTGGTGGGGTTTTTTTGAGTCTTGTATTACCATTACCTGTTGCCCTTGCACTCTGTGCTAAGGACATGTAAATAATTAATGCAGACTGTACTGATGGTGACTTCAACCCCTCACTCTCTACAAGATGTGATTGTTGTGGCACTATCTGGAGCATCTCCACTACTACCATCTGACACTGCTTACACCTTCACCCCGACTCACAACTTTCCTTTTGGTACAATTCTTGCATTACAGAGATATCCTTACAAGATGAAATCACAGCTGTGTCTGTGCGGAAAAAGGCTTCTACTCTTTTTACAAGTCTTGGAAAACTTCAGTATTTTATTGGCATTGTTCCCTCAGGAAGACCATTCTGACACATTTTAAGAAGACAATACCTTAGAATACTTTGGTTTTCCATCTTCATAGTGAATCTCCACATAATTGGAAGATAACAAGTCACTGTCAAAGAGAGGGAAAATCAAGATGAAAAAAAAAAATCTGTATATTCTTTCTCCTGCTATGTGTGGGTTTGAGGTTTTTGTTTGTTTTCTTTTTGTTAGGATTTGTTCTCTCCTCATAAATGAGTTTTAAAAAAATCAAGCAGCTTGTGTCCAGTGAATGGTTTGCTGGTGCACTGAAAGCCAAAGTGGTTACAGAAGGGGCACTTTCATTCTGCAATCTGATCTCCTGTATTTTAGATTTGTAATTAGATTATCAGCCTCTTAAGTATACAAAAATAATAATAATAATAAAAAAATTTAAAGTATCCCATGGCTTTAGAATTTTATTTGCTGACAGTAACTGGTACTGACAAAAGGTTATTTCATTATGATTTTCAAGTAAGTTTTATATTTTCTTTAAAAATTAAACAGTCTATATGCAAAGCTGAACAAATACATACATGATTTTTCTGAAGACAAGAGCGTATACCTCTCCTCTTGTGCCTCATTTTCACAACTGCAAATGTCCACTTTTTTTCACAAACAGTAATGCTTTTAAAACGCAAACAAAACAAAACACAAGACACCAAACCCCTCCCATACTACCTCTTTTATTCCCAGCTCTGGCAAGACACATTTCTGAAGCTCAGAAATTCCCCATAATGGATATTGTGGACTTCAAATTAGTATTTTTTCTTTTTAATCTTTTAATTATTTTTTTTTAAGATTAGCTTGCCTGTAGACATCCCGGGATGACTTCAGTGCCCCATTCACCTCTCTCACCAAGTTGTGATCAGGGTTGCAACACAGTAGCCCAGGAAGAGCAAAGCAATTAGAGATGTTAACTGACCCCATCAAACATGCAGGGTAAGCGTTTTGCTTAATGTGATCCAGAACTCTCAGCATTTTTCAAGTCTCTGAGAGCCTGTATAAAAACAAATATATTTTTGCTATGAATAAAAAATACCATCATTATGGAAGCCTGGTCTGACAAAATAGCTCCGAGGGGAATTCCTCACTAACAACTCATGACCAAGGGTATCTCAAGACTCAGATGAGGCTGTTAGCAACCCTGTAACACTAACTCTGGGACTCCTGGCTCATAAATCAATTCTTCATGCTGCATTTATCAGGCACTGCCCCTCGCAGGGAGGATCCTGCAGAACCTGGTTACTAGTGGGTCTCTTAAAAGTCTCTTTTCATGGCACAGAGACCACATTATGTGCACTCTCTGCCTGCAAACCCAGCACTCAGCACTAACAGTCATGAATAATTACTGGACTCTCATCATTTGTCTTAACCTTCGTTTTTATAACAACATTTAATAGATTTATTTTTAAGGTGTTGATTTAAAAATAAATTTACTTGCATAAAATCATTTTAACTTTCTCTATTTGTATCAGAGTAGGCTGTGAATTTTCTGCAGGAGAATACAAGTGCTTTATAAATCTTGTAAATGTTTGACTACAGTGCAGACATTCAGTTCTTCAGTGTGGCAAAGTCTGAGGTGGATTACATATACAAAGCAATTAAATTTTAGAGTGCTGATAATGTCAATTCTTTGCATTTTTCATACTCATTATGAAGCATAAGGACTGCTGTCCTCAGTACTTAATGGGGTTGTACAGACAAGGGAAGAGGTTACTGACACAAGTAGGGAAATGGAAAATTCTGGTTAGATACAAGTTTTAAAAACGTCACTGAGGGTGAGTTGGAACTATGCTCAACTTGAAAGAGCCTTGACCAGATTCAGATGTTTACAGACAACTCTGCTGGAATTCACATTTGGTTTCCTCAAACCAAGGAAAGAATCAGCATTTATCTACCCATTTCCAAACCAAACCCACCTTCTCACACCCCATTTTTCTCACTCTCCAAGCAACCTGACAGGACTGACCTCCTGCTGGCTGGTGACATCCTCCTGCCATCTTCTGAGACTCACAGTAGGTGATTTCCCACTGTGTCTACTGACTCAACTCAATGGAGTTTTATTACACCATTTATCTCTTAGATTTACCCCATTTAATGTGATATAAAAGCTGATACTTCCCAAGTGCCATGTAAACAAAACATCTTTAATTTGTGAACCATCCCTTTGCCAAATGTGACACAGGATCTGCCATCAACAAGAGCAGAAAATCTGTTATACTGTATAAAATCTATAAACTTGTCTTCCACAAACTCATTTTCATGCTCTGCTGTAACAGGGTATCTAACACCAGTTTCTGATCACCATTGTATCTGCAAGGGCACTTCTGTCCCAACTTTTCCCATTTGAATTTTCCACTGAAAAAAAAATAAAATCAGTCAGCTTCTGCTTAAACTCTATGCCTCTGCTTTGTGAGTACCTAATTTTTTTTCCAAGTACCTTATATCAATTATTTCTAATTCAAGTATCCATCCACACTAAGAAATATCTTAAGGAACACCTCACTTGAAGAGGTGGGCACAGGACTGGGGCAGTGTTTGAAGGCCTCCAGAACAGTTCTGCTCCTGCACACAATCAGCTGCTTCTGTGATAAAGCTCATCTCAGTCCTGCTCCCTATAATTGTGACAAAATCAGTACAAACACCTCCATAACTGTGCTTATAAGTGGTTAGCATTGAAATGTGATATTACAGAGAGTAGCCTAACAATGGAAAAATCAGAAAAAATGTTCCACAGCTGCCACAAAGAAAAAGGCAGAATTTCAGTAAGGGAATTTATTCTATATTTTGCTAACACTCCAGGAATAACAGCAGCTGTAAAAATAAGCATAAAATTGTTACTGATAATTTTCCCTACCAATTCTTTTACCTGTTAATAACGCTGACAAATCTGACAAAAGAAAGGAGAAATTATTCAAGGAAAAGAAAAAAAAAAACACTTAACCAAATTAACTTTCAAATTATTTTTTCCAACATGAAAGACAGAGAAGAGCACTATAATTTCCCCAGTAGGTGTGATGGGATCTTTTATGCAAGTGGCATCAAAAGGAAAGGGCTGGAATTCACTGGCTAAAAGCTCAGAGAGGAGGAGAAGTGCCTGAGGAATGAGACATAGAACTCTTGCATAAGTAAGGTAGGAGTCTCCACATCACAAAATAACTCTTCTGCCCTCATTATCAGCTACAGAATGCCTAAATTTACCTCTGAAAAGCAGCTCTGAACTTCAGAAAATACACGTGTCTCACCTGCATTGTATTTGTCACATTTCAGGCGATCCATTTACATTTTGACTGAGCAGAAATGCATCCTGTACAGCAAAAGTGATTTTCAGCAAGGAAAAGCAGAGCACCAGTAGCAGTTCTTTAACTGGTTCCAGCTTTAACTGGAACAGCTGCCTGAGCCATGATCACAGACAAAAGCACAATTAGGCTACTGACACACACGTACAATGCCTGACAATAAACACCAAGTGCTACATGCTGAATTAACGAATAAAAAAAAAAAATATCTTAGCCTGCTGTGCCCTTTTCAGTTCCTCCCACCCTGCCCTGTTTATCTTGAATATTTTTATTCAGCTGTCCTGCATCACCAGCTCTTCTGTCTGAGCTCCACGGATGCAAACTCAGCAGCAAAGGGATGTGGTGCCACTCCTGCGAGCTGACGCCTTTGAAGCAGCAGCAGCAGCAGCAGATGCTTTCTGAAGAACTCCCCTCCGCTTCCCTGGCACCTCTTCCACTGCTGCTCTGGAGAAGTGGCTGACTTCAGCTGGCATCTGAGCAGCCTGATGGCAGTAGCTGATCTGGGGAGGTGAGGGCTGTGAAATGGCTAACAAGGTGTCTCGTACACAGCAACATAGTTTGCTTCTGGAACCTGGTATGGAGCCTGCAGAAAACTGGATACAAATGAACTCTCTTTCCTGCATACTTTTAGAATTATCTTTATTACCTTTAACCTACTACCAACCAGTAATTTTTCTTTTTTTTTAGCTCAGTCCCAGTGTCTGAGTTTAGCTGAATTACTTAACACCCACCAGATGTTCTTGTCCATCTGACAGATTCAGCACCAAAAAATGTGAAAAAACAAATTCAGACCTTGCTATAGTATTTTGCAAGATCCTAAGATGCTGTCACTTAATGAAATGGTCACCTATAGCCTTGTTTCTGTTACTGGCTTCAGTTATCTCTACAAGCTTCATTGAGTCAACTCTTCTTATGGGAATTTGTTGTGGAGTTTCTAGGATGTATTTACAAGAGTCTTTACTTGGCTGTTGTCTTAGAAGCTGCTCTGACAACAGTGTCTCCCAAGAATAAATATACAGCAAATATTTGTCATTTTTTAAAACACACCAAGTTTCACTTCTGTATCTTGTGTTATCTTGAAGGAGCTTAAATATCCAAGTGTGCTACTGTACATCAGTTATCTGCATTTAAAAGCAATAAAACATCTGATGATGCAGATGCATGGGTTAAGTTATTCATAACTACAGAATCCAAGGAAGTACCTACTCACTTCTGCTATTCATACCATAACTGTTCTGAAATACTGAATTGTACAGTTATTTCAAATTGCTTCTTGCACTGTCTGGCTCTTGTTTGGTTTTGTCTGGCTTGCTTTTTAGGTGGGAAAAAAGAATGACCTGACAACAAAATCATTAAGCTAAAATTACCCAGGTGATAGTTTTGGTATTTTTAAGAGCTCCTCAGATGGGGAAAGATGTCTAAAAAAAGACTGACAGGAAAAAGCATGTTCTGAAGTCATACAGAACGGTGCAGAAAATGCTCCAGATTCTTTTCTGGATCAGTCTGCCCCCCACAGTGCAAGATGCCCTGAGTTCAGACAACAAATTCTTCACAATCCTGCCTCAGGTTGTGTCTCAAAGCCCTCCAGCTGAGAAAGCAGCTCTATTTTAGCAGCTACTTCATGCAAGCACCTTGAAAACAGGAATTTGAGGAGTTCTTCAGAATATTACTAAGTGTCTTGCTCAATTTCTGCTACATTGTCCTTTACCATAGTACTGAAAATACCACCTTTTAAAGAGCTGTGTAAAAGGATATAAAGAAATTAACAGCTAGACAGTATTACAGAAGATACAATACTATGTCATGGAAAATACCTCAATTTGCTCTAACAAAATTTTCCTAGAAGAGCAACTGTCAAAATAAAGATTTTATTTAAACAACTTATAGTCTATTCAATATTGCATTTTAATTGATCCCTTTCTTGTATCACCAGCTTGGAAAATAGGTAGTTTTGAGTTATAAGAACTTTATTTTAGACTAGATAGTAGGGAAAATTTCTGTATTGAAAGAGTGGCCTGGCACTGGAACAAGTTACCCAGGGCAGTGGTGGAGTCACCACCAAAAACTGTGTACATGTGGGACTTTGGGACATGGTTTATTTGGCTTGGTGGTGTTGGGTGGACTTGATGATCTTAAGGGTCTTTTCCAACCTTAATGATTCTGTGATTGTGTTCCCTGACTCTGATTTATTACCCTGCAGTGTAAGGTTGATGGCTGCCATCTGTCCTTGCCAGAATGGGCCCATTCAATGGTAACCGTATTTGCCAAAGGTTCTTTCATTTAAAGGAAGCTGTTTTGTATACAAGACACTTGAGTTTCTTCTCTTCTAAATGCGCACGTGTTTTGTTATTTTGTGTCTAATGGTAACAGTTTATTTATACACAAGTTTATTTATACTTACACAGAGCTGACTTGACCACCTTCAGGTAAGATGAAAGCCGAATCAGAGATACATTGTGGCACTCCAGCAAACTAAAAGTTAATTTTGGTTCCCCTTCATCCATGCTTCCATGACAAACTATATTGCACAACTTTAGCTCTATCATTGAGTCAATTTAAATCAGTGACACAGGCTCTTTGGAGCTCGTCTGATGAATTTAACCATATGTCAAGCATACACAAGCTTTATACCAGCTCCAGATGCAAATACATCAGCCTGACTGTGACAGAATCTGAGAGCCCAGTAATTGACTTCAACATAAAGATCTCACTTCAGAAACAATATGAAAAATCTACTCGATTAGAAAGGTAACAGTTCTTCATCACATCACAGTTGTTCCATGTGAGCAAGTACAAGGACATACCCTAAGAAAGGATGCACCAGGTTAGACAGCTGTTTAGTATCTTGTTAGACAGCAAATAACACACTGTAGTGATTTTTCAGGGAGTTTTCTCAGCAGTCAGTGATCTGAGACACCAGGATTTCATAAACCAGAGTTAGTATAATTGCATTCAGTGGTCCACATAGATTTATTTTCCATAAGTTCATCCAGGCCTTCAACTCCTGTAAATAGTTCAATATGCACAATGTTGTGTGATGAGAAGATCTGCGTTTCAATTTTTTTTTTTTTTTTCTGTGAGGAACACCTCTTTACAAACCTCCTGCTGTATTTGATACCCGTTATTGTTCCACAAGGAGGAAATAAACATCCTCCCCCTGTCCCACAGAATTTTTTTGCCCTGAGCTTGCTGACCCTAACAACCCACCCCACCAATGGCTGTGGTCACGTCTCAGGTGACAGGCCTTCAACAGCCTGTTCAGGAAGGTGTGAAATCCACACTTAATGAAACCCAGGAGCAGGAGTGCACAGAATGAAGTCTTCTCACTCCACAGGCCAGCAGCCTGACACAAGGGCTAACAATTTCAACACCCAATACCTACATTTTAAAAGACAAACAGCATCTTCTCACATGGCTTTGAGTTCTTTGCTATTTGTTTTTGTAATTTTTTGGTTTTTGTCTTTTTTTAACAAATTCTTTAAGATTCCTCTTCTGAGAGGCTCCCAGATCCCATGCAGACACATTCCTACCTCCCAAGAGCTCTGTCACCAGCAGAAAAAACAAGAGGTGGCATTACAAACACAGTATTCTATGCTGTTTCTTGTAAAGCTGCTGCAATAAGCTCTGCTGTCAGGGATGTTATTGATAGACATTTTATGGAGAACAACTCTACTCATGCATTGCACAGCAAGCACAGGGACATTACTTAGGGGATTCCAAAACCTGAGTGCTTGAAAGTCTGGGACTTCAATATTAATTTCTATTGCTGCAGTTACAAGCCCTCCCCTATAAAACCTATATATAAAACACACAAATACACAGATTTTTAGTATATATCTATTTGCCAAAGAGATGGGGATAAGATGGAGAAAAAAAAAAAAAAAAAAAAAAAAAGAGATCAAAACAAACAAACAAAAAGATATTAAAAGGACTAATCTGGAAAGGATGTGGAAATGCTACTGAGAAATCTTTGAGACACTGAGCTAAGAGTGCAAACCCTTGGTGAGCAGCAGGACTGGTGCTGCCTCCTCTTGCACTCCTGGAAGAGCAAATGAGTAAAACAGGGGACAGTGCATACTAGTGAACATCCAAGTGAACATGCAGACACAATATTATAAAATGCATGTTCCTATTATAGCCTTAGTGACAGGGTGGGAATGAATATCTGAAGAGAAACGCACTAACCACTTAAAATTACAGAAAAAAAATACCAGAAGACAGTATAACTAATATTGCTTATAATTACTGCTTCTCATTTATGGCTGAGCAGAATAACTGAGAGGGAATCTTCTTCACACTGTCAGTTTTCTATAATTTTAAGAAAGAAACAAGAAAGCTTTTTTCACACATTGACATGTCTTTAAAAATACAGACATGTTTTACTAAGGGTCTCTAAGCCTGAGTGTAGAATGTCCACATACATAAAGCAAATTATAAACTTTTAATATAGGTTGCCTCCATCTCTGGGAGTGGCAAATGAGCCAGAAAAGCTGTTATCTAGAGCTGAGACCCTCCAGATTCTACCTACTCACAGGACTACAGACACACTGTTTTCAAATCCTAACACTCAGTTTTTCTCATCCGGAACACATTTTAAAAAGCAAGCTGGAGTTAAACTTGCCACGGTAATATTATCACATTTTATTTCAGCAGCTTGTGTATCTTACAGGATCGTTAGTACCCTAAATGTTTAAGGTTTTATTTCAGAAAATGTTATGAATATTTGAAGTTTCCTTCTGGAAATCTGTGACTACTTGTCCTATTTCCATTTAAAAAGAACTTTGAGAAAAAAAGGAAGTATCAAATAGATTCTCAAATAATCCAGTTACTGTCCTCCTGTTTTTTTTTAATTATACTAACAATCTAATCTCCTCTGGGACTATGCTCAAGTTAAATTCAGCCCTGCAGAAACACATCACAAAGACTATACAATTATTAGCTTTAGACTGACAGATAAAAATTGGCTGCAATATGCTGGCTGTACTGCTGCACTTCACATAAGAGACTGACTGCTCACAGGAGTCATCATATTTTAATGTCTCAAAAATTTAAGCCATGTTGCAGCCAAATGGGTGTGGGGAGTATGTTCAGTTCATGCCAAAGATGCCAGATTATGTTCTCTAAATTGAAAAAAGAACCCAGTTTCCTGGAAACCTAGGTGGACTTCTACAAAGAAAGAAAAAATACAGGCTGGTTGTGTGAGGGGCTTTTTCCTTTCCACCAAAATCCTACGTTTTCAGGGAAGTTTTCAGTAGGAATGAAGAGAAGATTTTGTGTCTGCTATTTTAATTTTGTTTCTGTCCAGCTCAGGTACCTATTTCCCTGATCATTCCTTCTCTTGCCTCAGCTACCACAGTCCCAGGGGAAAAGGCTCTAGAGCAACCTGACTTCAGAATTGTGCATGGATGAAGGAAAATATTCCCAGTTCACCTGTACAGTAAAGCAGCTGATAACTAGTAGCCAAGCAGTAAAATGGGAGAGCATAACAGCTCAGCAGATTTTAAAAAGCCACAGCTTGCTGCTTTGAAAAGCTACTAGATGAAATTAACTTCTTGCATTTTTCTTCCTCACAAAACGTTATTACGTGACAGTTACAACCAAAACAACTTTATATGGACCTGAAGAGGAAGACACTGAACTTTTAAACAATGCTGTAGATAATTCTATCTCATTCTTTAGCTTTCTCACAGTAAACTTTCAGTGGCAAAAAATACTTTATTACAATTTTGAAAAGACAACACAGTCCCAATACCTTCAGCTGAGGATAAAAATAGATGTGATATGAACAATTAAACCACCATGGACCTGTGTTGCAAGTCAGATTATCTCAACCTGACAATTATCTAAAATTGTCTGTCTTATTGGTAAAAGACCCTGGCTCTGCGACTTGCAGTACAGCCAAATGATCAGGATTACTGCCTCCTTAGGAACTTCATGATTTTAGTGATAACAGCATGTTTTCCAGATCAATAAAACATGAGCCATTCATACAATGATTTACAATATTCCCATAACCATTCCCAGAGCAACCAGGATAACATCTGTATGACAGTGCATCAGTACATTAAAAAATGCACAAGAAATCCCACACCTTTCAAACTCTACTGGTACTGGATTCTCTTTATTTATCACTCTTTGTTTTATAATAAATTATAAAATTTTAAAGGTGCAAGTGTTAAAAAATCAAAGGTAACTGTTACCTTACTTTAAAAAGGCTAAATACTATTCTGTATTAAGAAATTTGGATAGTAGTATTTTTCTGCAGATGTTCACATTTCACATGCCCTGACTTTGTACTATAAGTTAAAAACAATTAGGAAAGGAAAAAAACCCCAATTTGTGCACTTACTTGTTCAGTGTGAGGTCAAGGATGAATCTGGAGCCAAAGGCCTCAATCTGGAAGCTTGCCTGGGCCAGATGTACAGCCTGTAAACATGAACACACAGGAGTATGATAGAGTTTTGCAGAACATTTCAAGCTGTCAAAAGAATCACTGTTCTTTATATGTAATAAATGTGAAAAACACTTGTGAAAAACAAAGTTATGGAAAACCTGCTTATTTTGAGGAATCTCATAGGCATATGAAAAGGTTTGTCCTGGAGAAGCATCCTTTCAAAATACACATTCATCTCAAAAACAAGAGGAAAAAAAAAAAAAGAGAAAAGAAAAAGATACATATAAATGTTTATATTTTGCCATAACCAGATGGCCATGTAACAGAAGCAAAAGTAGCATAGTACACTGTTCTTTTAATTATGTTACTGCATTCATTCATTTTAAAAGGTATGAAATGATCAAAGCATTTGTGTTACACTCCTCCAAGTAAAGAAATCATAGCAAGGCTTGTACCCATTTTATAGATATATACTCCTTTATAAAATCTAGAAATACATTCTATAGATTATACTCCGTTCAAGTAATCCCTTTGCAGTTAAAGGCTTTGTATTTATCATTGCAACCAAACCAGCATTCAGAAAACTGACGTTGCTCAACATACAACAACAAAAAAAACAACTAAACCCCAACATTAGCTTATCTCGTCTAGGGAGTTAGCTTTCACTTTCAGCATATTCCATTTTTGACAAAGCTATAAAATATATCCTTTACTCTTTTCAAAACTGTTGTAACTGAAGCCAAACACACTTAAAACATGCTCATCTGTTTTCTGGAAAAATAAGGAGAAGAGATGATCTAAGAATTTCTTTTTGTGAAGACGATTGTTCCAACAGGGTAGAAGAGATTAGATCTCAATTTCATAAAAGCTGTTCTGTGATAATGTTCTAATCACATCATGCTTATACATTAATTTGATACAGCATTAATAACTACATAAAGTTGGAGTATTAGGGAACACGTGACTAAACCTTTTCATTAAAAAAAAAACAAAACTATTTTTTATTAAACACCACAATGATCTTCACATACCTCACAAAAACTAAATAAAGTTCTAGATACTTTACATAATTTAATATGAAGGCTTAGCTTTTATGGCCCTCACAGCCTGCAATTTTGTTCTCCTTTGGAAATGTTTCCACAAAGCATAAATGTTCCTCTTCTATTCTTATACTACACAGAGAAGTGCTAATTTTCTCATCTTACTTCTCAGTAAAGGTATCCATAAAGTTTCATAAAATGCTTCAGATTTTAACAACTATTTTTAAAAGCTCCTGTGGTGACTAAAAGCAGCTGTGATGTTTCCTTTGTTAGTTTATCACCCTTCCCCCAGATAAGGCTGGCCTGGCAACCTGAGTTCCCAGCTGCACTGAGTTACCAGAGTGAAACAGGTTATGTATAAAGACTTGAATGGAAAGAATCTCCATCACTTGATGACTTGAGAGAATTGCCACCAAGAGAGTCTGAGAGAATCTGCAAGGATAAAAGCTTGCATATATATAAAAGAAGAATAGAATCTAAATATACAAGACTTCAATATTAACTCTGTAGAAAGTTCAATAGGACAGGTAATGTTTCATTAAGATCATTCTGATCCATGAGAAATGAGAACTACAGAATTTCCTAGAGTACCTAGTTTTTATTATGGTTTTTATATATGTATTTCAGTTTGGAAGTTTTTAAACATATCTCCTTCTTTAAGATAAACATTGTAATTTTGAATAAATTTGCATTTTTAGTGCACACCATGAAGACTTAGTCTTTCCTTTAATACAAGATAGTAATTTACAGATTGTAACATTCCTGCAACATAGTAACATGACAAAAAGTGACTGCCCAATCAGGACTCGGGTAGCATGTGATTAGCCATCTTTGTAAGTTGTTTCAGAAGCATTACAATCAGTGATCCCAAACACTATACTTTGCCAGTTTGAACAAAAAGGTAACATCAGAAGTGACTGTGTATTTTTTCCAGGGTTATAAATAAAAATAGACTTTGCAGTTTTAAGTGCAGCATTTCTTTCACTTCTCATCAATTTTTTGTTTTGTCACTACTGTTGTTCAGACTATGAATTTCAAACCAACTAAATAAGCCGAACTCTTGAATATCTTTCCTTTCAAGAACATGCAAGCTACTAAACTGATTAAGAATATGTTAAAGTGTGGAGGATGATGTACCACCTCAAATAATAAAACAGTTCCAAAGCAATCTGGTCAATGTATTCAGCCTTTGAAACATACCAAAATTCTAAAACTTCAGCACAAGAGATCACAGATACAAAAAATGTACATGCGTAAAAAAAACCCAAACCAAATAATCTCAAGATTAGAAAGTCCCATCAAGGACTACTAAATCCAAAAGTCAAGTTCTGCTTCCAGAAGTCCTGGAGCCACAAACTTAGATTCTTGGTCACAATACCATAAAAATGTTCTTCTTGTAGGGTTATATCTGATATCACTGCTCTTGCTGGAAAAAAACAAAACAAAACACCAACTGCATTTAAAACCACTGTTTGCTGTCTATTATTGTGCCTCCCTTAACAGCTGCAACCTGGGCAAACAGGCAATTGCTACAAAGCAGCTGACACTCATTTGCTGCCCTGCAGCAGAACATGTTCTTTAAACTCAGCTCAAACTGTTGGTTATAAAAAGAACACTGGATTTTAAATCTCTGCAGTTCAGCAAAAACACCATTTTAAATTCAAGTGCATGTGATACACCACTGCTGTAGCCAAATGCAAATTTTGTGAAGCCAATTTAATAACAGATAACTACCCCAGAAAGCCATAAACCAGATGACGGTAATGAAAATAAAACTTTTCAACCCCAAATCTGGCATTTTTCCTGTAACAAGTCAGCACAGAAAGCTACCAGGGAGCTGTAACTGGCTGTTCCAGCAGTTACAACCATCAGGTACCACCACAAAGGGAGGAAGTGGAATCTGTTATACATCTTCCAGTTTCACAGTATTCTCTTATCAGCTACTGAAGGACATATAATGTACCTTAGCATATATTTTGAAGAGTATATACATAGACTGGATATCTTGCCATGTCTTTTCACAGGAAAAATAAAGATCACCTTTTCCTACCACTTGTTTCCATGCATACATTCATATCTGTATGAGTCTTCTTTACTTAAACATGAGATCAGATTCCTTTGTACGTTTGTTCATCATTTCAAGACGTCTGCAGAGGTTCCTGCTCTGCCAGCTATAATCTACTCCAGTGGCAAAGCTGCAAAATTACATAAACTTTTTTCTGCAGCAAAGACTTACTGATGATTTACAGATGAGTAGGTTGAAGGGAGGTGGGGGTCTGAGTTTTTAAATTTTTCCTGCTCCTAAAGCTAAATTTTAGAGGGGAAAAAAAAAGAATAAAGTCTTTTCTCACTGTTCTGGAAGTTCAGATTAATCCTGTACTCACTGTAGCAAGAGATTCTTCATACTACAGCCATTCTTTCTAAGAGTGCTGGTGCAAAGCAGAAAGCAGTAGCTAAAATCCATATAGATAGAGAACTGCAGTTTCTTTCAAATCAGTCACTAGCTTACTGTGTGTTTCAAGATAAAAATGGCCTAGAAAGTTGTAACTGGAATCTCAGTTCTGCTGATCTATGTCACAGCTTGAGCACTTTCACTGTTTTCATGATTCTGGGCATCATTTGTCCATAAGTCACTTTTTCCAGACTTTGAGGAATTTTAGAACCATCATCATAAAAAATAAAGTACAATATTGGTTTTGCTTTCTTCACAGTAAAACTGTGCCAAATGCAATGCCTTATCCTTCCAAAAATACTAATTCTGTCACAAGTCTTAAAAATAACAGCATTATTTAACTGACTGAGAGTACCTATGGGTCATCTACGATATTAATCCAGAAATTATCTCCAATTGCTTTTAGAAATCTATTTTTGCATATAGTTCTGCTGACTAGAATAATGGCCAAAAGCTGCCTCTCTCATTTCAACAGCTGAGCAAGGGGTTTCATCACCGCCACTTTTATTTAGAAACTCAAGACAGATTTAGATGGATTTTACACCATTAAAACATCTTTTTGATCTAGACGGTCTTTGTGGTAATAATACAACTTGTCACAAAACAATGTCACTGATTATATATTTGCTCCTTCTTCTTCTTTTAGCCTGTTTGCCCCTCCTTAGACCTCATCCAGAAGCTATCCTTCTGTAGCCTTTGGAAAATACCTACTATATGGCATATATGCCAAGAAAGCCTTTTGCCATTCCTTGGAAAGAAAGCACTTCATCCCAAAAGAGCACACATAAATGTCACAGCAGCATGTGAAAACTCATGCTTGAAACACAGCATCTCAGAAACAGTTCCTATTTATTACTTGATTCTGATCTTGAATAATTTCCAAAAGAAAGGTTGTGCTGATGCACTCAAACCTGAAGCCTTGAGGACTGCTGAACAGGAAATCCTCCCAGACCAATCCTGCTCTTGCTCTTCTCATCCCAAGGCCCAGAGCAGACTTTTCTCTCCCAACAAGACAACACTTGAGGATCTCTCTGTAGCACTGACACAGGCCACTAAAGCCATATCCCTCTCACCATTTTGATAAGCAGACTACACAAATGAATGCATCCATACACTGGACTATTCTCCTGCAATACCCAGCTTCCCACAAATGCCAGACAACCTAATAAATTCATTTCTACTTCAGAACCAGGCCTAACAAGTGCAAGTGCTGCCCTACCTAACATTTAGGGACTGAAACCTTTCATAGGGTATCACTTGATGCTCATAAAAGGACACAGAAATACCACCAAAAAAAAAAAAACAGTTTCAGAAATGTTGTGACCCACATTTCAGGTAAGCATAAGGAAGATGGCCTTCTACTCCCAGAAACAAGAGGAGGAGAAGGAGAGACCAATTTCAAACCTACTGTTAGTAACTACTGAAGAAAGAGTACAGATAAGCCTTTGAATTGACACGAATTCAAAACAGAATAGGGAGGAAAAACAGAAAGACAAAGTACACAAAATCATCCCTTTGCAAGAAGTGTAAACTGAGGCTTCTCCACAGACATTTCTGAAAGAAATGCAAAGTGAGATGGAATTCTAAAAAAATTCACCAACAGTCTTAAACTCATACACACAAGCAACATGAAATTTTCATTATTTTGATCAGTTTTCATTAAAAGGGTATTAAAAGGGAAGACCTGGCCTAAGACAGACAAGGGAAAGTAATGCAATAATTAATCCACAAGATTTTAATCTGGATTTTAGTAAGAATTCACATTATGCCAGCTCTTGAGATATTATTAACCATGATTTTTCATCTTTTACAAAACAGACCTCCTTTTTTCCTCAACACCACCTCTTTTAAAATGGCTGCAATACCATTGTTTTTCTTCCATCTTAAAGATGCTTTCCCTCTCAGCTTTCATAGGCTACATACCCAAGTTGCATGAAGGACTGAGACAACATGGTATCTCAACCTTTAAAGCAGGGCATCGTAACACTAAATATAACAACATTCAGCCTTGGCAGGAGTAACTTCTCTGTTTAAATGACAAACAGCTGACTTGAACAGAAGCACCTGGAATTTTCAGACCAAGAAAAATCTCTCAAATTATTTTTTCAGGGTGCGGAACTGCCTTCACAGTCAAAACTATCGCTTTTTTTCCAGTTGTTAGGGTCTATAAGACAGCTTTAACATCTCCCTCCTCCCCAAAATGACACTAACAGCTTAGAATTATGCATTGTTTCTTTACAGTTTCTGAGATAACTTATTAATTCAGCTAGAAACTGCCCAGCACACAGTCTGCCTTCACGTGCACCTAGTTCAAGGTATTTTCCACTCAAAACATGGCAAGGTTGCCCTGAGCCATGTTTCCCTTGCACTACAAGATTTTTTCCCCCTCCTGGCCATCAGGACTTGCTTCTAGCCTTTTGTGACAAGTTGTGTCCCATGCAGCCTTCCCACTAGGTCCTAACCATTCTGCATTTGCAGTCTGCAGAAGTGAATCCAAGGAGTCAGGCATCTGGTTCAATGAGGAGATTACCAACCCATTCAAAATGCTACTTCCATCTGCACAAGCTTAGACAGAGCAGCAGAACACAGATGACTCAGACCTCTTCAGCAAATTTAAGGATTCTTGTGAGCTTCTTCAGTATGTTTTTATAAACAGATGCTAATTTTTAGACATTTCACACTAAAAATAACTTCAGAAGAACTCAAAACCAGCTCGCCTTAACTTGACTGGGACGAAACAGGTATACAGATTTTTAGAGTCCTCCAGCACCAAGTATTTGAAATTTGCTTTTTTTTATGAGCACACAAAGAGAAAAGAGATAACACACTAGACCTCAGCCCATCCTGGACACAGACCACTTCACTTAGTCAAAACTATGGTGAAAATTCCTTTCAACAGTGAGAAAAAGCTTAGTAGAAGACTAAGAAGAATTAAGAGAGGTTCTACCAACAGATTAGATCACATACTTTCATTATGATGGCATTTCACAAAATTCAAAAGGGTATAAAGGGGATGAGTGCTAAGAAAGCAAATGTTTATATTTTATTTTCTGGTACACTGTTGTCACAACTGGTACACCCCCGCTTTTTGCTTTTAGGAAAAGGCTTTTAAAAAATTAATTATTATCAACCATTTTACATAATCATACTTCTCTAGCTTTACCTCTTCCCTCCCACATGCACACAATTTCCTCTGCTCTTCCCCTCTCCTTATTGTGACTCAGCATTTCTGAAACATTCAGGCCTAATCCCACAAAGTATCCATATGGCTTGTGTTCTTCTGGCCACTACACAGAACTCCTGCAGAAAGGGGCCTAATGAATAATACCCATAGTCAGGCAGTGTGCACAGCACAGGCCCAGAAATGGTATGTTAAGTCTGACAAAAAAAATATACAGGTTTAAGGGTGTATAGGTCCAAGAACGATGAAAAAAAAAAAACCTGTTTTTTCTTTCCTCAACTGTCATCTGTGTGCATATATGCAACATCTACCTTTTCTATTTTCACATGCTAAAAAAAAAATAAATCAGTCCTAGATATATAAATACAGACTTCATTCTTTACCTAACTATAAAAGTAGTTATTTCTGTTAATTACCAGTGTGGGATACACCAAATATTGCAAGTAGGATTTATTACAATACGGTATTTACTTTAATTCCAGGAAAGTATAAAAGCAGCTACTAAATACCCACATACCCCACCCAAAATAAACAAACAAATAACCAAACCTCTCTTCTACAATCCAATTGCATTATCTTTTTTTCTTTTCCTCTTTCTTCTCTTACATCCCAGGCATCCCTCCCCAGTTATTGCTCTACAGTGATGATTGATGATTATAGTGAATATTAATCAGAACAAAATAAACACAATATTTGTTAATACATTATTGGTATAGAAGATGGAAGGGCAAAGAAAGATTTCATGCAAGGAAAGTCACAAAGTGCAAGTGTTCTGGGGAGCAGGGAGGAATCCTCCATGGTGCTCTGGAAGCAAGACATGCAAAAATCAGTCCAGTAACATAATCAACCCTTTCCTTCAACTAAATGGATCAAAGCAACAGAAGTTTCATGCCAGAAGGATGAAGTCAACATAACGTCACTCTCCACGAAGCCCCAATCTTAAAGAACCCTTTTTGTGGGCAAACCTGCAGCGTTGGCATTCCCTGTGCTCAGAAGGGACAGAGTGAGTAGGAAGGAGATCCATTTCACACAACACTCAGCACCAAGCATCAGCCAGGAAATCAATACCAATTCTGCCAGCACTGCTTTCTGCAGAGCTGCACCCCAACAGGTAGGGCACAGGAAGGGTAGGCAAAGGCAGCAATGTTCCTGTGGGAATGCTGGGTAAGGAAAGAGACTGGCAGACCTTCTCCTCTCTGGATTCCCAAGAAATTAAAACAACTCGTGCAGAAACACTCCTCTCCAAAGAGGGGAACAGAAAATCCCTGCTTTTTAAGTGAATTTAAAAGAGTGATCTCACTTCAAAGGGACATTAGCTCTCTATTTCCCAACAGCTTTTTTGTGCCACCTGCACCATTTTGCTACACAAGGCACACACTAATACCCAAGTTAAATCAGCTGGGACACAACCTAGCATCCTTTTTTCCCATTAAAACATCAAACCTATGCAACTCATCTTTTTTCAGAGATTATACAGTGCTTCCATCTTAATTCCACATGTGAAACAGCACATAATGAGTCTCAACAAAACATATACAGTACATAATAAATTCACTTTCTAAAAATTCAAAATAAGTGCAACTGAATACATAGAAACTCCCTGATAGCTAAGTCCTTCACTAATATCAAACATACTGATCTGCTTTGCTGTCTCCCCTACCATTGCAATCTCTTCCCATACACACTATCCTTACCTCCACTTCACCTTAGCCTCTGGGAAGAAAATTATTTTTTTTAATTAAAAAATCTATAAAAATAAGATGGAATAATTTTAAGGGTTGCCTCCTAATCAATACAGCTGAGACTAGGTTTACTTCTTCACCAAGTTATTTAGCAAAACCAAAGTTCATTCAATTCCAGGAAATTACAGGGAAAAAAATAAACAACAAACAAAACAAAAAAATTAAAAAAACAAAATACCTGCATCTCTACCAAATGAAATACTATACCTTGTCATTAAAAATGAAGGTATTACTTGACAAAAACCAGTAACACTTTGCAGTGGCCTTCACTGGTCACACACTGGCAGGAAACCAATGCTGCACTTATTATGTAGTGCATGATACACTCAGAGCCAAGTAACTCATGCTGTCACTTCTGGATTCTAAAGAAACTCCATTTCTGCAGTCTAGCACTATTCTGAAAGCAGCATTTTGTTGATGTTGCTGTAGGACAAGTAAAGATACTAAAGTCTACACTGATCAGACAGGTCAACTTTGCACAATTCCTATTAATTTTATCTGCAGTTCAGCTTCTGAACCACCCTAAAATTCAAAATAACGATTTTTAAATTAAGATTGTGGAAAATGCATTCTTACACGGCCTCCTTAAATTACCAGAAATGATGGTAAGGACACCCAGGTAATCTCAAAAATCTAGAGAATAAAACATTTCAACACAGCTCCACATCACACATTGTTCTGAAAATTTTGCAGATGAGCCTTTTTTTGCCCTACCTTGTTGTGTTTCTGCTGGTGCCTTGCCCTAGTATCCAGGATATGGTAAGGGGTTTCAGAGTCTCTGTTGATATAATAGATCAGTCTTGAAGGCAGTGTGATTTCCTTCTGGATTGCATTGCTGTAGCTGTCATTTTTACTGTTACTGCTTTTATTCTGTTGAACTGTGTTCTCTTCAGCTGCCAGGATTCCCTCTATACTGCCTGCCGTCTCATTCCAGTGCAGGTCTGAGGAGGAAAGATATGACAGCCATAAATTAGAGGGCAGAATGTGTTTATTTCCATAACAAATGTTACGTATTTTGCTTTCAATATAATATTGTAGTATTTTATTAATCACTCAAGCACGCAAGAAGATAGCTTACTCATTCAGCTAGATCCGATTCATTTTTTCACACAAACATTTCCAGAAATGGCATTATTTAAGTGCATATACCTTTTCATATGCAGTCCTGAATTATAAATATTTTAATGCCTCCCAACCTCCAAGAGGGGAAAAAAAAAAAAAAAAAAAGCTTAATGGATATGTAGTTACCCCCTAGACCCTCTTAGATAGCTAAATTCTGTCAGAGACACACACAATAAGAAGCAGACATCTACAAAAGGCTAAGAACACTCCCCATATTCCAAAGACAAACTGAATTCTGGTGCGCAGTGGATGCTGATCAATTCCCTTTACATAATAGGAACTTTTCTACCTCTCCCTTTTAACTTTGACGAGAGCCCTTTTCTTCGGACGCTTTTCAGATGTACCCCTTTCTCATCAAAATTTCAAGACACAGTCAATCAACAAGCAGCCCAACAAAAAGAGCAGGAACAGAGTGCACAAACCGACCACATCCACTATTCCCTCCTAGGCAGTCAGAAGCGAACCAAACAAAAAGTACAGACAAAAACCCAACGCCGGACAAGCAGATCAATCCCCCCGGCTTCATGCATCCTCACACACAGGCACCACCTCAGCCCTTTTTTGTCGCATAGCTCACCGAGCCTTATTTCCACAGCACACCAGCCCGCCTCTAAGGCTGCAGCGCCGGCCTCAGAAGATCAGAGGGGAAAAAACACCTCACATTGTTGTTTTTTGGTTGGTTTTTTTTTTCAAGCGAGCAACGAAACGATTTCTGAATCCCCCCCCCCCCCCCCTCAACCCTTCTGGTTTTGGGGTTTTTTTGCTTTGTTTTTTGTTATTTTTTCAAACAGAGACATACACAAAGCTAGGAAAGGTCGGAGGAGGAGGAGGAAGAAATCGCTCTGAGGAAATGGATGTCACCGGGGATGACCATCCCGGGCCAGGCCCCTCACGATGGGCGGCGGACAGCTCCCGAACACCCGGACACACAGAGACACAGAACATCCCCCCCGCCTCATACCCACCGGCGGCCGCTGCACGGGCCCGGGGGCAGGAGGAGCCATGGAGGACCAGGAGCAGCGAGGCAAGGCGGCCGAGGAGCGGCAGGAACGTGAGGCGGCAGGCGGCGGGGAGGCGGCGGCCGCAGCGAGGCTGCCGCAGGGAGATGTTGCCGGGCGGCTTCATGGCTCATAGCGCCCCGGGGCGGTGCGGAAAGAGGCGGAGGTGAGGGAAGGGAGGGAGGGAGGTAGCGAAGGGTGAGTTGGGGAGGGTGAGGTGAGGCAGGGGCTGCCCGCGGCCGCACCCGCCCGGGCTCCGGGCTCCGCGCTGCTGTCTCCCGCCGGGGCAGCCCCCGTTACCTCAGCGAGAGGGCGGGATGGCAGCGGCGCACGCGGGCGCTGGCCGTTGGGCGGGAAGAGGAGGAGAGACCCCACCCTCCCCACCGCCCTGAGGGGAGCGGCGGGCAGCGACCCCCGGCACCCCGCACCT
Source organism: Phaethornis superciliosus (assembly GCA_023637945.1). NCBI lineage: Eukaryota > Metazoa > Chordata > Aves > Apodiformes > Trochilidae > Phaethornis > Phaethornis superciliosus. The sequence continues at coordinate 938,117 of JAJQWJ010000007.1, forward strand.
TCCGATCCCGATCCCGGTCCCGCTCCTTGCCTCAGTGAGCACCCCGGAGACCGAAATGGCACCCGGGGCAGAGTAAAAGAGAGAAAAGTGTAATTTGCTGATTGGGGTCAGGTGCGCCGCGCGAGTGAGGCGGGGAGGTAACCGACGGAAGAGCTTCGCGCGGGCTGTGTGGAAAAGCGGCAGCCCCGAGGGAGGTCTGGGGGACAAAAAGAGGAGAAAATGGGTGTGTTTGTTCTCAGGGAAGCTCGGCGAGTGCACAGCTGAGGGAAATTTCCAATCTCGCAGTCCCCAGGTGCTGCAGGGGGTGTAAGGGGCCCTTCCCATGAACCCTTCTCTGCTCCCAGACAGTCGGGGTCACAAACAGATAATTTCTGCTCCTATATGAAGAATATTTCCAACGACAAAAACAACTTCGAGATGAGAAAGATTAACCTCCTTCTTTGTATTCATTCTGTGGCTTCAGGAGTCAGAGAAAAACCTGGAAGCTGAGTTCAGAGATTATGTTTAGATACTGAGTTCCTAGTGCACATTTTGACTTAAAATATCCAAGAATAATATGGATTGTTTTGGTGGAGGTCTCACTGCTGAATAAATAAAGATGTTTCTCATTACCATCTAGGTATTGCTTTTGATTTTTCAGCTTATTTCTTCTCCTCTGTGTCTGGGTACCACATGGATTTTCAGAAAGACAGGAATTTTCTCTGCTTCACATAGTTTTCCTTAGATTTCAGCCTGAATTAATCAGCATTATGAATTTAGAAAGTATAATCAGTTTTACAAATCATTACCACAAAGACTGCTTCACAGCAGTCCTGCTAGGACCCCTAAAAAAGTTAATTCTGAATTCTCATGCTGATCAAATGAGTGCTACTTGCAGCAGCTTAAAATCTAGGCAGGTTAACAGCAAGCAGCCACACAGAAGACAGATTCACAGGATGATCAAGATGTGGAAAATAACAGCAAAAATGCCTTAGGGTTTCTTAGTTGTCTGGGTCTAGAGAGAAAACTTTACCCATTTTTTATAAAAAATGCCCTTTCTTGGTGCCCACATCCCCAGATACATTCCATGCAGCTCACCCTGCCCACCTCTTCCCCATCAACAACAATCCTGCTCCTCCCCACAAACATATCAAGAGATCAAATGGCCAGCCCTGTCTGCTGATCTAAATTTTAAATAAATAAATACCATTAAGGATTATAGGAGCAAAGAACTAACGAGTAGAATGGCCATATAACTACAAAAAATAAAATACAGAAACTTTCATCACACAACAACCAAAAAACCATAAAAAAAATTAATAAAAGATAATAAAAAAAAAAGTTGTCTAGCAACAATGAATACTAGAAACATCTGCTCTCTGAAACTAACCCTTTTTGGGTTTGCTGCATGGGTTTTGAGGGGAGAAAATAATGATTGCCTCTTTCTACAAAGGTCACCTAGGGCAAAGACTTTCAAAATTTCTTTTAACCCATGGACATACTTTCAGTCTGGGTGGGAAATAATCTATGTCACATCTCCAGATGATAGCCCAGAGCTTTCAAATTCCTTCCTCCTCTTATCAGGATGGGGGTCAGCGAGCACAGAGGGTGAGATTTAGTAACCCTACAAGTCAAATCTAAAAGGCTGGAGATGCAAAACTGACAGTGATAGCCTTGGCTGTTCATGTTGAGATCCAGTCAAGAAATGTTAGTGCAGGGTGTTAAACAAGATAAAGACACAACCTTCCAACACAACTTTTCTTATATCCCATGAAAAAAAGAAAACATGCAGTGTATCACTTGACTTGGGAAAGTCTATAGATTATGTTTTTAAAGAAACTGCTCCTTGCTAAGGCATAAATAATATTGATCTTACTGAGTGAGCACAGTAAGACTGTGTCTTACTAGGAAACAAAGAAAATTTCTGGATTTCAGCAGTAGTCCCTCAGCTAACACTTATTTCAAGAATCCAGTTAAGTCTTATAATAGATGAGCAGGTAGGGTAATCCTGGGTACTTCTCTCAGAGAGAGTGTTTCCTATTTTAATAGAAAGAGGAACATAAAGGAAAAACGCTCAGGAGGTACAAAGATGGGTGATTAATTAATAATCCACCTAATTAATCACAAAGCCTTTGCAAAGATGCTGTAGGAACAGTGCCTATTTTTTTCAGGTTTACAATAGTGATGACCATTACAGAAGAGAAAACCAGAATGTCAAATACTGAGTTTACCAGGCAGTTCATCATGAGCAGACTAGTTACTCTGGTAATAATAGGTGATACTAGTTGGGCAGCTCAAGACTGGCCTTGGTTGATGAAGGTAATTGCAGCAGAGGGAACAAGTAGCCCAAACAGCAGAGGAGAAGCAACCACTGCTGAACTCCGCCACCAGGTTAGAGCAGTGGTCGAGTAGGATTGTGATTTATTCATGGTACCAGCAGGCACAGCCACAGGCCAAGGCCCTGCTGAGCTCATGCTGTAGGGACACAGGACAAAATGACACATCTGCTAAGGGAAATTTCCTTTTGAATTGCAATAGCAAGTAAGTCAGGCAGTGCTGTAAACAACAGAAGAAATCTAACAGCTCTAGAAGAGGTACCAGGGACATTGCAGATCTAAAAAGTGGTAATTACACAGGGGACACTGAACAACAACAGAACCTCATTAGTTGGCACGTAACTAATCCACACAACCTATAATTTGCATGCAAAAGAAGGTGGCATCCATTTTCTGCTTCTCAACAGGAGGTTAACATCTAAAACAATGCTGTGCTCAAACTTCATGCCACTCATGTTCACCCACTTGGTATCATACACAGTGTAAGTGTGCATGATTTATACTTAGAGGAAACCTGGGAACTGCAATGAACAATACATTGTGTTAGTATAACCTTTTCTAATCACACATTTGAATACTCACTGCTCCTCCATGTTCAGCTATTCTCAAAGATCTCAGTCATTAATATGAAAGAGATTATCCACCTATAAAGGGCTGTTAAAATTTTTTCTTATAATGTAACCATCTTTTGCTACACATCCCATCACCTAGCAGCCCAGGAGCAACCCAGCATTTGATCAGAAAAATATGTACTTTTCAAGTATTCTGTTTCTTTTAGCTTCTTCAAATACATTTTTAGTGACTGAGAAAAAAACAACCAAAGGAAAAAAACCACACATGTCACAGTAAAGCAATAAACACATAAGACTGATTCAGGAAACAGAGCTGTGGCTCAAGATTCTTCTGTATCTTGCAAGCTCCCTCTCCCCAGCACTGGGAAATGCTAATGGTAAAGTCAAGTGAAGAAAGAAAGATGATAAAAGGAACATATCTTACCAACGTTCAGTAAGGAAGGGGACAGAGCTCTGCTGCTAATAGCAAAGGAGTCAGATGTTTTATTAATTAGAATTCCATCTGTATCAGTGAAACTTAGCATCAGTAATTGACTTTTAATTGCAGGAAAAAAAATTACTTGGGATAAACCACAGCAGACTAATCTCAGAATTAACAGTGTACTCTTGTGTCAGTAACTAAGTATCCATACTGAAAGGATGTTACAAGTTGTTTAGCAGGATCCCTCAGCAACCTTTCACCAACTGCATGTGAGTTCTTGTACACAAGATACAGATGCAGGGAGGTATTTTTGCTATCAGTGGAAATATTATGATACTAAAGGCTCCAATTATTCACCATATTGTCCAATTTATTAATAAGAGACAGAGAAGCAGCAGAAAAATGCTGGTCAGTGATGCTATCTAAAACACATTCATTCAGCTGCTCTGATGAAGATATACTTAGAAAGTAAAATATATGCCACCAGCAGGAAAAAAAAAAAAAAAAAAAAAAAAAAAGCTGCTCTAATAAGTGAGCATTTCCAACTGGGGATGTGACACCAGCCTCTGCCTTGCTGTCTCCTTTCACTCTGCTAAGTTAAAAATGTAAAAACAGTGCCAAGAAAGTAAGACCGGGCGGCAGGGGAAATCTTACTTAAATCTTCACTTTGATTAATATTTCCTTCAAACTAAATACATGTTCACATCCCAAGGATGTGACATCTGCTGATCAAATACTTCCCAGTGGCAGCTTCTAAAAAAGCCAGACTGCAGCTATTCCAGTGCAAAGGACAGGGAAAATAGCACAACTTTTTCCCTCAGCCTCTTGCATGTGCAAGGGGAGAAACAGCCTGCAAGGGGTCTCTGGAGGGATCAGCTCCCACTGGCTGCTGCATCACACCCTTTCATACACTACATTTAAAAGAAATTGGGGGTTTTGCCCTTCTACTACCACTGGAAGGCTGTTCCAGAAGTTCATTGTTAGAATCACTGAGTAAATCCTCCTACTTCCCAGCCTAAATTTATTCATTCCTAACAGAAAGCCATTTGTTCCTGTGCCAACGCCAGCATTAACAGCTCGTTCCCCCTGCTCATGGCATCCAAGCCCAAGTGATGGGTGAAAATTTCATGAGACTGTAGTTGAAAACATTAAGAATGTTACATTCAGCACAGAGACACCCAGAGCAGCCAGGACTGCATTAGCTTCAGAAACAGAAGGGGTATTGCCATGGCAGTACACCACATGCTTGAGCTACTGAATTCCTGCATGGGAAAAGGAACTTATTAGCTATTGGCAGCTGGTTGTCTGGGCATAGAAATGCTGCATTCAAAGGTGTTATAGTGGCTTTTTATCTGTTCATCAGAAAATTTAAAAAAAAAAAATTATTCTTAGAGTTAGTTGCAGGTGCTGAGGCTGATGCTCAAGTAAAAGGACTTTTACAAAGACTTGCATTCAGCAGAGAGATCTGTGCTGCTGCTGTCATCCTATGCTATAAAAGGTAAGCAGAAGTGCTGAAAAGCATCAGTGTTAGTCAGATGGGGAAAATCCTGGCATTTCCATAAAATGCAGCCCTATGAAACAGAAGAAGAAAAGAAGAAGAAAAAAAAAAAAAAAAGAAAAAAAAAAAAAAAAAAAAAAAAAAAGAAAAAAGAAAAAAACCTCATATCCAATTAGGCATCCTGCCTTTTCTTCACAAACTTGGACCAGTTTCCCTGTTCCTTCCCTAATTAGGCATAGGGATGAATCAGTCACAAAACACTATCCTGAAAGATTCTCTTTTGAGGATACATTCAGGGTTTGGCACCAATTCCTCTAGAAAGCCTAAAATATTTAACGACCATATATCTAGATAGGGTCTGAATTTTTAAGAAAAAACAGTTCAAAGTATTACCAAAATGTTTTGCTGAAGTCCTAGGGTGTCTCCAACACATTTGAGTACTAAAATATAATTTTGTTACATAAATAACTTTCAGTGTTGGATGTGGATCACAGGTTGTTGGGTTATCCCACACATATCCCCCCTAAAAAAAACCCTTTTAAATTAACATCCTCACAAGTTTGATATACAACCAAAGGAAGTCCTCTTCCAGCTTCTCCCCACATATCAGTCTGTACCTATGGATTCCCAAATTTAGAAAAGGTCAGTTACAGATTTGGTGATTCTCATGACTCATCTGCCAAAGACAGTATCTGGTAATGTCAACATAGTTATTTTGTACCATTGCATCAAAATGCTGCACAGATCCCAGTAAATGCTTTGCATATTATCTGCTATTAATTCCTTGAGCAGATTCTTCCTTCTTAAGGAAGCTCCAACAAATTTTCAATCCCCCAAAGCACAGAAAGAAACACAGCCCAGTAATATTGTACTAGTTTACCAGACTCAAACTGCCAGTGCCATAATGCAGCAGACACTTCAGGGAATTACTTCTGCTGTGTCACCTTGCTACAAAGTCAAACAAGACCCAGTCCTTCCTGAAGTTGCATGCACCCCTCTGTCTTCTTGCTAATTTTCTGGACAAAAATCTCAGCCATGAATCTCAAGAGCACACACACACGGCAGTGGATACCCCCCTCTTACACTCACAGGAGCTACACATAGCCTGACAGTGTGGATTGTCAGAACCCACACTTGGGGGATGTGAAATTATGCCCCTTACCCTGCTGCTTCCATTCTTCCTCTCGCCCACAGGAACTCGCACTTAGTCAACCTTCAAGATCTCATTATTTCTCTATATTCATATGTTCCTCGTGATTTTCTGGAGGTGATTATCCCACTAGTTAACTGTAAGTTCAAACACACGTTATTATTTGTTGCTACTATGGAAATGTAGAATTTTTTAAAGACTTCCTTGGAAATCAAAGCAGCATTATTTTATCCTGCAGAGAGTATCTCTGTAGTATACATGATTGAAAAAGTGCTAGGTTTCCTAGATTCCCTCCACCTCCCCCCCAACATGTTTATTTTTCAGAACCTGTATTTCATATGTAACTTCCCTCATTATTACTTACAAAATGTTTTCTAACAGGGAATTAATCTGCTTTTCTCTTTTAAATTCTATCTACATTTTATGGCTAAGAAATACTCCAACTCTAACCAACTTTCAGGTTCTCATCCACTCTGTCCTCCCTTTTACATGTGGACACCAGAAGCCCCATAAATAAAGGGGAAATCCACTTCCTTCGTCAAGACTGTTGCCTTGAGAAACCAAAGTTTTCAATGCAGAATGATGCCAGCACAATTTCTTGCTGCAGAGGAGCTGGAGTAGCATGCCAAAGTTGTCTGTATGCATACACGTGCCAGCTACTGCTTGAAGTGACACATCACCACAAGCAGTTCACAGCTCCAATGAAGGTTTGTTCAGTTGTGCCAACTACAGTATCACAGTTGAAGAATTTCACATAAATATTAAGAAAGCCGTAGGAATGCATTACCTTGCAGCAGAAAATATTTTGCTTATTGTAAGCAACTCCAGAAAATCAGCTGTTCCGCCTTGGAGATGAAAGGGAACACTCAAGTGATAATCAAAACACTGCAAGCATCCAGCACCTGAGCAAGAACCAAAATCAAAAGAAATCTCACTTCCTTTTCCCATAACAAAAGCATACACAAAACTGGGATGATGGGGCTGCAAAATAAAGAATTTAATCATGGAGTTATTACTGGTAATTGTTATTCGTGTTCTCATCTGCTGGTACTGCATGTGGCCTTTGGAATGAAAAAGAATTTCTTACATAAATAAACAAATATGCCTCAGCTGGTAGAGCTTGGTGGACTGAAGCATTAAGCAGCAGGGGAACATGCCCAAAGGTACAAAGCAGATTAACTGCACAGTCCAAAGGACAATCTGTCCTCTGCTGGCCAAAGGCAGTCAAAGGCCCTTCCCACTGGACAGCTTTTTCCTGCCTTTTTAAAAAATGTTATTTTAGATCCATCCCAAAATTCATGTTGCTCTCCAACAAAGTTGCATAATCAATGAAATTTCTGTTTACCAAATAAATCCTACTGAGTACAAAATATCTCTTTTCCCTCATTCTGCCTATAGATAAATTGACTTCTCTAGCAGAAGTTAAATCTGCTTCTAAACAGCCACAACCATCCACTGATTTGGTAACTATTTAAACAACACAACAGTCTTCCACAGCATTAAGCCACCTACAGTCTTTAGGGGGAAATAACAACAGCTGAAGGGATATGGACAAGGAGCATCACTAATAAAAAAAGGTAATCATGCTTAGAATGAATGCAATGCGATCAGAGTTATATAATCTCTTTTCCATTATTTTGCATTCTCCTACCATGAGGAACCCATGGAATTTTATTTCTGCCTCAGGAAGGTGGGCATTCAACACTACAGTTCAAAATGTCAACCTGTTTCATGACAGCTAAAATATCACCCAGGTTTAGTGACCCAAATTGTTTTAAACTTTACTTTCCCACTCTCTCCCTCATTTCTCAGCCTGGATACCAACCAAGGCTTTCAGGCTTTTTGCATGACCTTGGCTTCCCTGGAGTTTTATCTCCAGTGGTACAGAAATCCTAAATCTGCCTTCCTTGCTTTTTTAGGAGTTCCTTTTAGAGAGACACATTGCTGGGCAGGGCTCACACATACCTCCTCTTTGCTGCTGGGCCTTTTATTTAGCAATTGCCAGAGCAATTGCCATTGCTTACAGATCCAGCCATATGGTAAAAAACCCTCAATTTAGGTTTAGATAAGTTATGAATAGGCTTAAGTGACATTTAAATGCTGGTGTCTGGAACCCTTTTTGGTCCCACATGTACATGTAAAGACAAGTTGCAGAGCCAAAACTAGAACCTGTACTGGGAGCACTGATGTGCTTATCCAGTCAGGGCATAAAATCTTACTTGCCTTTGATGAGCTGTCATCCAGCTTAACTGCAGAGCTCAAATTTAAAATACTCATTATCATCCCAGCAATCGTTATCCGCCCCCCCTTGAAGACAGCAATGAAGAAAGAGTCTTTACATTTTCAGATATAACTGTTTTACAGAGGCAACATCTTTTGTTGGGCTGCCAAGCCTGAGTCATCCCTACAGACTCATTTCTAGAAGCGTGTACATAAGACTGACAGCTGATCAGAAGCTATCTCCTGACTTCCATACAGAACTTACAGGTTTTAAAGCAACCTAGAAAAATTAAGACACAGTAACCTTTTCTTTATAGTACCAAACACTGATAAAAGTCTCCACTGCTGTAGGTACAAAAAGGGCAGAATTTTTGTTCATATAACTAGGTCACTGAGGAAATAACATGCTCACATGGCAGGGGAGCAATCTCTGAGCATGCAGACAGCATATTCCTCTGCAAATAGCAGGTGGTAACAACTTTAACTTCTAAAAAGCAGATACTGAGCAAATAATAATCTTCCCTTTGGGAATGTTATCAGCCAGAATGTGTCAGACATCACTCATGTAGTCTGTGGGCAGGGAGATCCTCCCAGGTGGAGGAGTGCACAGCTGCTGGGTCACCATGTGGCATCCACCTTCTGGGGAAAGGCTTGGGCAGGGACAGTGGGGACCTGTTTCATGAGGGTCATCTTGTCAGGGTAAGTCCCTGGGTGGAAGGCTCCAAGGGTGCACAGGGAAAAGGGGTAAGCATCATGCTCAAGACCTGCAGTGTTTGGGCCTGATGCCTTTTGATGGAAACATAAAGAAAAAGAGATTCTCAGGTGACCAGCTCCCTCCCAACAGCCCAGGAAGCTCCTCACCTTTTGTAGCTTTGTAGCTGCTTGCTGCATCTGCTGCTTGTTAAGGTTCTAATCCTTCTCACAGTCTGCAACCTCTCTGCCCTTATCTTTACACCAACTGGTACCAAAGAGAGAAGTATTCAGCACAGGAGCCCAGGAATTTAAGCTCTTAAAATAATTCCAGTAAGGATCTATCTGTTTAGTTAAATAATAACTTACCTTGATACCATTACTAATGCTGAAAGCTGTAACACGGGTGTAGCAGAATGAACATCTCGTTCAAAACAGACTTAACAAAGCTTTAACTTCTTACAGATGGCAGAACTCCCTGTTCTGTGTGCATACTAATCAGAGGAAACAATACAAAAATATCTTTAAGGAGCTGGGTACTTATTTAGTGACTTCTTTTGCTGTGCTTTAAACTGAGACTCAAAGGTCAGCAAGGTAAGTGAACAAAGGACAACTGGACATCTTCAAACCTGATGCAACTGATTTTCACTGTGAAGACTACTTTATGTAGAGGATACTCTGAAATGCAGGACACATCATGCTGAAGATGCTCAACTCTTCTGGAGGTGCACTCAGACACTAAAAATGAATGGGTTTAAGTGGTGGAGAGAAGTAACAGAGGACACCGATGCGAGCTGATCATATCCTGTAAAAATTGCAGCATCTCTTCCCCTTTATTTTGAAAAAAGTCAGGTACAAAATACACAAGGCTTCATAACAGCTGTCTTTTAAAATCTGGATTGGAAAGATCCCTTGCTAAGGCAACAGCAGTGTGGTACAGCTGATGGAGTGTATTTTACCCAGCAAACCACAAATCAGAGACCAGCTCAGAGATGCTCTTGGGTGTAAGATGCTGTACATACTAACATAAATTTCTTAAGGCTTTTACTCCTCAGCCATATCTTCAATAAATAACATTTGCTCTTGTAGCAAGAGCAGATGCTGAAAGTCTGTTATTTTTCACCCAATTCTTAGCTGGCACAGCCTATTTCAGGCTATGGCAGCTCCCTCCACCATGAAGTTCCCTCCCATTCAGTCGATGGGGAAGATGAGCTTTTTCCTCAGGGTGAAACTGGGCTGTGGCATCTGCTTCTCTGCATTTGCACTGCAGCCCTTTCTGCTCACCTCTTGATTCACTGCTGTCAGGATGGTGAGAATATCTTCCCCACTGCAAAAAAACCAAGCATGGTTTGTGTTAGGGAGGCAGTTAACAGCAGAAAAATTATCACATTCTCACACGTCTTGGTCTACACCGGTGGCTCCTGCTTTAAACAGGCTTCAAGGCAGCCAGCTAACTGCCTGGACAATCTGCATGGTGTTGCTCTGTCCCTCATCACTGTTTTCACCCCAAGTTAGCCCTCCCACTCCCTGTCACCTCCCTCTGCAACCAAACCAAGCCCCTGTCATTCAGAAGGACAATGGAAACATGGTTACCGAGGACAGCTGTACTCCAGGTGCTTGCACAAGGCCTGTATGTACCAGGTCCCCTGCCTTGGGCTTCTGTAGGACACATAATCCTGCAGGGTAGCCATGCCCAAGAGGAAGTCTGCCTCTGAAGGGATGCAGTTGACCTGAAATCTTGCATCTGTTTCTACAGAAGAATCTTGCTCTGCAGAATCTGCTTCGACAATCACACCTGTCTGGAAAGCATCACCTTGGCAGGCCTGAACAAAAAAGACTTTGGGTTTTCCAGCAAGTGAGTGGCAATTCTCTCCAGTGAAAGAAGTGGTCAGCTCCTGGATAGGTACCTCCTGCCCATCAACACCATATATAATGCCTTTTTTCCCATGAGACAGGATACAGCAAACAAAACAGTCTTTGTCCTTGTGGTCCAGGCACCGGTAGGTGTTCACAGTCTCACGGAATTGCTCTGCAGTAAGGTCTTTATGTTCTACTACTTCAAAATGAAGCTGGCTGAAAACTCTTCTGAGAGCCTCTGGAAAGTAAACAGGAGGGGAACAGGAGCCATTTCATCACATGAAGGTTTGACTGCAGTTGCAAATTGCATTTCTAGAGATGATCAACGATCCTTCTTTTTAGTTGCTACACTACTATCCAGGTAGTTACATTCCTGCTCTGACAGTAACCTAGTACTCTCATCACTAATCATATCTGTACCAAGTTCCCTTAACCTTCATTAGAAGGCATCCTTGCAACCTTGCTGTTCAGCTTTGCCTCTGCCTGGAAAGCATGCAGAACCATGAAGAAAGGTGTAAGTAACTCTTTCCCCCACTCACTTTACAGCTAGTTCTTTCCTCTCTTAAAAGCCATGAAGCAGAGCACTTGCTTTACCCCAGAGGGGAGGGCACTACCCGTTTGGTGAGTACCTGTGTCACAGGAAGAGAAGCTGTGCACTCTGACTCCTGAATAAAGCAGAGTTCACCTCCATCCAGGCACTGAACCATCAGGGAAGGCCTGATTTAGAAGCCAGCCTAGCCTGTAAAGCCCAGGCTGAGGTTGGTGCTTAAGAGTGCGGCAAAATGCTGGTGAATTGTTCTGAGTCAGTCAGGAAAAGCTCGATGAGCTGACTAGGGTTTGTCAGCACAGGGTCAGAGCTGACTCAGCTATTACAACAGAAGTATCCCAGAAAGGGAAGACTGAAATGCAAACCTGTAGTACAGGACAAGGAGAGAAGATACACAAACTCATCTTTAATGTTCACTGTACCTGCATCCACGTCTGTCCCATCACGATCCTTCATGCTTCTGAGTTTTGGCACTGTTTCCCTGGCTTTTGCAAAACTGTGATTATTCAGGATCAAGCACACTCCACGGGGCTGGCTAGTCATTTTGTAAGCTTCCAGCTGCTGAGAAGAAAGACCATTGGTGAAACTACCACACTCTCCTCTGGGTGCTTCTCAGCCCTTGCTAGTGACACAGCAGGGTGAGGAGCCAGCTGGTTTTCTCTCTAGACAGCAATCATTTTTCCTTTTCTAGGCAGTGCTTTAAACAGTTGGGCTTATAACTGTTCACCTCATGGGGAAATTATCTTTTCTAAGGCAAAATGATGATGTTTCTAAGAAGCAAACTGACTTACCTGGGAAGATGCATTCCATCTGCTAGGAGAATCAGGTGACATAGGTGACAGCAGCCATCTGGCCTGGGCTGAATGCAGAAAAAAAAGTTTAAGTATAGAATGGAGCACTAGGGGAAGAAGAGAAGACCTGCTCCTATTCTCCATCCCCACAAGTACCACCCAGGGTAAAACTGTTCTCTGAAAACCCTAAATTGTTAGCTACAAACCACTAGATAATCAGTTAAAATAGAGTAAAATGTACTGTGTTCAGTTGATAAGTAATTGGATGCTTGACCACTTTTTAAGAGAGGCACCTTCGTAAAGAAGTGAGACGCAAGTGGTGCAGAGAGTGCAAAAGCTAAAGAAGAGTGAAAAATCCAAACATTGTTTTTTTCAGAGTCCCAGTTACCTTCAGGGCCTCCTGTACTGCCCCCCTGTTCCTCTGTGATGAGCATCTCTTCTTCACCTGAAAAGTATTCCTTATTAGTCCTGTTTGCCACTTAGGTGTCACTTCAAGAATAAATATGGGAAAGAGGATGTTTTGTTTTGGTTTGTTTTACCAAACAGGTTTAATTCGTACTCTTCAATTCTCTTCAACAGGCTGAAGTTAATTTCTGCACAGAGACGCTTCAGGATATTTAGGTTGTGTTTGCCCAAAATCTCCTTCTTCTCCATCTCAATGAAAATGTCAAGCATTGTCTGTGGAATCAGAAAGTTTGCTCTTAGTGCAGACCCGTGCTGCCACAGGGAGAGAAGCTGCAGATGCCAAGATCTAACAAGATGTAAGCCAGGAAATCTCCTGGTGATGACACAGGAATATATAATGTCATATTTAATGACTGCTTCCACTCATTTGAGTCTGAGTGGCCATCTTGTGCACTTAATTGAAACACAAGAATCACTGTAGTGACCATCTCAAGCCATGCTGAGAACAGAGATAACCATGGAAGATGGAAGCAGGGCATTCAGATTGCTCTGAAGCAAAAGGAGACCCCAGGGACAAGAGCCTTTGCCAAACAGGGAGTGGCAGAGCACAGTGGTCTACTCAAGGACTTACTAGAACAGCAACATCAGATGGTCACAGTCTCCCCTTTTCTGAAGAGGGAAAATGCTTTCATTAAGCAGAATAAAGTACCCAGCAGTCAAAACTGCAGACTGAGATACTGTGAGAGCAACTGCATCTCTTGCAAGGCTATATTTTAAAATTCCATATTCTTAGGTCTTAGCCTTGGTAAGAATCTGCTGCTTAGATTTTTATTTTCCAAGTCTGAAAATAAACAAAAGTATAAAGTAAGACATGATTTTCTGTGTTTGACAGTGACTTGAAATGAAAGCAGCTGACAGAAACTCAGATGGGCAGGACCAGTGATTGTGCCCATCAGTCTTGCATTGACCAAAGGCACTGAGTCCCCTCAAAGCCATGATGGTGCTTGGACATGAAGGCCTCTGAGCCTGGCACAGGACTGGCCCAAGCTCTGGGGCTGTGACACTGCTGAACAGCTACACATAACACTAGCACAGGCAAGTCCTGTGTGCACTAGAGAGCCCAGAACACCTTTCAGGTGAATCCTTTTCCTCTTGGTGTTTTCACCATAATAAGAGTGACTACTCATTCCCCTCAGAGCAAACAAATGCCACAACAGACTAGAATAATATCTTAAAAATAAATAATCACGTAAAAACAAACAAGCAAAACAAACAAACAAAACAAAAAAAACCCCAAGAGAAATATTAAAGAAATTCTTACGGTCTTAGGGTTTAGTTTGGATTTTGGTAATTCTTTCCCCAAAAGATGCTTGAAATAATTCAGCTCATCTTTGGTGATGTTTTCTGACAGCTGAAAGAGCAGGTACCTAGGAAGGGAAAGGAAGGGAGGACACTGTTTCATCACATTCACAAACGTGTCCCTTAGCACAATTCCACACCATGGCCCCTTCACCTGCTCCCCCCACACACATATCCCTTTTATTTTCCTTTTTAACTGGGAGGCTGTCAGTCTCAGGACATCCAGAAGTCAAACCATTTTCAGCTGCAATTAAAAAGATCTCAGTTTTTTAAGATAAAACTGATTAAGATAAAAACCAGGCCAAAGCTTCCCGGAATCGAGAACAAAGCCACATCCCCAGACCCTGAGGGCAACATCCGGGCAGGAAGCCCTCTGGGAGCTCTCGGAAGGTGCAGTTTGAATTTTCTCCCTTTTCCTGGTCACCAATGTCAAGCTTCTGAACGGCCTGTACCTGCAAGACGCTTGTGTGCTCCCACACCTCAGCCTGATGTTCAAACCGTCGGTCAAAGCTTGCAGAGGCCACAGGAGAAGGGCCGAGCTCCCTGTCCCCCCCTTCGCCCCTCACTCACTCACCTGTAGGCCGACACCTTCGCTCTGCCTGGGATCTGAAGCTCTCTCTCCATCTCCTCTCGGCTGGAGCCCAGCTGCCCAGCCAGGAGGTCGATCCGACCGATGCGGTAGAGCAGCTCCCTGAGGAAGGCCATGTTCCCTGCCTCCACCATGCCCTTCTCCTGCAACACTTCGAAGAAATCTTGAGCCGGCTTGCCTTCCAGCTTCCCCAGGGGGACGTGCTCCATGCTGAGGAACTTGAGAGCCGCCAGTTCGCTTTCGTCCAGCTCCTCGCTGAGCTGGAGCAGCTGCAGCCGCGGCAGCTCCATGGCCCCGGGCACCGGACGAGGCTGCGCCACCGCCTCCGGGCTGGGGAGGGCGGGTTCGGAGCCGGTTCGGAAGCGCCGGGGCCTCTGGGAGATGTAGTTCCTGAGGGATTTCTAACTGCACACCAGCAAATCCAGCAGCAACAACCCACGACTGAGTTTAAAATCACAGTGTAAGTGCCGGGGAGGATGTCCCACCTCGGGTGGCATCTCACAAGGACGGGAGGGAGGGAGGAGGGAAGAGATTTATTTTACCAGTTGGCATTTCATCCCTCTGAAACCAACCACTAACACCTGAGTGCTCACCTTGAGCAGGACAGCCACCCTCAGAGCATCCATACGCTCTCCAAATAAGTGTTCTCACTGAGCAGCGATTTAAAACCAGACTCCCTTCCCTCCAGGAAAAAGAGGAGAGGAGAGGAGAGGAGAGGAGAGGAGAGGAGAGGAGAGGAGAGGAGAGGAGAGGAGAGGAGAGGAGAGGAGAGGAGAGGAGAGGAGAGGAGAGGAGAGGAGAGGAGAGGAGAGGAGAGGAGAGGAGAGGAGAGGAGAGGAGAGGAGAGGAGAGGAGAGGAGAGGAGAGGAGAGGAGAGGAGAGGAGAGGAGAGGAGAGGAGAGGAGAGGAGAGGAGAGGAGAGGAGAGGAGAGGAGAGGAGAGGAGAGGAGAGGAGAGGAGAGGAGAGGAGAGGAGAGGAGAGGAGAGGAGAGGAGAGGAGAGGAGAGGAGAGGAGAGGAGAGGAGAGGAGAGGAGAGGAGAGGAGAGGAGAGGAGAGGAGAGGAGAGGAGAGGAGAGGAGAGGAGAGGAGAGGAGAGGAGAGGAGAGGAGAGGAGAGGAGAGGAGAGGAGAAAAAGTTTGACTATATATAATCCCCAGAAGTGGCTTACTGATGTTCAAAACCCTACGCAAGATAGTTGATCAATGCATGTGTGGCAAGCTGGGTCAAGCTGGAACCATCTGAACATGGCAAGATGCTTCTTAACAGCTCATGAGCTAACATGCCCTCAAGTCACATCAGAACAAGTTCTTTGTAAACAGGCTGAAGGAGGTATGGATCCTTCTCTTTGCACTGATATGCCTGGACAAATCAGGCTCAAACACAAAGTGGCTACACAGCTATAAATCTGATGTCAAAGACCAAGGCCCAGCTCAGAAGACCTCTGCAGAGTAACTCAGCACCCAGCTAGAAATGAGTTCCAGTTGGCAGGAGCAAGAGCCAGCCACCTATGGGACCTGGGGAACTCCTGTTATGTTGAAAAAAAAAAGGGTTAAGAGCTATGTTGGTAAATGCAAAACTCTCACTTCCAAGGAGGGGGCAACCCCAAATTCTCTGGGCAACCTGTAACAGTGTTCCACAACCTTCACAGGGAAGAATTTCTTCCTAATGTCTAACCTAAATCTCCCCTCTTCCACTTTAAAGCCATTATCCCTTTTCATATCCCTACATGCCCTTGTCAGCAGTCCCTCCCAGCTTCTCTGTAGGCACCTTCAGGCACTGGAAGCTCACCAGAAGGTCTCCCTGGAGCTTTCTCTTCTCCAAGCTGAACAACTGGTCACTGGTGCTCCCCAGGGCTGCCTTTTGTGGCAGTCAGGATGGGCCCTGCCCATGCCTCCTCAGCATTCCCCCATTTCCCAGCACTGTCTGGGCTTGTCCCCAGCCCAAGGAAGCTCAGCCAAAGTCCCTTTTTTTCCCACTGATTTCCTCCCCCAAAGCAGATGTGCCTGCACAGGAGCTGTTCTCCAAAAATGAGTGTCTGGGAATCCCCAATGATCTCAACTGTATTTTTAGCACATGGCCCAGAAATCATTGCAGGTTAAACCTGCCATTCTGTTGGTAATTTAGTACATCTGTAGTTGTAAAGAGGCAGATTTGAATAGTATCAGACAAAATGTGCCCATGTGAGTTAGGGGTCTGAATAAAAGGGGTAACCAGCACAGGCTGGGCACCCAGTATCTCCTGGAAAAAAAATTAGCTCTGGACTCTGCTGCACAGCTTAATCTCCTAAGTGGCGTCTATTTTGTTTTCACTTCTCCCTGGGCTTCCAGATTTCCTGCAGGAGACCTTGCAGGCCACAGACATAGCTAACAGTTCAGCTAATCAAAATTCTGCAAAACCTGAAATGTGCTCTCCTCTGAGAACTGGACTTGAAGAGGTGGTGTGCAAGCACATACTTCCAGCAGCCCATGCAAGGGGAGAAGCTGGCAGCAACCTGAACGCAGGCAAGCTCTTCACACCCACCACTAAACTATCCCTAGAGTAAGTCCCTCCTAAAACCACTGTGGTGGAGAGAATGACCAGCTTCCCATGGAAGGTGGGAAACAGCTTCCTGAGAAGCCCAGGTTAAACTGAACAAACAGGTAGCAAGATGCAGTGGCAAGGATTCATGCCATTGAGTGACAGGGGGATTATTAATTCCCAATTACTGAATTTCTGCCTCTGCAACTAGAAGCCCTCTCCAACTCTTCTAGGCATTTCCCTTTTCAGACAGCACCAGTGATCCTGCTTGCTTTCAGCTAAAAGCTACAGGACTTCAACTCACCAACTTTGCTTTCCTACCAACTCTCTGACTCCAAATTCCTGGTGGCAGTGGTTCTGCTGGCTGAAAAGAAAGCACAGAATTGAGTGCCAGAACTGTTCTAGTACAACATTTGGCCTCCCAGACAGAAGCTGAAGGAAGGGGAGGACAGGCAACGTAACTCTAGCTAAGGGCCTTCAGGGAGGAGAGGAGGTTGGCACCTCACCATTCTCCAAGTTGTGCTACAGAGGGAAAACAGAGTCAGAAAAATGCCAAGCTGACTTACTTCTTACTTTGCAGTTCTGTGGGAGGGCTGTAAAAAGACACAAGAACATTCCAGCCACCCTGCTGCAGGCCTGTGCTCAGCCCCGAGAAACTGAAAGTGTTTTCTCCTTCCTTGAGCACTGCCTCAGCCACATATAAATTCACAGCACAGTTCCTGCAGTCCTTAAGAGGATTTTGACAAGGGTTTTCCCTCCCTTCTAGTTGATCCTCCATAACATTAGCTATGGAGGTGGCCTGATTTTAATCGATAGAAGAAAACACTGTAGCAATTTAATGACAAAGGGTGAGCAACCAGCACATTGCTGGCACTGGAGGACAGCTCAGCAGGACAAACCCACCCATGATCTCAGGGATGAACACATTGCAAAGAAAGCTCAACTTACCTCAGTATCAGGGAGACTGGAAGGTAACCTTAGTTTCAGAGAAGAAAGCTGCACCTGTGAACCATCAGTTTCCCTAGACAATCAAAAAAGCATCATGCCTTCCTGAGGCCAGCATGGGGTGTGGGAATGAGTGGCTCAGCCCAACATCAAAGTATAAACACTGGACACCTGATCACATATTTAAACTTTGAAAAGAGCAATGGGTTTGAGCTGGCTTCAAGCCACAAGTTCCGTCGTGACAGGGGATGCCCAATGTCATGACAGTGAGCACACAGAGACAGGTAATGAGAATCATGTTTGCATTGGGATTCAACTGTGTATCCCAATTACTAAATTAGGCTTGTGTGTGATTTCAGTATGTTGCTGTTATCACTCTACTGATTCAATCTCCCATGTAGCACCAGATGTACCAAGTAAGTATGACAGTCAACTGCTCCTCATGTGGAATATTTGAAAGAACTTGGTCTAAGAGTATTAAACTCTGACAGAGAAATGCTGCAGATTTGCAACTTCACTACTGGAGCTGCTGCTACTTTCCAGCAAGTCTCTCCTGGACAAAGCAGTTGTTTCATTTGAGCTGTATTTCCTTCTCATGAAACAACATTCACAAATGTCTCACTTATAAAATAATTCTAAAAATGTACATAAATTGTTGCCACATTACCTAAATGGTTAGCCAAAAGCTACCCACAGAACTATATTATACCTCCTAACACCTTCTGGTAACTTTTGGCACAAACATCACTCACATTCACATAGTTCTTAACATCTCTTTTTCATTTATGAAACATGTGAACAGAACTAAAAATGGGCATTCTCTCTTTTGCTTGGCAGGTAGAAGAGGGTAAAGGCAGCAAAATGCAACTGCCAGCACATTGTGTGGAACTAGGAAACAAAGAAATTTGCTTCAAGAACACAAGCTTGCTGAAGATGCAAGGTAAGAACAGCCTCACTGGTATGAGCTGACATTATCTTGAAAGTCCTGAACTTACACTTAATTCTTTCCTATCATCTCTCCAGCTGCTAATGAGGGGATATCAATATGCCACCCCTCACAGTGGCTGCCTTCAAGTACTGCAACAAGAGGGAAAGATCTGCTGCTGACGTGTTTGTCATGCTGCCTGTCCCTCAGCCAGCTCATCTGAAAGAGAAACACACCACAAACAAAGGTGATATAAAAACAGACAATTTATTACAACTGAAATAAGAGTCCACAAGAGCTACAGTCAGCTCCCAGCAGGAGATGGCATCTCAGAGAATGGGATCTCATGGAGTGGGACCTCCCATCCAGTGGTCAACTGCCACTCAAAGCAGACTGCCCCCTAAGAACCTGAGAAAAAATACAACTAGAATCCTTACTACTAAAAAACCTGAGCAGTAGTGCTGCTGCGCCAAGTAAATTAATAACATAAAGCAAACCAAATATTTAGAGGAAAATAACCAAATTGGTATTATCATAATACTTTTTTTTTGATCCTTCTGGGCAGGGATGTTATTTTTCCATGAAAAATTACTCAGCTTCCAGAGACAGCCAATAATTCACCTCTGGGTATAGCAGTTACAATCTTACACACACTCCCTGCAAAGGGACCTGGAATTCTGAATCTGTTCTTTTCTTCAGGGACTTACAGCAACTTGAAAATAAATGGGACTTCCACTGGCATTCTCAATAATTCCTAAAAAAATCATACTATTTGGAAGTGCTTCCTCGCCCAAAACACAGGCTGAATAGAATCCAATGCTTCTGCAGGTCAGGAAGCCAGGTCTGTATTCCTCTGCAGCCTTACCCAACTGCTCCAGATCCACCTGCCAGGAGACTGATTAAAAATGGGAACTGGAAAATTTTAGTCCCATAGCCCCTTGAAGGACTGGGGCTAATGACACAGATCCAGACAACTTCTCTTGCAAGCTCTCTTTTCTGGGGAAGCCCATTCCAGATGGGATTCCTAATTTAGTGCATCAGGGTTTTTCTGCTTTTCAGTTGACTGACTTCTGGAGTTTGGAAGATCAATTGTTTCCGTAGAGTTGATGTTATCTTTGGCATCTGCTTCCATCCATTTAATACTTTTTGTGCCACTTCCATGTTCACTTCTGTCAGGATATCCACCAGATTTTTGCGGCTTGAACGAAAATGAAGAAAAGTTACACTGAAGTATGTGGTACTTGCAGCTTGTCAAAAAAACAGATCTATGTTTGCTCCAACAATGTGGCATCTCAGGGAAGGCTTGGGTCTTCCTCTCACCCTGCCTGCCACTGAAATTCTACACTCCACTGTGTAACCACGAATTTAGTGGGTCTGGGGGAATAAAAGTAAAAATGTGTAGCATCACTTCCCCAGTAAACACAGTCCCCGACTTTGGTTATGCTCAGAAGATCACACTAAGATGAAGCAGAACCAAACCTGTGCATTCTCCAAGCCCTCTTCTGGACACCATGAGGAAGTGAGGTGTGAAGAGGAATTCTGTGTTCTAAATCAAGTTTATGATGGGGATGGGAGGGAGGCAACTGTGACAGTTATGACTAAAGCACACTGATTATTTCTGCCTGTGTAATCACTCAACAAAATTGTGTCACTGGAAGAAAAAATATTTCTCAGTTAAAAACTGGTAGAAAACAGGCATGCACATACACAAGTTTCTTTATCTGTAATGTTTCAGTACTACAAGCCTGGTTATGCCACAGGCAAACTAGGAGAAATCTTTGGTTTATTTGTAGAAGATGACAAGTAGTACTTACAGTGGGCAAAGCAACTCCAGCTTGTGACAGAGGCACTGGATGTAAACACTGCCAGTCTCCCTAGAGCGATAGGACTCATAGTCTTCCACTGTGGCCATGCCAACCAGAATATCAGCCAGATCAGGAATGGAAAAAGGGAGAGTATCCACCTCAAGATGTTCAGAAAAGTCACCTACTACTGTGACAGCTGGATGACCTACAAAGCCTTGACACGCCTGGATGAAAAACAGCTTGGGTTTGCCAGCAAGAGAAGGACAGTTAGATCCTTTGAAGCAGGAAACTAAGTCTTTAATATTTACAAACTCACCATCAATGCCTTTGATTTTGTCTTTTTCACCATGGGAAAAAATGAAGCAAACGAAACAGTCCATGTTACTGTGATCTTTTTTGCTGTATTCTTTAACTTTTGCATACATTTGCTCTGCTTCTAGATTCATGTACTCAACTGTCTCAAATTGAAGCCACTGAAAGACCCTCTTGACAGCCTCTGGGAAAAAAAAGTCAGAAGGCACTTGTGAAACACCATCAGTGACAAGGAAGATGCTGAAACATCAGTGTCAGTGTGTCAGAACAGGTATCAGCAGAAATGTTCAGATCCTACCAATAAACTCACCTGACTGCCTCTTAGCCTGCCAAATCTAATTAGAAAATCCCAAATGACTAATTATTTTTTCTTTTAAACACAACTGGTTAAAGCATCACGCTGTCTAAAAAAAATAGTTTTCAGATTATCCCATTAAGTGGTACAAATTTGTGAAGCTGACTGTTAAAGCAAGCTCTAGCTCTGCATTGCACAGTAATCTCAGATGCTCAAGAACAACACTTAGCCAATTAAAGTAGAGGTACCTCTTTAAAATAACAAATAACTCTTAAATGCAGTAGATCCCTCATTCTGTGAGAACAACTGATGCAGCAAGAGGAAGGCAGGGTACCTGCTAACAAATGCTTTGGAGATTCTCAGCATGTGTTGGCTTAATTGTTGGGTGAGTGGTGAGAAGGCTACTGGGAAGCAAGGAGCACACAGGCTGGATGGAGTTAAAATATCAGTGATGTCTGCTTTCAGGAAACAGAATTCACTTTTTTGAGACAAACTCTTGTTTACCTTAAAAGTGAAACTTGCATATTCTGGAGGAAAAGTAGCACAACGGACATGATTTTCCCTCAGAGAAAAGACTAGATAATTCTTTCAGAAACTTATCAGAGAAAAAACAAAACAGTAATTCGGTTGTAAAAGTATTTACCTCCATCCTTCAGTGTTCCTTCTCTGTTTTCACGTGGATTTTTAAACTTGTGGTTGTTAAGAATCAGACAGTAACCATGGGGAATATGTTCCATTTTATATGTTTCCTATAGAAACAAAGCAAGCAGGTAAAACAGCAGTGTCAAGTATCCAAAATATGCTCTACAGAGATTGTTGGTCCTTTATGTCCAAGTGCAAAAAAGTCACGAGAGCCAAGATACAAGAAAAGAATTGCCCAAGAATAAATCCTAGCAGCAAGGGAGAGAGATCTGCTTTGTCTCCCTGAACCCCCCCTCCTCTGTCTCAATGGTTAGGATGTGATTTTGGCACGGCAGAAAATGCATATCCAGAAACACAAATTTGCACATGCAGAGGAAAAGTTCATGCACTGTATCACGCCCTCTGAGAGTCTTTGTGGGTTATCTAGTGAAGTAGCAGATTGTTTTTTTCTTTCCATCTGGTCCAGGAGAATCCTCAACAAGAATTTTATGTTCCAGTCACTATTGTGATTACTGTGTTTTTTCTTCACACAACTACTCCTTCATTTCTTGCCTAAGAGCTTGCTGACAGACAGGGCCTCACAGAGGAACCAGGTTTGGTCTTGTTTTCAAAAAATGGAATTGTTCCAAGGCCTACATATGAAGACAGAACCCCTGCCTTTCAGCTCCTCCACCTGCTAAGTCTTACAAATTTATACTCCCCATTCCCAGGACCGGGTAAAAACTTTAAAGGCAATCTTTAGGTATTTCTCACCAAGTGTAGTGTCTGCCTCTCTGCTCCTTGTACTGATGGATGCCCAGACACAGGCACTGGATAGTGGAGTTCTTCCTTGGACTCATTTTCTAAGTGGGAGAAGATAAACGGAACATTTTAGGGCTAAAAAGATAAATATTCCACTGTGCATGTTTCAACACTGAAAGAAAGCAGTGCAAGAAGTGAGGAGGAAGGTGGTTTCCACATCCCAAAGACACCATCATTTTGTAGAGTTGGGCCAAGCAGGGTTCCAGTTTCACAGACTGTTGGTCACTGAGGCTGTTCAGAACTTTGCTGGATTTCTTCTCCCCTCTTTTACTGGTAGCAAGATCCAGATAATGAAAGGCTGGATGTGAGTAGTCACCCCAGGACTAGTCATCTAGCATTCTCCACTATGGGATACGTAAATGCAAGAGGAGTTTATTTCTTTCTGAGGCCCTTGTCTCTTCTCCAGAGAACTTCACTGTTTGGGTGGACACACCAAGGATGCAGAATACCAGCATCCTGGAAGACCTCCCCAAAGCCACAAAACACTACTTTGAATAACACTGCCTGAAATAAGTGAAGAAATTATCAAACCCATGACTCTGCCCAAGGAAATAAACCACAGTACCCTTTTTGTAAATGACACAGATGTGTTTAAATGCAATTTGTCAGGAAAACAAGATTAATTCAACATACTCCTTTTCTGCTCATCAAGGGGGAGACAGTAATAACAATACTGCTAGAAAGCCATTCCCCTGACACAAGGCTTGCTTCTGCTCTTTTAGAGACACACACACACACAGGTCAGCAGCACAAAGACATGCTGGGGAAACTAGTTGGTGTCTCTGCAGTGAACTGCATGGGCTGTATAGAGTGTCTAAGGAAAGACATGTCCTGAGCCACCCAAAAGGAGGTTCTGGAGAAAAATTTTATAGGTCTTAGTGGCTGTTGGTTGACACATCTGGGTTCTCAAAGATTAAGGCCCAGTTGTGGTGTCACAAGTCACCAACTCATCGGCAACAGCCCAGGTATACTGAAGTCCTTGTGATTTCCCATCTGGTACAGCATCCTAGTGTTTACAATTCAGCCAAGTACCTGGTACCTGGGGACACTGACTAAAAGCAAACAGCCTGGCTAACAGAAAATAATGCAGACAATCTCACAACACAAGTTCCCCCAAAGCAACTATCACCACCAGTCTCTTACAGCGACTGAAAAGCTGTCCTGGTCCAAAATCAGCATTGCACTGTTTCCTAAAGAGAAAAATTGCATTTAAGGTGAAGAAGAGGGAGAAGCAGATCATTTACAAGGCACAGAGAATATTTCAAGGGAAGATATAAGACAATATGATGGGATAATGAAGTAGCGGAAAACTTCAAAAACCACAGGTACCAATAGCTGCTCTTCCTGTCCTAGGATACTGTCTCTTTTTTTATCTCTGGACTCCTAAGATGCCAAGGATGGAGCCATGACAATAACAAAAAAAACCCCAACAAAACAACAGTTTTACTCTGAAACATCAGATGAAATACTTTACCTTTTTGTTTTTCTTCATAGGCATCAATTCTTCTCGTTAAGTCAGCTCTGTATCTCTTTAATTTACCTTTCAGTATTACCAGGTCACCATCTTTAATTATACCGTTCTTTTCCATTTCCAGGAAGACCTTCAACGCTGACTGGGAAAACAAAACCACATAACCCAAACTCATACATGTCTTACTAATGCCTGGCAAAAACAAAAGGAAGACCATGATGGATTTTTCAAAAAGGAAAGATCAGAGAGACAGATGGTGGAGAGAAAACAGGAACAAGAGAACAAGAAAGAGCAGAAAAGAAGACAGAATGAGAAAAAAAAAAGTCTATTCTTTCACACAATGCTATCAGCTAACATTGATTCTTTCAGCAACAGATTTTAGTGAGAGCAGACTGCTTTCTCTTTCCTCTCTCTTGCAAGAACTAGCAGACTCTGAACAAGCCTTGCAAGAAATTTAGAGATCACTTTGCATACAGTATCATCCTGGAGCTTGCTCTTTGGTATGCTATCTTCGAGCAGGAACTTGATGCTCTTGACATCACCTGGAGTCAAGTCTTCTGCAATTCCATATAGTAGCTTCCTGGCAATAAAGAATAAAGAAAGACTGATTAAGAAAGTTGCGTGAGGTAAACACCACTATTCCACATTTGAACTGCAAAATCTCAAACATAAAATGGCAAGTAGCCCTGCTGTAGTAAATACAGCTATGCTGGGATTTTCAGAAGTGACAAGTGCAGACAGAAAACAGGACAGTGCACACCAGAACTGCTTCTGTGCTTACCTGTACTCTGACACCTTTGCTCTGCCAGGGATCTGAAGCTCTCTCTCCATCTCCTCTCTGCTGGAGCCCAGCTGGCCAGCCAGGAGGTCGATCCGCTTGATCAGGTAGAGCAGCTCCTTCAGGAAGAACAGATTCCCCACCTCGATCAGATCTTTCTCCTGCAGCACTTTCAAGAAAGCCTTGGGCTCCTGGATGGCTTCCAGCCTCTTCATGGGGATGTGCTCCAGGCAAAGAAACTTCAGAGCTGCCAGTTCATCTGTGACCAAAGCCTCAGAAATGACAAAAAGGAGCTCCTGGAAGTCAGCACTCATTTCATATCAGGATTTGAATCTAAACACAAAGAGAAGTTGTTTCATTTGTCAGTAACAGTGTTGCAAAGTTTACAAAACCTATCACATTGTGTAAAAAAGGCCAAAATAAACACACACAACCAAAAGCACTTCCTTAGAGAGAAGCTGCCTTGCCATCACAGCTTTGATGCTTAGCTCTTGAGTTCTCTCGACTTACCAAGGAACGTAAAAAAATCTGTACTGAGTGATAAAGAAAATCAGGGATCATTCTTACTTCCTATGGTGTGTCTAGAGAGAGAGGGAAGCACCACTGTACAGGCTAGAGAGTCCTGACAGGCTGCTGCTGTTTTGATTTGATTTTGGTTTGGGTTTTTATTGAGGTTTGACCCCATTTGGGAGTGAGAGTCATTTGCCAGTCTGAAATATAAGCTATGTGTTAAATGAGACTGACAGGTTTTACACAATCACAAAGAGTCCACATGAGTGTAACTCCTCTAAGCTATTTGGCTCTCCATCGATTTCTAATATTCAAATACAGATTATACCAACCCTTTAAAAAGGCCAGGAGAATTTTTGTCAAACTGTTTAATTGATCACGAAATCCCACATCCCTTCTCCACCACTTCCTCTGTCAGCTTCAGAAATATTAAACTTGGTTTATGGATCCAACTTTTGAGCACAAGAATTTAGAATACCACGTGCAAACCTTCCAACTACCTCAGCCTGAGGCTTTGAAGACCTTCCTCCTCTGCTAATACCAGTACCAGGGCTAATAACTCCAAGGTAGCCCAGCTGACTAACTGAACCACTACTACTGTAAATATATATTAAAAAATAAATTACAATTAGCAGACAATTGTAGTACTCTTGCCTCCAAGGACCACTGCACAGCAAAGCAGCTTCTTGTGGAATAACCTGGATCAGCATTGTTAGTTAGCAAGAGTGAAAATACAAGTGAATCTTAAATCTGTTTGTCTATCAAAAAACCATCAAAATATGTTTTGATGCAACATATACACTTCATGCTCTGCCCCCAGGTGCTGTTTTCTTTAAATCTGCTCAAAATTAACTTTTAAACTTATCCGATTCCCATTCAGCCCCTATCACCACAAAACCACCAGTATCAGAATGTGTCACATGTGATTCATCTCACAGTTCAGTGATCTCACATCTGTTTATTTTTATAGCCACCCAAGAAACAGAAGAATACTTTCTTGGTAGCTAGTTATAAAGTTTTGGGTTTGTTTTTTTTTCCTCACATAAACTGTGACTTTTGTTTAAGAAGCAAGGCATAGGCTTATAAAAGTAAATCTTTCTGGCAAAGGAAATTTTCATTTTACATGGCAGAGGAGGTACAGGCTGGAGGGCTGGTGAAACATGTCTGCAAAACAGTGACCTCTCCTCTGGCAAGTTCCAGGAAAAGTACAGGTCTGTACTATGGTCTCTACTGTCACATGGCATACCAGAAGTGTAACACAAACTGTGACAGGGTGTGGTTATAACACAGCAGATCCATATGCCACTCCTAGGGATCCAGTTTCAGGAAACTCAGTACTGTGCAGTACAGGAAATTATTACAGTGCTTGTGAGAAAAGCTGGCAAAAAAGCCATAAGAGTGAGCCATGGTGAGGGAAGGGTGAATCAATTATATCTTCTCCCATTTAAAACTATCTCAGTCCCACTATCCTCCCGTGTGACCAGCTCCATCATGACTTACATTCTTTCTCTCAAGTCCCTCTCCAACTCACTCTACCCGACTTTCAACGTGCACTTTCATGGAAGATTATTCCCTCAAGGAAGAAAAAGTCAACTAAGCACTGGATTCCAGTTATCAGTGAATACAGGGAACCAATGGGCTAAACTTTCATTTGAAACTACTTACGTAATCTACTTTTGTAAAATGTTTCCTTGTTTACAAGAGAATTTAAAAAATAATTAACTTTCAGCATTTTTACCCTCAATGGTAAAGTTCCTGGTATGGTCTGCTGGTTGCCAGCGCCCTCCCTGTAGCAGGAAATATACGTTCAGCAACAGTACCAGCTACCATGCACTCTGAAGTTTGTGAAGATTGAACAGAGGCAGTCAGGAGAGCTGAAATCTGTTAAAATTTTGCAATGAAAACAACCATTCATTGATTTCATCCTACCCAGCCTTACAAATTCAAACAGACAGAATGAGGCATAGAGATTCCTTCCAAAAGGCACACACTAGTATCAGCTCAGAAAACACATCTGACTTACTTCACTGGCTCAAGTCGTCCTTTTATCCAGAGGCTGGGAGCTACAAAGAGGGACACCACAAGCACTAGCTGATCTTCAGGTCCAAAATGGTTCTGTCTCCATGTCATCCCACTCCTCAGTGTCTCTCTCTCTGCGCCATCTCCTCTGTTGTCTCAACTGAATCAAGACTTCACTTGCGGTTTGAAAGAGAAAGAATGTTGCAATCAGCAATGCGTGGTAAGTATTTGCAGAGAAGACCAAGCCCTGGTTGGCTCTTTCCTGATAAAGTCTCCCATCATGCAGCAGTTTCAAAGACCAGCCCTCCCAGCACTGTTCTTCCTGTCTGTCTTTACTGTTTCATTTCTAATTTCTTTCTCTCTTGCCCTTCCCCAAAGTGTTCCTGTCCTTTTGATAATTTAAAGTCTTCTCAGTCTTCTCCCCTGCATCCTTTTGTCCCTCTGGCTTCCCCTAGAACTGTTTCAAAACCCCCGTCTATTTCTTGTACAGCAGCCTGCCAAAAATTACTTTTGCCCAGAATGGCTGGTCTTGAGGAAGCTAAAACACTGAGGCTACTGACTAAGCAGCAGCTGTAGTGACTCCTGTCTCTATGGGCACTTGGCAGGATACACACTTCCTGCACAAAACCTGACAGTCAGGAGGGTCGGAGATACCACAGACTTGTGGATGTTACAAATCCCACTTTAAGATCATGATCTTCCCAAGATCCCAGCTTCTCCAAAAGAAAGACTCTTTCTACACTAGTTCCACTTAAATCTGTCTAAACAGAGTTACACAAGCCACAACCCTTCTTATTTGTGCAGGGGAAGAGCCTGCACACGTGCATATGCTTCCGTTTAGCAAATGTGGATCCCTCTGCCCAGGATGCTCAGGGCACAGGGCACCTTAGACTCTTCTGACTGCCTGTACCTACCTAGGATTTAACTGGAGACCACCCAGGCAGAATTATCTACAGAGAACAGATCATTTCTCTGTTACCTTACAGAGAAACTAAGATAACATGATGATGTTTTCTGTCTACCAAACCTAGAAACTAAAACAAGATCCCTCAAAACAAGTTCAAAATTGTCAGTGTTAACTCTGCACTCATAAAAATGGAGTGGTTACTTAGGCATATAAACCAAGAGAGCACTGAGGCTGAACAGTTACTATAACAGGTAAAACATTTTCTATCTGGGACAAAAATGTGACTTCAGGTGTGGAAGCCATGCTAACTCAGAAGGCTCAAAATGCAACAGGTCACCAAGGACCCATTCGTCACAATACAAAGTGACCACTGAGTTTCACTGAATTGTCTGCCTTCCAATGCTCCCCTCCTAAAAATTCTCAATAGTACAACCTAAAAATTGTGTCCAACAGCACTCTTTCAAACCTTTGCCCTAACTTATGGCTAGTAATCATAAATAACAGCTAGTGTTTTGCTGAAATAAACTTTCACTTTGGTTTAAAACCCCGAGGCACTGAAAACCCCACTGATTCATGCAGTCCAACAACAAAGTCCAGTGGTCAGTCAGAAATGAGAAATCTTACTTCAGGACATAATCTGTAGCTCACCATGTGTTTAAAAAGAACTATAAGTTTAATGCAGTAACAAGCAGAAAGGAAGCAAACATTCACAGTAATTGCTTGTAACAAAACAACATGACATTATTTCAGTGAACTCACAACGTGCTATCTTAGAAGCTCAAGCAGCAAGGAGCTTTGATTCTCATGTGGCTGCATTTTGGATCTTAAAAAACAATAATCAGAAACTAATGCTTAACAAAGCTGATCAATGTACTAAACCTATACACTACTGAGTGCCACATTTTATGGCATGTAAACCTTCTACTCTAAATTCTCCCCCGAGAAGTGATATGAAAACAACACCTTTGTCTTTCTCAATAAACACAACTAGTGGATGTAGAGGCAGGATTGTCAGCCTGCAAAATATAAAAGACGATGAGCCTAAACCAAACCATTAACAATCCCGATTTAGATATGAAAGGCTACATGTGACTCTTAAGACTGTCAGACTATATACACTTTTATATCTTCAGCCTGTGCAGGTACAAAAACATTTTAACGTGTTAAAAAAGCATGCTTCACCCAATCCTGCTAACTGTAAATATACAGGTGATGGAAACAGCTGGCACATGGATTGTTTTATTGGGTCTCCTACAGATTCATAGTTGGCTTGGCAATAAAAATTTGCCTTGATCCTAACAGTTCTGTAGGATTTGAGGTAACTGCCTTAAAAGAGGTATTGTAGTGAACTGTGTTTATATGAGATGTGTTGACAAAGGGATGTATTTTAAAAGCCTCGGTGTTGCTGTGAAGGAGGAGGGTCTTTAGGTATGGGGAATATAACTTTTCTTCTTAAGGTATATGCTGGTTGGGGCATCTGCTTCTTTGTCCCCAAGCGGTCAACACGTCTGCTGACATCTTCATTAACTTCTGTAAGAATTGACAAAATATCTTCACCCCTGCAGCCAGAAAAGAAAAAATAGAGAAATAAATTTTTGAGAAGCTGGGTCTCCATGTAACGCCTCCTGGATCATCAAGAAGATACAGTATAAACATTTAAAATAGAAAAAATAAAAATACAACCTTTCCTTTTTTCCTCTTCTGTTTTTGAGTCACTTTAAACACAAAACATCTTCTCTTACTCTGCCTGGCTCGATTCAACCAGTAAAGAAAAATAACGCCGTAAATTTTTTTACCTAAATCCACTCAAACGGATGGCTCTGCCTTAAAGAATATAGGTGGGTGGTTTTGAGGTTTTCTACATAAATCTTTGCATTCTCCAAATTATCTGTATGGCACCTAGCAGTGTTAATGTAAATTTATCAGTGGCAAGCTGATCCCCTCAGGTTAACTAATTCTGCCCACCTCAGAACATGGATCACTATTCCTATGTGAATTTGCCTCTGGAGGGAAAAAAACCCCAAAGAGTAAGTTCTTCCCATTTTTTCATGGAAGAGCCAGCAATGTATTTACCTTGGTACCAGCAACTCCAGCTTACTGCACAGGGCCTGAATGTACCAAGCCCCCTGTTGAATGTGGCGGAAAGAGACAAAGCCATCGACTGTGGCCATCCCCAGGAGGAAATCAGCCTCTTCAGGAATGCTTTCAGCAGGAGAAACACTCTGTTGCATGGAAGGCACATTGGGAACGTGTGCATCAGCCTCAATGCAGACAGGACGCTGGATCTCTTTGCCCTGGCACGCTTGGATAAAGAAGAGTTTGGGTTTTTCAGCCAGCTGTGGGCATTGTTTGGCAGTGAAGTGGGACATAATTGTGCGGATTGGTATGAGCTCCTCATCTTTCCCATAGATGGCTCCTGACTCTCCATGAGATAGAATACAACATACAAAACAGTCCCTGTCTTTGTGACCTGGCCAACGCTGCCAACTTTCCATGAGTTCTTTAATCTCCCTAGATGTCTTGTTTTCATAAATTCTCACATCCAGACCAAGCCATGTGAATACTCTCTCCAGTTCTTCTGTGATTAAAAGAAAGACAAAAGGAAAAATCGAGGCAGTAGAAAACTGGTTTATGAAGTCACCACGCAAGCTAATCTGAACCAGGAAAGACCTTACACCCAGACACTTCTGCAGATTCATCCTTACATTAATGTCAACTAAAGGTTAACTGAAATTAAAAAAAAATGGCATCAGCTCAAACACAGAGTTCCTGGATTTTTCTAGACAAGTTTCAGAAAACACACTAACATTTTATAGTGTATACTGATGCACTAGGTGAGCTCACAAAGGACATCTGATAACATGAGGAAGCTTCAGATCAGATCTTTCAAAACCTTCCTCACATCATTATTTTCCAGTTGCAGTTTTGACTGTTGGATTCATATCCCACAGATCAATACAGTGAAAAGACTAAAATAAAAGTATGTAAAGTTGCTTAGTCATAAAATTTCTCATTCTATTATGTAGAATGATGGTTGACCTCAGTTTTAGCTCTTTAGTACAAATAAAGGCTAGGTAAAAAGTGATCCTTAAAACTATTAGAAATGGTGCAGCTGCATCATTATCACAGTGGTTGCTCATCCTTTAACTGCCTCCCCCTTAGGACACAAATGACATAATTAAACATATAACAAACATATTGTTCTTCAAGAATATTAACTAAAATACTGACAATAAAATATAGACAATAGTGGACAATCAACTAGCACAGAGATATTAATTCTTAAAAAAATCTCTCTTCAGTAACTTACCAGCATCTCTGCAAGAGCCCTTCCTCTCCAGGAGAGACCTATCAAACTTAACATTATTAATAACAAGACAGAATCCTCTGTGTGGTCCATCCATTTTGTAGCTTGTCATCTTCTGTATAAAGGACAAGAAAAAAGCTTACAGTCTCCAAAAATTTATTCAGCTTACTCATATTTCCTTAACATGTCTCAAAATCAGCATCCAAAAATTAGAGGCACCTAAGACTGTGGGTTACATCTGAAAAGGTGGAACTCATGGGTGCCTCCTTGTGTGAAAAGCCATGGGTGAAGACCAAGCACACCCTGTCTCCATATTACCAAACTGTAGAGGAAAGGTTTAGCAGCTGGGCTGGCCACCTGGATGAAAAAGGAAGGAATTCAGCAGCCAAACTCTGAACTGGTGATGGGGATAGAAGTCCCCAACTGTTTCCAATGCCATACCAATACTTAAACTTCAGATGGCAGAGGGTTCACAAGGATGCTATAGGATGTTAGATATTGGAGTTGTTTTTCGAGTGAATGAACACCTGGAGCAGGTGGTTCATACTGATACACTGGAAAAAAAGATGCAAGCAGAACAGAGATCTCAGAAGAGCATAAAACAGCCACACGAGTAGTTTTGCTGAGACTTAAAAGTTACCTCCTAAGAATGTTTTAAAAATTGAGAAGTCACCAGATCTTTAATTCCAGCCTTGGGTAGAAAACAAAAACCTTTCACCACTACAGTTCCTTTCTGCTCACTGGAGAGAACAACAAACATCTGCTTTGGTGCATTGTAGTAGAAGAAAATGGAAGTAGCACTGCAAGCTCTTCCACCAGCAGTAAGAAATACTGTCACTACAGCAGTCTGAACATGAGCTGACAAAAAACATGTCAAGTTCAAAAAGTTCAAGAAATTAAATAGCCATAAAAAAATGCAGCAACTTGCTCCCTCTGTATTCATGCTCATCAGAAGGAAGCCAGAGGGAGAATTGAGTGGTTGTGCTGCTGTATCAGGTTCCAGAGTGCACAAAGGGCTTCTAAGAAGGGATCTCACGAAAGGGATCTTTTCTTCTGTACCAAGACCTCTGGTTTATTGGAGGAAGATTGTTCTTGCCTGCAATAACTTCCTAAAAACTTGTACCTTGTTTTATTCTTCTCAAAGGCTTTTGCATGCTACCCCTGATCGCTTTTCATTTCAACATGTCCTGAACTTTTTTCTAAGCCAGACTAAGAAAGAAAGAACTGTGAAGCTGTTTGTCTCCATGTCTTGCACATTCTGCTGCCATCTCCAAACTGTTTGACTGTTCTTAAAACGTCAAACGTTTTGCCTGTGTCAGGAAGACAAGCAGACACACTGATGTGTGGGTAACACCAAAGGTATTATGCCTGTGTTGCCTCCACCACACCTTTCAATATTGGTGTTTCTGGCCTCCAAGGTTCAAATATTCTCCAAAACGTTTCAGTTGATCAGACAACTCAAAAAACTTGTTAAAACACCCAGACATCTCACATGTCCTTGCATAACAAATACCATTCAAGGATGAAGACCTCACACTCCCAGGTATTCAAAAAGAAAGATTTAAGAGATTGTCTCAAACCTTGGATTCATTTTCTGCATTGTTCAATCCTCCAGGCAGCTCCAGGTGCATTTCAGAGAAGCCTTCTGTAAGATTTGCTGCTTTGTTATCTAGGAAAAAACAGCACAGATATTCATGAAGGGAAATCTACCACTAGTAGATGTAGCAAAAAAGGAGTTTAGCTAAAATACAGCACTTTTTAATTTGAAATACTGTTTTATTGAAAGGAATAATCCCTCCATAGGGCATAGCATTGTCATATTCAAAGGATCTATTCTGAACATGTCTCCATGCTACTTTAATTATATATATATATGTGTGACAAAGGCAATGTTTCTGTTTGTATTGGTATTGTGGAAGAAAAATATCCATAGTACAAGGAAAAATTAATACCTCTGTTTTATGGACAGTCACAAGTGTCCTGTTGTATTGTCCTCCAAAGGGATATTTAAACAGAAAATTTCTTTTTTATTTTTAGGAAAGAAATAATCTTTTTATATCTAACAGCCCATATTTCACTTTCCAGAAAGCACATTAGTTTCTAATAAATAGCAGACCAAATACACAAGATTTGCCAATTTTCTCTTGTCTCTGTCATGTAAGAACAGAAATCTCTCAAGTCTACTTGTGCAGCAAGCAAATGACTTCCAAGAAGACAGCAAGGTCAATGTGTTGCATCAAACCAAATGCTAGAAATTTTCCAGAGAAAGTAAAGGAATGTAACATTAAACATTAAGGTAATTAAAACCAAACATAGCTTCAGAAATTCTTACCATTAATATTAGAACTGAGAGATTCAAATGAGGTCACCTGTTTTTTGAGGGAAACAGGGAATATTGTGTTAAAAATCATTATTATAAGTAATAAGTTTTCACAGTGATTTTAGCAAAATAAGCTTAATGCAAAGCTCTTTTAAGTCTGAGTAGGGAAAATACTGAATTCCTAAAAGCAGAAAAGCATTTCACAATGAAATTACAAAAGACTTCCCCATCACAGAAAACCCCAAAGAGCTGGAAACAACTATATTTTATCTTGATGATAAAGGAAAAGAGCAATTCTTTTTTTTAATTTCCAGGTGATGCTCTCATTACAGGGGTTGGCAGTTTCTATAAACAAAATATAGGTTCCAAGATAGTCCTGTATAAAGTCTCCAGCATAGTCAATTATTTGAGTGTAAATCATTATAACTAGTGATTCTACCCCTGCCTAAGAGACAACTTCTGGCAGAGATGCCAAAGACACATCTATGGTTTCTTCATAAAACCATATTTATTCCTTACTGTGCAAAGTGACAAGTAGGAAGGCTTCCCCAAACCCTCTACACATGTAGAGAGAGTATAGCTCAAGCCACCAGTAATGCAAACCCTTCTGATGTTAAATAGCTCATTTTCCTTGGCTCTTGTCTACTGAAGCTTATTTCTGGGAAGTATCCTTAGAAAGATCACCGGATTTTCTCACTCAGAACTAGGTTGAAGTTCCCTCCTTTCCTCTCCTTTTGTCCCCCCAAAAAGCCATCAGTTATAGCCCTGAGAAGTTTCCCACTCTGATTTTTCATGCAGATGCAGGAGGGGTTTAACTGATCAAGGACATTGAGAAAATGTTCATCAAAGAATGGTGTTAGCCTTTAGAGATGGTTCAGTGTTCATCAGCCAAAATTTAAAAAATCAGCACCAACTGACTGACACATTCTTTAGAAGGCACCTGTCTTGCTTTTTCCCTCATCTCTCCTCCTAATGTCATTTTTTCCCCCAACTGCTCATGACTAGGAGTAGTATTTTTAACTTCCAGTCTTCGATCCTATGTGCAGATGTATTTCTTGTTAAACAAGTAAGTTATTCCCTTCCTAAACCAATTCAGAAGATGTGGCAAAAAAAATGTCACAGCCAGTACGGCTTCAAAATACAGACAAGAAAAAAAACAGCCCCCCAAAACACAAAAAACCCCAGCTGGCACTAAGTACTCGTGTTTACCTGTGAGTAAGCAAGTACTCTGACATCTCCAGTGTGAGACAGTGAGGATTCCTTAATGGGCAGAGTGTTTTCCTGCTGAGGCAGTGACACTGAAAGCAGAAAGAGACAAAATGTGAGAAGCCAAGTGCCTTTCACTTAAACCATGTGAATCTGCACATTAGGCAAATGTGGAGCTTGAGACTGACTTGCTCAGACTCTTCTAGTGCTCCCTGCATTTTAGCAAACCTACTCCCTGACACTGAATTTCTCACCTTTTGCCTTTTTGTAGCAGTTTACTGTTTCCAGGAGATCAGGTGAAACATTCGCAAAGACTTCCTCCAGCACCTGTAGGTTGTTTTCAGTTAAAAGGCCCCGTTTTTCCAATAAAATCAGCAATTCCAGAGCAGACTGACAACCAAAAGGAGAAAGTACAATATAGTTATTATTCTTGAGAGCTCAGAACCTGTCTGCCTCAAACAATCACATTATCTGCTTTGCTTCCCAACAAGAAGCAGTCAATTTTACATCACTGTGGGAGGTGGGAATGTTGCTCCATGAAAAGCTACTGATGGCATGATTATTTGGCATGATTATTTGGCATGATCCTGTTCAAACAGATCCACCCAGCCCATAGTGATGATTCTTGGTTTCAAGAAGGCTTTATTGCTGTGAAAGTGACACATGGGACATGAATCTCCTTTGCACGTGGCTCAAGCAGGGCAAAGATTGGATTTGTCATCCTTCGATGATCTAATGCAAGACCATGGACCAATAGAAGAGGGCATAAGCTGCAAGTAGGGCTAATCAGTAGTTATACCCAGGAGGGAGCTGTGGACAGGTAAGGGGAGAATTTGGTGTTTTTTTGCCAAATAATTCCCTCCTCATGCTTCTCCTATTTTCCCCCCTCCTTTCTCCCTTCCCACCATACACACATCTGTCTCTCTCCTCACATACAATGGATACCCGCCGCTTTGGAAGACTGTTTTGCAGGAGGAATACAACTTCCTTCAACACCTCACTGGTCATGTTCTCTGACAGTTCGTACAGCATCTGCCTGTAACAGAGAT
This sequence comes from Phaethornis superciliosus, assembly GCA_023637945.1. Classification (NCBI taxonomy): domain Eukaryota; kingdom Metazoa; phylum Chordata; class Aves; order Apodiformes; family Trochilidae; genus Phaethornis; species Phaethornis superciliosus. The sequence continues at coordinate 974,341 of JAJQWJ010000007.1, forward strand.
CCAGGGAGATAAAAGGAGAAGAACAGGAGACAACACAGAAACTAAGACAAATCTGAGAATTTAAAAATGGAAGGAAAACCAGTAGGGCATAAATGTCAGTAATGGAAAAAACAGAACCCCCTTGCAAGCTTACCTGTACAGAGACACTCTTCCCTTCTCAGGCAGACATTCCTGCACTTTCTCCTTGGAATAACCAAGTTTCTTGAGCAAGGAATGGCAGTTAATTCTGTATAAGAGTTCAGCTAGTATGAAAGTATCTTCCTTGTTCAGATACTCTTCAGCCATGAGAAGCTGAAAGATGTCCAGTGCTGATTTCACACTTTCTAGTTTACTGAAGGGCAGTAAGTCAGTGCAGAGAAATTTTAAAGCTGCTACCTCTTCAGCCACGAGATTTTCATCAACAAGAAGCAGCTGCTTACGGAACTTCCAGCTGATGTCATCCTCCATGTTGCTGGAACCAACAGTGTCTGAAAGCAGAAAGCAAACACTAGCAACACTTGTAAATAGGATTTCATTCAACAGCTCTTTGGAAGCACTCTCTGCAGGAGAGGAGCTTCCTTCTAAATAAATTTGAAACTTAGGTCCTTCTCTAAACACAAGATGATAACAAAGACCAGATTTGGCAGAAGACCTGAACAATCCAGTCTAAACTTGAAGTTAGCCCTCCTCTGAGCAGAAAACTGGGCTAGACAGCCTCTATTTCTTTCAAATCTCTTCCACCCTCAGATCTTTGCTTCTCTCCATTGTTTGTAGATGGGATGAGAGTCTCTGCAGCAACTTCTTGCAGCTCTCAGTGGAGAGAGTGCAGTGTTTCACACACATTCCTTGGGCTGAGGTCCTATTCTTCTCTGGCTGTAGCCTGGAGGTGTAGCTGTTACAAGCCTGACACACAGGCTGTAGCTGTGGAATCACCCATCCACTCTGTCTTATCTTGCTACCACACTGTGCTTCACATTTGACACAGGAAAACCCTGAAGCCTTCCTTACAGGCAAATGTCAGCTCAGCTGTAACAGTGCTTAGTGCTCAGTCTCTGCACAAGCAAGTCAATCTGACTCAAGTTTAACAGTCTAGCCAACATTCTTCCACATAACCTAGACAGATCTTGTCTGCCTTTAGAAGGTTGTGAGGGTCAAAAGATGCTTCAGTGTCTTCTGCCCAAATGGATAGGTAGGTCTCTGACCTTTCCTTTAGAGCAGCTGGAAGCAGCAAAGGTTTGGATGTGAGGGAGCACAAAAGAAAAAATCAGGGAAGTGGATTAGGGACTCTGATTCCAAGGCATCTGGAAGGATAGCTCAGCAGATAAATCACAGATGATAGGATAGCACATGGGGACACAAAGACTGATGCATTTTTGTGTTCAGCAGCAGAAAGAAAACATAATTCCTAAGTACAGATGCCTAATTAGGAAAGATGTTTGACAGAATTCAGGAATCCTGAATTGTGTCCAGTCCCTAAGTCACAAATTGGAACCTGTGCAAAAAACCCCAAAGAGGTCAGATTGCTTTTTCCTGTATCCAGACTTAGTCTCACATAGCTTAGTAACTGTTCTTCACATTCCTTCTTTCCTTGTATGAAACCCCATGTGTTGTGTGACACCTTCACTTAAGCTGCTGTCGGAAAGGTCAGGTCTCAGCCAGTTATCTACACACAGAAACTGTATCACTTCACAGTAAATTGGACTTAAATTCATTTAGCTACAAGCTACTTTAAAATACTATTTAGATGTTTTAATTAACTAAGTTTAACCAATAGCTTAGGTTAAACTGATCACTGCCTAAACTAACAGCCCTATATAACCCAGGTCCAAACTGACATAACTCAGAATTTAGAGCTAGTGATTTCAACTCAATTGGTTTTTTAAAAAATCACTGCTTTAAGAGAACAGGATCGAGTTGTGGGTACACTAGGTGGATATAGCCACTTCAGCATCAATTTAACTGAAGCAAGATCCAGTTCAAATCCCGCCATCTATCTTTAAAATACTTTAAGTCTGTCTTATTGCCATTCCTAGAAAGCTTTTTTTCTTCACTCCAAGGATTTTTTTGCTTGAGTTTGGAATACTCTGACTTTCCCAGCTGCCTGTAATCTCTCTCCCGCTCCCTGGGGAGGGCAGGCGGGGCTGCCGCTCTCTCCCTGCACTGCAATGAAAGGAAACACCGCGGGCTCCCTGCCTGCTCCGCCGCCGTTCATCTTCCCGCTGCGGTGCTTTCAGAACCCTCCCGACACTTCGTGAACTTTACAGGTAGTTTCTAAAACATCACGGTAAAAACAGTCCTAAAGCAAAGATGGAAAACGAGCCACCCACCAAGTCTTGTTCCAACAAAAGGCAGTGCTAACACCCAGCGGCCCAGACCTCCCTGCCCTACAGACTGGCCCTGGCTTACCCGAATATTAGGACACCAACGGGCAGAACATCGATACTCAGAGAAGTGATGGATCAGCGTCCCTAATTTAGAAAGAAGGAACAATCACGTAAAATAAGCAATGAGGATTATCAAATTACTAGGATTTTTTTTTTTACCCCTCTAAGATTGTACTGATGGAGGCATCACCAGCCTAAGAGATTAAAGAATTCAAAACCGAGGATCAAAAGGGAACGGCGAGGCTCAGCCCACAGCACACCGAGCGTTCAGCTCCAGCCCCGGGGGAGGCTGCACAACACCGGAAAGAAGGAGCGGGATTTCGGCGCCGGACTCCAAAGCCGAAGCCTTCCTGCGTTGCCTCTCCGCTTCACTTCCAGTCCCGTCCCCGCCCCCCCCCCCCCCTTTTTTTGTCTCTTTACCTCCAACACGAATTCCCCCCGCGTCCCCTCCCCCGGCAGCCACACTGGGGCGGGCGCTGAGCTCCTCCCGCGCTGCTTCCCGGCGGGAGGTGCCGGAGCGCTGAGTCACCACCCCGGGGAGCTGCTTTCCCCCTCGGCCCGCCCCCGGGGTTTTCCAACCTCCCACCCCGCCCCGGCCTCGGAACCGCGTTTGAATCAGCGAGCAGCAGGGCAGCACTTCCGGCACCGGGATGCGGTCAGGCCGCGGTACCGCTCCGCTGACGCCTCCCAACCTCCGCAGCCCCACGCCGGTGGAGCCCGGCTGGGAAGAGCCTTCCCGGCACACAGCCCCTGCTGTCCGCCACCGAAACAAGGGCTCAGTCAGCTGCTGAAAGCAAAAAGTCGGCAGTCCTGTATCCAGCCAGCTCACTGTCACAGAGCGCCGCATGCAACAAACCCTAAAGGGCTACAGAAAGAGCAGACCCAGAATCTGCAGGGTTATTCTGCGGGCTAGGAGGGGACAGGGACAACAACTCATTGCCTGCTGAACTTTTCTTCACAAAAGTTCTACTAAATTTTCTACTAAAAGTAGAAAACAGCACAAATTTTGCAAAATCATGCTGGTTTAGTAACAGCACCTCTTCAAATCACGTTTCTTACGATACTACAAAACACTGAAAATACAGCCTCGAGTCACATGAATATTAAAATATGGCATGTACAGAAAGGCAGTCATTGTAAGACACAGGTATCCAACTGTACAAAGTGAACTGGATTTATGGCTCAGCCACATCAATGCAGGCAGCTGAGAAAAAAATCACACAACTGTTGCAAAACACCACAGAATCTCCTGCCTCACAGGTACAATTTCTGAGCCACTGGAAGGCACCACCCATACTCTGCCCATTCTCTTTTCCCTCTTCTATATGCATAGCACACACAGATGTACAAGCCATTTCTATTTTAGTTACCAGAAAGCAGAAGTGAAACTCATGTCCTGGAGCTGCGAGCCTGACAGCCTTGCTCCAAGCACTGATAACACGGGAGCAGAGGAGGAGTGACTCCATTTATCTTGCTCAACAGCAGGTTCTGAAAACTAGACATTTTGGCAGAAATTCCACCATTATGTCACTTTTAACATTCCTGTGCTAACACCCTGAACCGTGATGAATTAATTCTTTTCCCCCTTGTGGCTACTCCACCTGTAACACAGGTACAACTGGATACAACCCACACGCCACTCGATAGAGAGATGCCAAGGCAAAAACCACTGCCCAGATGAATCATTACCACATGAGTACTGCTACAGTTTAACTGTCTACTCAGGGTCAAGACATCAGTGTAGAAAATCAGTATGTGACACCCATGAATGCTGCACATGTCCCCATTTGGTCATTAAAAGGCTGTGATCACTCCCGACCCAAGCAGGCAGAGACTCTCTTTTTTACTGTTATTTATAGCAGCCTTTGGTTTTCAAAACAGCATTTCTTTATCATTTCTTAAAGGAAGGGGACACGGACTTTATTTACTGACATGCACCAAGGTGCATGAACACAAGAAGTTCATAGTCCCCAAACCAAATCTTCATTGTCACAAAATTATCAGAAACAGAATATATTCTGTTAGTATTTTAAGTAAATAATTGTTAGCACCACTCCAGCTCACAAAAACACACCACATGTTTAGATCCGGTAAGAACAGCCACTATTATCCTTACATCCTTCCTCTCTTTTCTCTGGTTTTCTTCTTTCTCCTTCCAATATTGATGCTGTATCTCTCCAAATCTTTTCTCTGCTTCCTCTTCTCATGGTTCTCCCTACCATTCCCCTTCTTGTTCCTGATTGAAATTTCCATATTTAATTTCCATATTTCTTTCCCTCATCTCTCTGCCTTCTCTTGGTTCCATTCTCCCTGCTTTTAGTTGTCTATAAAGCAGCAGAAGTGCTCATCACATGCAAAAGCTAATGAGAAAAATGGGAAAAAGGAAGTTAATTTGTAAAAGGAATAACATTTATTAACATCGTATCCCTACATAAAATACAATAATTCTAGGAATCATTTCTTATTTCTACAGCCACAGAAAACCTATTTGTTTCATGTGCCAGCTAGTATTGGAAGTAACTTCTAAGACTCCAAAACTGTCATTTTATAATCCCTCTCTCACCCTGTGAAACATGAGCAATCTAGAGTTTTAAAATTACACCTGGGGGTTATTTTCTAAGGTAGTAAGTTTTTTTTATTCAGGAACAGAAATGAATGCTATTTTATTACCTGCCACATATAAAACAGAAACTTCTGTTGATGCAATACAGGAATTTCTCCACTTCTGCATGTGGAACACATGTGAGTGCAATTTTAAGACACATATTTTTAAGGCCAGAAGAAATATGGCACTGGTTTAAGAAAAGGACCAGCTCCACAAGCCCTTTCTTAGACAAGAGCAAACAGAAGGGAAGGCCTGTCCCCTCTCCCTGCTCTGCTACCGTACATTTATTTCCACACCTTAACATCATGAAATGGGACTATAGTATTTTTATTTTAATGCTCACAGAGTACAAGCTATTTTAGAGAATGTCTGGCTTTTGAAAAAAAGGATCTTCTCTTTTTCCTCTTAGGTTCATGCCTACATAAAATTGCAGTGACACAAGAACAAGTGTGCTTAGTTTAACCTAACATTTTGGGTTGCATTTTCCAATTCAAAGCTATTAAAAAGTTTCCGCATACTTTTATTAAAGAGGACATTACAGCTTATCAAGTGGAAAGAGAGAAAGTATGGTATGCATAGGCTTGCAAAACAGGTGATTAATTTTCTCCTGTGCAGAAATGTATTCTCATCACAATGGTGGATGTAAATTTCAGGAGTTAACATTCAAATAAAACACCACTAAATTGAAAAAAGATAATAAGATTTACACAGTGATAGCAAATATACTTTATATTTTATACAAAATGGTGTATTAGTATAAATAAATGTGGGGTGTTTTAACCTTACTATTTTGTACATATTCCTGGTACAACAAGTGTGAATCACATCTCAGATTCTACAAAGCATCTTCCAAAATCCCACAATTTTTAGCTGTGTAATGCAGATCACTGTAAAGCCTCGACAGATGCAGATTCATTGTTGCATGAGCAGGAAACATACTTAGCCCATGACATGGCAGACTGTCTCAGTTACTAACATATAACCCTTGGGTGCTGTGGAGAATACTGATAACTGTGATACCACAGTTCTGGATGAACCACAACCTCTAACACAGGAGGGAGATGAAACCCAAATCTACTTGCTCTTCTCTTGGTTCTCCCTTCTTGTTCCTGCCTGAAATTTCTATATTTCTTTCTCTCATTATTTTGCCAGTCAGTGGAGCCACACAAGCCAAAACTTCTCACTGAAGAGCTGGCATTGCTGGGGAGGCATTCTTCCCTGACACATTTTCCATTACCAGATGCTGGGGAAACTACCCAGTGGATTCCAGTGGTTTGCTCTGGCTTGTATTTGGTTTAAGCATCAAGAGAAGAACCTGAACCCCTGCACTGCTAATAGGTATGCTAAAAAACAACCAAAGAAACAATAAAACACAAAACACTGGAAAAATCAACAGTACAGTTTGGAGCTCTTTCTACTCTTTACCTGTTGCATTTGGCTGCAAGTTCTGCTGCTGTGCTAGATGACAGTTGCAATTCTCATCCAAGCTTTCAAAGCCTTCTGTATTAAAATATAAAATCTAGTGTCTTAAACCAAAATGATTCTAAATCCTAGAGTTGGGAATCAATAAGGTCTTTAGATATACATGCAATAACCATGGAAAAAGTGAATGTACGTGTGAAACTATACGGATAGTAGTTAAGTGTTTCTCATTAGCCACTTCAGACATGTTCTTTCCAACAGCAGTTAAGTGGAACAAAGAAAAAGTTTCTTTCTCAGTGTGTGCTGAAGCAGAAGTGAATACTGTTGCCTGATGTCAGAGGTCTTATTCCATTCATAGACTTTTCTGTTCAGTTCCGTATGGATATCTAATATAGAGAGTCTCCTGCAGCAACAAAAGTAAAAGATTTCTATTAAATAATGAGACAAGACACCATTTAAGAATAAAAAAAGAGAGAAGACAACCTCAGATGCAACAAAGAGACAATTTCAAATTTCAGTCTTTACTGCAGACGTTACATACCTCTAAAACCCAAGGAATAATATGCATTTTGGGGAGAATCTGTTGACTCAATCCACTGCCGTGACACGATGCTGACATGATTATGTCTGATTTCATGTCAAGGTTTTATTAGTTATTTATTATTAATCTTATTCTGCAGAATTAGAAACCTCCTTCCCACTTTAAACTACCTTACTGTGCTATCATTCTGGGATCGGCTTTTACCCATGACACAGCAAGAGGACAATTTTCAGAACTAGATAGGATGAAACTTCAGGTTTCCCTTTCTCTAGGCCAGCTGTTTGCATTAGGAAAAGGGTTATTTTTCCTCTTTTTTTATTTACCTTTTATGAGGATTGTGAAGTAGCTCAGCTAGGCAACGCAGATAATATGAGGATGAACTTGGAGATTTTTCTATGGCAGATGCATCCACCTTGCAGTGACTCCAAAAGATGTCTGCTACTTGGGGGATAGAGACTTTCCAAGAATTTTTTGTGCTACCAATGCTTTTCTCACCATTCCCATCTACTTCCAACAGACTAGTACACTCTTGCTCATTTTCTGGCACGATGTAGCTCTGAATAAAAAAAAGTTTTGGTTTTCCTAGGAGTTCAGGACATGAGTCTGCTGTAAAGTATTTCTTTATTTGTTCCAAAGGGAATCCAGAAGAGGTATGGTCTGTACAGAATATGCTCTGAGGACTTCCACGGCTGATCAATATGCAAACAAAGCTGTCACAATTCCTGTGCTTCTGCACCCTTGCCACTTCAAGCAATGTTTGATTCATATTGTTCATATTTAAGTATCTGTGACAACAAATGTCATAGCCTAAGCCTCTGAAGGTCTCTTCCAATACATCTGGAAAAAGCAAATCGTAATTAAATCACAGCACATCAAGACTCAATCTCAGCTATGGTGAATTAAAGTGTTTACAGAATTGTGATGTTGAAAGTAAGATGCTTATTTCATCACAATTATAAAAATAATCAGGAGTACTAGACACAGGTCACAGTATATTACACACTTACAGCACTATAAGCATGTTGTCTTTAATAGGAGATAAATACTTCATGATAGATAGCAAAGACAATTATTTGGCACACAATTATGTGTCCTAAATTCCACAGACACTTTCATGCTTTGAGTTAGAGCCAGTATCCCAAATTTCTAGGACTTAAAGTATCAGGCAAGAGCAGAAAATGATGCACACAGAACACCTTTGAAATAGTAAGGCCTGATCTGGACAGTATGGGAAGTCTGTTTCACCTTTTAACTTGTTAAAACTACTCTGAATTGTTATCATGCATATACAGAAGTGAATAGGAAACACAGAGGCTCCCTATCATCATCTGCAGTCACTTATGCTTCCCCCATCAAATAAAAAGGAATTTCAGTGATGAGTTCCAGATGAAGAATGGACACCAAAGTCTTCACAGTGTCAGAACGGTATTTTCAGGGGAATAAAAAAAAAAAAGCTGAATAACGAACACTTTCAAACCTGCTAGAAATGAAAACAGTAAAAAAAAAAAGATTTAACTTTTATTGTATTAGTGTTAACCTGTGCTGTCTAAGTAACTCCTTTGGATCTGTATTTACATGGGGGTGAAACCAGATGCATGGTAGTTAACACCACAGATATTTTTTCAGTGTTCAGAGAACCACAAGCAATGAGAATGATCATATCTGTACCATTACCTCTGCAGGACAGACCATGTGCTCATTGCTTATCCATAAATTCCAACATGACAGGGAACTCAAAGCCCCATTTATGTAAAACACCTGACCCAGGAAGCTAGACTATGCCTTGACTTCAAAAGTACAACAATCCCCCATTAGCAGAGGCTGTGTCTGAAATAACTGGCAGAAAAGTAGCAGCTGTATTACCACCCTGTTCTCCTCAAAAAACCCATAGTGAGAACTCATAACTTTTGCCAGCAAAGTACAAGGTAGATACAAATGCTATACTGTAGTGAGGTGAAAAACAGTAATTGCAGTTTCACTCCAGTTCTCTTGGTTTGACTAAATTTTGTTAAATAATTCAAAACATTTCCAGATGATTTTAAGTTTGCAAATGAAGGAAAATCCCCACTATTTTAGGCAATAAAACACGCTTTCAAAATTGGAAGATTCAAAACTGGATTTCAGATTTCAAAACTGGAAGATTCAGTACTGATGCCATTGAGGAGCTATACTCAACCATTAGAGGGCAGCAGTACATACGGAAACCCAGAATTTGAGCAGAGTGCTCTTCTATCATTTCCTTCTTTTACACACACACCCAAAGATACAAAACTTGGTTTCACTTTAGACCATACAGCATTCTAAGTGTTGCAATTAAAAAAAAAATAAACCAACCAAACTTTGAGCTGGTTCCATAGTTTAATTAAACCAAGAGGGAAGGAAGAATATTGCTTTCACTATAAAGCTATGGTGATGGGTTCAGCTAAACTGTGCAATATCTAACAGAAACCTAGATGCATTATTAATAAAGAAAAATGTGCCTTCAGCTATTAAAATCTTTTGTGACCAATGTGATTATGCTTCAATAGTTCTGGTTTTGGTTCTGTTAACAGTTGGGAAACCATCTCTGCCAATAACTTGCTGCACGACTGTAGCTTAACTACTCTGTTGGTCTCCAAACATCCTTCTCTCCCTCCCAAAGTCTAATCCCTAGCAAGTTCTTTCATTCAGAGATTCTCCATGAAAAATCAAACAAATTTTGTTTGCAATGTTTAGCACAGGTGGCTTTACCTTCAGGTTGGGCTTCTAACTCTCACCCCAGAAAACTTGCAAGAACTGACAGACCACCTGTCTGGAACATTACCCTAGTCTGGCTGGTAGACATACATCATATTCTTCATATTCAACTGTTTTAATTATCCAAGATTAAAGAGATAAATTACTTCAAATGCCAGACCCTTACCTGTGTCATTGCCAACACAGTCTATTATCAGGCATATTCCTAAAGGCTGACTTTGCATTCTGTACTGATCATCAAACACCTGAGGAACATGAAGGACAAACATGAAGTTGGTACATCACTCTCTCAAACTTACAGACTTGACTCTTCTAAAATTCATTCACATCAGATCTGTTCAATTACATTCTGTTGTTTTTCTATAGAGTGGAAGGGATCTACATCTACAGGGATACATTGTATCTTATCTACATACATACAAAAACAAATCAGCAGAGTGCTCTAATGACTTTTTTCCCTATTTCTAGTACAGGCTTAAATTTTGTGTTAGGCAATCTTACTACAATAATGAACCTTAAAGAAGACAGGGATATAGCCACTGCATGCAATTAAAGGAAACCTCAAAATGAACAAAAAACCCCATAAGGTAAATACCTGCAGAGGTTTGTAATGTATTTACATTCATATGTATGCACAAGCACATACCTTGTTTGACACTGGTCCCAATTCCTGAATGGACATGTGGACTGGTTCTGCTGCAATTAAAACATACAGACACTATCTCAGTATTAAGATACCAGTGACATTTCATTGACACCAAATCACTTAAAGAAGAACCTATCTAGTTCAGCCAAGTTCTCATCCATACGGATCTCTTAATTTCTATGTAAGTTAAAAGAAAAAAAAATTCACCTCTAAAACATTATTTGGATTCCATTCTACATTGATTGTGACTAACATATCTGCTGTGGTTTAACTCAGCAGGCAGCTAAACCCACCACACAGCTATTTGCTCACTCCTTCCCCAGTGCAGATGGGAAAGACAACTGGGAAAAAAGGTAAAACTCCTGTGTTGGTATTTAATAAAGACAGAGAGGGAAGATACTCAAAATCATCACCAGGACAATACACAAACAATCAGTCTTTCCTACACTGAGAGAACTCAATACAACTATTCTTAAAAATCACCCTCTTTGAGGGGTATTTTGGGTTTCCAGAAAGAACACAGCACATGTGGAAAGAACTTGGTTCTCATTGCACAACTTCTTGGCTGGCCTGGTGGAGAGTCACCACTGACTGACACAAAAACATTCCACTCTAATTTACTGAGCACAGCTGCACTGTACAGGCCTCTAGAGCTGGCCACTCAACCTCTTCCATGGTTTTATTGATCAACAGTTTATTCTGTTAAAAAGTTGTGACAATGGAAGCCCACAGCAATTTCAATAACGTTTTAAGATCTGGCACCACAAGCAAAGCAAATGCAAGAGCAAACAATAGGGTAAGGCTCAGTTTCCATAGGTACCAAATACTTTCTGCACCTGGTGTTATTAACTGGATTAACCACAAACAACAGTCCTTTTGATACAATGAAATTGATCACGTGGTTCTGTCAGATTCCCAAAAATCAGATAAAATGCTCTTACTCAGAATAAGACTTTCTCCATTTTGTGATTTTCCTGTGTTCGTACTGTGGACCTACAATGAAGAAAAAAGTATTTTTTCCTTCTCTCCTTCAAGAATTAAGAATCGCTACCAAACCCCCAAACCATTCCTCCTCAGAAAAAAAATTCCAGCTTGTCATGAACAGCAAAGAAAAGCTTATTCCCTAATGTAGTAAAACAAACAAACAAAACCTCTGAAAGTGTGAATTTCGTATCTTATATACCAGCAAGGAGTAATTTTCACTGAATTAGAAAGGAACTTACAACAATATTATCATAATATGGAAAGTCAGTGCAAACTCCCATTACTAGTCTGGAAAACAAAGCTATACTGGCTTTGTTATCAACACCAAATTGCATCACTGGTGTTTTGTCTGTAAGCTTTACATGTACATATTTACTGACATATCACAGAAACAACCTCAGCAAATTCATTTAACAAAGCCAAAGCCTTTAAGGAAGGTCATACTACTGCAATATCAGACCTAACCCAAATATCAAGAACTGTGCATGCAATAGGATTCCATGATTTTCCACAGGCTGAGATACCTTACTTGAAGTTAAAACAAAACACACACACACAAAAATTAAAAGCTCTCTGTAAAAAGCCATAACCTTAAGCTTCCAAAGCTAAAAGGCTATTTCCCCCGCAAACTCCAGAAGTACAAAGAAGAGGATGTTTTTCAAAGAACAGAGTTGAAGCAAAAGATTTCACTGCACCAAGAAACAGAAAAAAAAAATCTTTCAATGATTTTGCATGTCCAACTAATAGGAAAAAATTCACAGTAATTTTTCAAAGGGAAACTTTCAGTCAGAAGACTTCAATCAGACCCTATACCCAGCAAATAACAAGCATAAGAAATATGCCAAGCAGTATTTTAGTTACTAGCAATCTCGCATTCCTTAGGCTCTGATGAATCCCCTCCCTTTCAATGTCTGGCAATATTTAGAAATACAGTGTCTGTCTGATTTACTGTATACTTACCCCTGACTTATAAGGAGGATCAATCAGGCTGAGATTAGGGAGAGATGCCTGAAGTGCATTTATATAGACTGGTTGAGAATGAATGGAGGGCATTGAAGCTGAAAATTTAACAGAAAAAGACAAATACAGCATGATATATCAATTGTTTTTAAAGCCTAAAGCCACACAGCATGCAAATACTCTGACTTGGAACTTGTAATGTCATCTTCACTAAAGATACACCAGTGCAAAAATAGCATCTTACCTTCATGTTTGTACTTCTGAATCTTCTTAATCAGGTCTATCCTGTGAATATTTCGAAAACAGTTTTCTATCAAATCCAGTTGATTAGGAGACACCAAATTTAGTTTCTCCAGGTCAATCACAAGAGATAGAAAACTCTAGAATAGCAACCAGAAAACCAAACTGTCACATCAGTAATTTGTTCTCTATCAGTAACAGAGCTACACAGAAAATAATGCAGTGAGGTCAAGAACTAGTGACATTACCTTCTGAAATACAAAAATTGTCTGGAAGATTTAGAATTCTTGGTATTATCATAGGAGTAATGGAAGCTAGGAAGTGGCATTCTTAAAAACAATCAACATATTTGAGGAAACACTTGCATTTTGCTGTTGCTATGAAGCCAGCCACTTGGAATGTCACTGCACATGCCACAAACCAAGCATTAAGAAAAGCTTTGAATAATCTGCAGAACCTTTCTTCTCCTCTGGTTAAAGGGAGAAAAAGAAAAAATCTCAAAGGAAAAACTCAAATATTTGGTCTTCTCCATACAGTGGTCAAGTTTTCTGAACCCTCTCTATTGAATCTCTGCTTTCTCAGAGAACTTGAAACATTCAGAATGCAAGCTACTACTTAAAGTAAAACTTTTGCAAGTGAAGCAGAACAGAAACATAAAAAGCAACTCTGTAATTCAAGATACATTTCATATGACTATTGTCCTGAGACCCTTCATATGTCTTCCACATCAGTATTATGAAGAAAGATTTTTTTTTTTAATGCTTTCTGCTTGTGAAGTTCAGGCTACCACCATTTACTACAGCAAGTCTTCACTGTAACCTCTTGTTTCTCATGCTTCTTTTCTTGAATTAAAGAAAAAAGAAAAAGGAAAAAAAAAGAAGAAGGAAAAAAATATAGAAGCCACTACACATTCTCCACTTCCTGGCTTCTGTCTCTCCTCCTGCCTTGCTGCTCCTTGCAGTGCTGTCTCCTCTTTTGTGCTGTCTTTTACTTTAATCTCTCTCTGCTCCAGAGAGGACCAGCAGAAAAGACATACCTTGTCTTTTGCCATTTTCATCCGAGGCGCATAATCTCTGAGGAGAAAAAGAAGAGAACCCACTTCTTCTTTTTCCAGATTCTCATTAATCTCTACCATCAGTACCCTGAAATAAAGTTGAGAGGTTTCTGAAGGATTAGCTTTCAACAAAATCCCACCCTTGCCCAATGATCCAACCTCTCCCACATTCCAGTCTTAATGTGGTATTCCCAATTAAAAAGCAGAAAAAAAGCCTCCCCTGCTCCAGTTACAAAATACCCATCCCTGCTAATCAGCCCCTCTGTTAGGGAAACTGAAATCTCCTGAATATTTCAGTACATGTGAATGAGGTTACAGAACATGTCTTCAATGAGTTTACCCAGTAGTTACAGGCTTTGTATTTCAGTGAGAAGTTAACACAGGAAAATCCTTATGAGTATGTTTCTTTCCAAATAAAATAACTGGAGTTTCTTCACTTAAGCCTCTTAAAACTACAGAGTAAGAAGCAGTAAGAGACAGGTCCCATGAACTGTATCACGAGGCTTTGTGGCCAGAGCAAACTAGGGAAGAAATTATCTCTCAAGTTCTTCTCAAGTGCCATTTCTATCTGCTAATCCAGATCTGTACAAACTGGTTTTATTGAGTAACACAAGCAAACTCCTTAAAGACAGTTTGCTTCTAATAGCATGGCTTGTAAGAAGCTACTGGGGCTTACTTTAAGGACTAAACTCAACATACTCTTTTTACTTCATCTCTAGATATAATGTCCTTTATTACTTTTCTTTTACTTTCAACTTTTAAAACAGAAACAAAACACAACCACCACCCCCATCAGCCCCCACACATTTTTAACAAACTAGAGTAGCCCTGAAATCTGAAATAGATATATTACCTGTAATCAGGGATAAGTCTGAGACTTCTGGCAAGGTGAGCTTCCACTTCTGCCTTTTCAGTCTTCAAGATCCTCTTTAGCAAGTCAAACCTCTTAACTCTGTACAACAACTCAGACAAGCCGAGCCAAGATAGCTGCTCCCTGTCATTCAGAGCCACCAAGAGCTCCCTAAGGCTAGCAGTGGCCAAGTCAGGAGCAAGGTCTCGGCACAGAAAACCCATCATCTCTTCTTCTTCATCATCCAATTCTTGTTCAATCTGGTGAATAAGAGCAGCTGACACTTGGCACCTGGTCATCACTTTGTTATTGTCCCTTAAAAATTGTCAGCCTACTGTTTTTTAAACAGAAAGCTGACATGATTTGAAGCCCATAACCATCACAGCACTCCTCTGGTGTTCATTCATAACAAGATGCCTTCTTACATAAGCAGTTCTGTGGGAGACAAGCAAAAGGTCATAAATCAGTGATCTGCTGCAAAAGTTCAGTTAACTCTTCTATCTGATGTATTTCAGTCACAGCTAAAACAGCAATGTAGTCTAAACAGATCTCCTGTTCTTGAAGGATTCCCTCAGCTGTTCATTACAGAACAGAAAGTAGACTTGGTATGTCTTACTGATCAGAAAAAAAATTCAAGTTATTTTAAAAGTGTAACTGCCTCATCACAAGTCTGTAAATTCCATGGGAAGTGAAACAAGTCATTGTTTCATTGTGATGAGTGATATTTCAAATGTTTCAAGTAAGAGTTGAGTCTAAAGCTCTGATCTCTTCCCAGCAACCCTACACTTCTCTGCACACTACCACCTTTTCTCCCCTAGAAGTCTCAAGACATTTACCCTCTGACACAGCTCTTTCTTCAGAACCCAAAAGGGACAGGCACAAGCACAGTGTTTTCCCTCAAGATGCACTGGTTGCTCTAAGAAGTGCAACAGCATGTAAACCTAGTGTGAGCAGAGCAAACAGCAAAAGGAAACCCCCACAGGCAGAAATAAAACACTTTAAAAAGAACATATGATTTACTTATTTTTGTGAACTTCCTTTTAAAGTTGCATGCTCATTATAAAAAAATGCTGATCAACCCCTCTAGTGCTGAGACTCTCTTACCTGTATGCAAGTGTGTCCACAAGAACACTGGAAGGCTGGCATCTGACCATTGCCAAATCCACTGATCCAGATCCAGCACACATTGGTTTCAATCCAGTATGTTCCAACAGGGGTCCACAAAGTTCATTACACCAGCTTGGTTTTGTTGGACAAAGATCAATGTCACAAATTCCTGCTGGGGACTACTTCCTAGTTTTAGTGGGTGGGAAAAAACAAGGAAAAATTACCTAGGATCACACATTCTACTGTATGACACCACTGGTCCAGTGAACCAGGAACGATGATCCAAGTACAGGCAAAACAGCTGCTCAGATGTAGTGACTTGTCAGTAACATTCATTCCCCCAGGGTTCTGAGTGGGGAATAATTGAGAGTAACATGAAGTAAGTGTTCAGTATAAATTAAAACAATTTCTGATTTTCCATCCACAAACCATGTCAACATATTTTGAGAGCAGGAATACCACCCTACTGGGGCAAGCCATCAACTGAATGTATCTGAGCCAGATCCACTTTACCACCAGAGGCAAAGGGCATCATGTTTCACCCTTTCATCTGGTATGTGACCACTTCTGCAAACATCACAGATACAACTATCATAGCTGCAACTGTTACAGAAAAAGCAAAAAGCTGTAACACTGTGAAACCCAGCAGCCTGGCTTTCAGCTAGATTACCTGGTCTGATTATATTCAGTCATTGAAGGTAAATTCTTTACAAAGAGGAGAGGAGAAAAAGCTTCTCAGGAGGAAAGGAAAAAGTTCATACTTAGCAGAGATAAACCAGACTCAACAGTTTGCATGTTCATGTGTAATTTGTCAAGAGTGCTGCAAGAAAACTCTTAAGATTTTCCCCTTCAGTTCAATGTTTTAGATATTGAGTAAAGATTTCAATGCACAGCATATGGAGCAGGAACATTGTTGAAAAGAAACCTAAATAACTCACATTCTCATTTGCATCCCTGATTTTCAAGAAATCATGTGCACCACCGGCAGACAAAAGTATTCTGGCAAGACCACATCAGCAGCATGAGGGTCAGAGTGAGTCATGGGGGCAGTCCTACACACGGAACAAGAAAAAAAACCTCATCCTGCTGCAATCAAATCAGGAAAAACCCTGGTGCCCCAAGGGAGAATACAGATGAGGGAGAGTTTTCTCAAAGTCTGGCTTTTTTAGTTCACTATCATCCCGAATTTTCATAGGGAAAGGGCTCTTCTGGGAAGCAGACAGAGGATACTTGTGTCAGGGCAATTCTTCTACCCTCTTATTCACAAAGTAAGTCAGAAGGAGAACACACTGCAAGGAGATAGTACCAAAGTGCACGTACATACAAGCTTCTGGACTTAGTTAACTTTCGATTTTCTTGGACAAAGTGTAAGATTTTAAAGCTGATTAATTTCTCACCTACTGCACAGGAAACCATCACCTTTTCCATAGGCATATTAGTCTAAATCTGCACTGACTTTTGGCCCTGAGTACCATACTGCAAACAAGGTTCATGAGAAGGCTATTTTTATGGTAAGCACCTGAGGATATCAGAAAGCATACTTAATCTCAAACCACAAATCATTTCCATTCCACACTAAAACAGGCAGGAAAACACCTGCATGTTCATTAGCTATTATGAAGCTAATAAAGTTAATTATTCTCCTATTTTTTAACTACCTCACACTGCTCCCATTCCATAAGAGAATACAACCAAAATCAAGGACAGTTGCTTGTTTTCTTTCCACCCACAAAAAAGGAAATAGGAAATAAAAACATACTAAAACTTCACAAAGACACACAAGGCTCCAGGAACTTTCTGCTGGCATTAGCAAGTGGAGGCTCAAGCAATTTTACTCTTTGCTATTTAATACCATTCATGAAACCCTTGTTCCTATAAGACCAACACAAATGCTGCACGATATATAAATACTATTATGAGAAGTGTCCCATAGTAACAATGGTAAATCAACGTATCTATCAGGCCTCTTATTAAGAAGGAAGGTGTTTCAAGAATAGGGAAATAGTTACACTCTAGATGTGGTCTACAACCGGAGTCTGTCATTTCTGACACTACCTATTTCTTAAAACACTTCACAACCATCTCCACAGTAGCAAAACCAGGATATAACATCAGTGGGTGTAGCTCTGATTTGGAAAGTCATCTATGTTTCATCAGATGAGAGAGCAGGCCAAGTCCCCAGCGTTAGAGAAAGGAAGCAGGATGTTTGTGCATTCCCAGCTCTGTTTTGTTTGAAGAGCTAGAGGCAGTGAAAACACACAAAGGCAACTGTATTTTGAGCCTGTTTCACCTGGCATTCTTCAAACTGTTGAACTGTTTTTGATATGAGACACTCAGGAAAAACACGGAAATCCCAGAGCAACTTCTTATTACTGTATTAGGCTTTAATAGTTTGTTCTCGATGCAAGCTAGTAGTAAGCACGCTAATTTCCATTTGGAGACGCAGTAATTAACACCCCAGTGCTCCTAATAAACGGAAACTGAAAGTTTTTACTGTATGGAGTTTACGCGTATCTCCACGACGCTTTCAAAACCCGGTCACATTAAATCACACTTGAAAAATTAAGCGAGAGGAAAGTCCGCTCTACAAGCCAAAAAAGAAAAAAAAAAAAAAACAAAAAACAAACCAAAACAGCCTGAAGGGGATGAGCAGCGACGGGTTTCGTTTCTCCACACGCCAAGGTGCGGCCGAAGCCGCCCTTCATGCCCAGCACCCGGTTCAGCCCACACACCCGTGAGGAGGACCCGATCCCGCAGCAGAAGTGTGTTGGGGAGGAAGGTCAGAAAAAAAAAAAGAGATGTGAGGGAAAAGGCAAAACGCACCGAAACGCGCAGGGCAGCTCTCATCGGCAGCGAGGGGCCAGGTCCGGCATGGGGAGCAGAGAGAAGGGGGCGGTGCTGGACTGGAGAAGGGCTCCCCAGCACCGGGCGGGGTTTTGGCTATCGCCTCGCATCGGGAAAACAGAGCCTTTCCCTCTTGTACGTCTGCCAGCTCCTGGAGAGCCGCGCCGCCTCAGCGCGGAAACAGCGAGGCAAGAGATCTCCCCTCTCGGCTCCAGCCGCCTTACCATCGTTTATACCTCTGCCGAGCTACGTTCGCTAACCTTTACATCTGGCCGCTAAGTGTTTTGGTGCGAGGTGAAGCAAGGATTACGATTTTCGTTCGTCTTTATAATTTACCTCAGGAGAGGGAGCTCGGGGCTGCGCACAGGAAGCTGCCCTGGCCCCACAAAATGGCGGCGGGGCCCTGAGGGAAGGGCGCGAGGGGGGCGCTCTCGCGGGGCCGGTGCTGCACAAAATGGCTGCCGAGCAGCGGTGAGGGGAAGGGGCTGGCAGGAGGCAGGGGTCGAGGCTCCAGAAGGGCTGCCTTTTATACAGCTGAGGACAAGACAACAGATTTGCGTTACTCCCAGTAGCCATTCAGTGGCCACAAGCCTTTTTTTTTAGTGAATGAGAGCATGTGTTTTATGTAGAAGCCCTCATTGCTTGGTGCGAGTCTTGCTCCATTACTCGAGTTCGTTCACACTGAGGATAACATTGTACAAGTCTGTAAAAGTTGTGTAAGCTTCCGTGAATTTTCAAGTAATGCCTTGCCCCTTTAAACTGGGTGATTCCTCTGGTATAAGCCAGCAAGAGGGAAGGTGCTGAGCTCATTAACAACACCTCAGTGAGCTGTACCTGGCATACCTATCCCTTTATATATATGAGAATGGACTTTCCTAAGTGATGCTGAGCAAATCCAAAGAGGACTGGAGGAAAAAGTCCAGAATGGTAGGAATGGGATGCAGGAACTGTGGGTGCTCTGTTTTATCCAGCTCTCAGGTACAGCTGGAACTAGAAATACACTCTCACCTCTGCATATTATAGAATCACAAAGTGAACCTCTGTGGAAAACAAACAGATGGCAAAATGCATTTTGTGAATCTACAACAAGAGAGAGAACATTCCGCTTTTCCCAATATGCACAAGGTGGAAAAAGGCTTTTTGGATGCTGGTACTCAGATACCTCTGTACCTTCTTGCAGACTTTCTTATTCGAGTCCAATATTTGGTCTCAAATAAGACCAAACAACAGCCCTCTGATTTGTTCAACATAATCCTATATTATTTTGTGTGTATGATTAGATATCTGTCCCCTCCTTTTGTAACTATTCTTTTTTGTGTTTATTCTCTATTGTTTGTGTAATAAAGTGATAAAAAGTTACAGTAAACCCACAGTTACCTAATTTTTTACCAACACTTATGTAAAAACACAAATACTCATACCTCTGGCATGGTGCCAGAGGGAGAAGCAATTGTTTCTGATCTACCTTTTGGGATGGATGAAGAGGTTACAGTTCCAACACAGGGGGTTCAAGAGCAAGCACTCCTCTATAGTCTTTAATCCTCTACAAGTGAAATGTTTCATCTATGACACTGCTCTCACCTAGGGGAAAAAAAATGAATATTTTACTCACTTTTCTAAAAACCACTAAAGTAAGGAAGGTTTGAATTTACATAAGAAAGTTTCAGAAAACTGGTAATATGAAAATTATACCAATAAAAATTGTTTCAAAATAGTATCACTAAGAAAGGCATGAAACAAAGATTTGCAAAAAATAAATATATTTTAAAGTATTTTTTAAATTTACAAGTATAAAAAGCAACGTTTAAAAATAAAAAGATACTCTGGAAAAAACATGTTCTGAAGTGACAATTCCCAAACAACGTCGCACCTCCTGAAAAGCCTGCATTCAATGAGCAAAGGTGTGATCCAGCTCAAGTAGCCCTTTTTAATGACTTTAAACCTCATAATCCATCATTCAAACTGATGAGTCTCTCTGATCAGAATAAGTCGAGGTACTCTGTGGCTACAGAGCAAAAGGGTTGGCATGAATTGTAATATCTTTAATGCGAACATCATTTAGAGGTCGGTAGGTTTTCTCATTCACAGGCAGCTTCTCCAGCTCATCCAGGGTCTCCAAGCCATCAATAACTCTGGAAGAAAAGCAGAAATGCTAGGAATCTCCTCCCAAGAACAACCTAATTTTCACAATTCAGGTATCTCAAAACGCTTCACAGTTAAGTATCACTGGGTAAGGACTATGCTAGCAAAGGATATAAATAACACAGCCAAAACATTATGTATGGTATATAATGTATTTTGAAAGGAAATATCCAGCAGCTGTGTCAGATGATGACCAAAAGGACAAAGAATTCACACTGATCTGACAGTACCATAATTTTACACCAGCCATAGCTGTATCAAGAGCCTGGCTGTACCTCCTGGGATTTTTAGGCTTTCAGATTCCCCGCTTGGGCTGAAGAAGCAACAAGAAATACTTCTCTAATAAACCTCTTGCTTTTTTCTTTAAATAATTAGTTTTTATAAATCTGGGCAGTTTATTCCCCAATAAAGGGCTTTGCAGAACACATGTTGTGATGTTCACAGCTCACTTCAGTCACAGTCATCAGCTCTTTGACTCCAGGATGCTGGACTGTGGGCTGGCATGGACTGCATATGCTGTTCTGCCCATCCTGCAGCTGGGGCAGAAACATCTTTAAACTTTTTCTAAGAAAGATAGCTAAAAATCTGCTTTCAATCACACTTCTAAACAAACTCAGAAATTAAAGGACCACCTGTACTTATGGTGATAAACATGACAGATAGTAGAAAACAGTATTTTCACATTATTTTAATAGTTTCCTTTGAATATTTAACTACATTGAATAAAAGCACATTTTTCTCAGCAGATTTATCTGTATATTAGAGACTTCTGAATAGTAAGAGAGTATCTGAAAGACTCAAAAATTAAATATTTGCTTTCAGTGGTGTCTCTTAACATAAGAATGCTTCAAAATAATGATGCATCACAAACAGCCTCATCTGATTTTATAAACTGTCAGTTCCATGAGTTTTACCTGACCAGCAGGAAGTTTCACCTAAACAGAAGCATGAGTATGTCAGTACCACACCCATCCCCAAACCAGATTCTTCCTTCTCCATAAACCCTACAGCTGTGTATCCAGTTGTTCTGGAGCTGGCTTAAATTCAGGCTACAGCTGTGAGAAAGCAGTGAGAGGGAAAACAGAAAGACTAAAAAAAAAAAGCTCCATGCTTGAGGTAACTTTTTAGTATGCCTATTTCCACTAAATTCCCTACTACTAAGGAAAAGGGAAAAGCATTTTGGAGCAACTAATTGTGACAGTGCAAGAGTGTACGTTTACATATACACATCCAATATTTTTATTAAAGACTTTTAAGACCAGAAGCTTCAAAATTTGCACTGCACATGATCTGAAATACTCAAATCCTTTCCACACTACAGTAAGGAGGGGTGCAGTTAGATCACTTACTTTCCAAACACGGTGTACTTCATGTCTAGGTGTGGCTGCTTGCCATAAGTGATGAAGAATTGTGATCCATTGGTGTTGGGACCATTGTTTGCCATGGAAACCACCCCACGAACACTGTGCTAAAAGAAGGGGAAAACCTCAACATGAGCACAGGGCTGTAGCTGTACAAAGTGCTCTGTCACTTGGTACTCAGTCCCAGCATGAAATCTGGGTTGCTAATACATTCCATCACAGTTCATAATTAGCTGCTCAAAACTGCTCTTACAATGAAGAATTACTTCTCTGCCTTCAGGATATGAAAAACACTTTGTTACAAATTCTCTCTACTGTTCTTGGTGATGAAAACTCTCAAACCTAACTTGCCAAGTACAGAAATGCCTGTTCCTATTTTAATAGTAAGCTTTCTGTCCCTTTATTGTGGGATTCTACTTTGCTTCACAATTACAAAACAGGTATTTAATACAGTACAACACAATGCTGATCATTCTCTAACCAGTAAAGAAAATTTGTCTGAGAACATAACTGCATATTGAGAGCAAAGAAATACCTTCAGGTATTCACTGAATTCATCTTCAAACTTCTTGCCCCAGATGCTGTTACCTCCTTTCCCAGTGCCTGACAAAGAAGCACCACGACAGATTACTGGATTTCCAGAGTGAAACATCCAGAAATGATGTATTGTTACATTCTACAACAAAGATCCTGGATACCCCGTCATTTCCTTGAGGCAAAATCACCTCAGGTTCTCACGACACTGAGCAGAGAACAAAACACCAACATATTCTCAAATTAAGTTCAGTGCTGGTACAAACAGACAAAGCTGAAAAAGGTTTTCTCCTGAAGAGCTGACACTGTCCTGGTCATTTTCCTTAAATCCTTCAGAGGCCATCCAGCCCTTCAGAAACCAGAGAAACCACAGTGGCAGCTACTACCTGATCAACACAGTTAAATCAGCAGAACCATCACATTTAGTGGAACCAGTTGGAAAAACTAAAGTTTGTATAATGCCTTAGTACTGAATGATTATTTGGAACTACGGTAAAGCTGCTCTTCTGTAAGCTCAGCACAGAAACCTAATCTCATCATAAAACCAGTAATTTATGTTTGGTTGGGTTTACTTTGTTTACATTTTGGTTTTAACACTCATAACTTACTTTTATTTCTTTGTTTTTTCTTTTTATGTACATTTTTCTACAGAGACACATAGACAGAAGAATTTACCTAATGGATCCCCTGTCTGAACCATGAAGCCCTTTATATTCCGGTGAAACACACATCCATTGTAGTAGCTGCTAGCACAGAGAGCCAAGAAATTCTAAGGAAATGAAACAAACCATATTAAAAAACAGTTCAGAAAGGTCCTCTTACGAAAAACAGCACTGGCAAGCCCAACACTAACTTTCTTGCCTCTATTTAGCATGTGACCATGTGAACTCCACAGTGCTGAGATGAAATAATCATAATTTAGAGTTAATATGCTCCTTTGACACTGCCACAGATGCAGAAGGTTTTAAATAAAGCTTACAGTACAAGGTTGTCTGATGTGAGGAAGAAACAAGCCCAAGACGTGCACAGAAGTGTCACTTCCAGTCAACGTTTTCACTTTGTAAATCTGGTTTTGTAATCAGCGAATTCATGTCTCAGCATTGTTAGTTAAGAAGTAAATTATTTCAATTTAAGCCGAATTTTACTGCAGAAAGGAAAACATGGAGCCTCTGACAAACTCTAAGTGATTCTCACTCTTCAATTACATCTGTGTGAGTGTGAGCAAACCCAAGGAAATTTGGGAATTTGAGGTCATGTACCATTTTGCCCCTTGAGGGCAAAAGACACTTCGGGAGCTGCTGGAACTTGGAGGGAAATGGCATGTAGCTAAACCTTATGTGGTGAAGAGCAGGCAGCAGAGCTCTAGGCACAAGTTCCACGAGTGGAACAGGCACTGTACCAGCTTAGAATGTTAGTATTACATTATGTGAAAAGGCTCATTGCAAAAGCCACTTCACCTCCTCTACAGTCTTCACTACTTCTACCGCTGTGTCCCAACACCACTGATCCTGCTGCTGTTACTTCACTTACTTCACAAGTCTTTGGTGTACGCTCGCAGAACAGTTCGATTTTAATATCTCCTACATCAGTGTGCAGTGTGACAGCCTGAGCAAGAGGCAGAAAATAATCATTAAATCAGCAATGAAATCCTAGCAGACAGAGTTACATTTCCCAGTCCTGCAAAGAAGACGAGCAAGCTCCCACAGCACATAACCATTGCTTTGTTATTTGGCCATAGGTAAGGTTACTGTCACAAACCTTCCACATTTGCAGTGAAATCACCAGAAAGCCCTTTGTTTAATTTAGTTCCAGGACAAATCAAGTTTGCCATGGTAATGCAGAAGCTGTGTTTCAGGCTGTTGTACTCCAGAGATCCATTATTCATTTGTGAACTGGACCTACTCGGTCACCTCATTGCAAGGTTGAAGAATCAAGGTTAATTTTGTTTCAGAGGGCAGTTTGGTGCACATACCTCACTGATTTAGAAAAACAGGA
Source organism: Phaethornis superciliosus (assembly GCA_023637945.1). Classification (NCBI taxonomy): domain Eukaryota; kingdom Metazoa; phylum Chordata; class Aves; order Apodiformes; family Trochilidae; genus Phaethornis; species Phaethornis superciliosus. The sequence continues at coordinate 998,725 of JAJQWJ010000007.1, forward strand.
ACAACTGATCAACTGATGGGTGCTACTTGCCTGAAGCCTTTTGGGTGGTAAGGCTAGTTCTGAATGGCACCATATATAATCTGCCTTCACAAAAAAGTAAATCTACAATCTACCCACTTTTCTTAAGAGTTCATAAATAACCTGTATAAAATCTAACATGGCAGTAACCCAGCCACCTAAGTAAATCTCTCCCTTCTTTCTCTTGGCCCACTATGTATCACAGTGCTCAAGACAAACCAGATTACCAAATACTAGCCAAAGCAGGATTAAAATTTAGGATCTTAGAAGTGAAAGTCTTATAGGGATTTGACCCATTCTCCTTTTCACAATATATTGATAGAAATCTGAAATGAGAAGATTAAGTTTTTATCACAAACTCTTTACAGCATCAGAGTAAAACAAGAAAACCTCTGAGACAAATAGCAGATATTCACTTTCTAAGAGGTGACCATATCAGAAAGAATGAAAGTATAGAAAAAGTTCTGGTTTTCTCACCATGTCTGCTTAACAAAAAGCTGAGGTAAATTTGCAATGGCAATTTCCTGCAAAGAAAACAGAAAATTTGATAGGGTTTTTTTCCAGAACAACACCCAATTCTTTTTCATTCTACAATATTGCATATGGCTATATGCATTAAAACCAGTTTGCAGTGCCATTCAAGTGACCCTGGGGATAAATGCTTTGCTTGTATTTTGTAAGTAAGCAATATATAAAGAACATGAAAGGAGTAGAATAAAATACCTTAGAGAAAGGAGAAGAGGGACATAAACCCAGACTTCTCTAAGATGAAAGTTTATACTGAGCAATCACAGCTTTCCCAAGGATTATGGTTTCCTAAATGACAGAAATTAACAGGTAAAAGCCATATTCCAGGACCTACGCAGAAGCGTGGAGTGACAGCTGTCAGTGCCTGCAGCCAGGCACGGGATAATCTTTGTAATATTTCCCAAATAAATAAGTTTTAGAGACTAAATCGTTCTCTACGTGCTGCTCAGCCCCCGGGCTTGTCGAGGCCCTCCTCAGGCTCCGCTCCCACCCCGGTGAAGCATCCCAAGGCCCGACCGCGCTCCCCGCATCCCGCTATCGCTCCTTTTCTGCCCTTTTGAAGACATTTCCACCCCAAAAAACCCCAAAACCAAAAGCCCAGCTAGACTCCGCTCGCCCCCGTCCCCGCCTCGGGGCCTTCCCGCTCCTCCACCCCGGCCCGGCCGCACGCAGGCCCCGCACAAACCTCGGTTCGGACCCAAACCCGAACCCGCTCCTGGACGGCCCTGGCCACACCTCAGGCGGTTCGGAAAGGCCGCCCCCAGCCCCGGTAACCCGGCGGAAGCGGCGGGGCAGGGAGGAGGCTCCGCCCCGCAGCCCCGGCACGGCTGCCGCCTGAGGTGAGGCGGGCCCGGTACCGGTACCGCTGGGCTGCTGGGGTGGGGGGCACTCTGCTAATTCCTGTTTAAGATCATTCCTGCCTTTTTTTTATCCCCTCTGCAGACAGCTGCATGCTGGTGCCTGGCGCGCAGCTGCTCCGCCGGACTCTCGGCCGCATCCCCCCCGCCCGCTCCCTCATGGATCTCCGGGAAATCGTTTCTGCCCTCAACGCCTTCGCCCCCCTCTCCCTGGCTGAAAGCTGGGACAATGTGGGGTTGCTGGTGGAACCCAGCCCTCCCCACGCTGTCAGCACCCTGCTCCTCACCAACGACCTCACCGAGGAGGTGATGGAGGAGGCGGTGCAGAAGCGGGCAGACCTCATCCTTTCCTACCACCCGCCGGTGTTCGCGCCGCTCAAACGAGTGACCTGGGGGAGCTGGAAGGAGCGGCTGCTGATCCGAGCCCTGGAGCACAGGATCGGCATTTACTCTCCTCACACGGCCTACGATGCCATACCTCAGGGTGTCAATAACTGGCTAACAAAGGGACTCGGTGAGATTCTGCTAAAGGCAGGGGAAAAAAAAAGGTTAAAATTGTTCGTTAGTATGTATGCTATTTGATGTGGGGGCCTTCTTCCCTTCCCTTCCCTTCCCTTCCCTTCCCTTCCCTTCCCTTCCCTTCCCTTCCCTTCCCTTCCCTTCCCTTCCCTTCCCTTCCCTTCCCTTCCCTTCCCTTCCCTTCCCTTCCCTTCCCTTCCCCCTTCCCTTCCCTTCCCCCTTCCCTTCCCTCATATGATTTGAGGACTTTGGTTGTTTTCTCCCTCCTCCCCCAACAATATTTTTCTACTACTTCTAAGTACCCTAAACATATTGAGGGGTTTTATTCCAGTGAGGAATACCTAGAGGTTATATTCAGATGCACTTTGCATGACTGTACTACTGGAAGTAGCTGAACTGTTGGAGCACATTTATTGTCCATCTCAGTTGCAAAGTTTAGACCACCGACTTGAACTCACCACCTTTCATCTCTAAAATACAAGATTTCACTGTTTGTAAAGGACTTCAGGCATCTGAAATTCTTTCAGATTTTCAACCAGTATTGTGGCTCACACATGAAAACAGCTCTACCTTTTTTCCAGCCTGATTTACAAACCAGAAAAAACATTTGGGTTCTGTACAATTCTGAGGATAAAATGGATGGCATTAAGACTGACAAATCAAGTATATCCATCAGCTGCTTTGCAACTAAAATAGCCTGTGCCTAATGGAGACAACAGGGCAAGAAGTTCTCAGTTCTGATCAGGGAAAATAGATTCAAGTGCAAAACTTCCATCTTTTTGTTGTGTCTTTTTGGATGTGCCAGATCAGTATGAGGATACTTGTCCAGCTCTATAAACCACCAATCTTGTGCTGTTTTGTCAGGTCCCTGTACTTCTGTCCCCCTGCACCCATCCTCTGCTCCAAGCTATCCAGCTGAAGGGACTCACCGAGTGGAATTCTCTGCAGACAACACTAAAGGTCTGGACACTCTGCTCTCCAAAATCAAAGACATCCAGGGGATTTCCTGTCTCACTACTCTCCCTGCCAGGTATCTCCTTCACTGTCTAAATATTGTATTCTTTTTGTTGCTGGAATTGTGTTTTACTGTTGCCATCACCTTGTTGCTGTGTGCATTGCTGCTATTTTTTTTCAGCACCAGAGCTAGAAACTTAAGGAACAGTCATCCCCTCCTGATCAATCTGTGTTACAGTAAATTGTAACAGCAACTCAGCATAGCATCACATAGATTAAGAGCTGGTAAATAAGGGCATTAATATGAAATTTGATTAGGGTGGTTGAGCTTTTTTTCTTTCTCTGGTAGAACAGCCACTGGGCTTTTACTTAGATTAATATGATGCTGGAATTCTACCTAGTTTCTTAGCAAGCACTGAGCTTTTCTTTCCTCAGGGTTGAAGGTGAGGAGCAGACACGAGTCAGTCTTAACTGCTCAGAGAAAGCACTGCTGGAGGTGGTGGAACTGCTGTCCCAGAACAACCACAAGACAGAGGTTCTCTTATTACAAAAGGTAACAAAATCACATATTCCTTCCACTCACCATGTTACTTCTGTGAGCTGTGTGCTCTGAAATTCAGTAGTCAGTAGCACCACAGGTTTTTTAATGTTACTCTACAGAGCTCTGGAGTACTGGTCTGTAGGGATTTGAAGCCAGAACAATGAAAACAGCTGTCTGATTCTTCAGTCATTCCAATATCTGGTGTAGTTAATATGTTATATTCCAAGCATCACACACTTTACTTTGTCATATCAGAGGCACTCCTGAATGCCCAATATACCCAACTTGGTAGAGTAGGGCAAGCAGTGTGAATCTGTGGGGTCAGCTTTTGCACAGTCATTTTAATTTCTTTTCAGCCTCCTCTTCCCCACACTGGGATGGGACGTCTGTGCACACTGAGGGAGGCAGTCTCCTTGTCAGACATCATCCAGCGTACCAAAAACCACCTGAAATTACCCCACATCCGCCTGGCCCTGGGAATGGGCAAGACAGTAGGTAAGCAGGCCTCTGAGTACAACTGTCCTTTAGAACCTGCAGTATTCCAGGAAGACAAGGAGTGTGGATGTGTACATGAGTGTGTGAAATACTGCTGCCTGGCAGAGCTTTACTCCCACGTAGTTAAAGACAAACCTCCCCAATATTGTTGGAATTTGTGTGAGGCAAGCACTCAAGAAGAATCTCATCTGTGTTTTTAATTGGGAGCTTTCTGTTATGCTCATACTCCCTGGAAAGAAGGGATAGCACAAGTTGAATACAAGCCTTTTTTCATCATCTGTATGACTAAGGCTGTGTTTTTTTTCCCTCTCTAGTGTATCAGACACAAATGTGCATCATTTCATTGCACTCTCCCTTCTCTGACTGAGTGTTAACTTTCAAAGCACCTTAGAACAGTCAGAGGCTTCATGGCATCCTTATGAATGTGTAACCATCCATCTTTTGCTGAAATAGTGGAAAAGACAGTGGGTCACTAGTAAAAAAACATGGAGCAAACTACTTATCCCAGTTACCTATCCTGATCTCCAAGAAGCACAGCTATTAAATCTTATCAGAGCAAATTTTCTGAGAACTCTCTGTAACTGATGAGACAGAAGTCTTCTGAGAAGCCTCTTGTACTATCAATTGCACTGAAAAAAACCCTCAAAACTATTTTGAAGGCTCTTATAATAGTGGGGGAACTGTAGTGGTGTGACTCCACTTAAACCAGTCAGAGATGTTAAAGGCCTGTGACTTTCAACCTGATGGATGTGTCTCTTTCTCCCACAAATTTACATTGCCCCCAAAGGTAGTAGTTACTGTGAAACAAACAACAGCAATACTGACAGGAGGGCTGAAGAAATGGCAAGTTTAACTGTGGCACCTTGTGTCCTGCAGAATCACCAGTGAAGAAAGTGGCTCTGTGTGCTGGGTCTGGGAGCAGTGTCCTGAAGGGAATGGAAGCTGACCTCTATCTCACAGGTAAAAGATTATTTTGCTGTTTTGTTACCTTTATAAAAATAATCACTAGAATAAAACAAAACAAATAGTTGACTGACTTGAAATATTTGGCCAGAAAGACTTAGTTGTTATAACTGAGAAACAAAGTTAGTTATTGGAGTGATTGAAAAACAGCACTAGAGATTATGTGGATCAGAAGGCTGGGTGGCAACAGTAGAAGCTATTTGAATTAAAACATGGCTATACCTGTATTATTTCAATACAAAATCAGTGCTGATTGCAGTTTGCTGTGACCTTCAGCCTGCTGCTTCTTTGGCAAGATACAAAGCATTTCCTCACTTTCCTACAGAATTCCTTAATGGGAATTGGAGTTATCATGTAGTCTGCAGACTCTTCCAGAGGAATCCCATAGTGTGTCTGACCAAAGGAAGAATTAGTCCACCATCCTCCTTTCTGGCAGCAGGGCAACTACTTACTACAGCGTGCTCAACCAGGTGTAGGCTGCCTTGTACTCTGTAGTACTTAATTTGAGCAACTGCTTTGGCAAGGCACATCTTCTCTCCCCCTTATCTACAGCCCTGCAGAGCTGACCCTCAGTTTCTTCACAAGGCTTCCCAGTTGCCATCAGCAACCCCCCTGACATCCAGACAGCCCACTTCCAAAATGCTCTGTGTGCTTACTTTCTGCCCACAGTGGCAGAAACTTCCACTGTTCAGAGAGGGCAAGGAATTTCTGTGGTTTTCTCTCAGCTGTAGATCGGGGGGGTTATCAGCTGAAAGTCCTTCAAGGGGCACTGGAAGTGTTCCATGTTCTTAGACTGAGCAGATGGTGTTGCATTCCCCTTTATGTGCTGTATCCCCTTCTCGTTAAGATTCTAGCAAAGAATTGTACTGTTAGTGATCATGGCTTTTTTTTCTTTTTTAATTTTTCACAAAATGGCAGGAGAGATGTCCCACCATGATGTCCTGGATGCAGCTGCCAAGGGGATAAGTGTTATTCTGTGTGAGCACAGTAACACAGAGAGAGGTTTCCTGTCAGAGCTGCGGGACATGCTTGCAAGCCACCTGCAGGACAAAATCAACATCATCGTGTCAGAGAAAGACAGAGATCCCCTCCAGGTGGCTTAGGAGAAAAACAAAGCAGAGAATTCAGTCAAGTCTTCCATGATATCCTGCACAGACCTCTCTTAAGTGCTGCAAGGAAGAATTCAAGGAAGAACTGATTCAGGCCAGAATGATTGTATTTATATGTTCCCTCAAAGTCTGGGATGTGTTTTGTCACCTGTCAGATAAATAAATGCTTGTTTTGGGCTAAAGAAGGCTGATTTACTCCTCTACTGGGCTGCAATTGTATAAATCTGCTGAATACTCTATCGTTAGATATATTTGGTAACTACAATACTCAAGGATTGGTTTGGGTAAAATATCAAAACCTGACTTACCTCCAGTTTTAAGGTTATGGGGCTGTTCCACCCTGTTGCAGTTATCTTGAGTGATGTCAGTACAAGTCACTTCCCATCATCAGTCTCCTGATGGTAGTTCATGAAAGGGTGTGGGTCACCCATTTGCATTAGGAGTTTCAATAAGACACCACTCATATGGAAATACAGAATACAATCCAGGTTTTCAGTACTAGGATTCAATTGCATTAATGCAGCATCTCAATAGAGGGACGTCCAGTTAAAAAAGCTTCAGAAGTTTAAAACTCAATTCCTTAAAGTTGTAAATTAATTTAATGTACCTTTGTTACTTTTAAAAACAGTTTCTGTAACTAGGACTCTTAATTACAAGACTACTACACAGAGCAGGTCACATTTTTTCCACTGATAATGATCGGGGTTTATTTTTAAGTTAGGTAATTTTAGTTGTGGGATTTTTTTTTAAAGGAAAAAAGTCTCCCATTTGCATACCTTTCCATCTCTGGATTCTGTGCACACCATAAGAAACAAATAAAGATATTTTTACTAAGGAGTCTGAAGTCTTCTGCACACTGCATATGGATTCGCAGAGGTAACTGGCATAATAATGAAAATAAGGCTTTCACACAACTGCCAGAAGGATCTCTATCTTCCTGCAACAAAAAGGCTGTGGAAGACAAGACAAGCTAATGAAAATTAATTGAGTACTTTATTTGATTGCTTGGAACTATTACAATGTTGAGCTGTAACACAGCTACCAAATATTAGACATACAGACTTCCTGAAGTCTGGCTGGCAGACTACAGCTGAACAAGAGGGCTTATTGCCACATACCTGAGAAAAAAAATGAAGAAAAGCTGTCAGACCTCAGTGTTCCAATCTCTATGGGCTTTAAAAAAGGGAGAGCCCATATGTCACATTTAAGGACCCCTCCAGGATCAGTGAACACTTCGGGAGTAAAAAATACATATTTACAATGTTAAAAAATAAACAGAAACACAGCCTCTTCCTATTTTGGCATTGCAGTTTGGAAAGCAAGATGAAAGAAGCTGGATCCTTCCATCCTCACCAGCAGGCAACAGACTTGAGTACATCAGAATTTTAATTACCTAAACTTTCTTACAAAAGGATCTGGGTTTGGTGCAAGTCCTTTGGTTCTATTGCCAGAATTGAGCAAGTTACCCAGGGTGTCTCAAACTCATTAGTCTTCTCCTTTCCTCATGCAGTCAAGGCAGGGCTCTTAGCATTATAAATCTTGGCTTCTTCATGCACTGGAAGCTAATCTTGTCTAACTGGTAAAGGAGTACTGGAAAGCACTTACTTGAGAAAAAAGGTGCACCACTAGTACAAACTAATGTTCTGACCATCTTGTGGTTTGCTCATCCCAAGTAAACTGCTCCAATGGTACCCTCCTATCTGGTGAGGTAGAGAGCAGAAGGCACAATCTTACCACGTTTGTTTTTCTGAGCTGTAAGGCTGGCTGCATAGATATGAAGAAGGCATCAACTGAGCTAAGAGACAAAGCAGACAAATGGGGGAGCAAGAGACACCTTGCTTACAGAAGTCATTGTTCCAAACTACCTGACATAGCTGAACAGCAAGCAAGGCTCCTCAGGATTATCACATTCCAGTGAGTAGTCAGCAGCCTTGGGGTTGGAGGGAGGGAGATCTGAGCAGAGACCCCATGAGAACAATTGCTGCAGATGCTCTGAGAGCAGAGAGGTGCTATACATCTTCATCCTCTTTCTCTAAGAAGTCGGTCAAGGTACTGTCATCTACAGGAATTAATAAGCACTCCACACCATCAGGTCCCTGAGAACGACAGGCACACACGTTCTGTTAACACCAGCTCACAGCAAGCCACGAGACAGCACTGCAACACTGAGTGCTTGTTTGCAGTCTGGATGAGAGCTGGCCAGCATTCCAAAGGACCACATTGTTAAAAAATGGCAGTATTTCACCAAAGCCATACTGGAAATACTCATTTTTTTTCATTATTTGTGCATCTGACAATCTGGAGGCACAGAAAAGCTTGTAATTACAGCATTTCAGCCCTTTGCTAGTTCTTAGGCACTTCAAAAAACGCAGCCTCACCCTGAGCTGCAGAATGGTGTCTTAGTGATACGAGCCAGGAAGCACATTTTTTTATTTTAGATGGCCAAAGACCCAGAATTATCTTCTTGCCCCAACTCACCCGTTTGGTCCTGATGAGCTTGTGGTCCCTGAATTCTGTCAGCTGGGCCCTGAGTGTCAGCTCACTGTTCACAAGAAAAGCCTCCCGACACTGCCGGTAGAAGTCTTGGAAAGACAGCCCTGGAGACAGGAAAGGGTGAGAAGGAACTGAAGTGGTAAAATTGTCAGATTTTTCCAATTCTAACAACAGATTCTCTTCACCAGCCAATTTTGCTTTGGCCTAGACCACAGTGGCTACAGTAACACCATCCCTTTTTCCAAGCATACAGCCTACCTAATAATTCAATAATTAATGGAAAACAGCCGAATTAACACTTCAGTCACCCTGTTCACCTAATGACAATTTAATAGGACTTTAAATACACTTCCCAACATGATTAATCTCTCTTACTTTCCAACGCTTCTATCTTGCTTCCAACTTTCTTTACCATTGACATGTTAATTCATAACTTCCACAGCCCCTGGGTGAGACAATGATAAAATAAACATATATCCTAGGGAGCAGGGACACAACCCAAGTAAGAGTGGGAGCAACACAAGAACAGAATCTCCTCTCTCCCTGGTTCTTTATCTGCTAGTTGTGCCCGTTCATATTCTCCCTCTTTCTTAATTTTTTAACTCCACAGTCCCCCATGAATGATCTCAATCATGTCTAAGCTTCAGAGCAGACAACAGTTAAGAGGAGGTCCTTCAAGACTGGCCAGTCTATCAAAAGTCAGACCCAGTGCCACTAAAAAGACAGCCTAGACCACCAAGTCTCACTGAGGCACCAGTTACAGCCCTTCTTGTTACCTACATCTTGCTGTAACCTGCAGATCAAAAGCCAGTGCTGCTGTCACTGAGCTGGGGATGGCAACACCCCAAACAGGTGAGAGAAAAGGTGGGTACATACCTGGGTAAGATGGGTTGTCCTTGTTCTCCAGCTGGTACTGAGCAAGCAGTCTGAATATTCCCCTACGTGAAAGCAGAGGGGAAAATCAAAAGGCAAATCAAAGAAGCAATCAAAGCCCCAAAACATCCCACCCTTAGAAAATATGAACTGCTTTTTGCCTTCAGACAAGGACTTTGTGCATGAATCTCATCACTGGGCCAGGCTTGCTATCCAAACACTGTTCATTTAAAGTAGACAATCAACTGGAACCCAGCTCCTGCCATCTTCTATCTTGAACATCCTTGTCAGAAAGCAGAGACTGCCTCCTGCTAGGGGTAGACCAGAGCAACCTAGCAAGGACTGGAAACTCAGCATGTGCTGAGTACAAAGCGCCACAGAGTCTCACCTGGCATTGGGAGTGAGGCTGCGCAGGACATGGGTGAGGGAGCTCAGAGCCAGAGACCCAGACTGCTGCACTAGAAGGGAGTTCTCATAAGAGGTTTCTTCCACATAAGGAATAAAGGTGGTTGTTTCATACCAGAGCCAGTTGAAGAGGCTCAGCTTTGCCTGATCCCACACTAGACAGAGAGAAAAGATGTAGCAGACAGAATTGTGATAAATTATTAATTATTGTGATTAAGTGATATTAAAAGATACTTAGTTCTACTGTAGGATTTGAGGGAACAATGTATGCTTGTGAAACTCACAGCACACACCCCCACATACCTGTGTTCAGGTATCTGCAGTTCAAACAAGACAAATTCTCTGCAACAAATCACTTGCACACATCCTTTTTTCATACCAGCCTGATAAATCCTCACAGAGTCAGCAGCGTGCCAAGAATTTCTGGCTGACACCCACAACTATTTAGCTGCAATGACAGGCATGATATCCAGTCCCCATTTCAGCAAGTCCCTAAATCAAAGCTTGCTAGAAGCTTGGAGTCTATTTGTGTATGATGATTAGTGAATGGTAGATTTCAGGATCTTTATACAGATTTGGTTCATCACAGCCACCAGTCCCAGATTCAGGGCTTCCAGCTGCTACTACCATATATACATATATGGTATATATACATCACCAGATCTATTTTGCACATCAACAGTAATACACAAGCTTAGGAAACAGGCTCAGCAGCTCCAAAGTAGGATGGAGATTCTTCTCTCTGTGCTACATCAAACCCAAGGGGACTCACTGAGAGGAGCATTGATGTGGTCAATAGAGGCAATGAGGTAAATGCTGGGCAGAGAGGATAACTGTGCAAGGATCTGCTGGCTTCTTTCTCCCCTCAGCATCTGGCTGTCCAGGTTATGGATAAGGACATAGAGCTCTAAAGATGAATCTGTAAGGTCAGAAACAACAGCAGAGAAATGATCAAAGAAACTGCACACAAAGTGGTTCCCCATTCCCAGCCCAGGACAATTCTATTGCATCAGGCTCCATATTCATCACTCCACTATCAAATCACTTCCCCTGTACAACTTATTTGATCTCTATCCCACACTTGGGTGCTCCTGAGCACCTGAAAGCCTTTTTCTTGATTCTCTGTATCACAGTTCTCAACACAGCTACAGTTCTTTTGGCAGTTTGAGCTTTTCTCTTATAATCCACTTGCCATTCACTCATGGCTTACCAGAATTGCTCTTTTAGCCATGATTTTTAGTCCTGCTATCCAGGGTCATTCAAATTATTTCAGGATGAGAGTCTCAGCACAGTTTGTTCAGTTGCTTTTGAGTTACCTGACTAGGATCCTTAAGCTCCTCCTCAGACAATGAAAATGCATTTTCTCTTGGGGCTGGACCCAAAGCACACCAGCTTCATTGGGAATCTTTCCCACTGAGTCCTCAGAGACTTAGGCTGGATCATGCAAATGGTAAATTGACATTTCCAGCTAGTTTGTTGCTGTTGTACTGATCTCTGGAAATAGCTACTTCCTGAGGCCAGAAACAATTCTGGAGCAGTAGCCTGGTTTTGTGCAAATGAATACCTACTTGGCCACCAGTGGGAACCAAAGGTTCCTCAGACTCCCAGTCAGATCAGCTATGGCATAGTGCACAAGACAGACTCATGCAGACTCAGGTTGGTACCACCATTAACCAGTGTTTTTCATTTAGTCCCACCAGAAATCCTGAACAGCTTAGGACAGAAAACAGAATGTAGAGACTTAAACACCAACACCGTGAACAATTCAGATTCCATAGCAACTGTGTAGGTATTCACAAGCAGGAAAACATATTCAGCAGGAATTCAGGAAGCACTGTGTGGCAATACCTGTTTAATTTTGCTTTTGTACCCAATTCCAACCTGCTTGTTTGACACTGCTGTCTTTTATTTCAACTTAATGTCACTATTTGTGTATAGTAAATTTAAATGACACTAAAAGGTGTATATATAAGTGTTAATCCATCCTATACTGAAATTTATGGAAAGCCCCTCAGGCCATAGTTTTTCAGAGCAACTCTGGGAACTTGGTATCTGTCAGCAACTGTCATTCACAATTTTTTTGCCAATTCTTCATTCTGTTGATTTCAGCAAGGTTTGCATCAGGTCATCAAGCAGCCACTGAGAAGTACCTTCCCTGACCTCTGGAGGGATTTCAAAGCCATTTATTTGGATGTGGTGCTTGGGGACATGGTTTAATGGTGGACTTGGCAGTGCTGGGTAAATGGTGGGACTCGATGATCTTTAAGGTCATTTTTAACAAAAAGAATTCTCTGATTTTAGGCAGCTGGAGTTTATCCTGTCTTCCACCCATGTGGCTACAGAAATACTGTATAAATAAAGGCACTCTGCTAAAAGCAAGAGCTGTGCATTTCAGCTTGCCAAAGGGTTGAGGAGCCTCTGTATTTCATAAATTACAAACAAGAAAGTATGATCTATTACTAGCTATGATCAACTAAGAAACTATAACTGCACCTATGAAACTGATGAGGAGAGAAACTTTTCAGGCTCTCTTAACAGTAAGTGGACTCGAACATTTTTGTGTCTAAAGTCAGTAATTTTACCTTCTTTAAACTTTCTAATGATGAATTCAAGTTGGTCAAGGGGGCTGCGGAAGGACCCTCCATAGTCCAGCACCTCCTCTGTGATGGAGTTAAGAATCTGAAAAAGAAGACAGTAATCCCTTCTGCAGGGCTCTGGCCAGAAAGAACCTCGTGCAGAAACCCTGGAACTGAGCCCTTGCCTGTCATGAGGAAGATAATCTCATTTTTATCATCAAATTCCCAGAAGAATCCATATAAACAAAAAATTTCTACCCCTTTTCAAAACAGTGGCATAAAATAAAGCCTTAGACTGATCAGTCTCTATTAATGATGGGAATTACTGCAATATCTTGGAAAACACATGGGCTGACTTCTTTAAACTCCTAAAAAGGAGAGACAGAAACTGCTCTTCCTTCAGGAGTCTGCTGCTACAGGAAGCAGCAAGTTTTACACTGAAGGATTTGAGAGATGTCTGTCACACAGGGTGATTAACTAAATCCAAAAGCTTTTCCTCCACTTACAGACTTGACAGTGATGCTGGGGAAGTACCCATTGACCACGAGGTGAACACCATCCAGGAGCACAGAGGTACGAAACTTCTCTAACAAGTCACGCTTTGAGCCCAGTCCATAGAGCACAATATTGAAACCCAAGCTGTGGGAAAGTGAGCAAACACATTGAATCAAAATAAAAACGTACAAGTCTCTTTTGAGGTTCACACACTTATTAAGGAAAATGATCCACTGCAGTCTTGCCCCTAAAATTTTCATGTTTCCTCAGCCCCAGGCTTGCCTTCCAGCTCAGAGCTGACAAAAAAGCTCAGCTGCAAGGAATCTGAAATGTGGTGTGGGCATTCTAGTAAAAGAGGTGTTTTATCAGCCTGGTGGCCCACAAATTTAGCAAAACATCTATGGAAGAAAATGGTATTGTCCAAGAATCTGAGACTAGATCTGCAGCTTCAGGTAACAAAGAGAAGCCAGCACTGACATCCTCCCCCTCTCCAGTGATTGTATTAAATTAATGTCACCTAATTTTAAATTTAAGCAATCAATCTGAGAAAAAAAACAGTCACTCCTGAACTCACCCAACAGAATGCTGACATGAGGGTGAGTTTACTGACAGTGCCTGCCTACTACAAGGCTTCTCCAACAACTCTTCCTGGATACTCACCGTAACTGCAGCATCCACTTGGCAAACAGGGCTTCATGTTGCTGGTTTAGCTCTTTAATTTCAGCAGCATAGGCAATGGGAACCTTTTTCAAAAGGTTGTGCAGTGTTTGCTGTGTTGAGAAAGAGATGAGAGTCACTCACAGCCGAGAGAAAACCAGGATTTTTATCTGGAGTCCTTACAAATACCCCTCTAGCATGGCCCCTGGCTAGGGAGCAGAGCAATTTTCAGTGACAGTGCACTCAGTTCCTGTGTTGGTTTTGGTTTTGTTTTTTTTTTTGTCCATGAAGACTCCTCTAAGCACAGTTTTGCTACTGGAGAAACAAAGCAGAGGTTAAGTACTCTTATTATGGGCAATGGCACCCAGATGAGGGCTGGAACCAAAATCACCATTGGTTCACTATCACCAATAAGAGATAACTGTGTCTTATCTCTTCCTGCTCTCTATGGGAAAACCATTACTGAAATCAGGGAGAGATTCAGAGCTCACACAGCACCAAGCACTGGAGCAGGAAGATACCAACATCACAACCCTGCTCAGTGCAGGAGCAAGGGCTCCAGCTGACATGCTGAGCTATGGTTCAGATGTTTGTCACTGCAACAGAATGCTCACATCACCTCAGAAAAGAAAGACAGCAGAAAGAATTCACAGTCAACAGGTAAAGTTAGAAAAAAGCATTATTTCAAAAGGATCAAGAATCAAAGGATTAATTCCACTTTACAGACATGCTGGGATGTTGATGTTTAAACAGCACAGTAATATGACAAATGGCACCAAATCTACTCTGGCATCCCTTTCTCTTCACTTTTAACAGCTTTGCTTGCTACTTCCTTGCAGTAGAAAAGTTTACTCTGAAAAGAATTTAAAGACAGCTGCAAAGCACTGAGAGACAGAACTGGTAAGCCTTCAGCTTCTCTGGAACCAGCAGTAGATTTCATACTGAAAGCATGGATTTCCTCACAGAGCTGTCAGGAAATAACTTAAGAATGCAGATGTTTCTCTGGGCAGCAATTCCAGACAGTCTGCACACATGCCATCTTTTAAAACACAGATGGGTACAAAAAGCAGTCACAGACACGAGAGCTCCAAGTATTTTCCACACTTCCCTGGTACCTGTCTTTGTGCCTGTAGGATGCAACTGCTTGCTTGGAACTGTAGGAGTGGCTTATGGAAAAGAAATACAGTCATCCAGTCACATCAGACTGTTTGTCTCACAGGAACTGGAAGGGGACAGAGTGGGAGGGCAACAGTTAGAGCTGTCCTAGCCCTGTATGTGGCCTGACCCAGTAATGCTCAGATGAAAATGGCTCTCTCCATTTCCTTTACACATAAATTGTGAAAAAAGATAGGAATTCCTCCAAGCATTTAACTGGCAACCTTGCTGCTAACTTTCCAAGGCAGGTCTCTACAACTCTTGTTTCTTCCTCTTCTCCTTCCCCAAAAGCAAACTTGAACCTGCTCTGGTAACTGCAGCTCTCTATCTGCTCACCCTGCATTTTCCCTGCTGCCTCAGGCTCCAACAACTGTGCACTGCCCCTGCAGCAGTGGAAGACACAGTGCTTCAATTGCTACCTTATTCAGCCTGACCACAAAGACATCAGTGGGAATAAGGTGAAAACAGCAAGACCAGGAAATTCTGATGAGGGCAACCTTTGATTCAAAGGAATCAAAAGCTCCAGGAGCTGTGTGACACAGTGTGAACTGTACCTGATTCAATCTTCTTTTCCTCAGCTTCTGCAGCGTTCGGTCTGAAGTGAGCACTTTGGAACTGCTGTGAGCTTCAAAGTATTCCTCTACCAGGTTGCTCTAAAAAGGGACAGCAAAATCAGCCACGTTCCTCCTGCTCTCAGGTTCCCCCTCCTCCCCTTGCACCCACAAACACGCCTGAAGACAACCAATATGAGGAACAGAGCAAGGATGAACAGAGAGACAGAAGATGCTTGAAAAAATAGCTTCTACAGTAGCATTCTGCCTAAGCTAACCTAGTCAGATGGTTCTTTGATGAGCAAAGACACAAGAAAGAATTTCTGGGAAAGCTGAACATAGCAATAATTCTAAAAAGATGTGGGAGAGCCCTAGGGCTGGAAGGAAACACAGACAAAGCTGAACAACCAGCCCGAAAGTAATGTGGGCTTCTTTTGGTGCTATGGGAGCCAATCTCTTCTTCCTTTCTCAGTGCAAGGTCTCCTTCACTGGACATCCCAAAACTTCTTCTGCAGAAGATACAGACTGGATCAGCCCACAGGCTCCTAGGATGCCTGTCCTACAGGGATGTCTCAGAAGCACAGCAAAAGCCAACCCAGCTGCTTCCACTTGACAGGAGTCCTGCAGTTCTTCCCTTCAGCTTATTGTCACTAGAAATCCCTTCACACTTGCTTTCTGCACACTCACCATCTTGTCCTCTTTTTTTTTTTTGGTTAGGGTGTTTTTGTGAGGAGGTGTAGATGCAGCCTTAGTTTTTGCTGGGGTCTTTTGATCTGATAAAGCAGCGTTGGCTTCTTGCTGGTCATCCTCATCCTCCTCTGAGCAGGAAGAAGAATACTCGCTCTCACTTTCTAAAGAGAGGTCTGGAGCTAAAGCATAAATTTAAGGTTAAAAACTATCAAAGACTTCTTAGAACACTCTCTGCACCATCTCACTCTCTCACACACATTCTCTATGCGTTTTTCAAGCATATGATTCCAAAACATATTTCACAGAAAAGTAAAATCAATGCTTAGGAGAACTGCAGACACACAAAACCACTCCTTTCCCAGTTCTAGGCTCACAATTGTTGTGTAATGCTTTCTCCTTGATACCAACTAAGACATAATTATACTGATAAAAAGTGACTGAAAACACAATGGAATTCCCAATTTCTGCAGAAAGAATCTACACAGACTTCCTTAAGGATATCTCTACACTCTCTGCAGTGTGGAAAGTTGCTTCAGCTCAGACTGCTACTACAGGCAGAATCTCCCCCCCTCTGGGTATTGTGCCTGTTGTGCCTGGCTGCAAGGGTTGATCTTTACCTGCCAGCCTCTTCCTGAGTCTGTAAGGTGTGGTGGACACAAATGCTTTCTGTTTACTCTGTAACAGCAAAGAATAAACACACATTAGAATAAGAAACATATACTTGCCCAAAACAACCCTCTGCAAAGGAATCAGCTTACAATTCCAAGCTATTGCAGCCCACAAGAAACTAGGAAAGCAGAGACAGTAAACATGAAGAGTTCTTGTGTTACTATTCGGAGCTGGAGGCAGACAGGATCAGGTTCCAAAAGGGGCTTTATTCTTTCTACTCCCGTCTTGAGGCAGAGGGTCAAAAACTGTGGTATCTCCAACCAAGATGTTAATCTTGGCCCCTCTGGAAGTCAGACTGAGGCAATGACAAACTGGGAATGCTTCAGCTCCCCAGAGCAGTAATTTCCCATCAGAGTAATTTGAAAGTGCACTCTGAAAACAACTCCCAGAATGACAGAAGACCACTCAGAATACTAAGCCCAGAAGCAGTGCAGCAAAGGGAACCCAAGCTGCCCGGGCTCATCAAGTTGTAGTGGCACTTCTTCCTCACAAGTGTGTAAAGCAAATGCCTGACTTGGACACCAGATCAAGTCTGCAAGAGTTAACATTTCTGATACTCCTCTCAAAGTGGACATGGTATCATCATCCTCTGCACCAGTGGAGGTTTAGGCTGGATGTTAGGAAGTATTTTTTCACTGAGAGGGTTGTCAGGCATTGGAATGGCCCAGGACAGTGGTGGAGTCACCATCCCTGGAGGCATTTAAAAGGCATTTGGGCCTTAAGGACATGGTTTAGTAGTTGACTGGATGATCTTGGGAGATCTCTTCCAACCTAAACATTCTATGATTCTGTGGTCAAGGAGTGAACACTGCATCCCAAAGCAGCATCTCTCACAAGAGTACCTCATCTTGGAACCTTCTACTTGAACCCACAGTTCAAACTGAAAGAAAAAAAAACAAAAAAAGCCCTGAGCAAGGTAGAGTCATCACTCACCTTTTGCTGCAATCTGTCTGAACGTTCTGCAAAGCAAGAAACAGCATTGTTCAGAGTAGTGCACATTTTTAAGAGTGGCACAAACTGGTCCCTCAGAACAACAGGCATTCTACAGTCAGAGGCACACCGCACCAGAGCAGCAGCTCTCTGGGTGGCTAATCCTGTGAGGCAAGACTCCTGTTCCTCACAAGTAGGCAAGATGTAAGAAAGTCAATGCTTATAGCACAGAAGGCAGCTTTTAACTCTGGTCACAGCTTTGGAAGGCCATCAGCAGGAGGGAAGACACTGAAAAAGGAGCTGATGTCCTCCCCCTGCCCACATCAGGCTCCATTCCTGTGCACAATGTAACAGGCTCTTGCCAGTGTTGACCTGCACTGAGTTCTCCCCCCTGCAGTTCTCCCTACAGCACTGGGTGTTTGGATGTTATATAATAAAGTGGGAATTTACACACAAACACCCACAGAGCCCTCCTACCCTCTTGGTCCTCAACACATCAGCCCAGCACATAACCCTCTCAAGTGTGACCACTTGGTTTGGCCACAGTGGAAATCCCTTAGAGTCACAGCAACAGGTGAAAGAGAAGTTCCTGTTTTCTCTGCACCAGCAGAGCAGAATAAAAGGTCTGAGCCTCAGGTGAACAGACCTTCAGAGTGGCAGAAGCTGGCACTCAAGCACTGATTCCATCACCCCAACAGAAACATCACCCCCATGCACTCAGCTTCAGTCCCCCACAGCATCACAGAACTTACTGCTGCTCTGAGGGGTTCTGGCTGTCTTCTCAGGGCACTGGGAGTGATTAGGTACCACGCTCCCTCCTGGTGTCTGGGCTAATTCAGAGGCTGTAGGAAACAAGGGGAACAGAAGAAGTTTCACCTGTCAGCTACAAAACTCCCACCTCTGGCTCGTCAGCCATGGAGCCATATACCTGAAACACCAAGAACTGATTCCCCAGATGTTTCAGAAAGTGCATTTCCATTTTTTTTCTAGCACTAGTGGTGAGTGTAATGCTTAACAAAGATTCTGAAAGATGGAACTCAGTTAATTCACTTCTCAAGTATAGCTGAGGCAACAGCACGTTCTGCTTTCCTCTCCTCAGACCACAGCCTAGAAGCACACTCAGACACTCAGAGAAGGAGGAGTCCCCTGACACACAAAGCTAATACTGCTTTAAAAAAAAAATTATTATTCTTTGCTGTTTAATGAGTTAGTCTCATATGCTTCTAGGTTACACAAAAACAAACCCTGCCATCCTTTGGCACTTAGGCACAGTGTTTAATTGTTGTATTTCTTGTCCCCACCATTTCTTCGCTTTGCCCTACCCCTGTGCTTTTCTTTCTGAGGAAGACTGATTCAGAGCTGAAGAAAAGCTACTGAAATACTGCAAACTTATCTTCCAAATAAGCAGAAGTGACAAACCACGTTAACAAAGCACTCAAAAAACCCCACTGTAGCTCGAGCAAGAATGAAGGAACACAGAGGAAAACATACCCAGCTCTGCCATCCTGCTGGGGCGCTTGGGAGTCTGGAAGGAGTAAACTGCACCACCACTTACACTGGAGCCATTTCCTATTGGGTCTGTGGAAAAAATTGTTGCTTTTAGCTATGTAACAGGGCTCACAGGACTCTTTATATTGCAGGTGTCATGAAATAAATATAAGAAAACCCTAGGACCATTAACCTCTCCTCTAGTTGTTACTACAAGCACAGCAAGAGGTGGTCAGCCCTCATCAACACTGTACAATTCCCCTGGCACCACAAGAACCTCCTGAGGTCACAGCTGTGTTGGGTGTTCCCCTGCTCATACCTTGGGTGGACATTCCTAGTGCAGCAACGTAGTTGTTCTCTTTCAAGATCTCCTGAGCTTCATCATCTGAAATATCCTCCAGCTTCTTCACGAGTTTCTTTACACTGACTGCTACTGGAGCCTTGTTCTTCCGTGCTTTAACACCTAGAATTGCAATAAGAGCTTTAACCTCTTGCTCTTTCATTGGAGCATGCAGCCACCCCACTCATTCAGAGACAAAGCTCCTGCTGTGCAAACCACTGAACAAACACAACGCCCAAAAGCTGTCCTGCTGTAAGCACAGTGCCCCGGTGCTCAGCTCACCCTGGAGACACCATTCCCTCCCTGACCACCACAGCTGGCTCCTGCAGCCCATGAGGACAAGATCCCCAGCTCAGCTGCCACAGTTTGGGAGAAAGAACAGGTAGAAGTAGAGGGAAAGGTATCTGGCAGCCCCCTTATCTTGCCAAGCAAAAGGGAGGAAGTGGAGAAAACCTGAGCGGTGGAGGAACTGAGGTTCAGAGACCTCTGGACACGGTCTGTCTGACCCTCTGCTCAGAGCAAGACCAACAGCCGGGTCAGATACTCCACAGAGGTTCCAGACCTTCAGAGCAGTCACAACTGAGGCAGGAGACTCCTGTTCCAACCACCTCCAACCTCGTCCCGATGTCACCACGTCAGGGGCTGGGAAGCTGCCTGGGCTATTGGCACCTCTCTCCCCAGCGGTTCGGGAAGTCGGTACCGAGGCGGTACCAGCACCCCCGACACCTGAGGGCACTTTCCGCACCTCCCCTTTCCATGCACCGGGAACAAACGGCGGAAGGAGGCAGGGGGAGGCGAGGCGAGCGACGGCGAAGGCCTCGTCCTGCCCGCATCCCGCCGGGCCGCTCAGCCCCCGGGTGCTGAGGAGGGGCTGGGGCTGGGGCTGTCCTCCTGGGGGCACCGCGCCTGCTCCCACTCCTCCCTCCCAGCCCCCTGGGGCTGCCCCGGGCGGGCCGTACCTGCGTCAGCGATGTGCTTCAGGACATCCTCGTCGGGCACGAACTTCACCTTGAAGGCGCGGCCGCCTCTCCCCTCCGGCGGGCTCATGGCGGGCCCCCTGCGCCCGCTTCACCTCAGCCACGTGGACCCCCGTCGGAACCGTCCCGTCCCCCGCCTCGCAACACCTCCCCTTCTCTCGGAGGCCCGCAGCCCCGCTCTCCTGCCCCCTTCCCGGCTGCCCGGAGGCTGCGGGAGGGGGACGCGGGGCCACTTTCCCCTGACAGACCAGGGGCGACACCGCCGCCCTCCCTGAGGCGAGCGGGGCGGGCGCTGAGGGTCGCTGCCGCCTCCCCTTGACTGACGGCTGTCCCGACCAATCAGCGACGTCCTTTCCCGTCCTGACTCCCGCCGGCGGGAGCGCCCAGGGGGCGGGACTTCCGCTGTCTGCCCGGAGTCCGGTCTCCTGGAGTTGCCATGGCGACGCGAAGCTGCCGTTGGCTCCCCTCAGGGCCTGGCCCTCGACCTCTTCCTTCCCCCCAGAAATAAACCCTTCATTACACACCCCCATCGACATAAATCAAAGTGGGAGTGGGTTTTGCTTTGTGTTTTTTGTTTGCTTTCAGGTTTGGGTTTTTGTTTTGTTTTGTTTTGTTTTTTAAAAAGCAATTCGAACCTTATTCCTGTTCAGAAACAGCACAATATTTATTTAACATCTTTATATATTTATATATATATATAATATTTTTTTTCTCTGCATTGCAGACTGTGTCAAGTTTTATACATCTCTATTTACAACGATTTAAAATAATTATATTTCATCTCTGGCAGGTATTTACAAAGTCAATAGTAACTACATTTCACATTTCAACAAGAGTCAACAGCATTAAACCAGCTCAGTAAGACAGTTAAGATAATGGCTTACATGCACCAATAACATGATCTTCAACACGTGCCATCTTCAGGTCAAAGAATGAAGTTTTCCCCCGGTCCCAGGGGTACAGGACATCACACAGCAGAGGCCATGGTTATTACAAACCCATTTGGTTTAGTCCTTCAGCAGTGCCCCAGCACCCGGGGCTGTCCTGGTGAAAAAGGGGCTCACACCACCCACCCCTGTCCTTCCACCCAACCTCTTTGTCCCCCAGAAGTGGGATCCGTGCTGCTTATGCTCCTCCTGTGACACAGATTTAAGATTATACAATGCCAAAGTAGTCAAAATCCTCAGAAACCTTAGTTCTGAGAAACAAATCTGGTACGACAGAAAAAAAGTAAGAAAATAATCTTTCAACCCTTGCAGAATGTATCTAGGTTTTGGGGTTTTTTTTGCTAGTAAAGTTGAAGGCGTATCCTGTATTCTTACAAGGATAAAAACAGATCAAAAGGTTCATTGTAAAGTACGGGAATTACAAATTTAAAAAATGCAGCATGGGGTACCTCAATGCAGTTGGTTATTGTGTTGCCTTTTTTCTTTTTACAGCAAATAAAAGCTACCATAGTAAATCTAAAATGTATTGAGAGTATCTGACTTAATTATTAAAAGCCTTTACTAGCTTTTTTTCCTGGAACCTTCAATACGGAAAAAAAAGTGTTAAATCACTCCATTTTACTTTATTATAAGGTACTTACGTAACCAGCTAGTAATATCCATCCCCAAAGTATTCACCATCAGCAAGAAAAGAGTCAGAAGTGGTGTTTGAAAGGAATCCTGAACACTGGCACACCCCAGCAGCTGTGAATCTGTGAATACCTGGACAAGTTGGATCATCCTGAGTGGTTGTGAACTCACACCTACTGTAGACTGGAAGCCACAAAGATTTTACTACTTGCATTTTTCACAAACTAATGACAGGAAAGCCCAGCACAACAAGAGTGACAGCCCCAACAGGAAGGAGAGTATCCACAGCCAGCAAAATTCTGTCACTCCCAAGTCCTCCTTATTTTAGAACAAAAGCTAAAAGGTTGCCCCACTCACATTGTTTTTTGCCTTGCATCACTCTGGGGAGGGTGAGAACCCAAGCACACTATTGGTAAGGAAGTTTCCATGACAAAGCAGCAGTCAATTCAGGAGGCAACAGCCCTGAACAGAGATCTCCCCTGACCTTTTTACCCCCTAAACCAAAAAACCTGAGCAAATTTCTGCCACATTTTAATGAGTGACCCATCACCTTTGCAAGAGTCCAAGTTTAATTTGCAAAAATGCAACGATGCTCCACCCTCAGCTGCTTACAATTCACCCACTAGAGACCACTGGGAGCTCACAACCAACTAATTCAATTGTTAATATAATTAACTATTGTAATTTATAATGGTTAATAAACCTTGATATCACCACTTTGCTCATCAAAGCAGCAGCTGAGATGGAGGGCAAGATTTTACTGTCCAACCTTTTCCTATACATCTGTTCACACCAGCAGCTCCTTGCAGGAATCTTTTATGATAGGAGGGATCATTTATGGACCCATTTTAAAATAATTTGGTCCCTTGGATACTACCTTTGGTTTGGTAAAACCTGATGAACACAGTAAAAAAAAAACCAAAACCAATCAGGGGAGCAGGTGTAGCCTAGAGAAAAATAAAGAAAAAATAAAAGCAAAAATTGTTTTTTTTTTTTCATTAGATCTTGAATACAGACAACATAGGATAGATTTTTGCTGAATTCATTTCTGGAAGCTGTAAGGTACCCTCAGACTTATTACTGCTTGCTTCTAAATTTTAATGTCAAAGGCCTTGTTGCTTGCCAAGCTTCCTAGGAAAGTTCATCTGAACTGGCTAGCTGCTAGGTTCCCAAATGTTGTTTCAACATTTGTTTTATTTAAAAAAAAAAAAAAAAATAAAAAAAAAAATCACCACAACTATGTGGAAAGCCTCATATGTCTCAGTGTTGCAAAATCCAGTTACTGTTTGTTTTTCAGGAGCTACTGACAAACCAAGTCACACCTGCCCATCACCTTCCACCACTGGGCAAGAGTGGAAGTATTTTGGTGAGTATTTTGCCTCTTGATTTGGTCACAACACAGATTTTGACAGACTGATACATGTGCCACTAACACAACACCCATCTTGTCACCCTGAATCACCTACAGAAAAGCTTTTCACAGCGAAGCTTATCTGAGTGGCAGGGGGAAAACAAACTAAAAAAATAACAAAGAGAAATTAAGGCCCATGTGCTAAAACCAATCAGCATTGAAAATACTGAAGAAAACAAAACATTGAACTAAACCAAGAATAAAACGTAAGTACAGAAAATCTGACTTCTTTGCTTCCTGTGCTTGGAAAGGAGTGATATTTTGCAGCTTCAGTCCTGCAATCACTCTAAACAAGAAATATAAATAAATAAAGGGGCATGTTTGCTCTCCTGATGCAAACTATTCCTATGAAGTAAAGGGTTGTTACAATTAAGACCTGGCTGATGGCTTTAATGCTGTATTAAATATGCCAAGGTAGCAGTATCTTTGGCAATGACAGAATTGCAGAATTTAGGGCTGAAATTATTAGAATTACCAACATCACAAACACCTTTTTGTTTTGTGTGCATCACACAGGTTTCATTCAAACATGTTACATATGTTTTCCACACCTCCTCCAGAATCATGAGTACAGTACCTGGTCTGTACTGCTTGTACAGTTTTATGATTTTACTAAAAACGTTTATTCTTGGTTCTCAGTCTTCAAACTCATTTAAATTTGTAAGCCAAGATACCCATAAAATTCTGGTCTGTGACCAAAGGTAAAATGCTCAACATTTAGGAGATAGCCATTGGTTTGTGATAAAATAGGACAAGTTTAAACTCTTAGGCTAAAACACAGCCATAGCATAGAATTATCTATTCCAAAATTATTTTTTCAAAATATAATTCTCTGAACATGTTACACATTAAATATTGAGGAGAGTTTCCCTGGAGCTAAAATTTTCCAAGAACACCAGTAACCTTCATTGAAGAAGTAAAACAAACCACACAGTATCTGGAGACAAAAAGGGGGTAGACTTGGGGCCACCCTACTACAGAGTAGCTTTACCACCATTAACAATGCAGGTTTCCCCCCTCAATCTTGAAAAATATGTTCCTATTTACATACAGTATACACACAGTTGAGGCAATTGATTGTCAACACGTGACAAATGTATGTACCTACCCACACACAAGTAAACCTCACATGGTGAGAAAAAACCCTGTCCCAGTAAACTCCAGTATTCACAAGTAGTGCAAATATATACTTTGTCAGAAAACAATTTTTTTTTCCTCACTATTTCGATGTTAAACAAAGAAACTTTACTTATGTTAAAGCTAGCAGAAGTATGTTGGAAATGTTGTGTTTAAGACCAACACACCTGCAAACTAGAAATACAAGATCTAGATCTGATGCTTACTGGCTGCAACATGATGCTCGGCGTTACAGAGTGAAGTATCCTGTTCAAAAACTTTTCCACATTCACATCAGAAAGGGTGTTCAGAGAAATCTGCATTTAAAACAGACAGCGACACAGAAAGTCTCCACATGAAAGCTCAAAAGATAACACAGCAATTTAATCTGTCACCTTGCAACATTCACTTTATTAGGCATTTTTACTTCATCACTTTGCTGCCTGCAGGATGAAAAAAATGGCTTATTGTTTAACCGAAAAGCTGCTCACATAACCCCAGAAAAGGACACTCAAGCTGGAGTGAGCAATCCCAACATTTTGTATTTTCTTAAAATTATGACACCCCCCAAAAATGAACTGCAGATTGGCAGCATGTTGTGATGTGGTAAAAACTGCCTCAAGGAATAATCCATTTATCCCTACTTAAATATGTATACACGCATCAGAAGATAGTACCCACACCTCCTCACCCCAGCATAATGATGTATATAAAAAAAATAAAATCTGTGCTCTGCTTTTTGACTTTTTATAATGCTGCAGTTGCACTGAAATGATCTACAGCTTCATGTCAAGTACCAACTGTCTAAACCAAGATGCAGCAGACTGGACTCAGGATAAAGAGTTTTAAGTCTAAATATTGCCAAAGGTGTCAGAAAACTTAAATATGTTTAATACCTGAAAAGCATTAATGACAAACATGATTCCCAGCCCTGGCAGAGCCTGGTACTACAGCTGGATCCTAGGGATTCCTGGTGACTCCACTTGGTGAGATGGATGTTGAACAGCACGTGCCTGTAGGATGCCAAAACAACCTCCCACAACTGAAACACTGCACTAACAGGCTCATTATGAGAAGTTACAGATGTACCACATCAGCACCTAGAAAAACATTATTATTTTTAAGGGATAACTTTGAAGTCTTTAAAAAGCTTTGTCTGGTATACACACATACACACAAAATAAAAACCCCGAAGAAACGGAATACAATGGATAAAATTATAACAAAAGGCACATCTTCAAAATGAGAACTCTAAAAGCATGTTAAAAGGTAGTCTGACTGAGGTTTTAACCAATTCCAATCTATACACATACACTGGACTTCCCCATCTGAAGACACTGAGCTCTCTCACTTTGCTGGAAGAGTTTAATAGTGTGGGACCCCACACATAAGAACAGTAGTGAAAAAAAACAACAACAACAAATTGTAAAATTTGGCCTGATGCCAATTTCTGTGTCCTAAAACTTCTGGAGAACTGCTTACAATGCCAAATGAAGAGTGTGCAGACCCTTGCTAGTGAACAACTCTACTTTTTACAATGCTAAAATAAAGTAATTATCAAAAAAATTAGCTGACACCCTTGACCTTTTCTTTCCCAAAAACTTAAGCAAGTTTTTCAATTTGCTGTAATGACTCTCTAAGAAAACTTCCTTTTTCATCGTTTCTACAAAATACAAACTCTGCCCTTTCAGCCACTGATTACAAATTGTCTCCACTAGCAGAACTGTACAAAGTAATGAGTTTAACCATACAGAGCTTTTGACAGTCTTACAGAAAGAGCCTTGTAGCTTGATCTTAGCTTTACCTTAGGTCCACCTGTGCGTGACTGATCGTCTTTAAAGATTAACTTCACTTTTGAAACTGTAAGGTTTTCTTTCTGATGCTATTTACTCTAAAACCAAATTTCTGTGTCAGTCCAGAAGGAGCTAAATTCACTTTACAAATACAGGATGTGAAGAGTAGACCACCAAAGTGCCTTGTCAAAAACACTTAATCATTAGATTAATTTTAACGTAAATTTAAAAAAATCTATTTGAAATAAAGCAAAAAAAACCCCAAACAACAGCAAAAAAACAAACCCAAAAACAAAAAAAACCAAAAAAAACCCCCTACACACAAAAAAACCCCCAAACCACCTAAATCAACACTGTGTCATTGCCCTGAATTCCTTGAAGCCAAGCTTTCAAAGCCTGCTCTTTATAACTGCTTCTGGTTTTCCTTCGCAGTGACAATGAAACCAAAGTGCCCACCTAAAAGATCTCAACTCTTCCACAGGCAGTTACAACTTGTCCAGGATATCATACATAGAGGACAACCTTTCCCCTTTTTTCTCCCAAACGATCCAAAAAGAGAGAGAGATGGAGAGAGAAATACAACCAAACATTCTCCTGTGTAACCAGAAATGTGCTTCTAAGCAGTGCTCCCTAGCACAGGTGCCCACACACACATCAATAACATACATTCAAGGCTTGACTCAATGGCACAAGTTCTACATTTATTCTAGAGTAGGGCCAATCCACTAAAATAGTTAAAAACCCTCACTGGATTCTAGATACCGAGGCAATGAAGTGTGAGCCTTCTGGGATAAAAAAAAAATAAAAAAAATTAAAAAAGGACTGTGAGTCCCCCTTTGCACAAAATGTGTCTAGACAAGAATTTCACGTTGAAGCTTCAGTGTTTCTAACAAAATATTGTCACCATCCCTGAGACAGTCCCTTCAGAGTATGGTCTGTCTGGACTGCAGGATTTTTCAAATGACTCCACAATTGACTTCAGGGACACTGAGACAGCAGCTGAGAGGGGCTGGAGGTGTCCAACAGCCACAATACCATAGAAAGCAGCTCGAAAAATAGTCTTTACCCAAGTACACTTTTCAATTCAGTGATCAGCACCTCACAAGAATGAAAACAGAGCAGAGCTAGCCATTAGTTCCTGGGGAAGTAGTTTTCCCCTCCCACTTACAAAGCAAACTGCTTGAACAGTGTTGGTGGTGTCTAAATTTGAGTCTATCTGCAGAATGACCCTGTGTCCTAGAGGGGAAGACATGTAACATCACATAGGGCTACAATGCCATCAGAAGTGCATTGTAACCTACATTATCTAATTAGAATCCTCTCTCTGAGGGAAAACAACTTGATAATATGCACATCTCAGTTGCTGAACATCAAAAGCTTCTGGGATGAGAGACTGGGGGCAGGCAAGAAAAAAAAAACCACCCTCATTTTAATGAAAAAAGTGCTGTAGGCAGCCAGGAGCAGCAATGATAATCCCCTCCCCAGAATTGATTGCACAGACTCAGAGAGGTCCAAAGTCACACTAGAAATCTCTGAGGCACTCCTAGTTCTGAGAAAAGAAAAGTCATGATCCAGTAGTCTTTGCAGTACTGTAGACCGAGCAAACAAACCCGTTTCTATTCCTGACCAAAGCCAAAGCATCAGCTCATAGGGATCACATTCCCCATTTCCGACGGTGTCTCCAGTCTCACAGTGTTGAAATGGGACTGATCAGCCTACGATGGATTGCACGTCACCCAAGGAGAAAGGAAGGCATGGAAAAAGGCATACAGTACATTATATACTGCTTCACAACCATGTTTACAAGGAGGGGGGAGGGTGAAGGTGAGGGAAGAATTATTGCTGTTTCAGTAATACAGTATGATAGCTAAACCAAATCAAACAAGACCACAACAGTCAGTATTTTCACACTGCGGGACGACGGTTGCCTAAGGATGAACTTGCCTGGGGATCCAGGGGAAAGAGGGAGTCCTAAGGAAGGGAGTCCAATTTACACCTGGGATATCAGCTGCATATTGAAACTTGGAGATCGAGACTGCTTGGTGAGGGGAGCTCCTGGAGACAGGAGATCTTTACCTTCCCCAGCTTGGCCTAGGCGGTCCTCTTGTAGGCTGATGGTGGAAAACCTGTTGGTGTTGCCAGCTGCCAGGTTGGTACCACTCTCTGAGCCAGCTCCACCACTGGAGCCTGCTTGACTGCCATTCACATAGTCAAAAGATTTACTGGAGGAAGCACTGGCGGTCCTGATCAGGCTCAAACTGTTGGCTTTTGGCACCACCTGCCCGGCAGGCAGGCTGAGGTGTTTCTTAGTAGGTGTCATCTCCTGTAGCTCTGCATCCAGGTCCATGGACTGGTGCACATACTGCTTCCAGGCTGCTGGATCTCGAGGGCTCTCGTTGGATTTTACTGCAGGAGAGGTTTCTTTATCCTTAGCTGAACGCCCACTCGCCGTTTTCCTGAAGCTGCCCTTCTGGGCTCCAGCTGACAGAGGTTTGGTCCCAGCTGGCTGGCTGCTGAGGGAAGCTCCTGAGGAAAACCCTTCATCAGCATCATTAAGGTTCACAGACTCCTCTCTGCCGTTGATGCCCTCAGTGTCTATGCAGACAAAAAGACAATCAAGCACTTACAAAGCTGCCCACAGAATGGCAAAACAAACCTCGTTTGCTCATCTGCCTGGATTCCACTTGCTGACAATTTCCTGATTCTCAGCCTATAATCTTCCTGTCATATTCAGTAGAATAACAGAAACTACCAATAAGTACTCCCTCAGCTCCTTTTGCCTTTCCTCTACATCACTTCTGTCTGCTGCAGCATTTCCCAAACTTTGTGTATAAACAAGAAGATTTAGGCCCAATTTGGTTAATTTGTCTGCAAATACTGGTGGCCTCCTACACGTGGTTAAAAATAAAATACAGTTTAAAAACCTTTCAGACTAATTTTATCTTATTTTTGAGGTAGAAGCTGAGCATGTTCAGGATCTCTTAGATTAACTCAATTCCTAGTTCTGTCACTTCCAGAGCTCAACCCTTCCTGCATTTTCAGCAATCCTATCTAGGTCCTTCCACCATATTTACTTTTATGTCAGCATCTAGATTTTTCAGAGGAAAAAACCAACCATCTTTGCATTAAGAGACATTTAACCTCTGAAACATACTTCATGTTGCAGAAGAGGCTCTGTGCTTTTTGACTGGAATCTCAAAGAGAAAAAAAAGCCTGACAAACTTCTTTCTCAAGTCCTCAGATGTTTTTTCCTTAAATCCTCGTGTGATCATGACTGCACACAGAGACTTCCTCTTTTAAAAAAAAATTTGTAAAATCTTATTCCAGTCATTTTTCTAAGCTCCAGATACTCGAAAGAATAATTACCATTTCAACAGGAAACTGAACAGCACTCAGATTTCAAAATTGAAAATGGATCTGGAGTTTTTGCTCCATGTATCTCGTACCAATGGGAAGAAGCCATAAAAGAAACCATGCTGGCAAAAAAGGAGACATTCAGGCTATAAAAAAATCTGCTTTTCTGTTAAAAAAAAAAAAAAAAAAAAAGCTGTGTAGCCTGATTATTTGCAAGCAATCTGCAAATCCTATGGATCTGTCCCAGCTAAAACCATCATACTGCTCCACTGTCAGCTTGGCTCAACCCAGCTTCCTGCAGTTTTGTGGAAGGAAGAAAAAGTGGTGGTGAGGATGTAAGAGATTCCAGCACTTGAGTGGAATTTCATCCTTTCACACCAATTGGTAGCAGATCACTAAGGAATTTACATTGCAGACCAGACCAGACACAAAGCTTTCAGTGATGGCATCACCTCTGTGGCAAGAGGAATACAGCAGGAACATAGCCTGATCTGACTGCACATTACTGAAGCATGAAGCAAAAGAGAAAACTTTATAGGGAGGCTTTTAATTCTGTTTTAAACTTACTTCTTTTCAGGAAATTTTGCCTTGGAATTACTGTCTATCAGCTTATAAAAGATGTTTAGCAACCTCTAAATCAGACCATCCTCAGGCCTCTCCCAGAACAATGCAAAGTGGGATTATTCTGTAGTTTCATATAGTTTTATTTGACTCACTAGCCTCCCAGAAGCAGAAAGTACATGCTACTGCAGTCTTTCTTCCTTGGAAAAGCCTTTAGCCTTAGAAAAAGAAGTTTCTTATGTTTCAAGAGCTGCTATGAAAATGAAGGGTGTGTTTCTTGCTTTAACTTCCTGTAACTGTATTTAATATTTTCTGACATTAGACAGCGATATATTTTGTTCACATCACCATTTTCCCTCCCCTGCCCCAACCTTCCCACACATAATCCAAGATGCTAATAAAAATACAACGTCACTGGAGCATACTGAAAGCAAGAGCACTTTCTCAATAAACAAACATTCGTATTTAAATAATCATGCAGAGCTGGATGAAAGTGTGTTTGGTTACAAGCAGCAGCAGAAGCAGCTGAAGCTCCCCTCTCAAGCCCTTTTTTAATTCAAAGGAAAAGTTGTGTAACTTGCAAGAAGGTATCCCCAGGCAATCCTGCTATGCTTTTTTATTATTACAAGAACATCAGTTGTCTTCAAAGTTTGTTAAACCATTGCTGAGTACCAGGATGCTGAAGCAGACATTCCTACTCAGGGACAGAGGAGCAGAAGAACCACGTTAAAATGTGGCACTTTGTTCCCAGGATTTACAGGCAAGACTGAGAGGGGCTGTTGCAAGTTTTCAGATGCTGCAACTACGCAGAGGCCCAGGCAGCTCAGCAGCACTTGAAAATGGAGAGAGAAGACAACATGCAAGAGAATTTCTGTCTACTCAGATCCAAATACCTACAGAAGTTCTTAGTGGGACTGAAGTAATTCAGCAAACACATTCTTTTTCCAATACATGTAAATTTTCCTCTAAAAACTGCTCTCAGAAACAAACAAAAAAATGTTTTAAGTCCTTACGCAACCTGTCTTGGGGAAAAAAAGAATGAGGTAATACTGTTTTTTTTCCTCCCCGGTACAACAATGAGAACAATTTAAGAAGAAAGGAAAAATTAAAACCCTACTCCTCCTAAACACGCTTGTACTGTAAGGCTGGAAGAGATAGAGACAGTGCAACCTGATAGAAATCATATCAATTGCACTTCTGGGTGTTCAGGACTCTCACTGATCCTTATCAGAATAATTCTGTTCCTAAAGTATCTGCTATTTATGCCTGCTCAGAATTAATCCTGAATATGTAGATTCAGCATTCTCCCCTGACACAAATTAGTGCACATCAGCACAGCTGCTACCCCAGGCAAGCAGGATGCCTGGTAAGGCATTACTGAGCCAGTCCTGAAAACCTCTGCTTTCTTCCACTTACTGGGTCAAGAAATTGGCCTAAAGAAGGAGATTTATACAGCTTTTTAACATGGTTTTTATTCTGTTTATTCTTCCCATAACCTGGTGGTTGAAAAGTCACTAGGAATTACCAGTCTCTTATTGTAGGGCTTGATATCAAAATGTTATTTCTGAGAGGGAATTTGCTAGCTGGAATTGTGTGTAACCATCATCAGCAAGGAACACTATTTACACACACACAATTCTATACTGATAATCAAGCCAAACACCATTCTTTGGCTTTTTCCCAGATGCTATCAACTGTCAGAATTCATTTCACTCTAGTATGCAATTAGACATTGCTAATGTTACAGAAGTAAAAGGTCTCAAGCCCACTTCTGTTGAAGTAAAGCATGTGGAACGATGCCTTATCCAACAACATGCCCAATTATAGAGATGTCTTAAAGCAAATTAAGACCAGAAGACCACATCTTTATTAACTTCTTTCCCACTGCCTGTCTCTCCCAACAGGTTCTCCACAGTTGAGGACTTCTCCATATCCTTCAGGTCATGCACATGCAAAGTTTAGTAAAATGGAGTAAGACCAACTGATCAAGGGAATTGAGGAGAAGACAGGACTCATTTACTGAGCATGCTCAAATTCACTATGCACCAAGGAGGAGATTATAAACACACTAAATATTTTTATGCAACTTCTACAGAAGCATGATGTCTTAATCACTGTTTAACAGCAACACTGATTAAGGGTAAGGATGCTGCGAGAACACTACATTAAATCTCCAAATTCTCCAGATTATTGTTCCCAGAAGAAAAAATCTGAAATATTTAAGTCATATCCAAATGCGCAAATAAATCTCATTTATGATCAACTGATATGCTTAAAAAAGCTGGAAATGCCAAAGGAATGTTCAAATGGAAGGCCTGAGACCGGAGAACACTTAAAAATGTGTTTAGATAAATTTACGAGAAATTAATTCTCATCTCTCAGGAGAAATCATGATTCAAATTCTCTGCTCAAAACCAGGTATTTTATAGAGTGAAGATGCACAAATCAATAGACTTACTAAATCAAAACAAATTTCTGCCAGCTAGTCTATATGCTGCAGAGCAGACATACAAAGGCCTGAAGCATTTCTGTGGACAGCATGACTGAGAAAGAAAGCAGTAATTGTTTCTCAGATTTTAGAAACATGACAACCTGATTTCTTCCTGAAAACACAAGTGCTTTTTGGTACTTGTCTTTAGAGCAGTCAGCTCATTCATGTAAGAAAGATGTAAATGTATGAATTTTAAATCAGAGGACGACTGGCAAATAAAACCAGAAGCAGTTCTACATGTCTGAGATCACCTTGGCATTTAATGGGAACAGGAAACTTTGCTCTTGGGAATTTACAAACTACAGACTAAGGAGAAACTCTTTTAACTATGTGGCAGCCAAATCCATTTTTACTCTGTACTACAGTCTACTTTTCAGGACTAGATTCATGTCCACCTGGTGCATTTTTTTTCCTTCTGAATATTACATTAAACATGCTCAGTAATAGAAAGTTTCCAAGCAATCCCAAAGCTCTTGGCTATGACCCTTGGGGTTTTTTTGTTTTGGGGGGTTTTTTTTGGTTGGTTGTTGGGTTTTTTGGGTTTTGTTTGGGTTTTTTTTTGCCATGCCAAGCATTCTTTCACCACACAGATGCAAGCCCCAGGCCAGCCCACGTGATAACAAAAGGTAGTATCTGACCTGCTGTTAGGTATTTAGGGGGTGCGTGTATTGCAAAGAGAAGCTAATACACCCTGGGATAGCGGAAACACACACTAGAATGGAAAGAAGTTCTGCTTGGGGATAGGGAGCCAGGATCCTCCTCCAGCAACTGCCTCACTGACTTCTGCCTCCTCATCTCTGTCCTACCCTCTGTTGTGGCTGCTGCCAAGGTGGGCTCCGGGAAGCCATGCTCAGGGGTCTTGCGCAGCAGCACCTCCCCCTCTTGCTCACGTTTGATCCCTAGGTCTGTGGAGCCGTGTTGGGTCGGGGAGTCAGAGATGCTCGAGTCAGCCTCGTTTGAGAAGTCAAAGCCATCTGGGATTCAACATATAACATTTTAGTGCTTCTTCCATTCCTTGCTCGGCATTCCAACCCGGGCAGGGCGAATGGAAAATAGATGCGGACATGGAACAAACAGAAAACACTGCCCAAGCTTGGTTAAAAGTTGTAGTAACATCCACAGAGAGGAGGGACAGGTGGGCTACACTGCAGACCAGAGACTAGCATATGAATAAAATGGCAACTACAGTGAAGACAAGCATGATCCAGAGTCCTGAGAACAGAAGGCAGCTACTTCTTGTCCTGGACATCCTGATTCAGCTGAAGACCAGAGGTCATTAAATCCTTTTGCTGATACAGAAAAAAGGAAGGAAAAAAAAATAAAAAAAGTACCACAGGAAAAGATGTAATCCTTCTTTTCAGACTCTTTTACCCTCGGTTTATTTCTAGGTTATTCTACGTTTTACCTTCAGCTGTTTACGCAGCTTTTTAAAATAAGTGTTTTATACATGCAGCAACAAAGCTTTATAAGTATCACCAAGTGATTTCAAAACAAGCTTTTTGCTTCACCTACACTGAAGACATCATAATAAGGTATATACTGCTATATATTTACTTTTTTACTTCATACAGTCAAGCACATTTCCATACTACACACATCCTCACCGAGGAAAAATAAGGACTGATTCCAAGCTATTTTATGGCATGGCCCCTCCCTAAATTGGGCCATAGGACTTCACGAATGGGGTGTTCAGCTTTTCCCTCTGCCACTGCCTTTGGTAGCTTTAGGCAGCTGTAACCCTATCAAGGTCTGGATAAAATAATTTATTCCCTGAGCTATTTATGATGGCAGGGAGTTGAGTTTTAGCGTGGATTAAAGAAATCAAATTCTATGATAAGATCTACCCTCACAGTTTTACGCTGTGTTATGTGGGGAAAAAAAAAAAAGTCTTACTGAACATTTTCCAGCTTCTCCATTTTCTCACCTACCTCATGGGTTATCACCAAATGAAAACCAAAACAAACACCTCACATGTCCATGCAGAGCTCTGAAGATGTAAAATACTACACACTGTTATGGAATACCACTGTTCAAAAACAAATGAAAGAGAAAACCCCCAACCAACTGCTCTGTAAACATTTAAACTCAGGAGCCAGATTAGGTGGTGGTGATGAAGACATGACCCTCTGCAGCATCTGCTCTGCCCAGACAAAGCTCACCTTCTCTCCTCCAGCGGTGCCGGCGGATGGAAGCTGTTGTAATAGCAGTCCGAGAAATCCTGGGCACGGTGGGAGTCACTTCCACTTTCAGTACCTTCTGGCCATCTTGAGATGAATCAGGAGCATCAAAGGGCAGTGAGTTCTTCATGGCATTTGCAACCTAAGGGAAAATAAAATGTTGCCTTACGACACGATCGCACTAATGGAACCATTAGATCTCTGGCTGGAGCCAGAAAGGAGCAAAAAGTTGTTAATGAAGCCAGTTCTATCCCGATGGATGGCCCCATTCCCAAGATTCACAGCTGAAAAACTCATCACAAACCTACTCCCAAAAATACAGTTGAGTTTTCTCCATTTTGTGAGGTAATTTACTTTGTTCCATTTCACCACCTGTACTGACAGAGGTAACAACCTAGATGGGAAGATCTCCATTCAAAAGAGGCTACAAAATAACAAGAAAATTACCACTGATGCTTTATGACAAGAATGTCACAAAACTAAGAAGTCACAGACCAAGCCAATGCAACTTGAGAGAAGAGGGTTCAATATATGGCAAGAGAAACACTTTTACTTAAATACACATGGTCCATATGTCTCAAATCCAAGCAGTCTACTTGTTAACTCAAGGCAAAGACAAGTAAACCCTACTGTGAGGCACAGATAAAATTAAGGCTGACTGTTCTCTCCTCTCAAATGAGATAGGTCTGCTTCAGAATATGCATATTTGCAAGATACTCCACTTTTCTTCCTTTTGGATCATGTATTTTTTCTAAGAACAGGCTGTATAAAGTTCACTGTATACTCGTGGCTAGCTGATGAAGTGGTATCAAGTGTTCAGCTCGTTATTCCCATCACATATTTATGCTGTAAAGCAACATTTTTATGCTGTTTTATGCTGTAAGCAACATTTTCATACATCCCCTCAACCTAGTGACAGGAGTAATGCACTTTTAAACCTCATCAATATTGTCTTGATACTCTGAGCGTGCCAAAGGCCTTGGCAACGCAAGGGCCATCCAATAAATTCTTTGAACTCCCTAAAGCCCACATTTGCCAAATCCATTTAACTAATGAAGTCCCCTTTCATTAGCAATTGCACAAACACAAACTATGTGAAATCTATTGAACTGTTGGATCAGGTCCTGCTGGAAGAACTTTGTGTGATTTGTCCTCTGAAGATCTCAGATAAAGTTTGTCTGGGATGGGGGGGATGGAGCTGGATGGGGGGTGCTGAGGGGCTGCTGGGTGTTGGGGAGAATCTGAGAAAGAGCTAGAAGTACTTACAGTGCCATGTCCATGCCCATAGCAGGGGGTTGGAATTAGATGATCTTTAAGGTCCATTCCAACCCAAACCAGAGTATGATTCTGATAAAAATACTATAGCAAAGTATATAGTGTGCCATAAAAGCTCCATTAATTAAAAGTGTTTATTTGCATTATAGTAAATTAAAAGTGGCTTTCCTACAGTTTATAACAGGCAAAACACCCAACAATTATGAGACAAAGTGAAACTGCTTCAAACAGTAAAGCTACAGATCCCAGGACAGTAACTAAACCAAAGACTTCACCTCCCCAGGGGCTGGAGCCTATCCTTGATCACACAGAAGACTTCAGAAACCCCTTTCTGCTGAACCAGAGCAGACCAAGTTCCACAATGGTTTGGCCTTCCCACCTTCTACTCACTAGAGCTGGGCCCCTCTTGAATAGCCACTCTTCTCCTTAGACAGGATTAAAATCTAAAAATCAGTACCTGCAAGAGGAGCAAAACAGTGACAGAGCACTTCTGCATGTTGAACCTTTTAATAGCTGGCCCTTTCCAACAGCACAAGTTGTGCTTCTGGGGATTGGGGAGAACCATATGGAGATAAAAAGCAACCCAACAGCAAGCCTTTGAATCAAATCTGAACAGCCAGAATGAGTCAGTCCTCCTCTAGCAGGAAAAAAAAAATCCCCCAAAAGCACCACAAGCACGATTCTTCAGGATGCAAATGAACTTTCTCACTATGTCCAACCCAGCCTTGAAAGACAGGAAAAAACCAAACAGCACAATGCAGACTTGGCAAGCTAAGTCTGCAACTACTGATGACAAAGGATGGCTGATTTCAGGCCAGGCATCCACTCTTGCCTGGCAGAAAGGAGCTCTAATGAAAAGAGCATCCAACAAGAGCAGTAAATCCATCACCAAAAGACACTGATGAAGATGCTGCTGCAGCAGGAGCTTGCAGAGCCATGGTTCCTGTCTCCTGGGCTGAGGAAGCCTGGGTGACTGCAGTGAAGGCACAGCTTGCCACCCAGAACAATCACACAACACTTGTCTTCAGAGGAAAAGACTGCCCAACTGGAACTGAGCTACTCCCCAGGCAATACAAACCTACTGAAATGGGACCATGGATGTCCTGCACTGCAAAACATTTTCCTCCAAGAGACACACCAAACACAGGGCCTGTGATGTTTCTCATTGTAATGATGACTGATGCCCATAATTATACAATTATATACACACATACATATATATATATATACATAATTATACAAATAGCTTGAGTGCAGAGATTTGAAAATAATCCCAAAGCAGGGGGTTGCCTGAGCATTAAACGGACTTCAAAGACCTTGCTGCTGGTAGGAAATCTGAAGCAGAGCTTGAAACTTCTCTCAGATGTTGCACAGATGATGTTTTATTTGGTGTCAGTATTTTCCTGTTTAAAATACAAAATGTTACAATGCTGCTGAATTATACACATCTCGTGGAGAACATGGGGAGGTGAAAGGACTCCACCCTTTGAAAAAGGCAAATTACTAGGATAGAGCACGAGACCAAGAACATCCAGGTCATTGTTTAATAAAACTGACAATGTCTTAAATCTGCTTTTAAAAAATTGAAGTAAAGTAAGATAGGCAGTGATCAGAGAAGTAAGAAAAGCCCACAGGTGTGCCTGCATGCATAGGCATGAAAACCCTTAGAACTGGAGAAGGAGGAAAAATTGGTAATGTCAGGATATTACCAAAGCCAGACAATGGGATGGAGAGGAATTAGTAGCTTTGGGGGGAAAGACATTCTAGAAGGTTCTTACAAGAAGCAATCTCTACTCATTAAAAATGAATGATGAGGACTTATGACCAATTGAATTAAGTTGCAGATCCTCCCACACACCTTTTAAATACAGTAGTTTGATGGGATGGCCCAATTCAGCATGCTCAGTATTTAATTTAAAACTTTCAATTGATGGAACAATGAGTCATTTCCAAAAGGAACCAACTATTACAATAATTCAATGGATACCAAGCATTTAAAATGCAGCAGTGTCAGAAAGCCTGTAGATAAAATTTTACAGCCAATTCATCAAGAGAATAATTTTACATCCTTTATTACAGAAGAGAGAGATCTCAGAATGCCACATAGGAAGATTTTTCCCAATCCACTCCTTTCTCAGTTACATAAAAAGCAATGAAATTTTACTGCTGTTAGTTCAGAGGAGCACTAAAGGCTTCTAACCAGGATTCTGATGCAGAAACTGAGACAATAGTCTATTTCACTTTATTCTACTTAATTTTCTTTCCATTTTGATCCTCATTTCTGTATATCTGAAAAAAAAATCCCTCTATTCCTCCTTTCTGTTAGTCTCTTCATCCTTCCCAATCACATCCACCTGCTTCCAGCCCAGTTTCACCAGTATCCCATTTCACATCCTTCTTTTTGGGAGCAGAACAGCAAATAAAAATAAAAAAACACCAAACAACACAAATCCAAACAATTAAGAGAACTCTATTACTCTATTCTATTACTGCCCCTTCAAAGGCAAAGATTAATACCTGTGTGACTTTAATCAATCAAAATCTGACAATGACTCTGGAGCTGAAGCTCCTTTTCACTTTCAGCTCTGTCCTATTGTTGCTTTATCTACTGTGTCATCAGTTCAGTCTCAGGGTATTCTCAGCCCTGCTGAAGGTCAGGAAGTGAAGAAAACACCTTTTTTTGCAACCAGTGTCCTGACATATAAACATATGGTTAGTCTCCTTTAAATGGTTCATTGGTAGCCTCTGCCAAAACACCACCAACATTTTGATTCAATTGTAATGCACTAGAAAATCCTGGCTTTCAGCATCAATGAGTCCTAGGAGATCTCAACACCCCAGCTTAATACTCAAGCAGAAAATCCTGGTATAAATAGCTGTGTTGAAAACACCAGCTGTTAACAACCACTTCCCTTTGAGAGTGCAGTAAATGGCCACAAATGCTTTCATTACCAGTCCACTTCAGAAACACATCCATATTCCTCTCAACCAAGTCCATAAATTGCAATGGATTGTTTCTTACCAGCAGAGGCTGTGAGTAGAGTTCAAGCTGTGCTCTGTAAATTATGTCCTCCAGCACCTCCTGGCCAAGATCCCACTGACCATTATATCTAAAAAGTAAAGAAAGATATTTATCTTTCATATATTATTAACTCAAACTTGTATTTTTTCTGCCTAAATCCATCTCTTCACATCTTTCTAATAAGCAAAGTTCAACTGTATGTACACCCCCAGCCCCTCCACTTTTTAGAAAAAGCAGAGACAAAGCAATTTTTATTAATGTTGCTGGTGTAACAAGAAAGCTGCTCCTTGTCACCTTCAAGCAAGACACGGCAGATGCCATAAACAGAACAAGCTTAAAGAATGGGGGGAAAAATAGGTAAATAGGGTCAAGTTGTAAGGGTTAACCCTACTTAGCAGAACTGAATTTTCCTCAGGAGTGGACTGCTGCAACCTCAGAAGCTACTGACATTCACGAGGTCTGAATTTCATTGTGCTACCTTGGCATCCAAGCTCACTATGCTTGTAACAACAGAAGCTATGTGGTGTCAGTGGAAACTTGGGAAAAATGAAGCCAGTACTTTCTACTGGTCCTTCATTATCCACTTGAATGCTGCCAAAGATATTTCCAAATTATCAGTTGGCTGAGTGAGGAACTAACAGGGAATACACCAATCGAGTTATAAACTTGTATTACAAGTGCAAATATTTTTAATCCAATCATAAAACCCCTGGCATTTATGTGTTAATTTATGTCAAACCAGACATTTCCCTTTGCACATAAAACCTCACCCACTTACATGGCATAGTAGACACCTGTGAGCAGCTGCACCATGAAGTCAGGGTCTAACACCACTCTACCACAGTGTTCTTTCCAGCGTTTCTCGTGCTGCCGGGGGAACCCGCTCACACACAGCCTGAAAAAACCCACACCATTGTAAGAAAATGGCAGCCCCACAAAGACAACAAATCCTTTACATCACAGGAATTTGGGTTAACTTTTGAAACCCATGTTTCAAAATATAAGTACACAAGATAAAACATTCTTACGTTGCTCTCCCAGCCACTGAAGGAGTTTTATAACACTGCCTCGAGATGTGGTTTGCTGCTAATCCACTGTTATTCCCACACAGTGATTAACTCCATCTGTTTTGAAATCATAACCAACCTCTAAAGAATGAGGGTGGCAAGATGTTCTCTACTGCCAGACACCAAGTAGCAGACTCTCCCCTAAAAATCAACAGCTGAAACCACCTTTCTTTAAAAGAAACATTTCAGTGGTACAGAAGAAAAATGTCATCTCCCATCTAGTGTCTGATAACAGCATGTGATCACCTTTTATCCAAAGTTGGTGAACACAGATTCTGCATTCTTGAGCACTGCTCTCAGCTAAAAAAACCCAAAATAAACCCTTCTAAAAAAACCCAAAATAAACTACTTCTGACCCTTGAAAAAGGGCCTGCCCTCCCACAAAATGCATGGAAATGAGTCTACATAAAGACCAGAGTAATTTATTGATAAGGTTAATATCTGAATCTTCATCAATGGAAGTCATACCTGGCCAGTAATATATAACTGCTGCACTGTTTCAAAAGCAACAGAAAATCCCTAGCCTCTAAAAGGTTTCTCTTCCCTACCCAAAGTACAGGTATAATTTTCAGATGTAGGAAAATTCAACAGATGTGGCAAATTAAGCATGGCCACAAGTCAAGTGAAGATGATGGAAGCACCCCAGATATTAACCCGCACCCCTCAAAAACCACAGGAAAGAAACAGGCTCTTAACTACCTGTGTGTTACTACAGATTAGATGTTGTTAGAAGCTATACTGAGGTCCTTCTTTGCTACATAACTGAATGTTATGCTTTCCTTTCATGGCAGCATTGTGCTGAAGCAAACAAGCTAAATCAAAACACATTTGAAGAGGTGCTTCTGTTTGCAGGAGAGAGAACTACTCATTTTGAACAAAAATGCTGGTAAAAACAGGCAGGGGAGAATATCAGATATTCTTTAGATTTTTTAGAACAAAAGGCAGGGATCTTTTCCAACCAGACACTTCCGAGACTACTCAATAGAAGGTTACATAAAGGGCATGTATAAGAGTTTGAGAAACCACAGTACTGAATTCACCAGAAAGTGGGATGATGTTATCAGGGGAAAAGAGGAAAGGAAGGAAAAAGAAAACCCAAACCACAGATAAATACAAACCACTAAAACCTAGAACATTGTGTTCATCCTCAGAAGCAAAACACTAATATTTGGAAGTAGAGCAAACGGGTAGTATCTGTTCCTCACAGGATTTTTAAACTGACCATACTAACAAATGTCTGAAAGATATTTAAATCCAAAAACATGCAAAACAGTTTGAGTAGCTTCAACTAATTTCCCCCCCAAAATTGTTTTGTTTTTTCTTTCCAAATAACAGAAAGTTGCATAACAAGAAGGGAAGCCCATAGAGTAGTAAGAGAATCCATGTGTTTTATCTGTCTGCAAGCACAGCTTCAAATTTCCAATTCAGTTGCATGACTGACCGAGAGTTAAAATATTTTAAGCTATTGAGCACAACCAATACATTCATTCCTTTTTTGCTGGTTGAACAGTCAGAAGTCTACATGCACTCTGCAAAACTATTTCAAAATCAAATGTCTCACCTGGAACCCATCCTACAAAGTGACTGGTAAGAAGAGGCAGGCATATAGACAATAGCAGAATTGTAGCACAGCATAAGAAAGCTCAGCACCTCAAACCTGGAAAGAGACAAGAGCAAGACCTTGCATGGTTTAAATTCTTAAGATTTTGTCAGAATTTAACATAAAAATTTCTACAACTCAGTCTTCAAAAATACCCCACAGCAAAAAGTGGCAGAAGTACACATGCAAATCTTGAAATCCTCTTTCATTACAATTCACTAACTTAAAACAGGCTATTAAAAGTTCAGTGTTAAGCACCTAAAATTATTATTACTGAAAGCCATTAGCATATCAGGAACTGTGGAGGAAATGGTATATGGCATATTTGGACAAAGAGCTCTGGACAGGTTGACTACACACTCAAAATTACTTTTATTACTTTACTGATAAAGCCATCTTCCCAGAGATGGCTTTAGACAGAGATAAAGCTGGCAAGTCACTAGAAGAACAGAGCCATTTCTCTCATCCCTAGTTCTGTCTATCCACTCATCTCCATTCCCCCCTTTCCTGTAGAAAAATGAGTCACAGCCTCAGAGCCAAAGCTGAGTTTTATTATGCTTCCACGAAAATCTGAGCTGACAGACATAAACCCAAAAATGGACACAGAAATGACAGAAAAGTTACTCTCTTTTAAATGAACTAGTAGA
This sequence comes from Phaethornis superciliosus, assembly GCA_023637945.1. Classification (NCBI taxonomy): domain Eukaryota; kingdom Metazoa; phylum Chordata; class Aves; order Apodiformes; family Trochilidae; genus Phaethornis; species Phaethornis superciliosus. The sequence goes on from JAJQWJ010000007.1 coordinate 1,041,099, forward strand.
ACATACAAAGTTGGGATAAAAAATGATTATGCCTCAAATCACCAAGACTGTTCTCTAGATTTATTTCCAAAAACTTAATGCTGACAAAGGACTGAACACATAATTAAAGTTTATTAAAGTTTAAGGACTTAAAGTTAAGGTCTTAAAGTTTAAGGACTTGTTGTCTGCCTAGTGAAGCACATCAACTGTTAGAATACATCCACCTACCTGTTCTGGGCTGTGAAGGTTTCTCTTTGAGGATGAAGATCACTGTAAACTACCCTGATGAGATCATGCTGACACAGAGCTCCTTCAGTTAAAGCCATGGATCCAATAGTAGAGGGCTAGAAGGAGGTGGTGGGAGGAGGAAGGGGGGGGGGGGAGAATAAAATTGTAAGCAAAAGGTTCCCAAAAAGTGTTAAACCTCCTAGCCCCCCCACACTCATCTCCTGAGCTGTAAAGATCAAGATTATTCCAGAATACAGCAAATCTGAACACATTGCCTATTTCCATTGGTATAAACAGCTTCCAACCTGAGCATGTGAGAGCAATTTTCAACTTTGATCCTTACACATCCATTTATAATAAGCTGGTCCTCACTGCACAGACCTTTTGTACAGCAGCAGTAGATAAACACAACTCCAAGTTCAACTTGCATTAAGGAGTTGTTAGAGCAAAGACTACTTTCATACTAGCACCTAAGAGGGAAAAAACCACAGCTGCAACTCCAGCACAACCAACCTCTCTGCAAAATGGGCACTCCCAGCCAAGATTTTTCAACATTTACATTCCTTCTTTTCTGCTAATGCCACTGAACTTGATTACACTAATTGCAAGCTACTGACACTGAAAATTTTCTGCAACAAGATGCATCTGAAAAAGCCTGTTGCACCAAATGGATCCAGTTTTCATTCCTCAAAAAGATCCAATTCTAATTTACCACAGCAGCTTTCTTACCTCATGGTATATTGAGGGCTTAGATAACGAAGGGATGGTGAAGGATAAAACTTTGTTGTTTCCATCTTTGTCAGCAATTTCCTGCATTAAAGACAAAACCAAAACTCAAACAGAAGAAAGGAGATAGGACTTAGACAATTAACAAACAAGAAGTCAGATGTCTTGATCTGATTAGCACCTCAGGGTCTCTGTGCATTTCCAGAATATCAGCAAAATTACAAAAGTATTTTAAAAGCAGGAAAGACCTCTGCCACAGACTGTTTTTTCAGAATGCCTCTGCAACACTTAAAAAAACCCAGCACTGGCTCCTTGGTGAGTGTGACTTCATCAAAATCAAAAAAAGGACAAAAAAGCTGCTGTAGCCAACCTTTAGATTATAACATTTCTTTATAACAGAATGATGTAGTGGAGCAAGGCTAAACTTGAAACCCAAAAGACAGAGACCCAGGAGGGCTGATGAATCACTTGCTGCCAAGGGGCAGTACTTAGCACAAATGCTCCCCAGAGAGAAGGTGAAATGAAGGAGACTGGCAGAGTTTCTCCAGGCATTCTATCAGTAAGAAATACACAGAATGTTCTCAAAAGGCTTTCAGAGTGGTCAGGATTTTATAGTTGCTAGGCTACTACATAAGCAAACCCAGCAGTTTTTAAAGCAAATATATTAAGAGCAATTATGTAAGGCTATACCAAAAAGAAGTCTGAAATGCTGCCTCTTCACTTTGGACAGCAGATTTCCAAACAGTGAGCTCTAGTTATCCCAGTTTATGTGAAAACTTAGTCCAAGGTAGCACAGTTGGGTTTTCAGAATCATAATGGAGCACAGCTGATAATGAAAGAAATGGACAAATCTTTTGCATTCTGCCAAATTCTTGCTGAGAAAATAACATCCTTCCTTCATTTTCCTAACACGTGCAGAAAAATATCAACCACTTAATCAAAGAATAAAAGATAGCAGGAGCCACTGCCCATTTTGAGGTGTTTTTCTTCCTGAGACTGGAGAGAATGAAGAAATCATTCCCCTTAAAAAAGATGAATCACCAACATGACATTCAAAGGAGCTGTAAAAGGATCTTTGGAAGAAAATGACTGACAAAGTGAACATGTTACTTCAACCCAGCAAACAGCATCAAAAAAAATCAGCAAGCAGTTTCCAGTGTTTTTTCTACCAGGATAAACCTAAAGCAACTGGTTCTTCTAGTTGTTAAGAGCTGATCTACAGACACTCATTTTTTTTTAAGACTCACAGTTTGACTGTTCTGTCTCATCATGTATAGAAACATAATACCCAATTTAAAGGAGGGGCTTATTATGATAGTAGAGGGAAGGGCTGTTTAAGTTTAGTATGTTTTGTTTAAGTTTAGTATGTTTTAAGATCCTAACTCAGACACTCCCATTAAAGAATGCCTATCTTGGCAGTATGGCTAAATTTATCAGTCTCATAACATTACAAGAGTAAACCCTTCCAGGCTAAGGTATGTAACAAAGTCAGTACATAAAAAATTTCTTTTACAACCAAACTCAATCATCTATAGTTACTTGTATGTATTCTTAAAAACCCCACTTCCACTCAAGACAACTCTGCCATGAATGCACACAGGAATGTATGGAATTGTGGGCATGCAGAGTGGTTTCAGCTTCAATGTATTGTTGAAAAGATATATGCAGAGCAAAAATTGGGGCAGCCTGACTGAGCATACTGACCTGACAAGCATCTCCACACAAAGCTGAATCATCTCCATAGGAAGCTCTGCTTTTCATAGAATCATAGAATTGTCTGGGTTGGAAGGGACCTCAGAGATCATCATGTCCAACCCTTGACCCACTGCTGCAGTTGCCAGACTATGGCACTGAGTGTTTTCACGGTTTTCAACATTAACTTCATTGGCAACAGTTCAAGCAAGACCCTGAGATGATCCTTTTCAGTCAAAATGTTTGTCACAAAAAGATTACTATAAAAAATGTTTTGCAAAGATGTTCTTACTAAACCTTCATTATGTGATGCTTTTCTCCAGATTAAACAGGCTTTTGTGTAAGCATATTCTAATTTTAAGCAGATGCTCCCAATTATTTACTTTATTCCTGCTGGTCAGTGAGGCAAAGCCTCAGATCCACTGATTTTTGTATTTTACATTCATATTTATATTTTATATTTGTATTTCTATCAGCCATCCCCCCTCATCTGACTCACCAAGTTGTAAATGCCCAGCAGCAAGGCTTCGATGCAGCCATTGCTCTGCCTGTCCCTGCTGGCAGTCAGACGCAGGTACACCCAGATCAGCTCCGGCAGAAACTGGAGGGTGAACCTCTTCAGCCGAACTTCAGAGCTCCGGTAAAGCTCAAAGAGCTGGTGGCAAACGGGCTCCAGGAGCTGTGGAGAAGGAAAAAAGGGTAAAATCAGCTCCTATCGGGCTTCTCTAATAAGGGAGAACCTGCACCATAAAACTGAGCAGCTTTACAACTGCCCCATTAAAAAGTACAAAGGTTAAAGAGCAGGGGCTAATGACAAGTCTACTGACAGACAGACAAATTAATCTGTTATCTACAGCTTTTACAGTCAAACCCAACAGGTGTGCATTGGTTCATGGCAATGCAAACTGGATTTTCCATCTGGAGCTGCCCTTCAGGTTTCAGTACCAGAATCAAAGAGCCCTTATCAAGTCAGTGAGATACAAGGACAAGAAAACCCCTGACATTTTGTAAGAGTCTGCAATGCCAAACCAAAAACTAAGATGCATCCACAGAATGTTAGTGAACAGGGAAAAAAAAACCCAAACCACACACACACACACAAAACCCCCACAAAACAAAAAAACACACAACAAAATAACTTCCCCTTTCCCACGAGTAATCAACTTTAATACCCATGCCAAAAACTAAAAAACCATATATATTCCAAGAGGAGTTGTGATCAGGTCTATGAGCAGTATCCAGTAACACATCCTAAGACATGGGATGACATGACCTAATGAGTTTCTACATGGAAAAAGACAGGGGCATTTGTGTAACCTAAATAATCTATATTCATACAGAAGAGTCAAGAGATTCAGAAAATAGAGCCTTAGATATTTTTCTCTAGTTGGTCACAAAAACAAAGCCACAAATGTGACATCTATGTTAAAAAAACAAAAACAACTTTCTTACACAATGCTCTGGTATAAGGATCCTGTGTAAAAAGGCTTCTGACTGGCAGCCTAGGTAACCCCAGGCTAAAAACCTGTTTTTATAGCAAATAGAGGGAGGGAAGAAAGCTGACTCTGACAATGCTGATACAGAACGAGAGAAGCCCAGTAATTTAGAGCATGCAGATTTTTCCAAGTACATTTAATAAAATATTTCATATATTTAGCATTTATGTCCAAATGATGCATAAGTATATTCTTTCTTAATTAATATTTACTCAGTATAAACAACTGTCTAAAAGTGACACTAATTATTAAAACCATCTGCTACAGTAAGCGTTCAAATCCTGAGAAACAGAACTGTCTCCTTGTTTCATGACAAGCCTAGCACATTGCAGGTGTTCAAAGAAAAACATGGTTACTAAATAATTCAGAGATCATTGAATAAATGTGTAGGTTTTCTTTGAAAGAAAATAGGAGCAAGAAGCTAGTGTTAAAAAGAAAAATAAATAATCTCTGGAAACAATCAATACAAGCATTTATGCAAGGAGATAAGAGGTGCAAGACAAGCTAACCAAATATTAATATACAGCTGCATTGCTATAAATAGTACTCCTGTTAGATTAGGGATGACAGCAGCCCAAAGCTGTTTCCTATTTTAAAATAAGCCTGTCTAATCAAGTCCCATTAAAAACAGTGGAAAATGAATAATTTACTTCAGCTAAAGTCAGTTGAGGCTCAACCAGAGCAACTATGGGGTTTATTCTACTTTTTTTCAAATTAGACTTTTAAGTGAAGCCATGGTCCCTAGAAAGACAGAAACCATACCCAGTCACTGGTGCTGCAGGCATGTAAATACCCCTCATTTCCAGCAGCTGTCCTATCAGTCGTGCAAATTACTTAGGTGAAAACCTAAGAGCTGTCTGTAGCACCCACTGTAGTGCTTTTGGTGTCTTCAAGACCTTGAAGTCCACAAGAAAAAGCTGCCACCACAAAGTCACTACAACAAAAATATTTTCAAAGGCAGGAACACCGAAGTTTTTCCTATCAGAGTACAATAGAATCATCTCCCACATAAAAACACAAACCTTAACACCAAAAGAAAGAGCAAATTCTTTCCTTGCATCCTCCTCAGCTGGCTTTTGAAAGAATGAGCCTCTTCCAGTCAATTCTCTGGATATAAATATTGAGAAGACATTGGATGCACAGAGGAAATGGAGTTTTGTCACCAGCTGTGGGTTTATACATGAACAAGCACATTTTTTTTTAATTTAGAAAATGTTTCAGTGCAAAGTCAAAGGAAAGTGTCTCAGCTGCCAGCCAAAAAATCCAAAGCCAAAAAAGCCAGAAGACTCTTAAAACCATCTCTCTTCTGGTAAAGACTTTTCTATTGAGGAGCTTTCTTATTACCACAAGCAGCAATTAGCATAAAAAACATTAAAATTTTACTTACTTAAATATACACTAGGTGACAACAATAAAACTTGCAGACTTCATTTTTATATCTCACAGAGATGCAGACTTGTCCAGCTTTAAGGAAGCTGATGACTGACTTTAGCTTGGCTTATTTTACAGGTTTGCCAAGAGCCCTACCTTGAAGTTAAATCCACTCTGGGGAGTGCTTGGCTGAGCTGTCCAGGATAACCTGAACAGCCTCACATGAATTATCAATGTTTGAATTCTGGTACTGCATTAAGATCCATAGAGCATTTATGTCTACAACCATCAGCCAGATCCAGAAATCATACAGGTATCTAAACAAAATAGTACTTCAAAAGCACTTTACTTCAAAATTTAAATACTGTGCAAAAAATCAATATATTAGTCAGCTAAAGCAGCTGTTTATGAGCAAGATCACTCTACTCTTAATGCAACTTTCTGTTCCAGTCATCATCTTCTCCATATTAAAAAACTCAGGGAATTTTCTAAAAGGTAAACAGTAACAATTTTATTTAACTTGACAGTATGCTTGCACTCACTTGCCAGCTCTCAAATTGGCATAGAGCTGTCAAAAAAGAGGAACACCTTGGTTGTTTTGATTCCTAAACACACTGCTTCCATGTTAAATTCATAATCCTGATCTTACCAAGCCAGAACTAAATGATTCTAGAAAAATTAGCATTTGACCTAAACAGTTTGGCTCTTGCACAAAGTTTTAAAATAGGCCAACTTTATGATTAAGTCATACTAAAAAAATTACTTGTCCATCAAGTTTAAGAATCCAGCAAGGTACATTTTATAACAGCCTACCACATAAGCTTTATCCTCAGAAGCCATCAGTTACCTTTCTAATAAATAAAGCCCTGTGTGGAGTATTTTAAAACCCCCTCACACTTAGAGCCAAATATAGCACAGAAGCCTGCAAATTAATTAATTTACTATGATTATACTCCTCATACACAAGTAAGTTTGGAAGAGGGACAACAAGGAAACACATACTGCCTGAGCAAGCAGAACCTGCAGCTGGTACCTTTCCAGTCTGGGGCTGCTTCCCTTACACCTGAGAGCAGAATCAGGCCCCAGGGGCAGCAGCAGTTCCACAGAGGAGCATATCTGACAAGCATCAGTGTGCAAAGAGGTGAAGTTTACTGTCACACCCTTAAGAAGATACTCTGCAAATCTGGTTCTTCCCATTTTTGAAAATAATATAAATCAAAGGCTCAAAGCAAAAGAAGGCTTCTACATGTCTAGAAGTACACAAGCAAAGGCTGATACACACACACCACCAGCAGTGGTGACTTCAGGTTGGAGTGAGAATTACAGTAACTTCAGTACAATGAAAAAGGTCATTATGTGAGTTATTTGTAAGACTGAAATGAAGCTGATGGCTATGAAGCTTTTTAAAAAATGTTTTAAATTTTTTTTTATTTCGTGAGCATTATACAATCTCCTTTAAGCTCAATCAAGCATTCAGCTTCCAAAAGCAGCTGAGCTGTGCTTAGGAAAAAAAAAGAACTTCCTTGCTGTACACACTTGCCATTTAATTTCTCAATATCCAAGAGACCACAGATGAGAAGTGAAGTAATTTGAAGCATTTTATCTAGTTTACACAGCAGAGAACAGTATGCTTGCACAATTTGTTCAGAAGTTGTATTTCACACACTTTCCCAGAAATGCTCATAGCAGAAGGGAAGGGAATAGAAAGCTCACTTTAGCATCATTTGCAATTATAATTAATTACATACCAGGGCAAGCTAAGATTTTCATTGTGCATATTTGTATTTTGGGGACCTGGTTCTGCTCGTTTACAGCAGTGGAAACCAAATCACACAAATGTGATACTACTAAAAGCAAAAGAAGACCTGGTTATTTCAATAGGATTTAATAAACTGCTTCCATCTCCCACCAAGCAGTCAGCCAGCAAGTGAAAGGGACGGGGGTCTTGCTGAGTTTCACTGCAAGACCTACTTGGTGTCTGACAGGGCTGAGAGGTGGTTTCAGGCAGAAAAAACCCCAACCTCATGCCAAATCAATTGTAACACTCAGCTGTGGCATGTAAAATCTAGTCAGACAGCAAAACTGTATTTCTGGGAGCAGAAGGGACTGTGTCTTACTCAGAAAACTAGACAGTAAAAAGAGAGATTATACCCACAATAGGCTACATAAGAAAGAAGAACTGAAGAATTCTCTGCTACATCTCCACTTCTCCATTACTTTAGTTTTAATTGTAGAGCTGGAAGGTGGAAGAATGTGAAAAAAAATATTTTTCTCCTACCTCATTGTTTGGGTCTTGAATGACCTTATAAAGAGCTGGTACCAATGTTTTTTTTCGGTGCAATGTAGCTGCATAGCTGGAGATTTGTGTTTCAGGTAATGCCTAAAGAAAAAAAATGTTAGCCTGATAAATCAATGTTTGCAAGTACAAAAGATCACAGAAGAACTCAGTTTCATCCCAACATCAATAAAAATTCCTGAAGTCCACTGAATTTTTATTCAGAACAAGATCTTCTCCATATGCATTTGGGGGCACATACCAACTTCCAGGATTAAATCCAAAAGCAGTTTCAGATTCATCTATCACAAAACCATATGCTCCAGCTTGATATAAGGACTCTCTTTCCTGATACTCTGTATTTAACAGGCACTTTTCAAAGTCAGTATCAAATCAACTCAAATTATTTAAGAGGTGTGGATAATCTAGAGTGAGCTTGGACAGGCTCCAGTCCCAATAAGCAGTGTCTGTGGATTTTGCATCCTTGACTCCTCAACAAATTTCCAACAACAGCATGCAATAACTTACTGTATCTCATCAATGAGAAGAGGAAATATTAACTCTTAATTGAAATAACATATTCATTTAATACCAGTCATGAAATCTTGTTCAGGCATTATCCTATATTTCACTCAGCTAGCTATCAATTTGCAAAATAGCTTTAAAATATTTCAGGTTCTTCATGATAAAACAATTAGGTTTATGTAGGAGACAGAAAAATATTTGACTGTTTTGTCTGGGTTTTGTTCCTAATATTTTTTTAAGCTCCAAGCATTTCTACTTATTTATTAAATTATCCAGCTGTTGGTTAAATTGTATCAGCTTGATCTACACAGAAATATATGCTTTTAAAAACCCACATTGCTATAGCAGAGTTCTGCTCTACAGTAATAAATAATAAACTACTATTAGAACTATCAGTGTATGTTATGTACCTGCTGACTTCTCTGCATAGAGCTTTGCATGCCTCATTCATTATAAGGAGTTGAAAGATCAAGTAATAGTTATGTAAATTGTTAATTATTGGCCATTAAAAAAAAATAAAAGCCAATGTTCTGTGGCATAAAGCCAATGGTATTTCTCTCATTCACCTCAGCTCACCTTGAATTCTGACAGCCATTCTTCCACCACGCCTCGTTCTGATCCCAGCATTTTCTTACTTCTTTTGCTTCTCTCTTACCTTTAGAAGAGAAAGGAAAAAAGAAATTAAATAAGAGTTCCAGCAGCAAAACCTAGTTTTGTAAAATCCTGCCTCAATTAAAAGCTGTTAAAGTATTTCCAATGGAACTATATAATAGCAAACAACAGAAGAAATTGCATTTTGGACAACTGGTCCCATTTGCTAACAATGATTAAACTGTTATCTTCAGAGGTGTAGTCAAAAGTACCACAGAACAGTGGGGGAGGAGGAAAAAGAAGGATTCAGTGCTTCAGGCCAAAAGGTACATTATTTAACACAAACCTTAAGACATCCTCCCATTCTTGGTCCCTTACCTAATATAGTAGGAAGAAAAGAACACCGTGGAACAAACAATGTGACACATTGTAATGCCAGTTCTAGATCCAGCAGTTTCATAAATACAGTTATTAGAAATCCTAATAGCCAAACTTTATTCTTTAAACCCTCTTCCCAACATATTTCTGTGGCTGCTTCCAGCAAGCTTTATCTGTGCTGGAGTTCTCAGAAACAAGGAAAGAGAAAACCTGCAAGGACAACTGTTGCCATTATTTTCCATTTTAAATACAACAGTCATATTCTAGTATCTTTTGAATTCTCCTACATTTAACTCTCAAGGCATGAGCAAGAATGTTCAAAACACAACACCTCACTAGACAACTTTGCTTTAAGTATGTTTTAGCAACAAGGGTCATTCTGTCTTTCTGCATTCTCTCACTACAGGTTGGCAATACCTGGAAGTCATTAAGGTCTCAGAAAATTTCAACCTGATCAGGTGAAATGAAGCTCTAGCCTGGTACTAGTGACTAAAGTCTAAGACCTGAAAAGGGCATAAATTGAGGAGACAGTAAAACACAAGAGCTGTCTGAAGACATACTAGACATATGAAGACAGTGATTTTTAGTTAAGGTTTCATCAGAAGTTTATTTTTGACAGGATCTGCAGCTGCCTGAACAGAAACAAGAAGCAGAAAATCTGTGAAGGGACACTGTACTTTCAGAGATGGTTTAAAATGCTACAGAACATGCTGCATGCTACAGAAGGATTTAGGTTATTTTGTCTGGAAAAAGCACCATTTTCTACAGAAAGTGCAACATTCCACTTTACCTCTTTGAAGAAGTCAATTTTCTAATGGAGGAAGAGGAGGAGGAATGCAGCAGTTTTTCAACCTGGGATGCATTTGTCAAGCCTTGAAGTACTGCCCTGTTTTCTGAAAGGTGAGAAGAAACTCTGATGATCACAAAATAAGGAGAAATACAGTACAGTAAAGCAAAGCAAACATCAGTGCATACATTTATTTGACTTTACAAACTGTAACTTAACTGAATCCACTAAAGGATGTCTGGCTCCTTCCCCAGCAAAACCAAAGCTGTACCTATTAGTGGTGCACAGAGCTTAAAAGCATCAGGTCTCTAAGAGTTGGTTCAGGACTTCTAGAAGCTTCCTTAGAAGTTTAGAACTTCTTTAGAAGTTTTACAGCAGGCTAAAAACACCTGCAAATCACACCTCCTGCTTCCATTCACTCCCTGGCCTGCTGCACCTTTGGGGAAAAGGATAGAAATGCATCAAGGACCATGCAGGTGTGTCTCTACAAGAAACTGGTTCAACTGCACTAAATCCTCTGCATATTTATTCCAAAATGAAGCAGCCTGAACTAAGAGCTCTGAATTTCATTTCAAGAGTGCTCACATCTCTCCCAAAACAAAACAGAGAGAATATAAGCCTTTATTTTAGTCTTTTTTTTTTAAAGACTACACTTATTTTTTTTTCTACTATGGCCCAAAGGTCCATATGTGATAATAATAGTAACTAAGCAGAAATTTAGTTATTAGTCATAGTAATTAAATATAATCTAATATTTTTACATATGGACTGACTGTTAGGATTTCTGAACTAACAATCAAGCAAGTTTAAAGTCACAATAAAGCACGGAAAAGTTATAGTTAGGAACTCAGCCACTTGATGTTAAAATCAAACACAGAAGTGAATTACTGAAAAGCTTCCCCTCCAAAAAAAGCCCTTACAATAACAATTAAAAAGTTTAGTAGAAAACTTATTTATTTGCCATGACGTGGCAGAATATGAGACATAAGGCTATGAAGTTATTAGACCTGGAATTTTTCTGTTTCATATTAAAGCTACAACAGTCAGAGTCATGCATTGTGCACCTGCCAGTTACAGCTGAGCTCTGAGCAGTTTCACCAACCAAAAGCCCTCTCCCAGCTCAGACCCACTGGAAGAGCACAAAACTGTGGGTGAACTCCTGATGCTGCCCAAACATTTAAGAACTCTCACTGGGATATACAAGATAGCACTTCACATCTTTGACTTTCCAGGTACACTTAGGATGACAGTTTGGGGAGGACCAGACAAGTTATAAAATATATATAAATTAAGAGATAACGACAATGAAGTTACCAGCAGACTAAAGTACCCTGAGACTGTTTAAATCACAATCTTTTTATTTGCAAAGCTACAAAGAGCTTCCCATTTTAAAGGTCTGCCATATAATTCACCTTTCTCTTTATTACTGTCTTTGAAAATATCAAAGTCTGAAACAAAACTTAATACAGTAATATACTATCAAAAGCATGAAATGCAAACCTGACTGCCAGAGAACTTTGGACTTCTAGAGTAATAGACATGAAAAAGGGTTAAATCAGCTCTCATGTTTTTCACTCACAGTTTAAGTAAAAACATAGTGACTAAATATACTATCTCTTACCAGTCTGCACTGAAACCATTAAACATGATAAATTTGCAACTGCAAAATGACTACCCAAATAATCAGAGCCCACAGCACTCCCTGTAGAGATACACCAATTAATACAGTGAAGATTAAAAAGGAAAAAAAAAAAAAGCTGCTGCCAATTATTTAGTAGTTACTGCTAACATTTTTTAAAAATGAGGGGGTTTTGTTATTGGTTTGTATATTATTTGAGGTTTTTGTTTGCTGATCTCAAAAAAGCCAGGATTTTATACTGCCTTCAAAATTCACAGAGGAGGTTACATAAATGGGACATGCACTTGAAGAATTAGTCCATTTCTTCTTGGACATTAGGAGATGCCATGATGTATATGCATGATGAATAACAATATGATGTATTTTTACCTCAAAGGCTATGACAAGGCTATTTTGCAATTAAAACCTGGACTGTCTCAACCAAAAGAAGGAAGCTTCAAGTTGCATATCTCTTTCCAGTGCAAGAAAACATCACTGGCAGACAATAGGTCTAAAAGACCAGAAAACCTAATTATCAATATAACTTCTTCTGCCAAGCTACACAGCCACTGCTCTCAACAACTTCATGACAACATCTGCTGAGGAATGCAGCAGGAGCCAGAAAAGAAATCAAGATTTCAGACCACACCAAAGTGGTGCGAATTAAATCTAAAATGTGTAGGTAGAGCATACAGAATTGATAAGGGTGATCTTATTTGAAATACTGGCCAACATTTGATTCAAGCAACCTAAAAAGAAGTGTGTCTAAGGCAGAAAAGTGGTTAAAAGGCAGCTTGTGGAGAGATCGTGAAAAATAACTGCTAACCTGGATATATGGACAATTTCTTTTAAATGCAAAGAAAAAAGAATCCGCTAGAATGGATATTTGCTAAGAGAACAATAGAAAAAAAAACCATTAAAATGTACCAGTGTAGAGATGTCACTGCTAACAGAGCAGTGTTTCCCATCCTAAAGAGCAGGACCCATTACCATACAGTATCATGAGGGCAATACAAAGAGATTTTAGATCAATAGCACCACTTTTGACACAATACTTTTTTAGAACAAGAAGAATAAAGGAGGAAATCTAACGATGAAAGGTAACACACAATTGATATGCTTTACAAAAAACTTCCCCTAGGACCATCTCCTCCTTTCCTGCAGAAATATACAGCTTTATTCAGCTACAGCCAAGCTACATGGCTAAACTACAATAAACAGATTACTGATTTCCACACTGGAAAAGGGATTTAGTCCCAGACCCCAACAGAAAATTAGACCAGAAGTGAGAATGCTCAGTTTTGGTAATAACTTATTGTACTTATTTAACAGTACATGTGTTATAACATGGTTCTTACAATAAAGATCTCACAAGCACCACTGATTCTCTCACATCTGCCTATGTAAACACATTATTATCTCACAACCATATTAAATAAACACTTACATAAGCTGCCATTTTGCAAGGACACAAAAAATAGATTTAAAAACCAAATCAGAACCACAGCTGCAGCCTGACCTGTTTCTACAGGTGCAAGCATTCTGGCAGAACACTCTTGGCCACACAGCTCCATGGCACAGAGAAATAAAAACTTCCACAAGGCACAAAACTAACAAAAGCAGAAAGAAACAAAACATTCCCTGGACAGTTATTAATGTTAATCGTCAGCTCAAGCATTCTCTTTAATAGAAAGGGAGCCCCTTTCCAGCTCCTAAGTAACTCAATAAGCAGACAGACATGCATCCCAACTTTAAAATCTAAATGCTGATGTACTCTGTGTGTGGGATTTGGGCTGCCAGCCTTATTAGACAAGCCTTAGTCATGCAAAACAACTTGGATAAGTCATTTCTTCCCTGCCCATTCTGACTAACTAGTGATAACCAGGCTAAAAAACTTCCTTTTTGGACAGCAGCAACAAACAAGGCTCTGTGAAGATGATGGAGAAAGCCTTACCACAGTGAAGTCAAAGCTGATTGCCAGCACTCCTGCCAATTTTCATGGTACCATACTTGCACACTGAGCTCCTCTTCCTATCAAAAAAAGGTCACATCAATTTCAGCTGGTGAAAAAAAAAAAAAAAAAAGACTATACAGCCCATCTGTTCCAAAAATCTCCTCTATATTATTTTAAGACTTACATCATCTTCTGTGCCTTTCCCAGTACCAGAAAGCTCAGCTGCCAAACCTTCTGTCTTTCTACAATCACCACAGTGGACCTGTGCTTGGCAGCTACAGAGTTGCTGAAAGCAATTAGTGAATGGAGTGCAACCCTGAGACTGGAGGCTGTAACAGAGCTGGGATTATTTTAAAGCTCATGCTTCCATTGTCTTGCACAGAGTAGTTGCAGAAAACTATGCAAGAAAGATGACTTCAGAGCAAAGTAGTCTGGTTTGCCTCACAGAGCCTAAGCACCTGAATAAAACAAAACTGTAACACTTAAATCCCTCTCTTAGGCGTTGATGCAATGAATGAAGCAGAAAACAGAAGGGTTAAGATGATGGAGAATGTGGAAGGAGACATTTACTCCTTGTGTATGAAGAATGTACTTGACTTACAAGATTCAGGAAACAGTAATACAATAAAGAAATCACCCTGCAGTCTTAAATAAAGCAAAATACAACTTAATTATTCCATTACAAAGACTCAAGCACTTTATAAAAATACACACACACGTAGGTTAGCCACAGAAAGGTTACCTTATTCTCTCAGCACCAGTTTCCTTAGAAACAACTTCACGTAGTCATCCTACACAAACCCCAAACCTTCTCTTTTTTGGATGCTGTGTAATAACCCATCCTACGCCTCACAATCCAGGCTCATCCTCCCCTTGCATCAGCTCATATGCCAACGACTCTCCCTCTCCCACTCAGCAATGTCTTTGCTTACCAAAACATTTCCATGCAAATTACTTTCCGAGTAACCCTACCTCTCCCAGACACCTTCTTGGTTCACAGTTTTGGTTCACGAGGTAAATATAGAAAGGCTTAACTTATAGATGCAAAATGCATAGTCAAAATAAACCTAAAAGTAAAAAACAAAAACAAAAACCACCAACAAAACCAGAAGACAGCAAATTAACACTTGCAAATCCTCAGCTAAGGGAAGCTGGGTGCTAGGTACTAAAGTGAAGGGGGACAAGCTAAGAGAAATCTTGAAACAGAATTTCCGTGGAAACAAAACCAAACCAAAACTCAAAATCAAGATGGGAAACAAAAGCAAAAAAACCTCTCAATGCACACTTTGGAATGAGACTGCAAGCCCTATGCTGAGAAAAATCACTACCTTGACTGCAAAAAACAAAAAAAGAAGAAATGCAGAAAGAGTTCTGGAAATACAAACCAAGATTCTAAGCAGTTTCCCATTTTGGAGCTGTAAAATCCCCACCTAACAGAAAGAAATGTGTTACATTATGCAAAGTCATAAAAAAAAAAATTTTCTATCAATTCCAGACCAATGAAACATCAATATTCTTGCTGCAGTATCTGCTACCAACTGTAGTTCACAGAAACTGGAATTTAGTTTACGTATTCATTAATTTACCTAACCTCATTTTTTTCTACCCTAAATATTCCCAAAGAGATAAAACCCAGAGAAGCCTCTGCTGAAAATAATGAAATCCCTCATTCTGAACTTTCCAGCTTCCAGATGGTAAAGCCTTCAGCTCCAGGGAGCAGAGTGTAAGTGAAGGAGGCTGAGGTGACAGATTTGCCCTCCCCATCCATACATTTACATATCCACAGGCTCTTAAACAAGTGGAATCTTCAATTTTATCTGAACTTACTTTAACTACAGCTAAAATGATGTCACATAATTCATTTTTTCTTTAAGTGATAAAGTAAGAATATGAAGATCAAAGGTAAACTTTCAGAAGGCTAGAGTTAAAGGTCTAGGAGCATTAGGATATATTCCTTTACTGCATAATGCCATAAATTCCATACCTCTGATTCAGATGCACCACTCACATTTAAGATGGATGGTTTTCAAGGATAAAATTAACTCTGCCTGATATTCTGGTCTTGCTTTTCCAATACAAGCTCCCAGACTTTAAAAAGCAAGCTGAAGGACAAACATAGTTACATGGAACATCACTGCTCATTCATCAAGACAACTCAACTTTAGAGCAGCATGAAACACACACAGAGGCTCCTTGCTATTCCCAGGTAAATCAAAGCAACAGCAAGAATTTAGAAACCTAAGATCTGCTTCAGCTTTCAGAGTCAAAACTCCTCAGACCAGAGCTGCCTCTGCTGCTCCCCCCTGTTCCTTTGCAGCTTGGCACCTTCCATGCCATGCACCACAGTGTTATTTCAGTGCCAATCATTCTCATTCTTGTTTGCTTAAAGTTAGAAAGAGGTTTTGAGAACTGCAAAGAACAATCTTTAAAAATGAGGAGAAAACAAATGGTATTTTATATTGAGATTAGATTATATTGAGGCTTAAACTGAGGTTTATATTGAGATTTATATTGGAATTAGATCATGCAGGTCAGGATTTCCACAGAGTAAGCACCTATTCCTGACCCTCTCAGTTCTGCTCAACACCATCCATTAAGAGCTCCCTTCCCATCAGTTACCCACAGCTGCCCCCATCAAGTAAGGTGACTGAGCTACAAAAATTGATGCTCAGGACTAACCCTATTAGCTTCACCAGGATCCCTCCAGAGCAAGAAGTGACCTGGCTTTCACAGGACTCCCTCCTGCACAGAAAACAGACAGAAACAGTGCCCCAGGAGAAAGCAGGACCCTTTTTCATCACCTTCACAGAAACTCCTGTAAAATTCTGACACTCAGATGGTCCAGCTGGTGGCCTGCCCCAGGGAGGTGTGTGCCACTTCTCTGTGAAATAACTGCATGAGAATTAAAACACTGGTGAGTGCAAACTGGTGCAACAGCTACACCAGCTTCCCCTTTTCTCTTGGTGTGAGTTTAATAATTGATCTTCACTGCTGAATAGTTAAACACAATGCACATTGTTTACACAAGTCGTGCTGCTGCTGTTAAACCAGTGTCAGGACTGAGCAGAGACTGAGCAGGGGAAGGGACTAGTAAATACTTCAACTGCTTTGGTTTTTATATATATTTTTAAACACTGACTGAGGAGCACTAAGTTACTAATATTCACCGTAGTATTTCTTGGGGGGGGGGGGGGCTGTTTCATTGATTATTTTTTTTTAACATGAAGTTTTTTGTTGTTTGTGGGTTTTTTTGCTTTATTTGTGGGATTTTTTTTTTCTGGGGCAAAACAATGCATACAATCTCTTCAGGAATGTAAATCCAGTACTAATAACTTAAAACAAGCAGATCTTTTATGCAACCTGTTAGACAAGACTTGCCACAATGATTTTCATTTATCTAAGCTAGGGATCAGTAAAAAAAATAAATAAATAAACAAGGAAACCAACCAACCAACAAAAAAACAAACAAAACTTTAAGAAGCCCAAACAAAGCAAACAAGCAAAACAACAACATATTAAAAACAAAAAACAAAAAACCAGCCTTCCACAGGTACTGCCCTGATGCCTTCAGCTGAGATGCACAGCCCTATTTCTTCCCTCAGCCCCTGTGAAAACATGAGCAAGGTACTAAATGCATACTACTACTTTACTGCAGCTTTTCTACTCACAGCCTCAACATGTTTTCAAGGTTTTTTGTCAAATACTGCCTTAAAGCACTGTCAGAATCTTTCATGATTACAAAAAATTAGAGCTCTAACAGGCAGGACCAAAAATCCATGTACCCTTCCCTCCAGTTTGGTGTGGAGGGAGGAATGGGATTTATTTATACGTGGCCAATGTCAAAATGTTTCTGGGTTTTCAAATGTATTTTCCTGCAATCCAAAAACAATGTCAGAAACCCTCACTGAGGACTCGATGTTCTAAACTTCAGCCATTTTTATATAACCTCCTCCTGACACAGAGCAGCTCTGGGATTTTGTTTGCAATACTAAATAGTTTTCCTGCTTGAAAAAACAATACAAAATAATAATAAAAAACCCCAACACAACAAAAAACCCCACACTTCAAAAGCAATTGGTAGAACAGTTTTTCCTTCCCTCAAGTCTCCTGAGTAAATTTTCCTTTGAAATAAACCCCAGACATGGTCTTATATGTACACATGTCAGAGTTATTACTGCTTTTTGCAACAATAACCTTTTTCAACAATATTACGTCTACTTGGAACAGAAATACCTCCACAAGAACTCTGCTAAATGTAGTTTAATAATAATAATATTCCTATATTATACAGCCACACTGTCCCTCTAGGCAATGCTTATGATCTTGTATTTGTTTTTATTCATTGTCAATACAGCAAATCCAGCTCATTCTTTTCAAACATCAGCATATTTTTAATCAAAGCCCAAGTTCAATAAAATAACCTGTTCAAAGTGGCACTCCTCAGTTCTCTATGCAACTATGCTGATAAGAATCAGCACCATTTACCAGAGGTCAAGCACCAGGCACTTGACATTATTAGATTATAAATTTCTTTGTGTAAGGAATATACTCATCTGACACCCCTCATGCAGCCCTCTTCACAAAACTCATGCAGTCTTTCAAGGGCACCTCACTGACAGAAGACACAGAAATAGTGAGGTTACTGGGAAGCAGAGAGTGGACCTGCAGAGACAGCACTGAGGAACTTCCTCACAAGTAGAATTGATCAGGTACAAAGGCAAAACTGCCACAAAAAAACCCCAAAACAACAAAAACCCCAACAAGTGAAAGCCAACCCACAGAGTCCCCATGTGACTGCTTCAGAAGGGGAGAAAACTGCTCTGGACAAAATACAAATCCAGACCTAACACTCTGGTACTTGCAATTATGTGCAGATTTGCAAGTTAAGGTGATTATACAATAATTATTGCTTACCAGTGAGCAACAGGAATCTCATAATTGGGGTGGTGGTGGGAAAATCCTCATGATTTTTGTCTTACCTGCCACCAACCCAACTGGCCTCTTGAACAAAAGACTTTTGTAACCATATTTTGATTATTTTGTTTCCTAATCAGCTCTCTCTGTTTCACTCAAATAATTAATAGCAAAAAATAAGACTAAAACTTCAAACATTCTCCTGCAGTAAAAAAGGTAAATACTAATTAAAAAAAAACCAAACAAACAAACATTTCCCAGATGCAACACATATGCATCCCAGGAAGCTACAAAGTCTGCAGTCACAAAGACAAGGAGATACTCATCACTCTCTCTTCCAAGACAACACATATTACTAAAGCAAAATGCCCTGGTAGTTCACAGAAATAGCAATAAAATAACTATTACTGGAATTCTCCATAAAGCCAGGATATGCTGGAAAAATATTTTATCAAAATCTACCCACTGGAATATGAATTTGAAATACCTCAAAATCTGATATAGATAAAAATTCCTTAGGTGGGGATTAAGGTTTTCTAATTAGCACAATACTGTTCATTTAAGATGTGTTCCCTCTTCTCTCAAGACAAAAAATTTATTATCAAAATAAACTATTAACCACAATCTCGGGTAGATTACAGTCATGAGAGTATCACCAGTAGAAAAGAGCAGTTGACCATATCACCCACACACATCTTCACCATCCAAAGGTGGTACAGTTCTACAAACTGTTGCAGTCAACTGCCTGCAGTGCTGGCAAAAAAAATACCACGAAACCCAAACAAAACACCAAAAAACCCCAAAAGGCATAGCAGCCTTTAGGATTGATAAATCAAACCTTAATTTACTAGATGAAATTAAGATCTAGAGGAACCCCCCTCTTTAATTCAGTTTCCTTGAACTTCCTTCTGCTTCTTACCCCCATCCCAGTGTTCTGTCTTTAGCACAGACCAATACCTACAGCTGAGAAAAAGGGCCCTGAGGAAACAAAAAAACACCCTTTGAACATATGGTTAATTATACATCACCAAATAATGGGGACACATAAAAACCCCACCCTTTGGCAGTCAGCACAATACCTGATTGGCAGCATCAGTGCTAATTAGTATTGCCCACTGACCCCTCAGTCAGCCCAGAACCCATCTGCAGACCTTAACCCGATTAGGACTTTGTGCCCAACAAATGGGAAATCCCACACATGCACATTTGTTTTTCTGCCCCAGCATCATGAGTTTTACTCAATTTAAATGCTAAAGTAGCTAGAAAACAAGGGCAAAATTAGAAACAAAGTTTGTGTATAAACATTACTGCAGAATTTATTAGCACATCTCCAACTATTTTCCTAAAAATCCTGGAGTTTAAATCTGGGCTAACTTGTCAAAACAACAGCTACTCAGAAAATGCTAACATTTAAATTAAATTTAAAAAGATAATTAGTGCAGTAGTCTTAGTTTTGTCATATAAACTGTAAAAATTAAATGCTAAAAACCACAGCAGGCCTGTAGCTAACTGAAAGGATTTAACCCATGTAAAAGTAATAAATCAAAGCATGCACTCAGAGTGCTCAGAGCAGTGATACCTGGAACACAAGATGTGTGCACAATGCAGCTGCCATCTGAATGGTTTAAACCTCAAAAAGCACTTTTCTGTGGCTGAGGGGAGTGTACCATGCCAACAGATTCTCACTTCTGTGTGCAGGAAGAAGGGCTGCACAGGGATGTTCACCACTGATGCAGGGAAGGCACACTGCTATGAGGACAAAATAATCAATAAATGCACCTTATGAATGCTCACCTTAAATTAGTTCAGCATTAGGTTTTTCTTTACTACTTTAATTCAGCTCAGCCTCCAGGCCAGGATTCCCATCTCTGCATTTCCATGGGTGCTGGAAGAGGTTTTCATGAAGCCCTGGTTACTCTGACATGGTGAGATTTGCACTGCAATCTGCTGCAGTTCATTAACATGAATTAAGCTATTAGAATGGCTCACATGAAGGCTGGCAAGGACAGCACCACCTCCTGCAATTTTCCCAAGGAATTACCACAAGCAAGGCATGACAAATTCCAGAAACTTAAGGACGTTACTGTTTTAAGCTATGTCACAGAGGCAACACTGAAGAGAGCTCATCAGGTGCCCCCATTTGTCAGTTACATAATTATCAAGAATTTGATAAACACAATTAACACAATCTAGAGGCAGCTCAGGAAGCTCAGCAAATTCTGCTTCAGGCCTGTTCTATGCTAAGAGCAAGAAACAAGCAGCTTCAAAAACAAACAAAAAAAAGAATAAAAACCAAACCCAAAATCAAGCCCCAGACACAACAGGAACTGGTCATTCATCCATTCCACAGCCAAACCCCCTTATTCTCCTGGGTGTCCAGATTTAGCTCATATGTCTGTGCTGTTCTGGCTTGACTGAACATCTTAAAATAAAAAAAAAAAAAAAAAAAAAAGAAAGAAAAAGCAGTGGAAAGTTCTCCAGTGCTACAGAGAAACACGAGCTCTAGCTTGGGTAAATCCTTCCCCAGCACACCCCACATTTCTATGTAAAAGGGCACATTATTATTACTTAACCATCTCCTCAGTCACTTGTGTAATTTCACTGAAGCAGATGGACTTTAACCAATCATCTCTCTGTGCCACTGCTGCTCTGAAAATACCAAGAGCTGGAAAAGGTATTAACACCCCCTCCTGCCCTTACACTACAGCTGTACCAAGAAACCACTGCACTATCAGGACTGGGTTCTAACTACAAACACAACCATCAGTTTTGTCTCCTGAAGGCCAGTTTTGTGTATTTTCAGGCAAAGCAAATGGTTACAACAGAAGCCTGGAAATTGACATTCTGACCTGGATGAATTTCACAGAAATAAATGCAAATCTTAGCATTGACTTCACTGTGCCAGAAGCAGGAAGGATTTTCACCTGTGGACTCTGGACAGTAAGTATCCACACTTTTCAGTGAGGTGAGATTTTTAAAGTTGCATGCAGATATTAAAGCCCTTTTTCATGACTATTTTTCACTGCCATGTGTGTTCCCAACCATAAAGAACAAGAGACAACAGCCATGTGCAGAAACACAAAGTACTTTTCCAAAAAAAGTATATATTAAAAAAAAAAAAAATATATATATACACATATATAGAGTAATAAAGCTGAACACTCAGGTTTTTTGCCTGACTCTGGGTCTTGACAAATTGCTCACTCTACTCCCTCCATGCCTAAGCTTACATGGAAGCCTCCTGCCCTCTGGAACACAATCTCAGCTGCAGGTTATAGATGCCCTCTTCCCCTCCCTGATCAGCCACCACCATGCTGCCACCTTGCCTGAAGCAGATGGTGGCATGGCCAGTGTGGCTTACACATGGCAGATCCTCACAAAGTTCTGGTTTAAAAAAGTAAAATTAAATTAGAAAAAAAAAAAATCTAGCTAATGTGATTTCACATGTAAGAAATACTTAAATTTACAGGGAACAAGCTAAGCTTAAGCTATTTCTAAACCAAAATCTGCTACACTTATGCCCACGTGTCTCAGGAATCTTGGTGCTCTGGGGTACTTAGCAAAGTGCCTTGAATAACTACTATGAGCTCCTTCTGTATTTTTTCTAAATGAAATTTTCTACCTTGTGGCCCCAGTCCAAATCACAACAGAGGCAGCAATACAGAGGGGCTGCTCTCCAGCCTCTGCTAAAGCTCAAGCTATCCTCACACCTAAAGGAGACAGAAAGGACAAAGCAGAAAATAGGATCAGGAGATGGAAAGAAGAAACAGACACCAGAACTCTCAGAAACAACCAACCTATTAGAACAAAAAGGAAATAAATGCAACCAAGGAGAAAAATACAACCATTTTTTCCACATATTTCATCTCATTATCTTTCAACCCAGGATCTTCCCAGCTGAATGGCCATGAAAAATAAGACCATTCTTCTCAACCTTCTTACTGTCTTTCCAGATAAATGAAGAATAATTGCCCCAGCCCCAAGAATGGAAATAGGGAAAAAAAAATCCCAGAAGCAGCAGCATGGGCCTGTATGAATCAGCAAACCAGAGTCATGCAGCCTGCCCAAATGTCCATGTCAGACATTTCACTTCAATTCAATGGAGAGGAACAGTAATGTGTAACTATTTAAAGAACTCACAAACCTTACATAACGCAGACAGACACCAATACAGAAGGCCCAACCACTTGAGTTTTCTGAAGAACCCCAAAAAAAGTAAAATGAAAAAGCATAGTAAGAATTGTGATTGCTAATAAAATATCTATTGAAGTAGATAACCACAAGTGACTGAATGTTTTCAGACAGAACCCACAGCACGAGAAGAACTGGATTTCAGAAGAAAAGCATCTCTCATGGTGACAGAGTAACACTGCTGGGGACCTCAGCCTTCATCAGGGTGCAAGATTCAAATTACTCTACAGTGGCATTAAATTAAAATATGCAGATTAGTTTAAAAGTAGCTACGTGGTTTGTTAAACAAATATCTTCCACGACCACGTTATTTATTATTCTTAAAAACATTGAAAATGAGCAGGAAAGGCAGCCAATAAGCATCTGTAGCACACCATCTTCTTTGGCTCTAAAGAAAACAGAATATAAAAAGCCTGTGCCCAGTGATTATATTTGATGGAAAAATGTAACACTAACAGGAGAATTTCTAATGGCCAGACAGCAATATTCATTACAATGCAAAACTTCTACTGTTACTGTTAATCTGCAGCATGTGTTGGAACAGTCTGCAGGCTGTGTGCTATTTCACCCAGCTCCTCTTCAAGGTTTATGTGACGCTTCTCTTCTCTGTGGTACTCTTGACAGTAAAGGATTTGGGTTTACAGTTGGGTTTTACTAGATAAATATTTTCTTTAATCAGAAACACCTCTCTGCCTCTTGACCTTGTAGTGGAAGTTTAGAAACTAAAATCAAAAAACAAACAAACATACAAAAGACAGTCTGAATTATTTGTCTCGCATGGATTATCCAAGCAGAGAAGCAGAGAGAAAAATTCAACCAGCCTGCTATAGTGCCTGCACTTGGAATACAAGCACAAGCACAGAATGCTTTCTTAATCTCAAAAAAACTCTGCACCTATCTGGACACATTGAAACTTAAGAAATTCCACTTCAACATAAGAAAAAAAAAAATCAAACCAAACCAAACCTATTTAGCACAAGGGTGTTTAGACACTGGAACAAGTTACCCATAGAGCTGGTGGAGATATTCCAAACCCAGCTGGGCAGTTTCTCCAGGAATGTGCCCCAGGTTTCCCTACTTTGAACAAAGGGGTTAAGCTCCATGACTGCCAGAGGTCTCTCCCTTCCAACCTCAACAATCCTGGAATACTGCTTTTTAAGAATCTCTACTTCTGACAACAATGAAGACAAAAAATAAAGGTTTAAAGAAAAAAACCCTACAGATAATTTGGATAATACCTGGCAGTGCAAATCTTTCCCCCAGACCTCATCTCTATGTCAGAGTCACATTCACAGCCTACAGGAAATGTCTGAACAATTTACACCACTCAGAAGTTAATGCTTCCTTGAACACAGCACTGCATGAGATTTCATCTGCTACAAGCAAAGAACTGCAAATGAAACACTGTGGAAAGCAGCACTAAGAAAGGCAAGAATTCCTTCCCACAGCCACTCTGCATGGAAGAGCTGATAACTGGCTGAAGCAGCAAGGCAAGCTGCATCCTGGTGACTGCCTCTGCTCAGATCAATTTCCCCTGAAAAGAGCTTTATTCTTCAATGATCATTCCTGTGGCACAGATGTCCTTCACCAGGGGTCAGCTGGGGAAGCCTCCAGCCTCACTTCCTGATACCACTTTAACATAAATGAAAATAAGGAAAATTAAAGGAATTTACAATTATTTTCCTGCCTAGCCAAGGGTTGGAGTGAACACACTACCCAGGATCTTTAAAGATTCTAAACTTGTATCAAACTACTTGGGAGAGAGCCAAACCCTTCTGCCTCTCCTCAGACAGAACAGGGAGTATCACATGAAGCTCTCAGGTAACAGGCTCAAAACAGAGCAGAGGGATGACTTCCTCACACAACACACCAAGTATCGAGCTTATTCTGCCAGAAAACACACTGGATGCAAAAAACATACATGGGCTCAGTGACTTTTACCAATTAAAGTACATCAAGGGAATAAAAATCCATAAAAAACCACCATCCCCACAGAGACACAGCCAGAACTGACCTAAGGAGTAACCTTATCTGCCTGCCTAGCAAAAGAGTGCAACAAAGCAACACCTGCTGTCAAATATTCCTTAGCTGTGGGGGACAAGCAGGGCTGAAAAAAAAGGATCTGTAACCTACCAGGATCCCAGGGCTCTGGGCTGAGACTGTGATGCTGTCCATAAAACATTCAGCTCTTCAAGGTGGCCCAAGAAGATCAATTTTTTCCCCACCTCTCATAGTTTTGGGGTTTTTTTAAACAAAACAAAACAACATCCAAAGAAACCAAGGTGGACTAAAGAAAGATCTCTTCCATCAGTATGGTAATGAAAGCAGGACTGACCATTTTATTCAAATGACAAAAGGCTTCCAGTGACTTGCAAATGAGTACTAACACAGAGCAGGAGAAAGTAACCTGCAATTTCAGGAAACAAAGATGTAGTATTTAAATAGTGCAAATATGTATGAAGATACTGAGCTAAAAAAACCCCAGCAACAGAAGCAGGAATCCCAGCAAATCATAACTTGCATGGCTGGATGCATGGTAACAGAACTGTAGCACAGAACACTTCATCTGTTCAGTAACGATCATGGCCACAAATATTATCAAAAAACAGAACTAAATACACCACAGACAGTACTGATTATTTGTACCTGGATCCCAATGACCTTCCCTTACTAAAGGACATTCGGATTTTTATTTTTTTTTTACACAAGATGAAAATTTATTTATGTTAGTTCCTTTGTGGGTACTCTTCATTTCCTCAGTCTGACTCGTAACTATGGTGAAGTTTCCTTCTCAAACACAGGTTGTAGCAAGACTGTAAACCTCCTGAAATTATGCAGACACACTCATTTGGTGAACATACAGCTTGAGAAAGCTCCCTGTACTCCCAAAACATCACATCCCTCAGTATCTGCAGTCTTTATTTTGAAAAGAAAGGGTATGGCCCGTGCTGAAAGAAAAGGAAATTTAGGAAGCAAAAGATTAAGCAGCCCCATTGCAGAGTGAATCTCTCAGCTGCACACAGGTTTTCCTGTCAAAAAAAGCTGGGTGGGGGGAAGCAGCTATCCAAAACCTTGTTAAGCTTTAAAAGCAACAGTGCAAATGCAATCCTCTGCTCTGACTCTGTTCAACCCCCCCAGGTCAGACAGGGTGAATGTTCTGTGGACAGGACTTTCATGTTGATGGGCTCACTGATGCCAGAAAAGCATAAATGCATAAATACTCTCCCAAGCACCACCAGGAAAAATAAACAAAACAAAAAGCATAAACAAAGCAAGGATTTTGTAATTTTCCTTAAAAAAAGAAAACAAACCCAAAGTGTCTAACGAGTCCACAGGCCACTGAAAAAAAAATTTCCTGAGGAAAATATCAACATTCCTCAGCAAGGTCAGACTTTGAACACGTCCCAGCCACAGTAAGAAATAAAAAATACTTCCCAGGTACCTGACACAACTTCATTCTCTGCAAGGCAGAGCCTTAACTCCCAGGTATATCAGAAATTAAGAGCTCCCTGGCACTTCCACCCCACAGACATCACAAATGTGTCTCTTCTCATCCCCACACTGCACCCACAAAGAGGCTGCTCTGACCCTTGCAGACTTTATCTCTCTGTGAAAAACACCCAAGCCTGAAAGCAGACAGAGGCACCCTGGATTAAAGAGAGCAGCCAGAGGCACTCTGGATTAAACAGATGGCACTCTGCTTGGAACAGTGTCCCTGTTAATAACATGGCAGTGGCATTCCTCCTGGAGCTCTCCTCCTGCATTCCCAATATCCCCGTCAAAAAACCAACACCCTGAAAACCCAGAAGCCTCTGTAAATCAGGATATTTTTAAAAAAGGACACCACAGTCTGTCCTAAAATCCTGCTACAACATCATGCTATCAATCAGTGCTCGTTCCCCTCCTTATGAGAGCAGCAGAAAGGCAGAGCAGGGCTCCTGCTGCACTCCCCCTGCCCACTGGGGAATGATTTCAGGCACTAAAACTCGGTGGGTGAGCACTAAACTTCCACCTGTTCCTTCCCGAAGGACGGGGACCCCGTACTCAACCTTGAGGAACATTAAACGAGAAAATCGAAACGAAATACAAATGAATTCACGAGGTCGGACGGCAATCCCGGTGTGGTGATGACAGAGCAGAGGATGCAGAGGGCCCAGCACCCCCTCCCTCCAGGGAATCCCTCCCTTTCCCTTTCCCTTCCCTTTCCCTCACCTCACTGCACCTCCAGCACCTCCGGACCTTGCCCGCTCCCCCTAAGACAAAAAACAGGGAAGCTCTTTGAGGGCAAATCCACCAAAACCACCACAACCCAACCCCAAAGCTGCTCCCGGTCCCGGCCCCTCAGGAGGTGACCCCCGAGGGCGGGCAGCGGGCACTGCCCCGGGCCCTCCCGCCGGTTCCGCCGCTCCCCTCAGCCGGGCCGGGCGGTGCCGGGGTTTACCTCACGGTTTGGACCCGCCGGGTTCGGGGAAGGGGCTGCCGAGCGGCGATGGCGATGAGAGAGAGAGGAGGGGGGGGGGGGAAGGGGAGCGCGGCTCTGCCCCCCCACACAGGGCGCCCGAACCCCGACAGAGCCGAGCGGCGGGACCCGCGCTGCCGGACCGGACTCGACCCAACCGAACCGGCCCCGACCGAGCCCCGCCCGCCACCACCGCCCAGCGCCTCCGGTACCGACTCCTCTTCCCGCCGCCCCCTCACCCTCTCCTCTCCTCCGCCGCCACCTCCAGCCACTGCCAACCCTGCGGCTCAACAACCCGCCCGCCCATTGGGCCGCTCCCGCCCTCAACAAGCCCCGCACTGATTGGCCGCCTCCTCCTTCCTCACCCAACCCGTCTCCCCCCCTCTCATTCCCGCACGGCTCCTCCGGCAGCGCGGGGCAGCACCGCTGCTCCCTCTGTCCCCGGGGCTGCCGGAGCTGCCGGAGCTGCCGCCTGACCCTGCTCCTGACCGGAGCGCTGCGACCTGCCTGACGGGACGGAACGCAAGGGGCCCGGAACCTTTGTGTCTGGCTGCGCTACCGGCGGCGAAGGCTCCTGGCGCTCACTTCCGGTTCCGGGTAGCGGCCGCGTCCTGCAGGAGGGTCGGTCGGGCAGCGGGCAGGTACCGGGGGCCCCGGGGAGAGCCCCTGTCCCCCCGGGGAGAGCCCCTGTCCCCCCGGGGAGAGCCCCTGTCCCCCCGGGGAGAGCCCCTGTCCCCCCGGGGAGAGCCCCTGTCCCCCCGGGGAGAGCCCCTGTCCCCCCGGGAGGGGCTGCGTGCGGGCAGGAGGGGGTGGCGGGGGCCTCTGCTGCTCCGGGATGTGTCCCCTGGCCGGAGCGGCCCCTTGAGCGGGCACCGCCCGGGGCCAGCGGGCCCGGTTGTTCTGCCCTCTGCTTGGCGGTGTGCGCAGCCCCTGCCCGCGGTGGGCGGGCGGATGTTGGCAGGAGAGAGGTCTGGGTGTCCCAGGGAGCTGCGGGGTCCGACTCCCGGGGGAGCTTTCCTGGCGCCTTCTTCAGGCGCTTGTCGCGGCCCCACAGCGGCGGGGTCCTGAGGGCTGAGGAGCCGGGTGCTTGGCACCGCTGCGGTGCCTCTCGGGTCCCCTGGCACCGCCGGGGGTCGGAGCTGTTCTGTGCTCCCGGGTGTGCCTCGGGGCAGGAACCGCTCGGAGAACCCTCAGGGGCTGGGGGAAATGAGAGATTTCACAGCAATCGTTGTTTTCCTTCAGCCCTTGGTCATCTCACTAAAACATTCACCTCCCCAGCTGCCTCCACCCCTGGGTTTCATGAGGATCTCCGTGTTGCCACCCTTCTCTCCAAAGCATTTCCCAGCCCGGTGAAGTGCCCAGCAAGGTGCAGGGTGTTGTTTCCTCTCTGAGAAATCCGAATCTCCTGTCTTGCCTTGTAGGGATGGGGCACGGAAGTGAACACGGGCACGGGAAAATGGAACTGCCCGACTACAGGATCTGGAAGGTGGAGGGCACTCCCCTGGAGGAGGTCCAGAAGAGGCTGGCAAAACGGGGCCTGAGGGATCCCTGGGCTCGGTAAGTGCAGGAGGCTCAGCCCTGAGGCACCACCTCGGGGGGTTACCTGGAGCTTCTCCTTGCAGGACTTTTTCTTTTCTTGAGGAGAAATGCACCTGGATCTGTCAGGATTGAGCTGAGGGCTTTGGCAGGGCAGCTGAGAGGCTCTGTGCTCAGGGCTTCCTGGAGCTGCTGGAATTTACTGACAGTCTGGTTTGATTTGGAAATCAGAAAGACACTCCAGTGTGGACTTTGATCCAGTTGTGCCTTTCCTTTGGCTGAGCAGGGAGTGACAGGATGGAAGATCAGGTTTTACCTCAGAAGCTGTCCCACTCCACAACAAATACATTCTCTTTTAGCTAAAGCAATTCTGGATCACTTAGGCAGCTGGTAAAACATGCAGGTTAACATAGGTAAAACAGGGCATAACATATTTCTCCCACATCATAAATGAGGTAATGCACTTCTTCATCTCGGGGAATAAAAATACTAAATGTATTGTGCAGTGCAGCTCTTGTCAGGGCAAAGCCGTGTGAGTAAACTGCTCCAGGAGCCTTCACAAAAAATACAACAATTTTTTCTGAAGCAAAGGAAAAAAAAAATAAAAGCTAACACTGTCCACAGAAGGAGAGGCTGGTCCATGCTGTAACCTCTGGAGGGGTCTGGGATTCAAGTACCTTTCCCTTCCTTTATGCTTAAAGCCTGAAACTGGCAAATCTGGCCCATCTTCCTTACCAAAGGAGAAGTGAAAGCAGGAAGTTAGTGAGTTTTGATGTGCTGAAGTACTTTCAGGGCTTTTCACCAGAAAGATGTTCCTGCTGATGTCTGTCACAGTGGCTCCACTGATTGTGGCTTATTCTTTTGGTTTCTTTTTTTTTCTAGTAATGAAGCCTGGAGATTTATGGGTGGCTTTGCAAAACCTACCACCTTAACAGAAGTCGTGGGTCGGGGATTCAAGTGGGGATTTGCAGCTTTTGTGGTAGCCATTGGCATTGAATATGTTCTGTTTCCTCCAAAAGAAGGAGGCCACCACTGAAGGTCAAACTGGGAAACTTCCTGATGCCTGAGCTGAAACAAACCTCAGCCTGCTGCTCACTCTGTACTTAAAATATATATATATATATTAAAGTCCATCACAGGCAAAACAAGGTTTCTCTGATTTTATTACACCTATTGTGGAAGGATGAAAAAACACAGCCAGGGTAACTTACCTGAGATCAATCTGGGAAAAAAACCCAAACAAGATATACACCTGCTCAAGTTTGCTGTACCACCCTTAAAGAGCTGGGGAAAGTAAGAGCCCATCTCTTTCAAGCCCTGACAACATTCTGTTAAATCTAACTCAAAAAGAGTGTGCTTTTAAGAGAAGAATTGCACTGTATTAATTACAGGTTTAATAACTATTATTTGCCATTAAATCGTAAGGAATGACTTGTCATTTCTTAAAAGGATAATTTGTTATGATTCACTCTGTTGTCTTTAAATAAAAAGAATTACCTGAATGTTTTTTTTAAAATAAACCAAAACTGCTTTGAGGTATAATAAAACAGCAAAGCTGATGCTTTACCCTATTAAAGGGTTAATGAATTTGGCAGGCACAAAGCACCAAAATAACCTCCTGCATAATATCCAGAAATCAAAAACTACATTGCTGCCACATTTCCTAGGCAAAAGTGTGTCAGCAATCACTGTACCTCATCCTAATATGACTTCCAATATATTTAATGTGAAAAAAGAGAAAGAACAACTTCTTTGTCCTGGTTGGTATTAAGTTGTAAATTTTGAGTCGTGCAGTCTTTACACCTATTTGTGTTAAATTTCCTATTTTTTTCCTTAGATTATCCAACAGTTTGTGTTTTAAGAATGCCAGGAGTGGGGACCACAGCAGAAAGGGGCCCATTGCCAGTGTGTCCTCTACAGGTCAAGGGACCAGAGCTGGCTGAGTGCCCACTGTAGATTGCATTATGCCAGTAGCATCAGGAGCTAAGGAAGACATACCATCATTTTTTTCAATCCAAGCAACAGATAAAAGCAAAACTGGACTAACAAGTGAGAAACTGTAAATGCCACCAGACAATTACATGGCAAAGAAACTAATTCCATCATGTCACATGGGGTCCTGCCATGGCATGGCTGCAATCTCTTTTATAAATACACATATATTCACATGCAGCCTTTCAGGGTGAGATGGTAACAGAGCTCTATTTTTAGAGCCGATAAACAACATCTGTTACTGTGGTAGTGCAGCTGTGCTGCTCAGTGGAATGTCATCCCTCTGACATTGCCCAAGGCAGTGTTCACAGGCAAACATTTGTTTTCCTGAGCTTTTCTTGTCCAGTTCTTTCTAAGGCATCCCTATCCAGCTGCATAATTCACTGGAAAAAATACCCAAACAAATACCCAAAAGTCTGTTGCACAAAATATTTCTGTCATATCCCTTGGGCAGTCCCACAGGGATGCACCTTTTCAAAGGCTGGTATTCACTCCTTGTTTTTTTATCTGGGTCAAAGACTTAACTTCTTAAGTTAACTGAATTTTAGATGCTTGTTCAGAAAAGCAAATCAACAGTGCTAGTATTACATCCAGTAGTGGCACATCCCTTAAGTGCAAGATTCACCACATTATATCCCATCTTACTGCACAGACAGTACACAGAGATTTTTAATTTCACAGGTATTCTAATGCTAATCCTGCCTGTGGGTGTATGTCCTACACATTAATGTGCCAAAATCTGTCTTCCCTATAACCACAGCAGTGGCTGCCTTACACTCAAGCAGCCTTTCTTTCCACCAGTGCAAACACCAAGGTCACAAACAGCAGTGGCACCTGCTGGTGAGGAACACCCATGACTGCAGTACCACAGCCAGCAAACCCTTCCTGCATCCTGACCTCTAAAAACCCAGAGCTGACCTCACTCCGGGGTTCTGCAAGGCAGCTAGGTAGCACTGTCACCTCCATCAAGCAGTCCAAAGAGCCCTTTCTGCTTACCTCGGGAGATGCTTCTGATTTATCTATTGGGGCGGGGTTGTTTTCTGCATCATTAGCATAAACTTTCACACTGGTATGCGGGAGAGAAGCCAAAACACCAAAGTCTTTCCTGTTCTGCGGGGCCGCCGCCGCCACCTCCTCCTCCTCCTTCACCTCACGGCCTCCTCCTCCTCCTTCACCTCACGGCCTCCTCCTCCTCCTTCACCTCACGGCCTCCTCCTCCTCCACCTCATGGCCTCCTCCTTCACCTCACGGCCTCCTCCTTCACCTCACGGCCTCCTCCTTCACCTCACGGCCTCCTCAACCTCCTTCACCTCACGGTCTCCTCCTCCTCCTCCTTCACCTCACGGCCTCCTTCACCTCCTCCTTCACCGCCCTCCCACGGGAGGATCGGAGAAGGGAATGCGGGCGAGAGAAAGACGTTCAGGCCGGGAGAACAAACTCGGGTGGGTTTAACGAGGTGGCAACAGCCAACTCCCAAGGTGTACAAACACCCGCAGCTCCGGAGCGCACCCTCCTCAGCTGCTGACGCCTTCCCAACCGCAACAGCCCCGCGGCGCGGGGTCCCTGGGAGCGGAACACGGCGGTGCGGCCGGGAAGCAGCAGCAGGAGGGCTGTGAGGATGCTGTTCCCCCCTGAGGAGAAGCTGAGAGGCTGCTCTCCCGGCCGCCATTTTGTGCTGAGCACCACGGGAAGGAGCGCGGGGATTGGTCCGTCCGGGTCACCTGACCCGCTCTTCCCAGCTGTTCCCGCGCAGCTCCGCCGTTCCCACTCCGTGTCCCTCTCTATGTCCCCTTATTTATCTATTAACTTATCGGATCGGCTTCTTGGCGCGGCGCAAGGGTCATTTTGACACGCAGCTGGCTGAAGTTTGCTTGAAGCGACCCACGCTTGTGTCCTGAGTCACGCTGTCGCGGGAATCAGAGGCGGGGGGTGTGCCCGCACCTGGCAGGGGCTGAGCCCACGCGTGCTTTCCGTGTTCTGAAGGCCAAATAGAAACTGGAAGTCTGGAAGTCAGATGATGGTTCCAATGGAGAAGACTCCCCCTTGAAACAGTCTCCTCCCTAAGCGACTTACCCTTTTTGAAAGATAATAATGATAACAGCAACTTCAACGCGTAATAAATTAAGCCCCTGACACCCGTCACGCACAGAGATGGAACGCACGCAGCCCCACACAGCACTCTTAATTCTGAAACATCTGGAAACCTATAGCGCAGCAGGCAAGCTCATAGCATTCCGGGAGGCATAAATTCTTAAAAAGGGATTTTTGTTGTTGTTTTACGTAACTAGGAGAATCTACAACATTAGGACGGACCGAACCTGCCCGGGTAGCACAGCGGAGCCGTGACCCGGCGGGTGCGGGGTGGGGATGGGCCCCGCCCGGCGCTCCGTGACGCGGCGCCGCATCCTCTGGAGCGGGACCGGCGGATCCAGAAGTTTCCCGGCGACGCCATTTTGTAATCGGGTCGAGGGTTCGGGTGCGGCAGCCTTGAGGGATCATCCATGGCGGGAGACAGAGGCAGCTCCCGGGGAGAGCGGCGGCATTCCCGAGTTCTGGAGGTGGGGACAAGGGGAGGGACGGGGCCCGGGAGAGCTGGGAGGCTGCGAGCGGAGCGGAGCGGTGCGGGGGAAGGAGGTTGAGTGTTCCCGTAGGGCAGGGCGGCCGGAGGTTCGGTTCGGGCGGGTCGGGTGTCCGAGGTGCCCCGGTGCCGCTGCGGCCGCCATGTTCTGTGCCCGCGTCTGGCTCCGTGCGGAGAGAAAATGGCTTCGGGGGTGCTGGGAGGCTTTTCCCGTGCCCCTGCTCGGGGTCGGGAACGGAGCGGGCTCCCGGGGAAAGGTTCGGGGGAACGCAGAACCCGAGGCGGCCCAGCCCGACCCAGCAACCCGGTCCCGGACACCGCCCGCGGGCCGCTCCGGGACGGCCCTGGTGAGAGGGGGGGATGTGAGCTGGAACCGATGGGCAGCCGGGAAGTAAAGGGAAATAAAAATCGCGTTGTGACTTACTCGGCTTTTCCTCTTCGAGAGAGGTACCCAGGGGGGCGGCCCAAGTGCTGTCCCCGTTTTGATTTGGCACAGGGAATCCTCTCGGAAGCTGTGGGCAGAAGCAGGGTACAAGCTGGTGACAGGTTTCTTGAAGTCCTTAAAAGCAGGCTGGGCGATATTTGCCTTTTTTTTTTTTTTTTAAGCTCTTCAGGAGTAACGCCTGTGGTAGGTGTTTATTGTCTGAGCCGCGATGCTGCTGCTCCAAATCCTTTGTAAGGAGTTGGTGTGTGTTCCCCTGGCAAAACCGGGTGATTTGAAAAGGCTCCTTGAGTTAAAAAGGAAGGTGGAAGGAAGAGCTGGATGAAAATAAAAAGAGGGGAGTTAAAGGAAAACACCTTATTCAATATGATGTAAATTTGATAGCTTATGATTTTTGAAAATCAATTGTCTGACTGGGGGGTGTAATTCAAAGAGCAAAACATCTTTGTTACAGGTGCGGTGTTCCAGGGATAAAAAAGAAACTCCTGATCACAGGGGGTGTGACAGTGCTCCTAAGAGAAAGAGGACATCGTGCAGTGGTGCACAGGAGAACAAGCACTGCAAACACGACCTTTCTAAACCTCCTGACAGGTACATCACCTCTGACTTCAGATACCAGCAAGCATGATGTGATAAGCTTTTATCATTCTAATCAGCTCATCTGATAAAGGATTAATTTTTGAGCTGAAGATGTTTCAAGCAGCATGTCCTACAGCTCAAAACAAAAAAGCCTTGCTAGGGGCTGTTTTAATCAAGTTTATTTGATCCTTTGTTTGTAGTACCCACTCAGAATCCAAATCTGTTTATGAAAGAGACCGTCACGAGCGACGCTATGTTGAGGAATACCGAAATGAGTACAATCCAGGATGTGACACTGGGCACCACAGCAGCAAATCTTCGGGTCACAGTGGGGCAAGTAGCTACAAAAGGAGATACAAGACACATCACACTACCTGTCATCATCATCACTCACAGGTGGTGTGAATGATTTTAATCTAGGATATTTTTTTTTTAATTATTGCTTTAAGATTGGTTCTCATCTGGCCTAGTTGCCTGTGGGGAATTCTGTTGACAATATGAATAGGTTATTCCTTGGGCTCATATTAGTAGATTATTTTTTTTGCTAGGATTTTGCTTTGTTCGGTGAAAATGTATAGTTTGTAGGTTTGACAGCACAGAGCATAGCCTTGCTACTTGCTCGTTGGGTACATTTGTGGAGATTAATGAATAATAACCACCAATTGGAGAACTCAAATTACAGGCATCACTTTCATGCCTTCAAAATTTTTATTACGACAAGCAGTTATTTCAGCCCTACTCAAAAAACCAACCACAAGCTTTTAAACTTGCTTTTGACTAAGTATCACTGAAATAGCAAGGAGATAATGTCAGGCTTTTGCTTTTTAAAAGATTGATTTCGTAAGATGTTTTTATGAAAAATCAGTAGATTGCATATTTATGATGCCTGCCCGCTAGCAGGACAGGTTTTGTGGTCATTGTTATATATTTACCTCTTTAAAAAGCTGAAGATAGGATTTGTAGTTGAAGATCTTCAGCTGGTGCAGTCTAAAGTTCTTGTATGTGCTAGTTATTGTTTTTTAAAATATAAACTCTTACAGAGTAAGATGGGTATTTTAATTTGGCCACAAGGTTATTTTTTATATGTACATAAAAGATAATGATTAAGTCTTTTTGCTAAAAAAAAAGTCACTGCCATCCTAAAGTAAAATTCAGTGAACCACTCTTCTAAAAACAAAACAATTGTGTTGTAATTTTTTTTGTTGCCTTGCCACTTTGAGTATCTCATCTGAAAATGTGTTCCTTGCCATGTTTTTCTCCTGTAACATAAACTATGTGCCCTGTGAATTTCCGGGGGCTGAATTTGAAATTGCTCCTGCCAACCGTTTGTGGCCTGGCGCCTATCTCCCTGCTGAATGAATTTCGTATTCTCACCTGAATTCACTTGGGTTTATTGATTGGCTGGACCATCTTGGTGCCGTTCCAGAAGAGTCATCGAAGGAAAAGATCCAGGAGTGTAGAGGATGATGAGGAGGGTCACCTGATCTGTCAGAGTGGAGACGTACTAAGTGCAAGATGTATAGAATGTTTTTCAAAATTTATTAACTTTTCAGATAGAATTAAGTTCTTCTAGCATAAGATGTGAGGGGGCTTTGGAAGTCTTTTCTTTCTGTCTTGATTTTTTTTGTTGGGGGGTGGGGATTGTTACTTTTTTTTTCTGTTGAACTTAAATATGTATTTCTTTTTTTCCTTTTCATTTTATTTTTTTCCCCCCAAAACAGTAAATGAAGTTAATGAACCTGCTAGAATGAGATCCCTGTAAATGTGCCTTGATGAGAGTGTCCAAGAACATCTCTCTTGATACTTACCCATTTAACGAAGCACAGTCTAGGATAATCTTCAGTGATAGTGCTTAAGACTTTTTTGTTTGCTCGTTTTTGGCTTTTTTTAAGTGGCTGAGTAACTTCACAACTTCTGTGACTGAGAGTTCTTTTCTTTATAGATGAGATTGTTGCTACTTTGGGTGAAGGCGCTTTTGGGAAAGTCGTGGAATGCATCGATCGCAAAGAGTAAGTCTTCTTAGTGCAACACGTGGGCTTTCTTACTGACATTGTCACAGTCTGGTTTGTCAGTGCTTTCAGATGTCACTGTTGTGTTTGGGCAGAGAGAAACCTTGATTATGTAAGTCACTCCATACTTATAAAAAAAAAAACCACCAACCTTTTCTAGTAAGGTTCCCATCGTTATGAACTATACGGCAATAACTACTGAATATTCTCAAAACTGCCAGTTGTTCTAACTGCTGTTGCAAACTTGTTGTTTCAGGGAAGGCAGACACGTAGCTGTCAAAATAGTAAAAAATGTTGATAGGTACTCAGAAGCAGCTCGTGCAGAAATACAAGTACTGGAACATCTCAACGCATCGGATCCCAGCAGCACATAGTGAGTGCCCAAGGCCAGGGGGATGGGGGTTGGTGTGAAGGTGTCTGTGACATCCCCTTCTCTTAACAGCTGTGTCCAGATGTTGGAATGGTTTGAGTACCACGGCCACGTCTGCATCGTGTTTGAGCTGCTGGGGCTCAGCACCTATGACTTCATCAAAGAGAATGGCTTCCTGCCCTTCCGGCTCGACCACATCAGGCAGATGGCCTATCAGATCTGCAAGTCTGTCAACTGTAAGGATGGTCTTTGTTGCTGTCTTTAAAAAAATTGTTGGCTTTTTTGTGGAATTCGCCAACTATCGCTGTTCCCTTGCAGTTTTGCATTCCAACAAGCTGACACATACAGACCTGAAACCTGAAAATATTTTATTTGTGAAGTCTGACTACGTAGAAGAATATAACCCCAGACTGGTGAGTTGCTGTCTCCTTTGCCACCTCAGCCCTCCTCTGGGTTTATGCAGCCACTGGAGTCCTGTTGTTTCATTGCAGAAATGTGATGAGCGCAGACTGAAAAATCCTGACATCAAAGTTGTGGACTTTGGGAGTGCAACTTATGATGATGAGTACCACAGCACCCTGGTGTCTACAAGACACTACCGAGCTCCTGAAGTGATCCTAGGTAAGTAGCAGCCTGACAGGCTGGTCCTCCACTTCAGATTTCTGTGTGCTGCTGAAATGTGGGTGATGTGGCTGGCTGCAGCCTGGTAGAAATGTGAACCCTCTGCCTCTCTCCACAGCCCTGGGATGGTCACAACCCTGTGATGTTTGGAGCATAGGATGTATTCTCATAGAGTATTACCTTGGCTTCACAGTATTTCCGGTAGGTAACCATGAGCCACCAACACTCAACACTCTCCCAACTTCATCAAAATACACTACAGAGAGGTGGGGGCTAAGAATTCTGTCGGCTTGACAGCATGGCTGGCTTGAAATTTAAGAAAAAAGAAAAAAAAAAGAAGGCAGGAAAAAACCCTCCACTAGATTGTAACAGATTTCAAGAACCAGATGACTAGAGCTGCTTTTTTTTTTTTTCTCCTTAATTTGGAATTGATCATTGGTTGCAGGGTAGGGTCAGACATGGAGTGAGGCCACTGTATGGCTCTCTGCCAACAAACAAAAATGTCTGTCTTGCTTTCCCTTCAGACCCACGACAGCAAAGAACACCTGGCAATGATGGAACGAATACTGGGGCCTCTGCCAAGTCACATGATAAAGAA
Source organism: Phaethornis superciliosus (assembly GCA_023637945.1). Lineage (NCBI taxonomy): Eukaryota > Metazoa > Chordata > Aves > Apodiformes > Trochilidae > Phaethornis > Phaethornis superciliosus. The sequence continues at coordinate 1,079,008 of JAJQWJ010000007.1, forward strand.
AACCAGGTAATTACATTTTTCTGTATAGCTCAGTTTAAAAAATTTCAGTTCGGTTTAAAAAGCTTTCATTTTAAACGAGGTTTAAAAGAAACTCAGCTTCATCCTTCAGCTCTATTGAGTAAGCTGGCCACTTTTATGGCATGTTGTGAACAAAGCTGCTGATGAACTTATATTGAGGGGAGAGCAGAGGATGTGAATGACCAAGCCTGGTGTGTTTGTTGAAGGAAGCGCAAGTATTTCCGTCACGACCGGCTGGACTGGGACGAGCACAGCTCCGCGGGCAGATACGTGTCCAGGCGCTGCAAGCCCCTGAAGGTGAGCCCAGAGGGGAGTGCTGTGGGGAGAGGAGCTTGGAATCCAGCTCTAAGGTGAGAAAGAGAAATTTGTGTTGTTTCCTTCCTGAAGGCATTCATGACCTGCCACGACTCGGACCATGAGAACCTCTTTGACCTCATTGGGAAGATGCTGGAGTATGACCCAGCCAAGCGCATCACTCTGGAAGAAGCACTGAAACATCCTTTCTTCTTCCCACTGGAACAGGAAATGAAGGTGCTGCCACCTGTAGCTGACCAGGCTGGCAGAGATGTCACTCCACCAAAGAAATACAAAAAATCCTAATTATTTATTCCATTATTTTGCAAATGCCCTATTTTGTATTACGACTTTTTTTTAGATACTGTTTAATCCATCTGCTGGCATAAAACTTATTTAAGAAAAAGATCTTGATGAACTTGGTTTTGTTTCCTCAATACATAAAACTCTCAGGTCAGTTTTACTTGTACCATGTGGAAAAGAGCACCCACTACTCTATGAACCAGGCCTCCAGTGCTATTTTATTTATGTCTCATTCATGTCCTTGGAATAGGAAGAGTCCCAGGACTGCCTGGATCCTTCCTGAGTGAGAGAAGAGAGGCAGCCCATGGTGTTAAGTGTAAGGATGGCCTTTATTTGTTTAAAAAAAGTTACAAAGGAAGATCACTGTAGTATGGAACAGAGATTGTGATCACCTATTTGTTTTTCTTTAATTTAGTTAAGTGTACTCTGGTTACCAGTATTTCAGTTAATGCTCATTTTTAGCTTACAACAGTAGAGACTTTATTCTTATACCAAATCTTTCTTGAATTATGAGCTGTCCTGCAAATTTCCATTCAGAATCTCTTCCTTTTTGGGGAACAGAGAAGCTGTTTAACCTGCCCACTGCCAGCATAAAATAACCTTTAAAGTTCAGGGTGAGGGGATACAGTTTTACCCCCACCATGCTCACCCTCCACCAGAAGGGCCTCTCTCTAGGAGGGACTGAGCTACCACCTCACCCAGCAGGTGGACAGAGGATTGCTTTATGCTGGCAGTAGAGAGCTGAGAGTCCTGGGGGAGATGGACAGCCACCTATGGACGGGGAGATTGAGAGCAAGGGGTAGGGACTGACATGTCACACTGAGTTACCACACAAACCAGGGGCCTCTGCACTTTGGAGGCTTTGTTACAGTTTAATTTGCAAACAGAACTGCCATAAATCTCATTCACCGTATCATGTCTGCTCCAAGGGAGCTAGAAAACTCAAGGGGTAAAATGGATTTCATTGTGGAAGGCCTTAAATTACATTATTACAGTAGAAAATACAGGAGGTAGAATATAACTGAAAGGACAAATGCAGGTTAAGAGTCAAATCTAGAACAGCTCCTGTAAGCTACTTAAAACATGTTTTTAAAAACTAAACCCAGTATTCCAATAACTATAGAAAACAGTTAAAATAAAATAAATTGCCATGAGAGCCCTTATATCATGCTTGATATAGGGAGGTAGGATGTAAGAATCAGAAGGACACATGAGACATGACACTTATCTACAGCTCCTGTTTGCTTTAGTGAGGACATTTTCACAGGTCAGTCACCCTCTTCAGCTTCAGATTCTGACTCTGCAACAGAGAAACCTCCTCAGTGGGTTGCCAACCCCTCCACCCTGCAGCTCTCCCCCCCCCCCCCCCCAAATGCTGCTGCACCCACCTGGGCAGCACTGGGGAGCTTTTCTACCCACCACCAGGGCCACATCTGCAACTGCCACCCCCTAGCCCCCCCAACAAAGCATTATTATTCCCAAAAGGAAGAAGCTCAACTTGTGAGCTCAGCTGCTGGTTACCTTCTTCAGCATTCTTGAGCCACTCAACAAACTTTTTCATCTGCTCCAGAAAAACACTCTTTCCTTTTGCAAGATGAGCATCTTTGTACCACTTCAGGATGGGTTCCTCACTCAGCACTTCAGCTGCAAGACATGCAAGAACAGTTTAGTACAGAGCAAACCACAGGCAGCTTCTCCTGCCTCCCCTGGAAGCATCACAATCCACACTCCTTCCCTGGCCATAGCTGCACCAGGAAGTCTGGACTCCCAAGCTCCCTGCATTTCAGATTTCTTTAAGTTTGATTTAATTTTCAGATTTCATTTAACAGCTGTTCAAGAGAGAGCCTACAAACACCCTAGAACCCCTTGGTGGGCTCCATCTCAGTCAGTGTGCACACACAGACCTGTCCCTAACTGAAAAGGGACAAACAGCCTTAAAATCTACCACTACCTTTGATCTACCACAACTCAAAATATAGCAGACAGGCAGCATTCTTGCCTAGAGGAATACTTCCCCACCTGCCAAGGACAGCCACATCTATCTTTTGTGTTTTACTGCTCCAACTTTGCAAACAGAAGGTAAGAAAATTCTTCAGCTCACGCAGTGCCTTGTTTTGTTTTTTTAAGCACTGATTGTAACTGAGGTATTCTGCAACTACAGGCTTGTAAAAAAAAAAACTAAAACCAAAACAAAAAACCACCAACCAACCAAAAACCAAGCCCTAGACTGCAAGACCACAGAACTGACCTTTGTAGAAGAGCACCACTATTTTCTGGAAGGCCTTCATGAAGTGAATGTTGTCATAACAATACTCCTGAATCTTCAACAGAAGAGTCAGCTCTGACTGACCTTGGGTAGTAAAGGCAGCAAGTAGAGGGCTGTATTGCTGCAACAGGAAAGACAGGTTGGCACACACTTCACATTTACAGCCTGACCAGACCAGTTTCACCCAGTTTCCATCACCCACTGCTTAGAAATTTGCAACCCCCATCCCAGAGAGCTCCTGCAGAAGTCCTCAGTCACCTGGGCTGTAACAACAGTTCCAGGGGGAGAATTCCTGGTCTAATGCTGTCTCTGCACCAGGGGCTTTGGAGGTTTTACCTCACACCAAAGGGAGCTGGAGAGAGAGCAAAGCACACACCCCACCCAAGGGCAAGTTACAGTACCTTCAAGTGCTTAATGGCTTGCTCTGCTACCAGCTCCTCCTTTTTGTTCCATTCCACCGTGCTCATGACACTTGACCAGATTATGGCTACCACAGTCTGTTCTGAGATGTTGTTTTTCTTCATCTCCTCCTTCACATACAAGATTATCTGCCAGACACAATGGAAGAGTCAGCACACAGGCCACGTGTGACACCAAGCTAAATTACAGCTTCTGCTCTGGAAGCCTTCAGAATGGCAAACAATCCCCTTAATCCTACACCAGGATTATTTGGGATGTTAAAGACTACAAAGCAAATACAGAAACACCCTGGGTCCTGTTTTTAATTCTCAGTGAGAGCTAGGTGTGTGAGTTCAGTATTTAATCAGGCATGTACCTTCCCATTAGTACCAGATGCTATTTCACTTCAGGTAATTTGAGCAAAGATGCTACAATAAAAAACAAAAAAATGGAGGGGGAAAAAAAAACAACCAAACACCTATACCTTGCCTACAGACAAATACTTACATCCTTGAATGGATCTCCCCGGGACATCTGTTCCTGCAGCTCTTTCTGTAGTTCCTTCCGAGCTCCTATGGTTTGCTGGTTCCGAACATACTCGGAAAGTTCTTTCAGTCCTGCTTCAGTGAAGTACTTGGAGAAGTGTTCAACACTTTGTTTGTTGGCTGGGAAGAGTTCCTGAAAACCAAGTTGACAACAACTCTTTCACAAAAGAAATGGCTGCTGAGTGCTTTGCCAGTAAACACTATTTGCTGAGCTGGCTGTGAATCAGACAGTTCTGGGGGTACTCACCATCAGCCTGTTATCCATGTTCACTTTACGCAGACTGACAGCCACTGCATTAATATCTTTCTCATTGATCCAGGATTTGAAGAGCTTCACTGCAAAAGCTGCAGAAACACCTGTGCAACAGGGAGAGTGATAATACTGGTGAAGTTCAAAACAAAGGGTGCTGCAGCCTCCATTCAGCACCTCGAGATTTTTCTCACCACTCAGCATCACAAACTCAGCTCTCTCCTGGCTGCCATTCAGGAAGGAGCCTAAAGACACAACACAGAGAGGTCCCCCTCCAAAACACACCCCAGCAGTGAGAACAGCCCCCAGTGCCATGCAGGGAAGTCCTACACACAGGCCTTCTGAAAAGACAAGTTTTCTAAAATCTTAGCAAGACCTTCCAGGTTGCGAGGCAGCACCTTTTGCCTTTGCTCAGATGAAAACTAGTGAGCTGCAAGGTTGTATGCTCATCACCATTCCCATCTACTTTTGATGGTTCCCCTCTCCTAAAGGAGAAGCTGGGCAACACTTACCTTCCTTAACCAAGTTCTCATTGTACAGACTGTTGAGAATGGAGGCATTGAGTGTCCCATTGGCCAGCAGAATACCCGTCAGCATGGCCAGTTTGTTCCGCTCAGACTCTGAGAACCCTTTCAGGAACAGCAGCAACTGCAAGAGGAGTCAACAAGTAAGAAGAGCTGCCACAAAACTAACACCTCTTACTAAAGCTTGGCCACTGCCCCCATGACAGACACTTCTGCATCAACCAAACCATTCAACTGGCAGGACAGACTAGGCTTCTCCACTAGGCATACAAGCTGGCTGCTCTCAGTTCTATTTAAATATTTAAATAATCCACTGTATGATATAACTCTTCTGCACCCAGTGATTAACCAGCAGGATTTAAATGTGTCTGCTGGTGGGGCCCTACTCCATACCTTTTTGACTTCATCTTCAAAGCCTTTCTCCAGGTACTTGTAACGCCTGATTAGCTTGTTAAAAACCTAAAAAGACAGAGTTCATTAATTTTTTGCTCTTAACTTAGAATTTTTAAAAATCAAGTTCAGTAAAATTGGTCTGAACTCCTTAGAGCACATTTAGCTTAGAAGAGTGCTAGTCCACATCTTCTAATAACTTCTCAAAACCATGCATTATTTCTATCTAAGCTTTCAACAACACAAGCATTTCGTTTTTGACCACAAAAGAGTTCAAGTTCAATTATACTAATTTCAGAACTAACCTGAGCAAATGCTTGCATGGTTTCTAGGTCTTCCTGTGCTGCAAACACACAGACGTTTGTTCGTGTCATGTCATCTGCCAAGGTACCACCTGGGGCTAAAGAAAGGTGTCAGTCAGCATTAGTGGTGTTACTCCCTGGTGAGAGTACTGAGTACTCTCCACAGGAAGAATTCCAGTACCCATAACATTCCCCACGTTGGCTTCCAGGATGAACCAAGTGACTGAATCACCGAAGACACCCCCACACTTCCCCGTGCTCCACTGCTCACCTGGAACTTTAAAATCAGTACCTTAGATGGGAACATTTAAATATTCTGACCCTGTTGCTAACTGGATTAGCGACAGCCCTTGTTTACATACACCTTGTTAACAAGCTCCTCTTCCCTTAAAAAAGTCATAAAGCTGCTTAATGCTAGAGTGCCTTTGTAGTGCCTGCTGCAACAGTGCTGATAAGTATCTGTTAAATAACAGAGTAATTCACAAAAGGAGATGACACATATAGAAATGCATGTTCAAAACTCAGAACCCCAGAGATAAGCATGAAACTTTAGTCCTGAAGGGCACTTCAGCTTTTTAGCTGCTCATTAGATGATACTTCTTCATTATTTCTCTTCAATTTAACATAGGCATTTGACTGGAAGCCAGGCTTCTTCACCACCTAGGGTGAATTCACATCACCCACTCCAGTGCCAGAATACCTCACCACTGATTTTTATGCCATCCTACATATAAGGGAGATCCTTTTATTATGTATTAGTCAGAAACATGACTTAATGACAGAGATAAGTGCTAGAATATTAATAGCTGGTAAGGCAACAGGATTCCAGCTTTTACTTTGGCCTTGTCTGACTGAAGATCAAAGCCAGTGTAACTCAACCAGCTGCTACAGAGACCCCTGTATCACCATTAATACAGCAATGCCTCCTCTCCCCTACCCCCTCGGCCTCATTCCTAGGAGGAACACTTCCCAACACAGCGTGGGTTACACAGAACACCTCCCAAACCTAGCAATTTGTACATCAACAGTTATAATCAGCAATGCTCCACGTGGCAGGCAAGTTTCCTTACTCGTGCCACCAGCTCTCCTAACATCAGCACAAGAGCCTCTTGCTAAAATGAACATGGCAATAACTTCAGTCTAATACACAGCTCTGAGATCAGCAGGCACATTTAATGAAGTGAAGCCATTCTGAAGGCCTTGCCTTTCAGCATCTCACCTGACATTTCTACAGGACCAGGGTGAAGCCCACCTGAACATAAACCAGACACCTCTCCCAAACCTGCCCCACCCCACAGCCAGGGACTTCCTCTCCTCTCCTCCCCCTGTGCATTTGGGTCACTTCAGTTCTATTTCTGTTTTATTATAGGAAATTTGCTGCAACTGACAAATCTCTCTTGGATGTCCTCCCTCCCAGCTCTTGCCTAAGAAATGCTAAAATCCAAGTCTAGGCAGACAAAGGGTGCTCTTCACAGCCTGTTTTATAGAGCTCCCTGCCATCTGAACCCCTCCTCACCCATCAGTACTTAGCCAAGCAGGAAATACAAACTCTGAATCCAGAAGTACCACTTTTTTTTTTTCCTACTTTTCAACCTCATTTAGCTTCATCTACTTCCTACTTGGCCAGTGAGCATCTCTCCTGCTCTTTGCTCTTTTCACCCAGCGTGCATGTGACAACATACTTTGTCACCACATGTCCCTTCCTCAGCTCCCTGTGTTTTCTGCTGACTCAACCACCCTCTCATTTCTCACTCCCTGCCACTTGCCAGAGCCCAGGGCCTCACTACTGCCAACAGCAAACGATCAATAACAGCAATTCCAAGCCCAAGGACCTCACATTCCCCTGTACACAGTATTACTTCCCAAAATAACATGGCAGGAGGCACAAAGTACAGAGGTCGTGTCAGAATTTTTCAGGGCAATTCTGATGGCCTCGTGACCACAGCCCACACACCTGAGACAAGCATTCATCCATCCCACACCAGCACAAGGGATCCTGACTACAGAGTCAAGATCCTCTCCTCGTAAAAACAAACAAAAATCAAAAAGCCAATATATTTTCTTTTAAGCCAGGTTTCTGCTGAAGAAACACTGAAGAATGCAAGCTGACTCAAGCAGAAGTAAGGCATGCTGAGTATTTCTGCACTACCCTGATTGCTGTTGGTGATTAAGATGATCAGATAGCTTATCACAGACAACTTCAAACTCTGTTTTACATGTTCAATGGGCTCCTCAGCAGAGTTTTTACACTGCAAACAAGCTGAGCTTTCCACAGCCAAGTGAACAAAGGCTGACAGCAGCCCTATCAGAGGCACTTACCCAGCATTCCGCCAGCCACCAGGATGTCAAAAAGCGTTTCTGCATAGCGGCGATAGTCAAGTTTTGCACCAGAAGCATCAAGAAACTTTGCTACTGCCTCCAAGTCAGTGCCAGCTTCAGTTAAACCTTGAATAATACAGTCCTGGAACTGGGTAGGGTCAAACCTCTCTTTTTCATCTGTGAAGACAAAGCATTAAAATGAAGTTGTCACACACAGCTGTTTTTTAAAGTCTGTCGTTCTAATCTTATTTTTAAAACAAATAAACAAAAACAAACAAAACCTGCACTGGCAGGCCTGTTAACCAGAACTGAGATCATTCCAGTCTTCCAAGACAAGTGATACTACCTAGCATTAACACTGAATTCACACTGTAGCCTGAAAAGAGGCCTGAAAAAAGTAGCCAAGAGAGCAATATGAAGCTTTACTGCTTCCATTCTCACCAGTTAAGGCTAGGGGCAGGGCTACCAAAAGCTAAACCATCCCTTAGATACCTGTGGCTGAATTCTAACAGTACTTTCACCAAGAACAATTGTTTCTGATGGTCATTAGTTGGCTATAATAAAGCTTCTGACTTCTCAGTTTGATTCTTACAGCCCTGTTCATGTTAGACCACTCTTTCCCTTCAAAAAGAGATGCTCAGTTACACGCACCTAAAAAGACCTCCCTACAATTTCATGCATTTGACTCATGTTCCACTTCAGCCCTCTGGGACTGTCATCATTTTGGACAAAATACTCTGACTGAAAAGCTGTGAAATAAACCAGGGTTTACTTAATATGCAACAAATTAATCTGTGTAACTAAAAGAAAGCCTTAATCAGAAGAGGTCTTCAGCTTTGCTCATCTCAGTTTGTGCTAAGACTGTGCAAGCCGTAAGCAGAAAAGCTTCTAGGGAAGAACTCTGCTACATATCTTAAAACTTTGAGAGCTATCTGTAACAGCTTAGCCAGTTTCATTAGCCATCTGCTAGCAACCCTCTGCAGGGGTCATACTGGTGTCTTTACATTCAATGCAAGTATCAACACGTTGGAACAGTTGGGAGTGTGGAAATACTGGCTCATTTCTTAGCCAGAAATGCTCCTTTGCCAGGACACCTCCATGAAGTTTAGGGTTACTGCAGAGTTATTTGGAAGCCAAACTATGCTCAAATGCTTGGAAAGAGAGAAAACCCCAGAATGCAGTTATTTCATCTGCCAGACAAAATGCAATTCTCCCACTTCAAAGTACTTCTACTTTAACATTAGAGCAGGTTCTGTAAGCCAACATGTACTTATGTACCACTTCAGTACTGTTTCGGAACGTCCAGCATCCTTAGTGTTGTTAGTGTGAGCTCTAAAAGCTCTCCCTGCTTCCTCTTCAAAAACACAACCAAAATACTAAATTACTCATCACATCTCTTCAGTCACCAACTCTCCTTTTGGAAGTAATTGTGCACATACAGAGACACGCAATTAAACCATCCCATACCTCGGGAGGGGTTTTTTAAGGTTTTTTTGGGTTTGCTCTGTGTGGGGTTTTTTGTTTTTTCTGTTTGTGGTTTTAGGTTTGTTTTGGTTTTAATTTAAATCAATTTAACTTGATCTCAAAGCCTCAGGCTGCTCTCAGTTAGGCAAGAGAGACACCATCTAAGAGCTCCATTTCAGAAACTTTAATCATGCTTTCAGATTTATGAGGCACATTGCTATGCAAGCAGAGAAGATGAATCACCACCCAGAATGGTCCAGTGTCTACAGCAAGGCTCAGATAACTCTGATTTCCCACAACTGTGGTGGACTGACCAAGAGATGTGAAGCTAGCTCAGTTTATTGACAAAGCTGCCTAACTGCAGCAAGATGTAAAATGCTTTAATACACTGTCCACCAGTATTCTGTATTTAAATGGGATCCCTCAATCCTTGTAACTGATTACACAAAACCCCTGAGACAAGGTATTTGATTGTGGGGCTTTTTGTTTTAGTTTTTTTCTATTTAAATTAGGTATTCTTACAGCATTAAGGTGACAATACAGCTTTTGTCACTGTTCCTACACTGGGTTCCTAGGAGAATAAATGCTCCTTCTATGTATGCATTAACCTGCCACAAGCCTGTGTTGGATCTCCCTGTATCTCAGGGGTACTGTATACTACTGCCTCCAGGCTAAGCACACTCAGTACAGTTTTAGAATGACATCTCTTAAGCCAAGGTTATCACAGTAAATCCAGCGACAATTCTTGTATTTTTATTAGTGCAGAGAACACCCTAGCACCCGGAGTTAGCCTGGGTTAGACTTTATATCCAGCACGGCCTCCTTTAAAAGATGTATGAGACGCTTGTGAAGGCACCACGGTACCGGGGGCTCCCTGCATCAGCCCGGGCACACAGCACCGGGTACCGCCAGCGCCTTCACCGCAGCCTTCTTACCTCTTTTTCTAGTTTTGAAACGCTGGCCTGATAGCGTCGGCTTCTGCGGCTTTTGATTATTCATAAAAGACACCCTGAAAGGAAGCAGAAACGCACCTCAGGCCCGGCTGCCCCGCCAGCTCCCCGCGCTGCGGCACCGCCCGGCCCGGCCCCGCCGCTCCTCCCTCCTTTCCTCCCTCCTTCCCTCTCTCCCTCCCTCCCTTCTTTCCTCCCCTTCCTCTCCCCGGCCTCCATTTTCCCCGCGGCACAGGGCCGCTGCCGGGGAGGCTCCGGGCAGGGTTAGGGCCGGGGGATGCCGGGCCCGGAGCCCCTCAGCCCCCTCAGCGCGGAGGCGGCGGCTCCGCTGTGTGCGGCCGGGGGAAGGTGCAGAGCGCGGTCCCTCCGGAGAGCAGCGAGGCCGTTACGGCCTTGGCCTTGGCGGCAGCCGGACCCAACCGAACCCAGCCGGCCCACACCGGCCTCCCGGCAGCACCGGGCGGTGCCGCCCGCCCCGGACCGTCTCCTCACCGACTTTAAGGCAGAGAGAAAACGCCCGAGCGGCCCGAAGCGGAGACGGGCGCGGTTCAGCGGCGGAGAACGGCGGCGGCAGAGAGAGCGCTGAGAGCGGAACCAACGCGAGAGGGAAAGGGGAGGGCCGCCAAAACGCCCCGCCCGAACCGACCGGACCACCCCAGCCCAGCCCAGCCCAGCCCAGCCCGCCCCGCACGGCCCGAGAGCACGGCGGGAGAAGGGGACGGCTTGGCTCTGGGTCTCCGCGGTCCCGCTGCTCCGGTACCGGCGGTGCCTCTGCCCCTCATCCACCCCCGGCCTGGATCCACCCCCTGAGAGCCCCAGGAACGGAACCAACCCGAGATCACAAACTTGGAGCTAGACCTTACTCAGCTGCCAAATGTCCCCCTCAACCCAGCAGTCACTTAGTTAACTCTACCCTTACAGGTTAAAACTGGAATAAAACTTGTAAAAGGCAGTATCAGTGTATATTTTTCATTCTATTGGACAGATATACACTGGGTAGATGAAAAATGGAAAGGCTTCAAAATAAGGAAAACGCCTATGCTTGCTATGTACTTACATATGAATGTGGAAATGACACCACCATCCTTTTGGGAGCTAGGGTGCTTGTATTTGCATCTGGAAGTAAAATACAATTTTTTTCTCAGTTGTAGAAGATGGCTCTTACATGCTTCAGATTAATATCTTAGGAGTGAGGTTATAGAGGTGAGCTCTGTCCCAAAAAGTTCAGCCAGTAGCAAGGCTGAGTTTGTGAGGTTTCATCTCACAACATTTGCACTAATTCATCCTTGAAGTGATACTGGTTATAGATCACAGCATCATGAAAATGCAGGACAGTGTTTTACAAGTTAGCTTTTATTGAGGGTATACAATTTTTCAGGTGTTAGTTTGAGTAATGTCTGGAGACTCACTGAAAAAGTGTTTTCTCTAAGGATGTATCCCAGATCAAAGGCCCAAATTCAAATACAATGGATGTTGTGTGTATGTGTTCAGACCTGGAACCTCAGCTTTGCCCTTCAAGAGGAGGAAAGGCTGAAGTTCTCAGGCAGTTCAATATTGTGGATTCTAATGCTGAGATCTGAATAGCATGGCCTGAGCAGTCATAAAATAGTAACTCTGATATGTTCTGGTCTTAAGTTACAAATATATACATACATCAAATCTAGTAACCCCAGAATTTATGTTACCAGCTAACACAGTGCTGCTGTGTATTGTTCTGATTCCTCCAGCTGCTACTGCTTGGCCATGGGGTAATCCCACTGCACTCTGGGCAGATCAGATTACTGATCTTTGCAAATCATCTTTTGATCTCATTACGTTTGTTCTATCTGCTTTATCACAGGAGCAGCCAAGAGTGAAAGTTGTGAGCTGTGCTTTCACAGATCAGTATCATCCTGAGGAGAGGATTAAGCACTGCTTAAGAATCCTTTCCAGAGACAGGTTTATCCAGTCTCCAAGTCAAAGCACACTGAACTCCACGTGAGTTCAGAGGCTTTTGGCTTCCTCTGTGAGAAAAAGCAAGTTTCCAGTGGAAATTACAACTAAATTACTCTTCTCATCTCTGGGATAGAAATAATCTCCTATGTCTGTAGGTCAGCCATAGAAATCTGCCTGGCACAGCAAGAAAAAAATTTAAGTCTTGTTTCTTACATGTTTTTAATACAAAGATGTCTGTGCCAAAAGAATCTAATGCCACCTTACTTCAAATCCGAGCTTCACTTCTGATCAAAAAGGGACTGGATCCAACAAAAAAAGGTTCTGATTCTTCAACAAAGATCTCTGTACTCACACTCCATTTCAAGACTCAAATCTAAATGAGAAAATCTGCTGAAGCCATCAAAAATTATTTATCGTATGAAGTGTAGTCAGTGGCAGTAAATTATCTAACTGTAATTAAGTAGATTAGTAAGGTATCTAACATACCTTTATAATTCATCCTAACTTTCTTCTGCAGCATCTGATCTGAGCTGTTCAGTAGATCATTCTTGAATATATATGCTTCAAATGCAGAATTGTATTTCTAACAACTAAATGCAGTAAATTAAGTGAAGTACTGTAATGAATATACTGTATGGAGATTGAAGATGAGGATAGAAGATGTAATGTGCATATTTTCTTGGTTGCTGTTTCTACTCTGAAAATGAGAAAATTTATCTGTGAGTCAACTTGTTGTGTGTTTTGGGGCAGTAAATCAGTTTTTCCTTCCACTCCGTCCAGGTCTTGTGCACTCTGGTTTGTCATCCACGCAGATACGGGAGGAAGCATCATTTGTCATCTAAAAGAAGCAGCAAGAAATGAGGGCAGTGATTTGTTAATTTCTTAAAAGCACCATGCACTTCTCCCCAGAGATACCTAACCAGAGCCTTCCCTCACCTGTTACCATCTCCGTGAAGTCATCTGCACAGCCTGCCCGTATTTGTTCAGCAGTCAGAGGGCTCTTCAGTGCAAAGGACTTTTTAAGTCCCCTTTCATTCCTCACTCTTGTTAATGCATCTCTCAATGCAAAGAACACAGAGCATCCCAAGAACAATCCTGCCTCACCTAACCCCTGAAAAAGGAAAAAAAAAAAAAAAAAAAGAGTAAAATAGGTGTAGATTATGAGCAAATAAGAGGAGTAAATATCATACCAGTATCAACTAAAACCCTTAAAATTCAGTGATTCAGAAAGTGTTTTGTCCACCAGTATGAAAGTTTATTTCAGGTTCAGTGGAAGCAAGCTTAGATCACAAGTCTTCTAATGGTAGCTGCTTCCAGGGAGCTAAAAATGCTGATTCAGATTTTGGCTATTGATTTTAGAATCTTTTTGGCTCATGGCTAAACTGAAATTCAGGACAACTGGCAGATAAAACAATTCATACTCAAGAACACATACAACTAAGAAGCAAAGCCTGACCTCATGATAATTCCTGCAGACAAATACCACTGACCTTGCTGGGCTTGAAATCTTCTCTCTGGTTCTGGCATAAAATTCACATTTGTTCTTTATCTCAAGCTAGGTCAAACCCACCCTTATTCCACAGTTCTCTCAGTGCTGCACTATTGAACATTTCAATCTGGACTGAATTTGGATATTGCAATTGAATCTGACTTATCTCCTTGCTAAAACATGTCTTCCCCAAACATGGTGCATGAATCACACCTTCTTACAGTGTATTCTAAGGTTAATTACAGGAGGTAAGTTCACAGAAAAGTATAAAAGCTCTGTTTGAAGAAGGGTATTAGAACCAGTATTAGAATCAGAATCAATTTAGTTGGTATGCTTACTTCAGCCCTTCAGTTTATCACCACATTTTAAAAGCAAGGCTTTAAATTCAGCTTGCACTTTTCTGTGTATGGTGTGTTGAGGAAATCCTAAAATTACTACTTACTAACCATGTGACAACATCCACATTAAACCTTTTCATATGAGCTTCCCTGGTGTTGTAAAGTAAAATGATTGTGAGGACACTTATTTGAAATGCTAAAGTTTAAGAACTGAAATAAATGTTTTATACCAGAGTAATTTCTCTGTTTGTCCTGAGATCTTAGAATTAGGCCCTGTGATAGTTTGCTTACCTTACCTTGGATGCATAGATGGCATAGGGATTTTGGGAAGATGACAGCAGGGAAACACTAAATTGTTCTGGAATATCACAAACAGCAGGGATCTTGTACTGATCTGGACCCCGAGTACAGAGGACTCCTTCTGGAGAGTACTTTAACTCCTCCATTGTGTACAGTCCAATGCCTTGCACAAAGGCACCTTCAATCTTTAAGTAAGAAAAGAAACAGCATTTAAGTTCTCTCATTTGGCAAAGTGGGCAAAATTTTGGCAAGAACTAGTATGTACCACCAGCTGGTAGAAGATTATTTTCTCTCCTATTTATCTATTGAGATTCTTCAATATTTTAGGGCTGTCGTGTTGGGCAAAGCTTTCACTCTCCTCTTTCACACCAGGCAGAGGGAAACAAATGCTTTGATGACAAAGTGAGGAGATCTGTGAACCAGTCTGCAGTGAAGTAAGGTGCTTCCCTGCTACCAGGTGGGGAAGGCAGGTCAGAAATAGGAGAATTTGGAGACTGTAGATCATGAAAAGCATTTAAGTCCAACAGACAATGGGCTCAGACATGTACAGGAATTATTACAGGTTGACACCATGAGTAAAATTCAAGCCTCATTGACATCTACAGAAGTCTGAATTTAACTCAAATAGGCCAAGTCTATAAGCAAAGGACCTTCTAATATGATCTACAACTTATAACATTATCTGGTAAGAAATCAACAGTTTCTGAATTAATGAACTAATCTTCACTTCAGAAAAGGCTATGAGTGTAACAGAAAGAAGATAGCAGGAAATTCTGGGCACATACCTGTCCTATATCCACAGCTGGATTTATGCTGCATCCAATGTCCATAACAATGTCTGTTCTAAGGTTCTGTCAAAAAAATTCAAATGCACATCACTCAGAGAGATGTGTGGAGTGGGGACATTAGGACATAGCCAGAGCAGGTATTCAGGGCAATAATACTTGCTAGAACAGAGGCCTCTCTGTGTACACAATTTCAAAGTCACTTCCAATACCCCATTACAAGCAAAACAAGCTTGTCTCAACTTTAGCAGAAATTTAGACAGAAAGCCCTGCCAGATTTTTCCCACTGCACACGGAACCCCCCCATAAATAAGCACTCATAGGGGGCATATGACAAGTAGTCTATGACATTTAGCTGTCCAGATGGCCAAAAGCCTGGAAATTGAATATTTAACCCTACTCTAATTTGTTTGCTGGCAAACAGGGAGAGAACAAGCAAAGAACATGTCAGATGTCTGCCATAACCCAAAAGGTGAACTCACATGACATTAATACAGCTGTGCCAAAAGCTGGTTAACACTGTACATCTTTCATTCTGCTCTGCCTGTCATTTCCATTTACAGTTGTGATACATTTACTACAACGTGAAGGCAGCTGACTTATTAATGCAAAATGTGAATGGCTGTCAGAGCATCCAGTAACACAAACAAACCTCCTTCACATTATTTACAACACTTCCATGACACCCAGTTATTACCTTGTGATCTCCTGTTAGACAGCTAATTTCAACCTCTGAACAAGAAGCTCCAAAAAGAAAATAAGAGAATGGTTTTCCTTCCCCTTTCTCCCAATCCATGTTTTCATTGTAACCTCTGATGAAGCAAAAAGAAGTCCATGAGAAGAAAATGAATGAATGCTTGCAACATAACAAAGCAGGTGAGCACTTCAAGTGAAATCTTAAACAACAGGTCAGAACCCCAACAGTTGAGGTCCATGAAATCCCACAGAGCACCAGTAATTTAGGTCTGGTGGGACTGGTAATGGTTATTGAGGTAATAGCACATAAGGGAATTCAGAAAAAGCAAGAAAAACTGGTCAGGATCTGTGAAAGAGTATTTTATGAGAGATACGAAAGAAATAAAATGACAGAAACCGTCTACAGAGTGAGAGGGTTAAAAGAGGAATACTGAAATAAAGGTGAAATTACTGAGGAGGGAAGGGGACTAAGCCAGGAGACTACAGCAGTCAGAACTGATGGGGTAAATCCAGTGGGCATGAGAGGACAGTGAAATGCACTATCTCCCAGGCACATGACCTGTGTCACCAAGGCACATTTTCTGACCATATAGGACTGAAATGCCTTTGTTGAGCATGTTTTAAATTATACCCCATAAAACAACTCCAGTATAATTCAGAAGGCTGAACTGTGAATTGAAAAAGGGATACACAAAATCCACATATTTGACTTCTCACATCCCATCCATCTCAGCTGGCTTTGAGATTCTTGGATGGGGGGAACCCAGCTGGGTAGGAACTAGATCAATACAGGATCTGAGACTCTATAATCAGCAGGTGTTTCTGGACATCATTAAATTCCCATAGTACAGTAGGACTGTTGCTCATTGCTTTGGAGATTATCAACATATCAACAAAAGGCTGCATAAGCAGAAAACATGATTGAACAGACTTAACAGCAGGAAGGGGCATTTTGTTTGGGCTTTTCTCAGTGCTATAAGTAGGTATGGGTTAGGATTTTTAAAAAACACCACCATAAGCTGTCTCTTAAACTCAACTAAAAGTTTAAATTCTCCTTCCTCTAAGGAGAAATAACTTTAAGGTTCAGATCTAAAATGAAACAGTCCTAATTTCCCACAAGTGCACCTGGTTGCTAATTACAGGTGTGTAGTGGATAAACATTCTCATTCTGCCCCTCACTCTTCCTGTCATGCAACTCACTGTGATAATTTTTGTGGGTAAAAGTGTAAGTCATTTGTAGTACAACAATATTTATAGCTTATAGCAATACAGACTCCAGTAAATAAACTATATCTCACTTTGCACACCTACTGTTATGGGCAGCAGTCACTTTGTTGATGCTTTCTGGTTTGCTAATGGCTGAATCATGGAGCAAAGATGGGACAAAATATTCTTTTGATACTCTCTAGAGAGTCCATACAGGGCTAGGCATACATTAGCACTCCAACTTTATACTTCAACCCCCCACATACCAGAAAATTACATAAAATATAAGCAGAGCCATCAGAGAGAACTATCAAATGGGATCTTCTATTCACAGCATTGGTTTTCTTCAGAAATCAGTCCTGGTCTAACCTATGTGTTTTTAAGGAAGGAAAATATATTACCTAAAGTAGCCAGTAGCTGAAAGACTCACACTCTTTTCAAAAGCTTCTTTAACCTGTAAAACACAGCAGTGTTTGTGGTCAACCAAAGAAGGAATCAGGATGGAACACACCATACATATATTTGCTTATTTACATATATTTACTTAAACAAACAAACTATAACAAATTGGAAAGAAAGGAAGACCAGCTGAGTTAAGCCTGTTTAGCTGCACATGGTGCCTAATATTGTAGAACTAAAGCCCTTTCAACAAGCAATCTGAATTCTTTTGGCAGTACAATAAGGAACAGACCTGTCAGCAGTGGTGTTCTTGCAGAATCTTTATTACTGGTAATGCCACAGTCAGAAAAGGCCCTGCTCAATTTTTCTGCCAACTACAATAGAAATGGATCCCTCTTTGTCAGTTGAACAGATCCAGTTGATAAGTCACTGAGATGAAAGATCTACATGGCCATTTGCACAAAAATTACAACTAACAAGAGAAATGCTCTTTGCAGTGTTCTTCTGCCAGTGGTAAAAAAAATAGTTTTTCCCTGTTTCCCATTCTCCTGTTAGATTTACTCAAAGACAAAAAGTTAATTTACTTTTTAAAAGTTTTTAATAAATTGTAATTTACTGACTTTACAAGATGTAAAATTACTTCTCTGCATATATTACAATGCTTTCTTAGGTCTTTCTGCTAATATTTTTGGTGTACCTGAATTATCCAAATTAATTTGGCACTCATTAGAGGAGAACTGGATTTTATCTTTGCATACATAGATGTCAGTTATCAAGCTACCACCTGTAGCTGAACATCATTTGCTACTGCTAGGGGTTAGTACTGCCAGGGAAGTCTTAGCATTTTTGCAGTTATTATTTTATTTCATCACTTGAGCAGAAACACCCTAGTGTACTGGATCTGTAAATGCCTCACAGCAGGGAGTATCCTTTTCATCAGGCTGTGGATAACAAGCTGTACTGGATAAGGTAACAACCAAAAGGTTTTTCTGTTAACATCTCAATACATAGCACTGGATTCCTAGTCATATCTTCTTAAAAATACTTGGTAGCATAGCACAAAGCTCCTAGTGAAGAAAATTCAGTTTCTAGCCCTAAAATTCTATTCCAATTTCAAGTGGGCACCAGAGAGGGGCCACTTATATAACAAGCTTTAGCACTGTTACTGTACTACTCTACTGCAAATGTAACTAATATTATAATTAATCACATAGCAGAGCAAGGGGAGGAAGGATTCCTGCTTCCCTTCCTGCTGTTCTGTAATATACTGCATATGTGAGAGAGGGGGAAGCAGGAGGCTGAGAAGGCTTCTCCTCATTTTCAGTAAATATAAACAAGAGCCATGTAGAAAAACTGAGACTGGGTTGTGTTATTGCACAAGCTGATATATTTTGTATATTAAAAGAAATTGTGCCTTTGAATGTGGCTTCACAGATACCTCCCTCTCTTTTCCAGATACGATCTAGGGATTGCTTCCCACACAACTAAACCAGGCACCTACACTCCATCTCTCTATGAAATAACCTGCTCCTGCAGTTTTGAACTTCAGGATTATTAGGCTGAGCACTCTGATAAGACTCCAATATATCTATCATGGTCTCTGCAAGCACATAAAACACACTGTGTAGGATTCACTTCTCTTACCCAGTCATTCCAGCTTCCTTTTGGGTTCTTGTTCATGATAGGCTGCAGGCGTTTCAGGAGTGTTTGGCAAGCATCCTGGTGAGAAGTCAGGAAAATATAACATAAAATTATCAAGGATACATTTGTTACTATTCATGTTATGTCCTAGTTAGTACTTAGTTAAGATAGGCATTACTGTCAGCTCGGTTTGAAAAACTCTGGTGGTATCTGTTATTTTAACTGCATAGACATAAATCTTAAAAAGGGTTAAGTTGCAAGGGCTGAAATCTACATGATTCAGTACATTTAGAAGGGGAACAGGACACAAAATTTGTATGGGACTTGTTAGTTTGATAGATGAAACAGGATTTTTATCAAACAAAAGCCTTTTGGGGAAGCTCAGATCATATTCTGAAAACTCATAAGCATCATTACTGAGAAACTGACAATAAGTAATGTCTCCTCTTGGCAGTCTCCAGTGGTATCATTGGTAATCTCAAACAATTCCTGTAGGATCACTTATGCTTGAAGTTTAACAGGCATTAAATACCATGAGGGAGAGGGCATTTTGTTAAATTAAATACTACTCTTTACCTTCACAGCCATGCCATTGACATCTGTTCCTGCAGATCCTGCTGAGGCACAAGCATTAGGAACTGTTGTTGTGCTTGTTTCACAGAAGTGAATGCGTGACATGGGGATGTTCAGTTCCCGACTAGCAACCTGTTTCAGGAAGAACAACATATTGTTCTCTGGTTTAGAAACATTCTAAACACCCCAACAGTTCCCCAGTACTTGCTAGAAGTCAACAATCCCAGGAACAATAAAGCTTTAGCAAGTCCTCATTCTGCCCAGTTTGTCAGAACAAAAGAAAGAGAAACAAAGGGCAATGTTTTAGCTGTACTCAAGCTCTGGATTGAGACTCTGGAGTCCAACATTTGGTTCCTGATTTTGCTGCTGACATCCTGCATGATTTAGGGCAAATTATGCAGGCCCAAATCCCAGGCTTCCATTGACTTGATAAATACCTTTTCAGATCCATGTCTCAAATAGCCATAAAAGACATATAATCATAAAAATATTGTCTGGACTGCATGCTAAACTGAACAGTGACTGTCTTTTTTTTTTTTTTTACCATGGTTCCATGGGCTCAGTCCAAAAAAATCTTATTTCTAATAATCCTCTTCACATACCACTGGAAAATAAAAAACAAACCTCTTGCTTCTTCCTTCTTTTTCTGTAACTCTTAATGAAGGCATCTTTGCTTTCTAACTCTTTCAGTGCAAAGAATCAGTGGCTATGCTGATAAAGAAACTGTCCTACTTGTACACTAACCAACTAAGAATAAAACTTTCACACTGCTTATCTGCATGACAGGTAAAGCAAAAGGTAATATTTATTTAGATAATTTGTTACCTGGATCATTTTTGTATGAATACCCTGCCCCATTTCAACTCCACCATGTGTCAGAAGCACAGACCCATCAGTATAAATATGAACCAGAGCAGCAGCCTAAAAAAAAAAAGCCAACAAACAAAATCAAGATTGGATTAGTGAGGAACGTGTTGTATACTGTAATAAACTGCTGAATCAAGTAAGACAGGTAGAGTTTTGAAGTGCATTTCAATTTATCTGTTCAATGCTTTTGAATAGAAAGCAAAATTTGGAATGTTGGTCCCTCTTCTTTGTCTATAGTGAACTTCAAATAAAAAAGACAAATTCTTGGAGGTCTGCTTTTTCTGTTGCTAGATTCTGAAATAAATCTACACCTAGTTCCTAGTGGTTCAAAATAAGCTGGAGAACCTCCCTCACTAGTGGCTGTCCATGGAAGTTGCTGCAAGTTCCATGTTCTCTCTCACTGATGTTTGGAAGCCCTTGGACAGAGGTTATTCAGCTGCATGGTTTGGGGCAGGCTGTCAGCACCAGACACATTAGGAAGGTTCTGAATGAGATTTTCTTCCTGGACTCAGATGAAAGTAGCACTGTAGATTACAAAGACCCTGTGACTTCAGTCTTCAACACAGCCTGGCAGTTAAATATGACACAAGCCAGTCAATTAATTTTTAGTTGACAAAATGCTGTCTGTTCCAGAAGCACTCCACACCTACATTGAACAAAATACAAATCTCTAAAATACTACTGCCCTTCCTCCTTAAATTTAGTCTTTGATGACATAAAAGGGTTCAGTCCTTAAGAACACCATCCCATAGTATCTCCGTGGTCAGAAAAAGTAAGGTCAGAGCTATTTCTGGAATTAATTACCTACCCCATAAATACTTTGCCATCAATCTCCAAATCTTTCATGATGTGTTCTGCTTGCCTGTGCCAATACCACATCACAAGAGATGGGACTGGCTTTTAAGAATGCAGGATCTACACTGCCTGCATCCTGAAAACCAAACAGCTTTGATCTCAGCTTGAGCAGAGCAAGAGGCTGGTGTAGGCTTCAAGGGAAAACCATTAGGAGGATGATAGTTTTGCAGAAGTTGAAAGGTAACACATTTTGTATCCTAAAGTAGAGCAGCTGTTATCTTCTCTGGATAAAAAGCTTAGCTCCATTATTCTTCAAAGCAACTAACCTGAGAAAGGTAACGGGTGCCCATTCCAAAGGGAAACTTCATTGGTACAATGGCAATCCCTTTTTTCTTCCAGTAATTTTGTTTGTTAAATTCACTGATAGCTGTTTTCCTACTGTAGTATGCAGATTTCTCCATGCATTCATTCCAACACCGTATTAAGTTTTCTGGATCAAGATGTTGTTTGAAGTGTGTCTGTTCATTCTCCTTATACATATTTATTTCCCTAATCTGAAACAATAAAGTTAACAGCTATCACACCATCATGTTAAAGGCAGAGTGACAAACAGCTGAAATAATATAAAGGGTTTTAACTTTCCAACTTTGCAGACATCATTTCAGGAGATAGAACGTATTAATTTCATCACCTTTTCTGGTGATAAACCAGATTTATCTGCAACTTCTGTTATCCAAGTCTCTGTCACCAGTCCTGCCTGGGGAAAGCCAAACCCTCGGAATGCTGTGTTGGATGGCAAGTTTGTTTTGCAGGCACAAGCCCAGCATCTTAAGTTGGGAATCTTGTAGGCATTGTCCATTTTTAATAAGGCTATTTCTCCTACCTGGGGTGGGGGACAAAGAGGCATAGTTAAATGTCAAAATAGTGCTTCTTTCAAATTCACATCTTCCTCATCTCCTATAAAGACCTTAACTTGAGACAATTAGCTTTAAAATTGGGGTTTTGTCCATCATTGGTAATAAGGATAGTCTTACACACACACACACAGATTTTATTTGTACATTTCTCATGCAGGATATTAGTTTTTACTAATATCCCAAGACACAGATGATGCTATGACTAGTTGAGTGCTGGTCAGTACTTAAAGACGTAACAGACACTTCATTTTATGATTGATTTTGCTCCCACTTTGGCATCAAAAGCCACACTGAATTTAAAATATGCAGATTAGAATTAAAGCAAGAGAAGCTATGAAATGAACTGTTGAAAGCATTCTGAATTACCATTCCCTGTGGAAATTCCCATTTAAGGTTTAGTTACACCAGTAAGCCTATGTGCTACAGCCTACAGTGTCTTCTGGATCTTACATTTTTCTTTTAGAGATTTCACATGACAAACACAAAAACACAAGAAAAGGCAAATGCCATATCTAATAACTAAAATTAGGCACCAGGAACCAAGTTTTTTCTTTTTTAGAAAAAGTTTTTAAAATGTTTTGATGCCTCATGAAGAGGCCATTGGCTCTCTTCAACACTAATGAGGTCTCTCAGAATGGCAAACTTGAGACTGTTTTCTTACTGTTTCCACTGAGCTTTAAACAATAAACTGCAAAATGTTTCTGCAGAGAAGCAACTAAAGATAGTTCTGGTGAAGTAACTGTGCATATCAATAATGTCATATAATGCTGCCTTTTCACTTAGGAAGTAGAAGTTGAAATGTTATTTTTGGAACGAAAAAAAAAACAACTTTTATTATAACCACAACTTCTATGGATTTCAGAGAAGACATGTAGATGAAGTTGATCTATCTTAAGATGTTTATGGGTAAATCAGAGTAAATAAAATATATTGCTGTAATACAGCATGACATGTTTATAATAAGCAAATAAGCCTTAGAAACCATTCATTAAGTGAATGTGTAGGAAAATATCAAAGTAGCACAGTGATTCCTTGAACTGAATGAGGAAAGGTCAAACCACCAGGTGCAGATTTTCCAGCAACCCATGGGCCCTGCATCAGAAGGAGAGATGGTCAACAATACATGTGCAAGGGAATTTGGCCCTGCTAATGATTCCTCCACATTATAAGATTTGTCAGTTTACAAAATCTTTACCTCGACAGATTCATTAGGGGTGCATCCTCCATTAATGTAATATTTGGTATCCACAGCTCTGATCCTACCATCGTTCATGAAGCCAACCTAGAAGGACCAACAATGACCTCTTTAGATTTTGGCATTCATTCATTTCTTCAGTGCTTGTATATTTTGGAAAATGAATGTAAGCCACACAGTTAGGGTCATACTGCACTGTTAACTTCTGGGCAGCATTGCCTGGAACTGTAGAGGGGAAGAAAGAAAGAATGTTCCAAAGAATGGCTTTCCCAGCTCATTTTGAACATAAGAGAAGCAGCTTCTAAAACCTCTCTAACTTTACCTGTGTAGTAGAGATGGAAAAGCAGACAGAAATTGTCCTAATGAATAGCTATGACTGATTGCAGTGCATGAGCAGGGAAGAGATTGATTTCCTCCACAGAAGGAGTTTTCCTCTGTGACATTCCTTCTGCTAAAAACTAGCTGCTCCTTTGTGTGACCTTAACCATATGGATGATTTAAAATAAACCTCTGCAGAAGAAGTCTGAGCTAGTTTGGCTTCTCATTCCCAGCACGGAAGACAGAAAGAGCTATAAAAGGAAAATGACATGAAAGACTAGAAAAAAGAGGCAGAAGCAGAGAAAAGGCTGTACTGGTACTTTATCTCCTGGTTTCCTGGCTAGTAGCTTTGTTTTATAAATGGACCTGATTATACTGATTGTCATTAATAGAACAAACTTTAATCAGTAACATTGAAATACTTATTTCAATAAATCTAGGCAGGTATTTTTTCACTGAATTCTTGTGTCACTCACTTTGTATTTAGCAAGAAAAGGATGTCGGCCACCAGTGATCAACATATCATCCCCTCGGCTCAGGATAAGGCGGACTGCTCTTCTGCTTCTAAATCAACAACAAGTCAAGTTTAATTCAAAATATGAGGTTTTATTAACAAGATAGATATTCATCACGTACTCAGATCTAACCATGCATGTAAATGGGCATCCAGATTAAATTTCATACACTTAAATATATCATTCAAGCTATGTCCAGAGATCATATATTTTGCATTTACTATTGTGCCAGAATTTTCATTTCATCTCTGTGCAAACTTCTGACAAAATTGTTATTTCACTGTTTAGACTGAACTGTGTTACTCAGCTATTGAGAACAGTACCAAAAGAGAGTGCCTTGGAATAAAACCAAAACACAGATCATAAGAATATGAAAATTAGTCTACAAATGCATATGATATTTAAAATAATTATTTCTGAAAAAACGAATATACAGATAAAATGGCAAAAAATAATCAAGAGCAGTCTGTACAACAGTGACAGCACTAACAAAAGAAATGCACTGAGTTAACCTCTCAGATTTCTGCCAGGATCCTTCTGGCTAAGACAGGATGTAGCCTGATGTGCACCCAGTAGCAAATCAGTTATGCTTATAAAAGAAGTTACTATCCCCTGACAGCTAATGACAATATTTTTCTGCCACTTTTGAAGAATGGGGGGAATGGAGCTTTATGTTTTAAGGTTCCTAAACTAATTCAAGTAGCATTAGCAAAACCATACCACCTAATAGATTTAAGCTAATTTATCTGGAAGATACTGGGGACTGAACTGTAACTACTTGTTCTTAAAAGCAGTTCCACTTATTACATACAAAGCCTCAGTAGATAGGGACTACCCTTTTGAAATGCTCAATCATTTAAAAAATATTTCTAACTTATACAGCTACCAATTTTTTCAAGTCCCTTGAATTAATTCAGTTGATGCGAGGGCTGCTTTACGTAAGCTATCCAACAAAACAAAGAAAGACACTGAACAATCTTTCAAAATGTGAACAGTCAGGATTTTCTTACTATTGGTCTAGCCACTTTGTGGAAGGACAAAGCATTTTAGCCCAAATGCAATACTTGTTCCCCCCAGATGCTCTTCATGCCCCAAAACACACATCCCACACTTACTTGTGTGCTGCCACAGCAGCAGCTGATGCCAGCAAGCCAGCTCTTAGGATTTTCCCACCAAAAGCTCCACCGACTCGTCTGACATGGCACATGATCCTGTTGGCTGGAACACCTAAGCTTGCAGCTACCATCTCCTGTAAAACCAGTTTTAACCTTTTAGGCCAATTCAAATTAAGCCTAAAAGCTAGGGTCTGAAATAAAAACCTTTTCTAGAGAAAAGTTCCATAGATGATTCTAGGTTTGTTTGTTTGTTTTTACATCATATTAAAGTAACTCTTCCTTTACCCTAGGTTAAAAAGCAGTAAAAAGATGATAAACCACAGCAGACTCTGACTCTGCAGGTGCTCAGTGGAAAGATGAGGGGTGGAGGAGTCTCAGCCTTGCACAGGGAGTTTTTTCATGCCTAAAATAGTGGGGCACGAGGTCCTATGCTTAAAGGGAAATATGAGCCTTCTACTTCCTCCTTACCCTCAAGGTGCATTGCTCAGCATTTACCAGGATACAGCAGTACTATGAAGCTGCTGCTGTTGGCTAATCCAGGCGTGCAATTTCACGTGCCCTCTGCATCTAAACTGCTAAGATCATAGAATGCCAGGTTGGAAGGGACCTCAGTCTGGGCCACCCTTTCTAGGGAGGAACACAGTTTAGATGGGAAA
Source organism: Phaethornis superciliosus (assembly GCA_023637945.1). Classification (NCBI taxonomy): domain Eukaryota; kingdom Metazoa; phylum Chordata; class Aves; order Apodiformes; family Trochilidae; genus Phaethornis; species Phaethornis superciliosus. The sequence goes on from JAJQWJ010000007.1 coordinate 1,104,772, forward strand.
ACCCAGGACCTTGCCAAACGGGGTCTAAAAAGTGTGCAGTGTTCTGTTGTTACAGGTTCAAGCATGTTCTCTGAGAATGCTCTGTGTTACCTGAATAGTTGCTGGGTGCTGTGTTGACACATACATATCCATTTCCTTATCCTCTCCTTTTGGGACAGCAAGCACGCTCTGAGTCTCCATGTAAAAGTGTTCCTGCCCCCCAATGCGCATCTCCCCTGATCCAAAGAGAAAAACACAAGTGGTTCTGAGGGAAAAAGGCAGAAGAAATGAAGCAGGAAAGACCTATCTGCCCATTATCCTGTAGAGTTATGGTAATCACTGTCAAATCTTATGATGCTTCTTGTATGAAGGAGCAACATGTAAAATAAAAACACAGATGAAACTCCTTGCAGCATTAAATTCTTGTTCCAGTGGCGTCATCAGAACTCAATTAGGATTGGACCAGTACTCCCTCCAATGGTGACAATATTCAATAAAACAGATGAATTGAACAAAGGATGGCCATACTGGAGAAGGACAAAAAGAAAGCCACCAAGGTGGTCAGGGGGCTGGACCACAGGAAGTATCACAAGAGGCTGAGAAAACTGGATTTATTCAGCCATAAGAAGAAAAAGGCTAAGGGGAAATCTTACGGCTGTTTCCAGCTAACTAGTGGGAGAGTGTAGAGAAAAGCAAGCCAGACTGTCCTCAGAGATGCACAGTGGAAGGGTGAGAGGCAATGAACACAAGAAATCCCAACTTCATATAAGTAAAAAAGGATGAAAATGGTAAAACATTGAAAGAAGAGCCCACAGAGGTAGTAGAATCTCCATCTTTGGGGGTGTTTAAAACCTGCCTGGACATGGCCCTTAGTGACCTGCTCTAACTGCACCTGCCTCAAGCAGGAGGTTGGACTAGGCAATTCCCTTCCAACCTGTTCTGTGACTCCAGGACCACAAGACCACTAGGTTTAATCATACTTTCTCTCAAATGACCAAGAGCTTTCTCAGGACTAGTGACTATGTGGAGAAAAGGTAAAACTGGGACTTGAAGAACAGACAAACACAGACAACAACTTCTCACCAAATGTATTTTGCCGTTTACCTTCAATTATATTATCAACAGTCTCAAATGCCTGATCAACATTCCCTTGTTCTAGTTTTCTTTTTGGCTCAAAGAATGAGTTGTGCTTTATAGCATCCTGTGGTAGGAACAGAGAGAAATAGTTTTTAAAAACATTTGAAAAGTTCTTAGTTTGTTGTGGCATTTTACTCTCAGGAGAAACACCCTTCTCTTCAGAGATGTGAACCACCAGCTATCCAAGTCAATGAACAACTGTATTTCATCACTTTAATGTCATTGTTGATGAGCTTGTATAGCAAATGAGCAAGACAGCATGGAATAAGAATGCAACCCCATCATCTAAAGAATGATGCCATTAAGAGGGGAAGAAATCACAAGGACTAAGTGAAAGTAGAATCCCTGTATTACAGTTTGCTTTGTTTCCAATAACTCATCGGCGTTTCAGCTGTAAAGAAGTGTTAGTAAAATTTGTCAGTCTTTAAAAAGAGATTACTTCTATTTTTATACCAGAAAGACTGTTCTACCACACCCCACATGAATGATGGAAACAAGCTGCAAAGTGTTCGTATTCATCTATGATCTTCTTTTCCTAGCAAACCAGGTTTAAAAGGCAAGTGAAGAGTATGACTTGCTTCTTCCATTAGTTATAGAGGCAAAACAATAAAAAGGCAAGAGGAAAGAAATTATTAGTACCTCAATTGTTAAGATCACTGGATCCAGCACTTCATACTCTATCTTCACTTTTGCAGCTGCTTGTTTGGCATGAACATCTGAGTCTGCAAGCACAGCACAGACAATCTGACCCACACAAATCACCTGTGAAATGCACAACACATAACACAACAGGTAATTCAGTTATTCCCATATGGGCTGCTGATAGCCTTCTTTTCTGTAACCACTATTCATCTTTCCTTTTTAGAATTTTGTTTTGACTTAAGATCTTTGTATTTTTTGCATCATCCATGAAGCTAACAAATCATTAGGAATACCAGTATAACTGGGCAATCAAGGATAATGAAGCACTCAAAAAAGGTTAAGTGATCTGGGAGCCTAATTTTCAATGAAATATACTCTTCCACCAACCCAGATGGTTTTGTGAGGTTTAATATATATTCTTCTGATTTATACATTCTTCTCCAGGCAGAATATAATGCTACTGTGAAGTTGAAAAAAGAATGGGAAAAAACTGTAAGAATTTATCTTACCTAAAGTAATTCCCTGACATACACACAATACAGAAATTCAAGAGTCAGCAAGTAATATTTCATTACAGAAATCTGAAGGAAAACAGTAAAAATTTTAAAAATCAGTTTAGAAAAGATTGATATTATACCTTGTTTCTTGCAAACACAATTTCAGGCTCAGCAGCATAGTAAAACTCATTTGTAGCTGGTACATCATCAGCTGTTATGATATCAAACACTCCTGGTCCTTTTAGAGCCTCTGAGGAATCTATAGATCTGGTTGGGGTATGGGAAGAGAGAAGTGAAGTTTGTTTCTTTTACAAAGTATTGCACAGAGGCAGAGACCCCAGCACAGAGGTATATTTCTTGCACTGCCAGGCTCTGCCTATAGGTTCAGGTCTGTCTTTTCCTTCTGTCTGTGAAAGACAATTGCAAATTCTACTGACCTGCACTATTTCTAGGACTTGAGAGTTACCATCAAAATGGTAAAATCAGTAGAACTGGAAAATTAATGGGAATGTTTTGATAGCACCTGGTTTAGCAGGTCATCAAGATCTTAGCACAGCTACAACCATCTTCTCTGGACACCCAGATCAGAGTCAAAGGAGAGTGAATGAAACCTACTGACTCAGAGATGGGCTCCTTGACAGTACCAGGCTGGCTCATGGGCCAGAAACAGTTCTGCCTTGTTAGTACAGTACTACAGAGTGAGAAACTTTGATCCAAACAGCTTTCTACTTGAGCAACAATACTGCTTCCAGCACCTGAGCTGGCATGGGTATCAGGCATGCTGTTCTGTACACACATCACTCACTACTCTGCTCTAAAAATCCCAGACAGCAATTCATAACATTTTCTTCAGACACTCTTTAAACACTTACACAATCTTAGCATGAGCTTTGGAACTAGTGACAACAGCCATGAAGAGCTCTCCATCCACAGAAGGAAGGTCATCAATGTAAACTGCTTCACCAGTGGCATGCTTAATTCCAGACTGGTGCATAATGGGTCGTCCTACAGGATCCTGGGCAGACTGACTTGGCTCTATGTCCTGTAGAGTCAAAAAGACACAGCTGACACACTGCCTGCTACTAACCTAAGGCCAAGAACAGACATTTTTCTGTGATTTTTCACTTGATTGCCTAAAGTTCCTCAAGTGGCTGTCTCAGCCAAACCATCTCAATTTTTCCACTACTAGAATAACCAGGTATTTATCCTTCAGAATATCCATTCTTTTCTTCCACTTGATTTTAAAAGCTTAATAGTGTTCAGATGAAGAAAACTAGGTAGAAATTTAAAGTGAAAAAACATTTTCTGGTTTTCTAAATAATTCCTGTTGTTCAGTGCCGACCGATCTGAGTAAAAAATTGTTTCTGTTTTTATTTAGTCACTACCTTGCAGCTGGGGGATAAATTGCTGAAATTCATAGAGAAGTATGTCCTTTGATCCTGGCCCCTTTTACAAATCTGTGGTGTCTTTGTTATAATGAAGGATACCGAGGATAATGACTTGGACAAATTTAAAATATTTAAAGATAAAATGTTATTCTGAAGAATGAAAATGAAAAAAAAGTTCAACAATTTAGTTTGAAATGTACTTGGGTTTTCAAAACTTGAGATTTTTCTTATGCATTGAGGGTACAAAAATATAAAAAATCCTCGTATGAGTTGCTACCATGATCTAATCACAGGGGGGAGCTCACAAAATCCAAAAGGTGTTCTTTGCTGCCCTCCACTGCTCAGTTTTTTGTCAATTTTATCAGATTGCCACCACAAACACCATCTTGATTTCTAAATCTAGAGAAAGACCTAGAAACCTCTCTGAGATCTTAAGAAAAATGTCCCTCAAGACAAGAATGCTAGAGTGATAGCTACAGACTTGTGCTTTCAGTCTGTTTTGTTTTCTTCTGATTTTTTTTTTTACAAACAGGTGGCACACTGCAACATTTGGCAGAATACCAAGTTTAAGCAATCTGACACTGGAGTTTGTTCAGGATATTTATCTTTAAAAAACTGTTTAGAAGTGAATGTACCTGTATGAGACTGTTTTTTACAGACAAGGTTTTTCTAATTGAGATGCAGTTAAAATTAACACCCAAGAGCCTCCTGCCTTTGGAAAATCTGTACCTGAGCTTCACAGAAAGGGTGCTATTTGAACTGTGACTTTTTATCAAGTCTTATAAAGCATTGAATAATCTTAGGATAAAATCACTTGCCTGGAATATTTGTATACTCTGGGGCATTTTGGTCTTGAAATCTTGGAGGACGCTCCTATATACCATAGGTATGCCGGGATAGTGGGAAGGATCCTGAAAAGAAAGTGAAATTATTACTACAATTCACATTTTGAAGGTTGCAATTAAAAGAGCTAACAATCAAAATCACCAAATAGAAGCTATTTATACATGAAATTCCTTCAAGACTCTCATAAGATGGAAAGGCTTTAAAATAGCAAATTTAAAACAATGTAGAGTATTGAGATTTCACTAAATAGATTTTTATTTTAAATACTGGATTCAATAAATATATTTGTTTAAAGCAAGCAATGTAAAGCAGAGATAGTCAGAAGAGCTTTGTTCTGGGGTCTGATCAAAACTGGCACCCAGTCACTCCTGGTAATACTAAGTTACCTAGCAATGAGAATTCAGAGGACAGAGCTCAATGTAACAGAGAAGAAAAAGGCAAAAAGGCTAATTTTTTCCTCAAAAGAACAGATCTAAAACAAAAAATAAGTAAATTACACCCCGAACTTACTAGAAAGTGACATTTTGGTGTCCTCCCGGTCAACTCATACAAGAAAGAGAGGTTGGTTTAACACCTACACTTGCTTCCAAAGCCTTTGTTCTATTCTTGTCTATTTCTTTTGAACTACAGACAGATGGAGTAAGACCTCCTATGCTTTCTTTGGGTCTGGGTCAGTACTTTGGGTCAATACTGATATATTGTTGCATTTAAATTACTAATTTTTTAAAAAAGCCTAATATCCAAGCTAAAGGTATCTGAGCACCTAAAGCTTACATGGGAATCTCTCCATCAATCTCTTTGCAGATAAGTGCTTATGTTCTGTAGATCTGAACCTCAAAGACAATATTTGGCACATTGTACAAACTGGAAGGATCAACAGATAAAAAGCATTTCATTTGCTTGCACAGAAGCAGACACAGAGAACTGATTTACCATTGTCTGTAATGAGTGTGATACTTCCAGGAAAAAACTGTAGAAGAAACTGACCATCAGAGTTCTCTTATAGTCTATTTTTTCACCATTGGCTGAGCCTGGAAAAGCAATTTCTTTAAGAACTAGTCTGCAAGCTTCATCCAACATTTGTTCATTCCAGTGTCTGTCAGGAAGAATAATAGATATAATCAGACCAGGACTCAAAAAAACCCAAATGCACCTTGCAGTAATACATTAGTAATACATAGGCATAGTCCTGCTCACAGTGAAGCCAAAATATTGATATTAATAATGGGCTGCCATTTTGATAACAGTCCAGTTCAAGGTTGCTCACAGAAGTGAGGTCTTTTAAGTTAGTGAAACTGAGTGCTATGCCAGCCTTTTAAAAACAAATTAAACCCTTTACAACTTTAAAGCTTATTTAAGAGTCTCAGAGATTATGATTATTCTGCTGATACTGTTCTATACTTAAAGAAAAGTGGATAATGGTATTGATGCAAACTGCAGATGCTTTCAAGAGATCTGAGTAGTGCTGGATAATTGTTACATTTTCTGAAAAGGCTCCTTGAAGTATCTCAACACAATTTAAATTCTCTGTAGTTAGGGAAATAGATCCCTTAATATAAAAATATAAATCTGCTAGAATTAATTTAATAATGTAAAGCAGCAAAAAAAAAAAAAAGACCTTCAAGTAGTGGAGCAGTTGCATACTAAATGGTAGAAGAGAGCAGTGAGACTCCTCTGAGAGAAGTGGTTTTTTAATTGTTTGAGTTATTTTTTAATTGTACCTTCCAACAAGTGTCCGGCAGGTCTGGTTTACACAGGTTGTGGTCGAGACAGCTCCTCCATAGAAAATGCTTAAATCCTTGATTACGTCTGTGCCTTCTTCAAAAAGGACTCTCATGCCAGCACTGGTTATTGGGAGAGCATTTTCCCGCCTGGGTGCTTGTCGGAATGCAGAGACATATTCCCCCTGAGCAAAACCAAGCAGAGGTGGGTAATGTGCAGGCATGCATCTTGGGGAGCTGCATCCATAATGAGAACAAAAGCTTGGGGGCTTGGAAGTATTGCCAAACTTCACTCAGGTAACACGACTCATAATGCTCTGATAAAAGCCCATATCCGGCCCTGCAAACACCTTACCTGTTCAGGACTGTTGTTCAGTTCAGCAATGTTCATGGAAGCACCACACACACATCCAGTCCTACCTCATTTTAAGAAAAATAACTGAGATGACAACTCTTTACCACCTGGATGCCAACCATATCAGAGGTGAGTAGCCTGCTCTGGTGAGGGCTATGGCAGCTTGTCCAAGACCCCTTTCTGTAGGGGATCTAGACAATTGTTACTGCCCTCATTATTTAAGGGTAAACTTTTTTTCTGAATATCACTCTTCATATATCACCAGCTGCTGAGTTGCGGGGTTTTGGCCAAAACTGGGAGATAGTATGGCACTGACAGGATCAAATGTAAGGAATTCAGAAAGCAAGCTGTGATAGTGTCATAACTTCCAACACAGGGGTTATGCCCCCTCCTGCTCTCTATTTATCAGTCTCAAACTCTGTATAAACCAAATCTAAACAAACTAGTAACTTACCTTTCTAGAGTGAGGAATATGGACAGAGATTAAGATCTCTTCTGGTGTAATGGTATTGTTACCAACTCCATTTGCAAAAATATCACTCAAAGGAACCTGTCGCCTTCTTCCTAAAAAAAATTCCAAATCCAGAAACTTCTGTACAATTGTGCAATGAACATACTGCACAGTCATATTTAAACTTGCAAGAAATACCTGAGCATTCCTGAGTAATAACTGCAGAGTTTTCATAACAAGTGATGACCAGTGGTATGCCCTATAGACACATATAACTGCTCCATTTTCCATAGTATCATAACACCACAGCATTGAGAAAGTGCCCAGAGATCAATCCCCATTCCATAATCCTCTAATCCTCCCTTCCAATACTGCCACAACATACCCATTCCCATTCCTGTCCATCTGTTTCATACCTCTGCAGCCACTGCCAGCACTACCTTTCTTTCTAAACTTGAAGAATGAAGAAGAAAGCTGAATTTTTTTGCTGCTTTTTTTTTTTTTTTTTTTTCCTGAAAGTGACTATGTTTGCCATTCTGTGATATATACTATTAAAAATAGGATTTTCCAAAGAGGAGGGAACAATCTAAGTCTGTAAGAGCTCTTTGAACACTTAAACTTTATCTATGCTGCACTGGGTTTGCCAATATCACTAAGCTTTTAACATTAATATTTTAACACAAATAATTTTATTCTATTAATTAAACAAGCTCCATTGGCTCAGGGAGTTTTGGAGGTAGGACTTCAACTGTACCAGTAAGGCAACTGTCAGGTAGCATTGTTGCTCTGCAAGAACAGAGGCATAAATACTGTGCAGATGAAGTTCACAGTGAGCCACCAGTGTGGAATTTATCCACGTGTGTTTGCAAGATTAAATCAAAGTGTTTTTTACACCATCATTCTGTGTCCTTTGTACTTTTCACCTGATACCTAAGGGTGCAATGCCCAATGCATTTTAAATCAATTATTTTTTATTACTAGAAAACATTTATCTTGCACTAACCCTTATTTATACTAAGATTTTCTGTATCCAGATAATCTTCTGTGCTGTTTTAAAAAGGTCCATATATTAAAATATTCCCTTCACATTCAATGGACATGATATTTCAAGACTGGCTGCTTTACAGCAAGGCTATTTTCTTCAAGTTTTCCAGGTCACATGTAACGATGACACTGTAATCTGGTTCATCCTAGGATATCATTTAGTGTTTAACTTGCTTTTCTCAAATATAACTGGTATGCCAGAAAAAGTTTGCTAAAGGACTTTTATGTTGCTGACGTCTGAATCTGAAAAATAACAGCAGCACTGGTAATGCTGGATTTTTGGCCTTGCAATTCCATCCAGAATGCATAAAGATTATTGTTCAATTCCACCTGGGAGCCTGCCAGGATCTAGGAAGAAGCATTTTCTCTTACCCTGTGATCTAAGATAAATACTAAGAATGAGTACTGTTCCTGCAACCTCCTTTAACTTTTTCTTCATCCCCTTTTTCTATGTTTCACTGACTACCATTTGGTAAAGAAATAATGTTAAAAACCTGTGTAAAGGCCTAAACCACTCTCCTAGCAGTGAAATTCTGCCAGGTTAACAAAGATAAACCACTCAGTGATCCTCTTCATCACTCACATAATCAGGCACTCTTCAGGAGAGCGGGAAAAGGGTTCCTGACCAAATGCAGAGCTGCTACTCTTTCCCCTCTCCCTGTACAATGGGATCTTGTACCTCTGGCCCTACTGCAGACAGGCTTTTGCCTCTTACCTCTTGAAGCCAGGTTGAGCATGCAGTTGCTGGCTGCCAGAACAGGATTCAAGTCTGAGGTTGATTTTCTGCTTATGATGTTCCCACCTATTGACTTAAAAAAAAGAAATTTGTCACTCTTCTCCATCAGCTTTACATTTTTATGTTATGTGATAATGTAACGTGTAACTACATGTAAAATTACACAGATAAAAAGACATATTGATAGAAATCCACTGAGACCAGAACAAAACATGCAAGCTTTACACGTGATTAGGAGCAATTTGACACTTGTTACAATTGCTACTGCAGGCAATGTCCAACATACAGCAACGTTTCTTATCTGTTCTCCACCCAGGGTTGTTAATTGCTTCAGGACAGCACAAAAGACCTTTGTCTTCTCTTCAGGGAACTCTGAGATCGCATTGGTCAAGATGTCTTTCACCACAGAGAGGCTGCAGGCAGCTCCCAGGGTTATTCCTGTAACCAAAAGATTATGTAAGTGTGATGCACACATTGCTTTATTGCCTGAGTTGTAAACTATGTTCAGGCTGTAGAGCTAAGAATGCTCATGTGGAGCAGAGGCAGATATAAGGAGAGGGGCCTTTGCATACTAAAGGTGCTGTAACCTTTAATTTCAGGAGCCTGAGGGTAAAAGTTCATGAGCTGATGAAACTGAGCTAATAGCTCACCACTTCCACTGAGGCAAAGCCCTTCCCTGCTTCCAGCTGCATATTCCAGCTGCTTCCCTTGCACCAGCTGTGACTGTGAGGTGATGTTTCACCCAAAGGCAAGTCAGCTTCAAAATGGCTTCAACAGGCTCTCCCTATCTTTATACATGATTTTCATCATACCTTAGTCTTGCTTTGCATATGTACATTCTAATTATTCTCCTAACACACAGGTGGGTAATATTTGCAAAAAAAACATGAACAGTCCTAACTCCTAACCTAACAGTCCAATTCTTTTTCCCACGAGAAAGACATCCTATAACTGTATGCATTTATTTGAGTATTTATACGTTTTTTAAATAAAGTTTACAGTTGACAAACACTTCAATACTATAAAATGCTAAGCAGTGTCTTTCTATTCCAAGTTGTTAATAGATTATATGTAATGTGTGAACATGCTCAATGAACATTAGAATTCAGTCACAAATATAAATCAGAAGATGACTTTAAAATGTCTGCTTATTAATTAAGTACAGTAATACTATATTTTGTGTATTTAAAGCAAAAATGTAATCAAAACCTGTTTTGCATTTAAATTTTATTAGAGAGAGGCTGTTTCTGACTGTCAAACTAAACTGCATCTCTCCCATTTTAGATTGAATGAGTTTCACCCTCTCAAACTAAATTTTATTTATACATGATAAGAAGGAAACATTCCCCCTGCTTCCTTTCAATTCCCAACACTTTTTCATCTAAAACCAAACTAGTAATTGACTAGAACTAAATGACTAATCTGAAATGAAAAAGATACTGTAAATGCAATGACAAGACTGCCAAATGCAGCTTACCACTTTAGAAACGTGGCTTCAGGCAAGTACCTTTCATTAGCTAGTCTCATTTTCCTTAAACTTTGGCAGTAAACCTGCACAACATAATTTATACTTTATTAATTTAGGCTTCTATAGTAAGTTTAAATCTATTTCTAGTGTTTATTTAAAACTAAAAACCTAATCTAGTTTTAATGAAGAAAATTTCCATGTTTATCTCAACTATATAAACTGAGGTATAATATTTTGAATCTACAATAATTAATACTGTTATGATTTTTTAAAAGATTGGTTAATGCATATTAGCTATGCCAGTTTAATCACAGCCTTTTTTTACTTTAGATTTCCACAGTTCTCCTGTGTCTGAACAAAGTAAAGTCCACTGACCATCATCTGTGTATTGCACCACGTTCAGATCTGGGATCCTTGCAGGAGCAATCACAACTGGATGGAACACACCTTTGAATTTCATCTCAGGTCCTACCAGACAGGAAGAGATGTAGAGAAAAGACATTTTTCATCATGATAACTCCAGCACAGTGGAGAGTCTGCTTAAGGCAAAAAATTTAAAAAAGAAAAAGCTATAAGTAGCCCCAGTCCTCCCATGCACACTGGAACTATGGCAACAGGAGCCAGTCTGACTGTGTACATACCCACACTGGTGTTCCCAACCACAAGAGGGGCTTTGGGGTGGGCAGCTCTCAGATCCAGTAATTCATCTAAGCTTGCAGGAGAAATCCATGTCATTCTCTCCCCATGAAAAAACAGAGTTCTTTTTGGTTGGTTTTCAGCCATTCTCTGGTGGGGAAATGTGGCAGATTTAAATATTTAGACATATAGACAGGTGCAGGTTTAACAGATACTAGAGTGATAGTCAAAAGAAGTTGTTAAGCAGTGACAATTCTACTTAATCCTTCAAAACTGGACATAAATGGGACTATTATACTGGCTCTTTTCACAGTGGTGAATTTCTAGACTGTATGGGTGAAATGCCTGCAATTAATTCCAATGAGCTAATAAACAAGATTGGTAACTAATAGCTCCCAAGCAAAAACTGTGGTAATAGATCCTGCAATTGCTGAAATTATTAGAAAAGTGACTTAAAAATTCTTAGGGAAGAAAAGGCTCACTGGAAAACAAAAACAAACATTATTTTGGATTTATATTTAAATGCTATGATATTTCTTCTGGTTAATTACTGCTAAATAGGGCTTCAGACTGAGTTCTGAACTATGGACTATTAAGGAAAAGACAGAGCTAAAGAGTAGTCTGTAAGAAGCAAAAGTTACCATAAGTTCTGGAGGAAATATAAGTTCCTGGGTGGGGTCCAGGGGCTGGAATTCATCTGTTGAAAACAGTGTAGTGGAAACCTTAAAAAGAAAGCAAGCAAGAAAAGGGCAAAGATTTACTCTCATGATCAATTCCATCAGAGGAAAAAAAAAAAAAAAAGAAAAAAAAAGGAAAAAAGAAAAAAAAGAAAAACCAAGAATAAACCTCGAGAGCCCTACTGAAGTCAATAGAAAATGAGTTATTATTTGAATTTGGTGTTAAATTACATTCATCATTTGGAGCTGCTGAGGTGAAGGAATTGTTCATAAAAGTTCCTCAAAGTTCACTGCTAACAGAAATGACAGTGTTAGAGGCAAGCAACTGAAAACTATGAAAAAGTGGTTGATTACATGCCAATCTACAGGACTGAAAAATCAAACAAGTAGATAGTATTGAAAGAAAATTGAGAACAAAGTCAAACATTCATATGGATAAGAGGTTTAATATAAAATGACAATCATAACTCTGCTTTTTAAGAGTGTATCAGTTCTTCAGATTCAGCAGTTAGATTCCTGAGAGGTCAGTAGTTACATTCAGATCATCACTGATCATTGACTTAAGACAGTTCCACACATGCCCTGATTTCTTGCACAATATGATGACCAATGTATGAGTAGAGTTCATTTAGCAAGATTATTAATTAATTGTTAAGACTATTAATATTCCTGAAGAATTGCTCAAATCTCAGCTCTGGAGATCCAAACTACCTTGTATCAGCTATCTGCCACATCATCACCTCCTCGTGAAATAGACACCAAGACTATTTGTTAGAAATATCTCCACTTTTCTTGAGAGAAATAACAGTAGTTTATTTTACATATATGTAAGGTGAATAAGGTGGAGGTGAAAAAGGGTAGTGTATACTGAATTTACTTTATTTGTAAGAAAAAAAGCCATGCAATATTCTTGGTATTTGATATCTAAGGAGGACAAGTAAAATACTTAAAATCCTACCTTCTCCTCCTTGTCAAATAAATCATCTTCCTGATCCAAGCAACACTTTCCATTTGCTTTTCTTTGACAACAAGTAGATTCCTGAAGTAGCAATATTCCATTAGTGAAAGCTGCTCAGAATGGCAATGAGTTAAAGCCTGCTTAAGCTGATAAAAGAGTCTCTTTGTATTTCAATAAAGTTCTAGATGAAGTTTCCTAACAAGCTAAATTGGAAGGATTATGTGTTAGAAAAGTGATATTCAAAAAATGCCTTAAAGTCATCGGATCTTGAAGTTCTTACTACAAAATAATCCATACTATGAAATTCAGCTGACCTTGAGAGAGCACACACAGATGGTCTGCATTATTTCTTTTACCTACTGTTTGGTCTCCTATCTCTTTCACTGTAGGTTACTGACATGTTGCATTACATGATAAATTACTAAAAATATAGACCCAAATTTTGCTTTTACTTATGCCAGTGCTGAATCCCAGTAAAACACATGGAGTTACTTCAAATTATTCTTCATAATCCAGACACCAAGTTCATTTGTGTTGATCAATTTTTGTAACGAGTTAGGCCTCTTTACACCTTACTTGGACCTACATCTTTTAACAAAGGAAATAAATAATCCTAATGAAAACCTTGATGGTTTGCATGCATATGTACACTAATGGGTACAATCTAGTGCTACTATCACTGCTACTTCCTACCTTACAGAAGGTTTTACAGGCATCTAGGATGGGCCTATAGCCAGTACAGCGGCACAAGTTCCCTGAAAAAAAGGAAAGCAGTAAGAAAAAGCTTTAGAACAAAGTAGGTGGCTTCCAAATGTCACGTCTGTATGTGAGGTCTGGGTTCTTGAAAGGTAAGGAGAAGGGTTAGCTTTCCAAAAGGGTTCAAGGACATACAAAAAAATTAAAAAGTGGCAATATTTACCAGCCAGAGCTGCCATCATCTGCTCTGAAGTTGGTTCTGGGTGGTTTCTTAGCAAAGTGTATATGGACATCACCATTCCAGGGGTGCAGAAACCACACTGGGAGCCATGGCACTTGGCAAGCCTCTCCTGAAATGAAACACCACAAAGAGCATTCCCTCGAGGGCTATCACCCACAATAAAAAATATTGCCTCCATCGTAAATCAGTCTTCTAAAATAAAACAGCTTAAGAAATCTCAGATAAAAATTATTATTTTGTGTGTGATGCCCAGGCATACCTTATTTAAAAAGCTCATTAACCTTCAGTGGACTTCTGTCCCTTTTGCATTTGTAATAAAACATCAGCTAAAGGGGCATAGTCCAAGATGAGCCATCAGTCCACATAAAGCACAAGCCTGACCCACGCCAACAGTTCTTACACACCAACATTCTGGTCAGGCTGCCAGTACTAAAGCAAGATCCATCACAAGTCACATTTCATCAGCCTTGATCTATCAATCAACCATCAGAAACTCATGTTGTCTTCTGTTATTGTTTAACAGGGAACATAATCATCATGTGAAACCTCTGTGCCCTGACAGCACTGCCACTGAAGCCAGCTTGTACAAAGGAAAAAACAGTGCTCCCCTCACCCAGTGGCACTGCACCCTCACCTGAACTGGATGAACCCTGGTTTCTGTGCTTCCAACACCTTCCACTGTGGTCACTGCCACACCATACAAGGAGCAAATGGGAAGCAAGCATGCATTTGCTGAATAATGTCTTTGGAACATAAAGGACAAAAAAGAACATGAATATAATTTTATTATCATAAAGATGCATTCATACTATTTTGCAGTCAATCAAGACATGGTTCATACTTACAAAGGAGTCTTTATTGTCATTTGGAATAAGAATAGAATAAGCTTTCCAGAAGGGATCACTTACTCACTGTCTCTTGCCCCCAGTATAAACACTGTATCTAGGAGGACAGTTCTGTTGAATTTATCTCTTCTTTAATACTTCAATCTTTTCCATTGGTCCTCTTGTTTCTCATGCCCATAAGCAACCTACCAAGTGTGTTTTGGATGAGGAAAGCAGACTTAGTGTAGCTGTTTGCAGAAAGTAAAGAATTACTGCTGCAAATCTGTAATCTCCCTCAAAGGAAATTCCGATGTAAAATAAACCTCATTCTAAATAGGAACAACATATGGAAATTAAAATTCTTCAAAGCTTTCAATCATTGCCAATTAAATGTGTTTTTTTACTATAGTTGAAATGTTTTCAAGTGTTATTCTGACTATTTCAATTCCAACGTTTATAGTAATTTAATTTTAATTGCATTTCAATGTACTGCAACTGTCAAAACGAACAACTGGAACATTCTGACTTTATCCCCACCTAAAAAAATAGTCAGTTGACACTGACATGTTACCATGTAAGGATATGACTAGAGTTTTCCTCAGTGCAGAAGTTATTTATTCCAGTTTTTAGTTTAATGAAACTGGCTTTGAGTTGCAATGTCCTTTTTGTGGGACAAAAGGGTGGAAAGTGAAGTCAGTATTAATGGGCTGGCAAGACTCAAATTTCTGCCTATCTTCCCCCCAGGAATATGGCAGAGCTGCAGGTACGAGCCCCATTTCAGTGGTCAACACCACAAAGGGTGTTAAACATATGCCTCCTAATGAGAAAACTCCTCCCAGGAGCTGTCAGCATGGATGAGCAAATTATGCATTTAAGCACAATATTTCAGCAAACTGACAGCAATGCTGAAATGAGCAGTAATTTTTACAGCAGCCTCTTTTGGATTCTTTTACTACTACTAAGTATAGATTTACAACTTTGTTTTTACAGTTTCATATCTGGAAATGGCATCTATAGCCATAAAATCCCCTGTGGTTTTCAACATTTCTGTTTAGGATACCTTATCTTCTTTGAAGCTGGCTCATAGACTGACAGCATCACCGTGCAGGCACCACAGCCACCTCCTCCACAGCCATACTTAGTTCCTGTGAGATGGACTGAAAATGGTGCCATTAGGGAAAAAAAACATTATCAGTTTTCATTTTGGTCTTCATTCGGTTCAAAAGCTTCTGAGAAAAGTGCTCATTTCTATGAATGTGGAACATTGGCCAATCTGAAGCTGTGAGCTGTCAAACTACCACAAAATGGTAACAGATTCAGGGTCTCATCACAAGGTCTCCTCCCCTTTTCTGGGACAGAGACATTTCCAAATTTTGGAGATTCGTTTTCTAACATGTTTTACTACAGAAGCCAAAAGGTTCTTAGGTTTCTTTATGGGGGGAGAAGGAACACAGATAAATAACCCTGAGGGCACAACTGCTTGTTTGTTTAGACAGATAGGCTAAAAATACAGCAGTTCAATCAAGAGCATCTAGCTTAAGAAACATAAATAATTTAAATATAATTGTTTTATCTTAAGGGATCCACAGCTGCCCTAACTTGGTAAATCACCCTTTAATTCTTTATGAGAATTTTGCTCCAATAAACCTTTCAACTGAGTGACTTCAGGGAGCAGACAAGGATACGTCTTTTTCGCAGATAAGACAACAGCATTTGCTCAGGATCAGCATTTTTCTCTATAACCTGCAGTAAAAAATTAAAAACAAGGTTTCACTAGGCTTTTCAAAATTCAGGGCACAGACTGTGTTCTCTCAAAACCAGTAGAAAATCCTTCTCTGCTTATGTCTGACAGAAGTAGACTAACTGCCTAAAAACCATGGGAGAATCTGGGCTTCTTTGGGAAGTTCCTTCTCAAGACATCTGTATTTCTAGAAAAGAAGAGCCAGGGCATTTTGCAGCTACTAAAAATAACTGCTCCTCAGTGAAAGGTCAGACAGAGAGGATTCACCACCAGTCACACTAGTAATAAAAACGCAGCAGGACTGTGTTACAAGAGGCAGCGCAGCACAAGCAGTCAATGTTTTGCTGATTTCAGAGCCTCCCTGGCACTACTGGGATGAAAACCAGGAACTCCGTGAGGCTCTCAGCAGGGAATCACTGTGCTTGGATCACTATTTTTATAAACTTTCACTTGTTTTAACAGACTAACAACAGAAACGCCTGCACTCTTGGTTGATCAGAGTGCTTCCTATTCCATTGCTTAGAAGCAGCTAGCTCCTCCCAGCTGCAATGAATCAACAACCAGTGCCATTTTGGGCTTGCAATGTTGTTTTCGTGCTGGCCAACACTCTGCATTTCAGTATTTGAGTCTTGCTGAGTTTCTGTGGTGCCTCTGAAGATCTCCTCTCTGACGCCATCAAAGATGAGCAGCCAGGCATGTACAAAGGAAGAAGCCAGTCTGCTCACCGGCCAAACGTCCTACCCAGCTGCAAACCCATCTCTCTTGGAGGGGTTTTTTCCCCTCGCGGTTATGTAACCATCAAGAAAAAACCCGAGGAAACCAAATCCGGGCTCAGGCCCTTCGGGTTTACTTCTGGAAGAGCAGCCCCCTCCTTTCCCCACACTCTCTCCGGGCAACGCTTACCTTCCTCCCGTTCACATAGAAAATGAGCTCCTCAGCCCCCGCCGCCCCTGGCAGAGCCATCGTCCCGCAGCCACGCAGCGCAGCGCGGAGCGCAGGGCAGGGCAGGGGGGGCGGGGCGGGGCGGGGCAGCACCCCAGCGGGCGGGGTACCGGGCACCGGGCACCGGGCACAGCACGGAACCTCCGGGCCCCGGCTGCTCCAGGCCAATGAGCAAGATGCAATTTCTGACAATAAAATCCCCAAAGGTCATTTTAAATTGTAATGAAATCCAGCGATGGAGTAGTGAGCGTGAGAGCAGTGGGAGTTTTGCAACAACGTGCTCTCCATGCTCAGCACTAACTTCCAGGTTTTATTAGGGCTACTTCTGTGAGCAAGGCTAAATAGTAAATATTTCCTCCCCCTCTTTAAATATATAATTTTCCTATAAATTTTAAAACAACCCCGATTAGCAGAAAAGTAATATATTACATGCAAAAACCCCCATCTTGAACAAAAATGAGAAAAAAAAACAACTTTGAAGATGTAAAAGACAGCTCAAATTACCTTATCTTCAGCAAAATAGTCCCTGTGACAGCTACAAATTTTCACCTCAGATATCATGAGCTGCTTTTACATCTTTTTTCACGCAGGAACTTCTGATGTATCAACAGATCTGGTAAGAGAAGCACATTCAGTGAAGAATCAATAGGCAATTTAACATTATTTATGCAGTCCCTAAAGAAGAGCATTTAGAGAAACAATTAAAAGAACTGCACCCTAGAAAAGAACAAAGTGAATTTTTCTCTGTAGAATATCAGTTACAGCAACAAACCCAATAAGGAAGGGACAAAACAAGGAAAGAAGGGCAGGGGCAACAATCATATGATTCAGAGTTACTTAAAATAACTTCTGTGCATCTTCAAGTAATTTTCTTGATCCTTTTTTACTCTGAAAGATATCTATACTAGGAGGAATAGAAGAAACCAAAACAAAACCCTAGGCCTTATGCTTTTTATTAAAAATTAAACACTTTTATTTAGAACACTGGCAGTCTAGCTGGTGACACCTGAGGCTGTGTAGAACAACAAGACCTTCACCGAAAAAAGACTTAAGACCATCTTCAAAAAGATTATTTTTCTCTGAGAAAATGAAGCATGTGTTTCTGGTTTTAGCTTTCAAACCATGGGCAATAGAGAGAAAAAAAAATTAAAAAGACACTGTGCTTTGTTGCTGCAGTGCCAGCACTGGAGTCAGAAATTGTAACAGGTACTTTTGGATTTCTGGTGTTACAATAAATGGTGAAAGCTTGCAAGAACATTTTCATTAAAAAACAAACAGACAAGCAAGCAAATAAACAATTAATTACAAACTTGGTAAAAACACAAGTAAAAATGGATAAAAATATTCCAGGTATAATTCCTTTTTTAAATAAAACTGAATCAGGATATAATTTCTGCAGTTGTTCATAACGGTCTTGCTGATGCAATGACACACACAGCATGTTTCACAAAGAACATGTCTGTGTGCTGAAGGTTCTCAGACAGTAATTTTAACAGCTCTGTTTCCCCTATGTAAACCACCTTGATAGTACCATGTTTAACTCCTAATTCGTACATGGAATGTCTTACAGGATCTTGGGGAGGCTGACCTGGGGCTACATATTGTCATCAAAACAGCAAACAGTTGTGATATTACTTAAATATTTGTAAATAATGCTTTTGTGCCTCTTATTGTGCATGGTTATGTTTATACAAGACTATACAGGGAGAATGGGCTGAAAGCTATACCCAGAAATACATTTTTATATGTCTAACTCATTTTTCTGCCAAAATACGCAGATGAAATTCTGGCAACTCACAGAAGGATGTAGGTTCCCCTTGCTGAAGATTCCTGAGATTCCTCTTGGCCCATTTCTCCAGCCTGTCAGGTCTCTCTGAATAACCACCAGGTATTTCAGCCACTCCTCCTGGTTTTGTATCAACTGCAAATTCCTGTAGGCTGCACTCTGTCCCATCATACAGATCATTAATGAAGATGCTCAACAGTCCTTGCCCCAGGATGATGAAACCCTCAGGAGCTCTGGTGCTTTGTCTCCAACTGGACTGTCCACTCTGGATCCCAACCCTCTGGGCCTGGTGGTCCAGGCAGTTTTCAGCACACCTCACTGTGCACTGAACACACACATACCTTGTCAGTTGGTCTGGGGGAATGCTGGCAGAGATAATGTCAAAAGCCTTACTGAAGTTGACACAAACAGTTGCTCTCCCTTCACACCTCAAGCTTGTCTTGCTGTTCTCAAGTGAATAAAGCACCATCTCCCCTTTGTAAAGCAATGCAGACTATGCTCTGCTTGATTCTTGGCTTTAACATGTATGGAAACAATTCCCTGGAGTATTTTCTCCAACACCCTCTCAGTTTACATTGAAAGCTACAGTGAAGTACAGACTACTGTTTGGTTTGTTATTTTTAAGCATATATTTTAAATTTAAGAGTGTAAGTTACACCTCTTCAAAACAGCACCAGACCAAAAGTCTAGCTAACAAAAAAACCTGGTCTCTAAAGCTTCCCACATTGCATGCACTTGGAAAAAATATCAAAATTGGCCAGATGCATGGTAAGGCTTCTCCAGAATACTCTTCCAGCCTTCAAAAATTTGCAATTTCAGGGTTGTTTCAGGTTGAGGAATCCTGTGCCAGCGATAGTGATTACTGTAATTCCTCATTTTTAAGCTCATGTAAATGAGTAACACCTGCTCCTGTACTAAGGAATTCCTCAGCATAACTGTATTATGTGAAGAACCACCTGCTATAACCAAAGCTTACTGAAGTTTAACCATAAGTTAACTCATTTGTAATTTTTTAAAAATCAGCTATGGGCAACTTGGTTGCAAAAGGAACCTGGACCTCACCTGATGTAACCTGCACAAGTTGTATGGACTGTGAGAAATGGTTCTGCTCATGGTAAATAAGATTAACTCCCATAAAATGTCCCAAAGATTATTTATTTTTAATTCTCATTAAAACATACACTTTATGACAAATCAATAAGTACTTTAAACCCTTTGAACAGATTATAAATTATGACCAGAAATACAACATACAAGACTAGAGCCTACCCTGTGTTTGCCTTCCTCAGTGTTCTCTATCCCTTACTTAGGGCTCCTTTCCTGCAATCCTACTTGGGAAGACCTTTACTAATCAAAGAACAATAAGCATTCTAATACTGCTAAAAATAGATATAAGTATTAAAAATTCTAACCATCTTAGAAGTAATGTTCATAAACGCAAATTTCTTCTCTTCTTCAAATAAATTTTGATTTGCTTTTAAAGCTTCTCTTGTTTTTTACTTTATAGACTGGGGAATCCAGAAATTGTGTATCTGTAAATTGATCCCCACGTCTTAATTTGCTGTAAATAAAAGAAATAAAAGGCATCATGTATAAATATCATCAAGCACCTACGTAACTATGATTATAATAATTATGTAATTATCATAACAATTCCAAATGATAAATATTTCAATGAAAGTTTGATGCACTAAAGAAGTTAAATTAATGGAAAATAAATGTCTGAAATAACAATGTGTAGGTCACTACAGTTCTCCAAAATAATGCTAAAAGTGGTAGTCTTTTTAGGTGTCCAGTATAATTTTACTATGTGAGTAACCAAAACATTCCTGTAAGACAACCTCAAAATGACTTAACTGAAATTTAACATAAATTAGATATTATTAGTGCATAAATCAATTTGCCACTTGACAATGCTACACGGACCTTACTGTGGTATAAGTTTACATTTAAACATGACATTTAAAATTTTCCACCTCTAAAAGGGTTTGTATCATGATAAGCATTAAGACTGCAGCATTATTCACCAGTATAAATTGCACCAGTATAAATGATTGACACTGCATTTACAGCAGCATAAATGTTACATGCTATATTTAAATTCTGAGACTTTGAATACCTCTGGTGTCTTACTTCAGCACTGGAAAATACTGCCACACTAAGAGGAAATGGTTTTCTTGAACAATGAGGTATATTTGTAAAATGGATTTGTGAAAGAGAGAGTTCAACTGTTTATTTGGGGACTTTAATAGCGAATCTTTACCAGGGATTGTTATGTACTCCAAACTAAAAACAAAACCCAAATTTCTGTATTCCTACCTGTGCAGATTGGGTTCTTTGTAACAAATAGTAGCTCTTCTTCTTCTAGGTGGTGCTGCTGAGTTTTCTTCTGAAGTTTGGGGGGATTTAGGTAAGGAAGTGTGAGATCCTATGCTAGTATTTGTCAGATCTTGCAAAGCCTTTCTCCCTGTGAATACAGCCATTTATGTCTTATTTTCAAAAACTTCAGAAGAATTAAGTACACCTTATATTCATAATTATTTTTTATTAATAATTAATTTTATTAATAATTAATTTTTAATGTCTTAATTTAGGAACTTTGGTTACTGCTCCTACTCTAAAGGTGCTTGTCATGGACATAGGTGCATGAAATGAGCACAGGAAGGTGACTGAGTGAACCTCCCCATCTTTAACCCATGTATTACCAAACTGTTTCCAGTGCCTCATATTTTGAACCACTGACTGTGTCCAAAAGGAGTACTCCCTAGAAAAAAGTAACCAGCCTTGGTAGAAGTACTATTTGTGCTAGCTGTCAATTCAAAATGCCAGGTCACAAAATCAATATTTAATTTGGAGACAAAAGTTTTCATAACCTGGGAGAAATAATGAAATTATTATTTAGCCCTCATTTTAAAATTCAATTTTAAAAATTCCAAACTGTTTAGTTTGATCTTAGTCTCTCTTAAAAGCAC
Source organism: Phaethornis superciliosus (assembly GCA_023637945.1). NCBI lineage: Eukaryota > Metazoa > Chordata > Aves > Apodiformes > Trochilidae > Phaethornis > Phaethornis superciliosus. The sequence goes on from JAJQWJ010000007.1 coordinate 1,126,509, forward strand.
TCAGATTTAATGCAGACAGCAATCCCAGATGGAATAAATAATCTGAACCTGTATTACTTTAAAATTCTTCCAATAGTATACATTCCTCACTGCTACAGATGAAGTTTTAGATTTAATTCAGATGAGAACACTTGGAATGTAGTTTTTCAAAAGAATTGAATTTAAAACTCTCTTATCTTCATTATTGGAATTTATATGTTTTGCCTTAGATCCTCTGTGTCAGAAAATGGATGTTTTTGAACTATACATACATGGATGAAGATCAAATTATGATCTTGCTTTTTATGTACCTAGTTTTTGGATGCTGCTGCTCACTAATTTATCATTAAAGCTAATAGAAAAAGGATCCCATAATTTTAATTTCCAAAGAAGGAACTGTGGACAAGAAGATGCAACTGCAAATTACCAGGACTAACACCAGCCAGGATGGTCCTAATTCTGATGGTATTCCCAGTCTGCAGTTATGTAAAATAGGAGACTTTTCATCGATATTTTGCCAAACCTGGGGATTCAAACTATTAATTTGGGCTAGGAAACTGTCTAGGTGTTAGGACATTCTCAGAGACAATGAAGTAAACAGGAACTTATTGAGAATAAATAGGTTTACATAGTATAACTCTCATACTAGAAAGCTTCACAGATACATTTTAAGGTATATTTAAACTTTGGCATAAAAGCATTAATCACATATTAGTAATTTCCTTGTAAGAATGTCAGAATAATCTAAATCAGTCTTCCAGACTACACTAAAGTTTGATTATTTAAAAAATATTTATTAATATTAATATTAAATATAGCTAATATTTACATTTTTTTATCTTTTAAAAAAGAGATTGTCTCATAAAAGTTTGCTCATGGGTACATTCTAGAGTAAAACCTGCTTAAAGTATTTTCAGAACTCAGAATTCCTGTTGAATTACTGTGCTTCTAAAGAAATACAAATGAAATCTTCAAGTCCAGCAAAGTTCTCCATTTATGAATGGAACAGTGCAGTTCACTCTTATTTCCTTTGTACAAAAGATCTAGCTAGTGTATATTTTCTATCCCCAACCTTCCATATTCCATCACATTCTCTGAAAAATTAATACAGGCTCCAACTATAACTGCTCTTCAATAATACAGACTACTTCTATCTAACTAAATGTCATCTTGGAACACACTGAAAAGCAACAAGGATACTAGTCATCACAATTTAAAAAGATACTGTGGCTGATATGTGATATAGAATATGAAATATTTTATTGATTTTCAGTCTTTTTTCCACACCTGTTTTATTGACTCTAAACAAGCAAGCAGTAAGAGTAGGACAGAACTAAGAGAAGACACCTCACCACTATTTCAGGTACTAAACCTAAATGAAACTACAAGTTTTTTCCTCACCTACACACTTACCATGCCAAGGTGTCAGAGTCTTACTGTAAGTCTCTTTAGAAATGGGATCCAGTATCTGTTCTGTTTTTCCAGAATCCAGTGCTTTATTATGATCATCTTCCCCACAGACTTCAGAGTTTTCCAGTATAGAGAATTTCATGGAAGCATTGTGGTTATCAAAAGCTGGAAGCTCCACAGTGGAAAGACCTTCCTGGGAAAAGCTATCTATGTTTAATGGCATACTCTGACAACGTTTGACAGGTAGGAATATTGAAAATTCTGATTTTTGAACCGAAGGCTTGAACTTGGTCATAGCAAAGTCTTCCTTGTCATCCAAAATATTCTGTCCCTCATGATTTATACGCCTGAAATTAATTTTTTCTGGTCTGGTCTCAGCATTATCAGAACTAAACCTCTGTTTGTGCTTTACCTGATTATCAGAATTACTAATGTGAGGGGTTTTATGTGTCACTGATGAGGAATCTACTTTCTTTAATGTATTAGCATCATCATTACCTTCTTTAGCTTGTGGTATATTTATAGCTACACCATTCTGAGTAACTAAATCTGTTTGTATTTGCTGAGTTTCACCTACTTTATTTACACAAACAGCCTCTGCATGCAATGCATCCTTGTTTTTTAATTCTTCTGTTTTACAATGTGAGAACCTTGTAAGATTTTCGTTTGGTATTATGTATGTTTTCCGGCTTGCCTTTGCCAGGGTGTGCTTTAACCTGCTTGGTGAAAAATGGATACTCTTTTGGTCAACATTCTGAGTAATTTTATGAATGTCATCACTTTCAGTTTCTTCACTTTGTCTGTAACTAATTTTTTGATTGTATTTTCTCTTTGTAATATTCTTCTGGTCTTGTTTTCTCTTGCAGTCTTGAGGTTTTCTTGAAATATATTCTTCATACTGCCCATTCTTCTCTCTATAGAATTTTGTTGTGTTCATTTTAGAAGGTTTTTCAAAAGCTCTCCTGTTTATTTTGGGTCTGCTGTGTTTCTCATTTCTATGCCATACACTACAAGTGCCATCCTGAAATGGCAAATTTTCAGCACGACAAATTTCTCTTGGGATCTTGTTAACTGATGAGTTTGAGTCTGCTTTCTCTGTTTTGCTTTCCATGTTTTCAAACAGTTCTGAGGAAGTTTCTTCATTTGTTTTGTGGTTTTTTTCACTCATTAAGATAACCCCATATTTCTTCTTAGTATTTTTGGCTTTACTTGGACAATTTTTTGTTTGAAAATATTTATTGGTATTTGGCAAACTCTGTTTCCCTACAGAGTATCCAGTAGGTAGATGTCTCATCTGACATTGGAATAGTTGAGTTTTTGAGTCACTAGTTTTTGAAATGTCACTATTGTCAGCCGTAGTGTTCCTTTCTTCTGCACACCCATTTGAACCAACTTCGGTCTTGCTTTTAATTTTCTCTTTATCCTTCTTAGAATATTTTACTTTTCTAAAATTTGCCAATATTTTATCAGAATTAGCATTACTATTTTTATTCCGGTGTAATTTATCTTTGTCTTTTGCTGTGACTGTGAGTAGCTCACCTGACTCACTGGCAGTCAAGTCCATATCAGCATCATAAACAGTTTCTTCAGGCTTCATCTGCTCAGTACAAAGCAGCTTTTTAAAATCTATCTTACTTTCATTGCTTAATTTAAGAGGAAAAGGAATAATGTCAGACAAGACATGTGAACTTTCCTGCAAAGTTACATCATTGGTCTTGCCACTGCTGCTCATACCCTGATGAGGCAGATTATTTGAGTTACACATTTTATCAAAATCCTTTACATTAGGTCGAGGATTTGACTTAAAATGTACTGCATGTTTCTTTCTTTCAGTCACATTTCCATAGAATGGCAAGGAACTATCATGATATTGTTTTGTAAGCTCCTCAGACTGTCTTAAAGACTGTGTATTTGTGGCATGACTCAGGGCAGCACTGTTGCAAGGTAGTTCTGTGCCTAATTGATTTCCTGCAAAAAAAAATAATTCAGCAGCTTAGGGAAATAAAGAATTCAATATAGTTATCAGATTAAGATAAACTACTGAAGGTGGGACAAGAAGCATGGAAAACTAATTAACTAGAACTAATTTAATATTTTATCAAAGTTGGACTTTTAAGATTGGGTATAAATAAAAGTGTATTTTCCTATAACATCGTTATTATTTGGTTATCCTATCAAAGTGTTAATCTGTTCACACTAATTTTGTTACATTTCAGATGGGTTATTTCACTTAACTTTATTCTATTTTTTTAGCTTATTACAATTCAGGAATTTTTATACACTTTCTATATCACACATCAGGTAATTAATTATTAAATACTAATTCTCAGATATCTCTGAAAAATCACCTATACTGAAATAAATCATACCTTTTAAAAATATATCTTTGTCAACAGCCATTTCTACCCGGTCTCTTTCAATTAACTTCTGATTATTTATACCAGAAGGCAATGGCAACACAAACTTGACTTGATCTGGCTGCATTCCCTTTGATAAAACAGTGGTGCACTTGTCAGTGCTACCTTGCTCTTTTGCATTAGCTGTTGCAGTTAAAGGAAGCTTCACTGGCAATTCTACAGAGCTGAAAAGAAGAAATTGTACTGTGAAGATTTTATTATATTTTATGAAATAACACTCAATTTTTTAAAACATTCCCTTAATAATGTATCAAAGCACAAAACAAGAACTCAAGTATGACATCTGATTCTATCTTGTATTTTTTATGACAGAGGATCCTCCTCTGTGCCAGTGAGATCCCATGAAGAAAGAAGCAAGTTACTGAAACCCTGGTATGGTCTACCACTCTCTCTGTATAAATTCCAACTTGCAAATAGGCCTGAATTAGACAGGAAATTGTTTCTCGTTATCTCAAAAACACATAGGAAAACTGGCAGGAATTAGCTGCAAAAACAATGAAGAAGCACTTGGAACTTCTGCATCTAATCTAATCACCTACCTAGCTGACTGATAGGTACTCTTGACCTTGTCATCAGTAGGGCTACTTGGACCAGCTGACAGAGGAAGACAATGCTGAAGATTCTTTAAAAGGAGTGGAGAAGTGGAAACAGTTGAATATTGTCTTATGTGCTCAGGATCAGAAATATCCATGGGGAGAAAAATAATGGATGGGCAAAAAAATACTGGTGAAAGATGCATGGTATTTAAACATGCACAATAATTTTAAAGAAAAATATTTTGTAGCAAAACTTAGCAAAATCTGTAAGTTGCTTGCATCCCAAAGCAACATACAGACATTTTAAATGCAGCTATTATGTACCTATAAGTGCATTGCATACATGGAAGCATAAAGCAACATTAAGCAAGTCTTTAGAACAAACTATTAAAAATTATATTAAAAAAACCCCAACTAATTTTGCCATGACACAAGAACTAACATGGACTATGATACTAGACACTTTATAAATAAGATGAAATCCTAAATTTTTAGTGCAAGCAACAGCAAAGTCTAACTGATTTTACTATATTAGGGCTTCATCTCAAGATTTAAGGAATTGAGGTAAATGCTTTAAAATGCATATATGACCTCAACATTTACCCCATTTAGATGCTTTGTAAATATTATCCTGGAAATCAATTCAATGTGGCAGAAGCTTAAAAAGCATCTTACCTCAGAAAGACTGCTTAGCTCTATTGCTGCTAAGAGGTTATCATTCAAAAACAGTTCTATTTCTACAAGTCTTTTATTCTGCATATAAAAGAACAAGGAATTAAAAAAAAATATTTTAAGTGTTTTCTGGCTTATGAAAAGACAAGATATAAAGGTACATCTATATTTTTTTGGGGGGGGGTTCTTATACTCAGATGAGCACAAATTGCTTTTTAATACCTTCTTGAAATCTATAAAGGTGAAGCTGATACTAAAATAGCTATGGATAGACATATAGACTGATAGGCAAAATAGTAAGTTAAAAAACCAAACCAACCAACGAAAACTATGAAAGAAAAATCAAACTATGCAAACTAATCATACTATATGCTATCAGATTATTTAATTTAACAAATCTGAGATGTACATTTTAAATCACCATTTTAAGAAGCAGTATTAAGCTTTCCAAAAGCTTGGTTTAGCTGATCTAAGTTTAAATTATTTTATTTAAAGCATACCAAACACTTTAATTTTTGACGAAGCAAGAGATTATGAAGCTGCAGTTTTTCTACTTCCTTCTGAAGACAAATCTTCTCATTCTTTAGCTTCCGAGAATTTTCTTTCTCCGCACTCAAAGCCATGGCTAACGCTTTATTGTTTTGTTTTAAAGTTACTTTAAACATAGATGAGTTATCTAGAGGAAACAAAATTATTATTTTCAATAGACCCTCTTTGAATGAAGTATCACTATGTAGCAAGATTTGTATCTGTAGGCTTTGGTGGAACAGTAACAAAGTCTAAGCCTTTCCAACATGAAACTGTTTCTGTGGGCTGTCATTCTGATGATGACTCTCTGTCAGCTTCAAGTTTATTTCATGCCTGGATTCAGCAAGTCTGGATTTTTAAAAATAAGGTTATTTCAAGAAGAAAACACTTAAAAACTGATAGTTTCACACATATGAATATTATCCCATATTTTAAAAAACAGCCAAATACACATTTTGCAAATTAAAAATTTCAAACATTTTTAGCATGTGAGTTTTGACAACCGAAAGAAAAAAAAAATTAAATTAGAAATAACACACTGGTCCAAATGAAAACCTGCTGAACTTAAATTCGTTTATTTTTTGTCCAGTGACACTGCATCTTACCAAGATATTTTTTTTGCTTCAAGTTCACAGTATAAACAGATTTATCTCAAAGTAGAGACAAGTCTGACCATACTTTTTTATAAATACAAAAAGGGAAAAGAGTAGCATAAAATCTGCTCCAAATACATCTCTCTTCATTGTCATCTTGCTTCTGTGATCTGTAATCCAAAATTTGCAGGGGCAAACAGGAACTAACAATAGAATATTGTTAATTCAAAAATTACACTTTGAAATTACTATTCAGTTTAGGGAATTACTTGTATTACTACAGCATGGATATTTCTAAAGGACATTTCTGTTATTCATCTATAGTGCTTATTTTTCACTGAAAATTAGTATTTTTGACATAAAGCCACAGTAGGCTCAAATATATACACAAGCAACAAAATATAAATATATAAAGATATATAACCAAACAACAAAAATTATTGCTTCACAGATCACAGAAAAGACAAGCAGAAGTCAACATCCACTCACCATGCTGCCTGAATTAGAGAGGCACTGGATTTGTTTCACCACATTTATGGTTTCCTTACCTTTTGCAGAAGAGAATCTGAGGTGTTCCACAGTATTGTTTTTGTCAGAGCAAAAACCAAAATGCAACCAAGACACATCTATGTTTTAATTTAAAAACAAAGTACCTTCTGGCAAGTGATTAAACCAGCTGATTAATATTTGTAGTTTTCCTTTGATTCAGCCAATTAAGAATTTTGTATAAATACCATTTTGCAAATGGGAATACTAGGTATTTTGCTATGGCAACTATATTTTACAAGGTCATTGATCTTATTCAGTTTGGTACCTCAGTTTTTAGACGTCCCAAATGGATGAGGACACGGATGTTAGAAATGCACTTGAGTGCACTGTTAAAAACACTGGCATGCCAAATAGCAAGCCCTGAAAACACTCAAAGAATTAAATAAACTAACAGTTTACAACCATATGCTTTAACTTTCAGACTATCCTATAATTTTCAACATATCACATTAATGTTTTTAGCTGGCAACAATTCAGCAAATCACACTAAGTACAATTACTATTCCTTACAAGGTAGTAAATTATAACTACAGTAAATGGCTGCAGTTTTAACAGGACTTACTTATTAATTTAGTTTTGATTTTAGCTGCTAAAGAAGCATTCCGTTTTGCTTGTAATGCTCCATCCCTGCTCTTCATAGGCCCTTTACCAGCACCCCAGGTGAAAGCAGTGGAGGATTTACCAGTTTCTTGTTTATCCATCTTCAAAACAAACCTGTACATTGCCAAGAGGAATGACCAAATAATACACAACCTTTCTCACACCTTTAGGTTTAAAAAGTAAATGAGGTTAATGAAACTTAAAAAGTGAAATTTTTGTGAAACTTAATTTTACCCTCATTGGGATTTGTTATCTCTGAAGCCGAGAAAATTGCTTTGGTCTTTAGCTCAGTTCAATTAATTCAGAGGCGAATGAACTCTTCCTTGAGACTTAAGTGACATTATGACGGAAGGGCAAAATATTTAACTAAGAAACATGAAGACTAAAAGGATCACCGATTTTTTTATGTTACCCATTCCCTCAAGTTACCTATCAAAGTTTACACACAGAAGAGGAAAAAAAAAACCCCAAGCTTCTACCACTTCACACTATGATCAGCCCAGCTGACCAGGACAAACTTTAAACCGAAGCGTTTAAATAAACGTCACTAGAAGTGCTATACATTGAAATAAATGGCAAGACAGAGAGCGTCCCGGGAAGAGGGGAAGCAGAGAACAGGGAAATGTCGTCCCAGCGAACCGCGGGGTGAAGGCGGCCCCGGGGCCCCCTCACGGCACAGCGCCCGCCGGGACCGCCAACGGCCACTGGGCGGCAGCCGTTGGGCTGGGCGGGAAAACCGCCCCTGAGGGAGCCCTCCCTCACACTGCCCTCACACTGACACTGCCCTCACACTGACACTGCCCTCACACTGCCCTCACACTGACACTGCCCTCACACAACCCTCACACTGACACTGCCCTCACACTGCCCTCACACTGACACTGCCCTCACACAACCCTCACACTGACACTGCCCTCACACTGCCCTCACACTGACACTGCCCTCACACTGACACTGCCCTCACACTGCCCTCACACTGACACTGCCCTCACACAACCCTCACACTGACACTGCCCTCACACTGCCCTCACACTGACACTGCCCTCACACAACCCTCACACTGACACTACCCTCACACTGACACTGCCCTCACACAACCCTCACACTGACACTGCCCTCACACAACCCAAGGAGCTGCTGGGGGATGCGTAAGGATGCATAAGCCGGGATGAAAACAAGGAGAGATGAGGAATTTGGTGGAGAACCTGTTCTTTGTAATTCAAAATTCCATAACGGCATCACAGAATTATCATGGTTTGGAAAAGACCTCTAAGGTTACCACCTCCGACTGTCAACATCCCCCCCCTGCCAGTAATATCAATAAAGTATATTTACCAATATCTGTATCACCATGTTCACTAGGGCATGTCCTGAAGTGCCTCATCTACATGGATTTTAAATATTTCAAGGGATGTCAACTCTACCACCTCCTTGGGCAGCCTGCCCAGTGCCTGACTACTCTTCCATTAAAAAAATTCTTCCTAATATTTAGTCTAAACTTCCCCTGGTGCAACCTCAGGCCATCTCCTGAACCATCCATTACCAGAACCAACATCCGTCTTTTTTGATGCTCTGTTGATAAGACAGGAAAGGCACTCTAACAATTCTGTCACATCCATGCAAAATGAACCACACTGTACTCACATGTTGTCTCACATACAGACAAACCTTTCAGAAATGAGATATGCGTAAGTCATTAACCTTTAATCCATGGTTCTACTTCTTCAGTGACATTCTTGGGTGTTTCAAAAAGGTGTGGGATGCATGTAACTTTTCCAGCCTCAGGCTGGAACTACATTTTCCAACCACATTATAAATGTCAACAATTAATAATGCTAAAATTAAAAAATAAGTATGAATTGTATAAACACTTAGCATCAATCCCAACACACTGTGAGAAAGGGGTTAGGGAAAGGCAGATATTCCACCTGTCTGTCACAGATTTTTAGGAAGAGCTTGAGGTTTTTGGCTTTCAGTTCAAAGAGTTCCTTTAGGTTAAAAGGAGGAATGCATGTAATTCCTTCTCAGTGGAAATTTAAATTTCTTTCTGGCTGATCTTTAGCTATTCATAATAGATGAAATGACAAACGGTGAATAGCCAGTCATTAAGACAGTTAGGAAAACAATGATAAATTTAAAAATCAACAGATTATAGCAAGTATGCACACTGCCTGCATATTAATCAAGTTGTAAGGGCAGTAGACTGATGTCAGAATTTGAGAAAGTCCAATTTTAGTTTGATTCAGGTAATATTAGGACTAGGAATTGCAAGGAAGTATTACAGTCTAGCAAAATCTTTACCTCAAAATCTATTCTGAGAGTAAAAGCCCTTGCTCCCTAACATCCCCTTCATATACATTCTCTTTGACTGGCTGAGTGTGCACAGACCTACCATTACCTGAGGTGGACATTAATTCCAGAATTTGATCTGGGAATCAGCATTTTATAGTAAACAGTTTTGTGAAAAATCTTGAGAGTTAATGTTTTCATTTATTTGAAGATTTACAGAGGTATAGAATCTTGAAATAAAAAAAAGCATTATGTTCCGCTGTGCAGTAATCATAATGAAAGTCCTACCTTTCCATGTGCCAACATTACAATATACTATAAATTAAATCAAAGGACTTGCACAATAATGATCAGTGGCTTTATTTCAATATGCATCTTTATGAATGTATTATTTTCACAATCTGCTGCAAACAGATTTACACAGACTGGCTTGAGCACATCTTATATACCTTTGGTACATTTTCCCTTTACAAGGAAACTTGGAAGTGGCTGTAGCTACTGCAAAACTCTGGCCAAATAACCTTACATAACGTTGAAAACAGAAAACCAATCAAATAAAACTTACCCCCTTATCCTGTCCAGAAAGCAGTGTTTTTCATCCAGATCCAATCATAAGTTTTCATTTCCTCCAGTTTTACAACAGCTTCAAGTCCTGAAGGGGCAATCACCACTTTGTGTCCATTTAATGTTTATGTCACTACTGTGGGCAATAAATTTAAAACAAAATGTGAAGTATTATGTTTCCACCTATGGTTATACTTTTCTTTACACACTACAGAGGCACTCCCGTCTGTAAAAATTTCAGTTAATTTCCATCTGCTCACAGTGCAGAAGAACTTAAACCACTGCCAAGCTTCACAGCCTGTATATCTTAAATATATGTTTTGAGCAGAATTCTGGGGTTTGGTCATTTGGGATCCTATGACTGGTCTTTAAGCTGAATAGAAAGGGGAAGGAATGAGGGAAAGACAAACAGACCTGCAATAAAAGCCCAACGTGGGAAGTGAAGTTCTGAATTTGTCTTAATAAATACCTGCAAATCCATCTCTGAGAAGAATTTTTGCTGAGGAGTTAATCCTGTGAGGTTTAGTGAAGTGAGCTGTGACTACAGCACTTCTGGTGAGTAGATGATGCAGAATAGCTTCTCCCTCTGTGGATTCTCTGATGTTCAGCCAGACTTGAGTTCATTCAATAGTTTTTCCTGAAATTATAGCATTAGGAATACATATTCCACTAATCATGTCTTTTCTTGCACAAGCTTAATGAAAATTTATTTCATAATGCCTTTTCTTCTCTGTCAAATTTGACTGAAATTAGTAAATTGAAACACAGATTTCCAGAGGAGGAGAGTGTAAGCCTGTCTTCCTTTGGAAATTTGTAAAAACCAAAAGAGTTGCTATTAATTTCCCCAGAACATACTGATCACAAGGCAGTCTGAAGGTGCAGCTTGGTTATGCTGTGTGCTTCTACACCAAGAACATGCTGAACCAGCCTTGAAGAGTATTTCAGAAGGTAAAATCCAAGGTCCAAAACTTACTTACTACATTTTTTCTGTGTGTGTGTACACGGATTGACTAAGGCCAAGTACATTGTTCAGGGTTGCCAATGCAGAACTATACGAAGGAACACTGTTCAGACTTTTGAGGCAAAACAAAGGTTAAAGAGAAGCATGGAAACCTGCAGCTTCATTAAGGGAATGCTTTAGGTGAGAAAGACTGAAGGTATAACTTAAATTATTAATTGAAACATTTGACAGCAGCAGCTGCATTTAAGTTGCAATTGGTATGTCTAAACTGTTATTCGGAGCAAGGGTCAAGACAAACTATATCCTTAGTAAGGATATAGTGAAATAAGACACCATTAATCCACAAAAATATTATACTTATTTTCTATTATTATTATATTTCTATATTATACTTCTCACTTATTTTATAGAAGTCAAAAATTCTCAGAGCATAAATTCTCAGTCTGCATTGCATTCAGTGTCATGTTGCAGCTTGTGTAATTATTCAATTATTAGATATTAAACGCTGAAGACCTGGATTCTGGGTACATCCTTAGCCAAAGCCCTTCAGAGAGTCTGAGAGCCACGGGGCCACCATTTCTCCTCTTTGCTGCAACCGTAGCACGATTAATTGCCGAGGAAAATGAAACACATAAACTTCAACCACCACTCCAACGCAAACCCGCATTACATTAGGAAGAAACTCGTTGTTAAGCACCAAGCGAGCACTGTGAAGTTCAGAGAATTACAAAGGGAATCTCTCCCGGGGCCGCTCGGCTCCCGGCTCTGCCCGCCGCCATTTTGTGGAGCCCCCCTCACCCTGCCCCGGCCCTGCCGCGGGAAGCGGCGCCACAGGTAACGCGGGATGGCGGCCCGCCCTCAGCGCCCCCGGCCCGCCCTCAGCGCCCCCGGGCCGCCCTCAGACCCAGGCGGGGAGCCGAACCGAACCGAGCCGCTTTCCCAGTCTGGCTACAGGAGACTGGGGGGGGGGGAGATGGGGGGTTTGCGTGGGAGCCCGCCTGCTGTATCCCCAGGGAAAGGAGGGAGCGCCTGGGCCTGCTGGGAGGGTGTGTGTGTGGGGGGGTGTACAGAGTTTCAAGCACAGGAGTGGTTATTAGCAGTGTGGCGTTAGTTAAAGCAATTTGAGTGAAAGATTGTGTTTTAAAGAAGCCAAGTTGTTGTAAGTACGGAATTACTCCGTTTGCAATGCTCTGAACTGTACTCACGGTTTCCCAGAATGTCCTCACAGAGCTCTTCTGGCACATACCGACCCTTCTGGTCACCCATTTGACTCAAAAGTGTAACCTCTGTATTTCCTAGCAAAGAAAAACGACACTTTTTTTTACAGTAAAGGTGTAGAATATTTGGCTCTTTACACTAATATGTCTCCAGAACTGTTTTCAAAGTTAGTTTACAGCTGTGTAACAAACACATAAGAGCTGAGCCAGCACTCAGGCCTTGCATACACCACGTTCAGTCTTAACGTTCTATTTGCTTTAGCTTTGATCTGTTACAGGTTCCAATAGCCTGTAAGTAACATTATAACTCCTAAATGCAATGGAAGAAGGCAGGAGTGAAGACACGCAGGGTGTTCTACGACTAAATGTGGGAGGGTGTTTATACACAGCCAGGCGCCAGTCTTTGTGCCGCTTTAAGGACTCCATGCTGGCTTCCATGTTTAGTGGTCGCTTTCCTCTGAAAATGGATCAATCAGGTAAATATCTTCCAGCTGCAAATAAAATATTCTGGCCAGGGAGCTCTGTGGCAAATATCTTATGTATATATATTTATGCATATTCTAGTATACTTTTCCCAGTCTGCTAAGCACCAGTGGTTTTCTTTAATGCCAGGACTTAAAACAATTATGCATGCATGACTTAATGAGAAGTAATTAATCTGAATTCCACGAGATTACCCATGTTTGCAAACAGACGTTTATACAGTGCCCTGTCCCAGTCCAAGCTGTGGTTTTAGAAGGTAGTTTTTCAGTAGGAATATGAAAATATATAGAATTGAAGTTTGCAGAGTATTTGGCATTTAACTTGAATCCTGTTTATGACCTTTTATATTCTTGAGAGGCATCTCACTGCTTATGGCATAAGGAGATTTGGGTCTAATCAGAATACTTCATTATACAGTAAAGATTGCATTTTTCACCACTGTGGCTTGATATGAAGCTGGAATAAAACTATTAATGGATCAAATTTCACACCCGTTTGTGATTTGGAAATGCTGCCAAAGTATGTCCAGTTTAAAGATATGATGGATGGAGAATAATAATTCCTTGTTGTACAATTTTGAGTGTTTAAAATATCTGAAATATTTAACATTTTAGGGCAGGGCTTTGCTACTATCTTGCAGTTGTAATGAAGAGACTATTGTACTTCAGTCAGTTTCCCTACTGGTCCTTGAGCCCAGCAGGCAAAGGAGGAAAAAGAAACAAACAAAATACTTTAAAACTTGAGCAATATTCAGGGAAGGTTAGACTAAATGTGTATTGGAGTAAAAAACGCTTTTACTATTCTAAATATCCTAAGACCAGAATTGAAAAAAATCTCTGCAACAGTGAGAAAAGGTGTATCTGCTGTTAGAATTAGAAATGCATTTAGAATTGTATGTTTAGCATTTCAAGTGGAGTGGAATAAAGCTGAGGTTGTATGTTGGCATGGTCCTGTGCAGATTTGTGATTTCACTAGAATTCCAAAGAAGTGTTTGCTCCACTAAGAATTTTATCTTCAAATAACAAACATTCCAGATAAACAAAACAGTAGTTTTTAAAAGAATTAAGTATACTTACTCCTCTTCAGTAAGCAAAAACAGTATAGAAGTTTTTATATAAAGGCTTTGATGATTTGGTAGAGTAGGACAAGTCTGTCTTTGCTTGCTGGAGGCAGTAATGTAAAGAATTTTATTGATGATTTCAGGAGCATGTCTAATTGATCGAGATGGAAGCCTCTTTAAATATCTTTTGGATTATCTTCACGGAGAAGTTCGGATTCCTGAGGATGAACAAATCCGAACTGCACTGCAGGAAGAAGCAGATTATTTTGGCATCCCTTATCCCTACAGTCTGTCTGACCATTTGGCCAATGAAATGGAGACATATTCTTTGAAGTTAAATATAGAGCTTAAAAAGGTGTTGGCATTTCTTACCTTTTTAAAGATGTAGTCTCTAATCCATACCATTCATTCATTATCATCAGATACTTAAACTACAGTACATATCAGATAGCACTTTTTCATCACCATAGTAAATCACCACTAAATTCAGTATTAGGCTAAGGAATCCTGGATTTGATAATGCAGCTGTAGCAGCTAAGGGCATCACCTTTTCCCATCATTACAATAAAGCAACAGTTTAAATTTGAGTCTGTTTTACATGCAAGTTGGCTGTTAAACTTGCACAGTAGGATTGGCATTGTTTAGTTCCCTGTTTGGCTTCAAATTTTACTTGAGACTTGATCCTTTCAAGATGCTTGGAGGGGTTTATTTACAGTTTTACAAATTCATCCTAAAACTTGAAAGATAACTTGTACTTTGGCGTTGTTTTAGATCAAGAAAGGAGGACAGAAAATTATTATGTTACTTAAAATCCTAAGCTTGTCTCTTTTAGAGACAACATAAAAAACTAATTCTAGTTAATTTCTAATAAAATGAACTCTTATTACCCAGGTATGACTGAGTTAGTCATAACAGGCATCTGTGTTCTCTTAGTAAGCTATTGTCCCATATATTTTTACATTATCCCTTATTCATTTCCTTTTGAAAAGCATAAATGATTTCCAGGCCTTTCAGTTTCTCTTCCTATTAGGGATCTGCCACGTCTTTAGGTGTTTCTGTTGCCTCCCTGTGACTTCCTCCTAGTTATACAATATTGTCTGTTAACACCAGGTAAGAAATCCTGCACACATTTACTTGAAAGACCCCACCACTACAGTTAAGAAAATATAAATATGAAAGTTTATCCTACTGAGAATACTGGATTCTTATTGTTTTATTGGATTTTGTACTGTTTTATGTTTTTTCAAGGTTTTGTTAGATTTCTGCGATTCTTATGATTTAGTTTGTACCAAGCCCACAGTTTGGGTCCTGCACTATCTCAACACTTCTGGAGTAAGCTGTGAAAGCAAAATTATTGGTGTGTATGCCACAAGAGCTGATGGGACTGATGCAATTAATAAGGAGCTAGGAACAAAAATTTATGGTAAAAGCATTTACAAAAGGTAAGATTAAGCACTATGAAGAGCTAAAGTCAAGCACTAAAAACTATTATATGTAATGTAATACAGCATTATTGTATTGTAAAAATGTGGAATGAACACTCACCTGTAATAATAATGCCTAAATATTATTTTATGTAGTGTTATACAGCATTATGGTATTATAAATCTGTGGAAGGAATGGGATTCCTTCCAGCTTTGAAAAGAGGTGGCTTATATAGCAATGCTCATATTAAACAAACCAAAAAAGGTACCTAAGCATGGAATTACAGAGAATCCACAAAAGGTAGCTAGCATGCAATCATTTTAGTAAAATATTATTAAAAGATCTAAACAATTTAAAATTTATTTCTAATTTAGGATGATATTTAACACTAAAAGCTCTAGAAACACTCACAAAGTTGGTTGTGATTCATGCAGTTGTATTTTGCAGCCTTTTTAAAAAGCTGAAATATTTCACACCGAGAAGTGAAGATGAAAGGAAATGATTCTTTAAAGAACATGCTCATCTCTAGCACACCATCAGTGTATTTTCATGACAGTAATTTTAAATTATTGGTAGACCTGATCTTCTAAGTGCCTGGAAGCCCTATGTCTTTCTCCTGGTCCCACAGTACAATGCCAGAAGTGTACTTCACTGTTCACCTTTTGAAACATGATTAAGATCTTAATTATAAGGATGTTTATTTTCCTAAATTTAGTCTGAGAACATTAACATTTATCCCAAGATAAATGGGACACATACTGTTTGGACACAGTATTATGAGGTACCTGTCCTTGTATTGTGATTTCCCTTTGAATAAATGACTGAGATGATGAACAACAGATTTTACATCATTGATTGCACACTTATTCTATTATGAACATCTGTTCTTTCACTAATATCCCTTTTTGGCAACAGGTGTTCACAGGCATGCAGATCATGGGAGAATGGCTACTTAGAACCTCTTAAGCAAATTAAATTGAAATTTAAGTAACATTTTCATTTCTATTTGACAAACCATTTACTATGAAGTCCTTATAGTTAGGATTTGGTAAAAAGAATGATTAACTTTTTAAGGACTCAAAGATTTACCACATAATTATTACCTTTAACAATATTTCTAGAGAAGCTGGAAATAACGTCCAATACATCTGGAGCTATTACTCAGTAGCTGAGTTGAAAAAGATGCTGGATGCTTTTGATACCTGGGAAGGGAGAGGTAGAGTATATATTTATTTATTTCAGTAGTACTACTTTTTTTACAGAGAATAAAAATATTTGCCAGTTAACTATACTATACAATCTCTAAACTCATTCAGTAAGGAACATGTAAATTATGCCACATTAGAGGCTGTTGGGGAAAAAAAAGTGTTCTTAAGAGATGCTCTAACAAGGTGACATGAGGTGACAGGCACAGGGTAATGAGAGCCTGCCAGCACTGGGCACTCTGGTGGAAGCCCTACAAGCAAGCTGTCTGTAAGCAATGCTCATGCCAGCATGATTTCCCAGATTAAGTTCTACATAATAAAATGCATGCATCCATTTAATCAGGTGTGGGGACACACAATACTGACTGTGGCTTTGAAATTCAGGTGTCAGCTACTGGAGAGTGCCTCAGGAGCTGATTGAATGCTGGACGCTGGAAGAACGCCCTTTGAAAGGCACTTTGCATCATATGCCTCCAGTCCATAAAAGGTATGCTGCTTTGCAAAGGTGGCTTCAAATAACGCAGAAATGCAGCACATTTAAAAAAAAAATTAAAAAAAAATTTTTTCTGGTTCTTTGCATAGCTATGAATGTTGTGTTTTCTTGTTTTTCTATTTACAGTTCTATAAAATGTCTTATAACCAGAGAGCTTAGTTGCAGAACTGAACTTGCAAATTACCTGATTTTAGGCTGCCAAGTCTTTTCTATTCTGTTCTACTTCAGCCTTTACAGCATCACTTTAGAGTGGGAAGGAGTAAATTCAAAAAGTACAGAGTGGTATTAGTTAAACAGTCTGTTAAAAAAGAAACTTAACTGAAAACTTAACTGATTTTCACATATGTGAAAGGCCTTCCTTCTGCAAAAGGAATTCCTGTAAATTTAATCTCAACAGCTGAACTTTCAGCTAGATTGTTGCAGATGGCCCAGATCAACCATGTAGCTGCACCTCAGCTTGCTTTCTCGTGGATTTTGACTCAGCTGCTTGTGCACCATCTCCCTTTATCCGTTTTAAGGTGTAAATGACTTACCCAGGTAGAAGGGATTGCTGGTACTATTAATCCAAAGCAAGCTTGAGTGCAGTGGTGAGCAGCTGAGAGCCATAAATGATACTGTAACAAGGAAATGTTAGAAGAACCTCAGATTTGTGGATGGCTGTTGTACACTGCTTTATAATAATGTTATGAAAAACAGTTTATGTACATACTTTGTTTCTTTCACTGAAGCTCTTTGTTTTACAGACGATTACTTGACTTTGCTGAAGAGGAGCACTATTTGCCATGTAAAGTGTGTCCCAAGCCAATTCGATTCTCAGGCCCCTCAACAAGTACCCAAATCAAAGTCAAAAATTCATCTTCTTTAAGGGTAGCTGCTCGCAGTGCCTCACCTCCTGCAGCAACTGTGAAACAGCCCAGCCGTGGGAGTCTGACTCTGCAGGAAGCAGCTCCTGAAGCTGTCCCCACAAGAAGCCACCATCCCCGGGTACCCAGTGGAAGGCAGAGTGCTGACCCTGGGGCACCCCAGAGGGCAGCACCCAGGAAACCCGAGAGCACCCGCGTGGTGAAGCTGAAGAGAACTCCGCTTTTTGTGACACCACCTCAGCCACCTTCTCCCATGTGCAGTGACACAAATCAAAAGGACAGTGCTGCTGCTGAAATTCCTGCTGCTTCTGCAGCACTAAGCAGGCAAGAGCCAGCTCCATTAGCAGGAACTTTTAAGCTTAAGAACAATAAAGTGGATGGATGATGCTCGACTCGGCCATCTGAGAGACAGGATTGCTTTGCATCATCTGGTCAGAGATCATCATCTCCTGTGCTCATTTACTCAAAGATCTGGTAGGAAATTATGATTTAAAAGTTCATGAAAAGCATAGGGAGAAACTGCAGTGAGGTATGTTTTCTGCTTTATTTCTAAATATTGTTTAGATGTTGTGAAGGAAGCAAAATGAATTACAACACCCCGTCAAGCACAGAGCATGCTAGTCTAACATTTGTATTTCTGTCAGGCTGTACTAGTATAACTGACCTTTTTAAAGGGAGCACAGCTTAAAAGACCCTTTTATCAACTTTAACTACAGTTAACATTAAATAGTTGATGAACTTTATTTGTATATTTAACGTGGGAAAAAGTAGCAAACAATAATATGTTGATTTTATTAGATACAAGTTTGCCACAAGTGTGCAATGTTCTCAAAATTCCTGAGATGATCAGAATTACAGAAGGGTTCTTTAAATGTTTTAATTTTTAGATCATTTAGAAGTGATCACATTTTTAGGCTTTTCTCCTTAACTTGAAACATTTGCACAAGCAAAAAACCACAGTTCTCATGTACTAACATTGTTAAGGAGACACGTTGCCATGAACAGTATTCACTGCAGAGGTATACAGTACTGTAACTTCCTGCTACAGGTGTGTATATTAAAGACCAGCTTACCTTCTGAATCCTTAAGCTAGTGTTTTTTCTTGAAAAAAGAAACTTGAAACAATCCTAAGGCTCCTCCCATCTCAACAAAAAATATTTCACTGAAGACAAGGCAAAAAATTATGTAAAAATAATGTAATCACCTATTCTTTGAGCATGCAAAGAATCATTGACACTAAGCCTGTGGAATTTGTTTCATGATAATGACTGGAGAGCAGTTATTAATGCTTAACTTCTATGTGCCTTCTACTTCACTATTTATTGAATAGCTGAGCACTTTACCATGCACCTGTAAATCTTTTTACAATGCTTTCTAAAGTAGATTGCCTTCCTCTTCTACTTTTGATGAATTTACAAGGATTTGTAAACATAGAAACATTTAGGTTGGAAAAGACCCTAACAGTCATGGAGTCCAGCCTTGCACTAAATCTCACAAAGATCACAAACATCACACTAAAGCTCAAAAAAAAAAAAAAAAAAAAAAAAAAGGAATTTTGCATGTGTGCAAGGAAAAAGCTTTGATAATAATCCTACAGGGCTTTCTGAGTTTGCAGCAGCTCAGTGTTTTCATTATTTTGGTAGCACAGTATTTTTTGAGCAAAACTCATGGCCTTTGCATTACAGTGACTTTAACGAGTCTTCTCTTTGTTCAAGACATACTGTCTAGTGGTTAAAAGAAAAAAAAACCAAAACATAATGAACTCCCTTAAATATCAATAATAAAAAAAAAGCTGGAAGATCAGTGTTTCCTTTCCAGAACTGTCAGTTTCTCTTTCTCTCCTTTTCAAACATGTTAAGTGATTATTTTTCTTAAGGTTTTCTTTTTACAAATGTGCCTAAATCACTTAAGTTTTCCAAATGGCTCAGTCCAGCTACCTTCCCTATTTAGTTTTCCAGCTTGGCAGTTATGTTGCTGATTTCTGCCCTTACTCTGAGTTTAATCTTACACAGAAGATACACAGACCCAACCTACCTTAAAATAACAACACTTTAAGGTGTGCTTCCACTTTCAAGAGTGCACAAAGTTCAGTGGGAATTCTGTGTTTGCATCTGTGTGATGCCAAACAGCTGTATTTGCTTTGCAAAGTGAGAGTGCTGCTAAAAAAAGCAGATGGCTGGCCTACAGGGCAAGCCTGCTCTGCCCTCAGTCCCTTCCCTGACCCCTGTACAAATCCCCTAGGTAAAAGGAGTATTACTCTGGAATTGGGGGGAAAAAAAAAAAAATGTGTTCAACTGAAGATGCATGAGCATCCAATGAAGATGAAGAGCATTCAATTATTCACAAATGTTGTCAAAAGTAAAATACTCCTAGAAATCATCAGATAAAATTCCAAGCACCCAGAGATACAGGAACTGTACAGCTCTGTACCACAGCTAGACTGTGTCCTGCACTACCAGACCACACCTGGTGTCTCAAGACTGCAGGGTTCCCAGAATCAGCCCACTTCCCAGCCCAACCAAATCCACCCTCACGTTCCTCATCAAAGAAAATGTGTTTGCATCCCAGCCTGGGGAGAAATGCTGTCTCTCACCTGGTAGTCCTGGGCCTGTCAGGTACTGGGCCTCCAGCACATCAAAGGGACCCTGGTACTGAAGAGCACAAGGTGGTTCTGTTGGGCTGAGTTATGACTTAGCACTACAGAGTCTTATCTGTTTGCAGAAGCCTGTTTGTGAGGAGGCTGACTTAGGGAATAAAATAATTTTCAATAATCCTCTCAAGTGGAGAAGCCATCAGGAAGGAGTAAAAGTCATTAGAGATTATTGAGGTTCTCTTTTTTTTTTTTTTTCTTCAGAAGGGCTTACTAGAAGAGATGTAAGTTAGTTTAACAACTTATTTCAAGACAGTATACTGAGATTTCTATGTAATATCTGCATGGAAATGGCAAATACCTATCTTAGAGAGAAGTTACAAGTCAAACTATATGGCAGCAGACAAATTTTGAAAAGCTACCCAGCTGACAGGTGTGTACAACACTGATTCTGCAATTTCAGTTCCATTTACTCAAAACATTCAGCTTAAAAGCCTGATAGATAATTAATCAGGACAGAAGCATTGATTACAATGCTAAGGAAGCTGGTGTTTACCTATGGGTGTTTATTTTTCTTTCAGCGCTCTTCCAGATGAAGTTGAGTTATGTGCCTGAGAGGCAAACAACTGGTTTCACCAATATTCACATGTGGAACACTGTATCATATAAAGAGAAACAAAAATAATCAAAATCACCCATAAGAAATGCAGTATCTCTTCAGGATGATTTTTCAAGGTCCACACAGCAAAAGTAAACCAGTATTAGGAAGTGTGCTGTCAACTAACAGAAATTAGGCAGGGGAAATTGGTAAAAAGCAAAAGCAACAAGAACTTAGGGATAACCTTTTGAAGACACTCAAGTGTCTTGCTCTGAATGACCTTAAGAGAAAAATAAACCTTTTTACACCTTTTGGATTCTGACCCCTAGGGACCTACCTCACTTGAGGCTGTCTCTGGATGCCAACACCTTACAATGTTCAATAGTAATTTATATTAAAAGACCAACCAGGCTGGAGGCAGCTCTCATGGGAAGGTTCTGTTCCACACACTTGTGGCTCCGGAATGCAGCTAAGAGCAAAAGCCTGCTCCAGTCCAAGCTCAGCTGAACACCTCCCACTGATACCAGCTCAATAAAGCAAACACCATTTGAGTAAGATCCCAGAGGTTAGGCACTGCAAAGCAGCAAACACCAGAGTATTTTAGAAAGAAGATTTTAATTTTTTTTTTTTTTTTTGAAGAAAACAGGTTTCCCCGAAATACAGCATCAGAACATTAAGACTAAGTAAGATTTTTACTTTCATAGAAAACTCGGAAGGATGTAGTATCTGCTCAAATATGAACCTCCACATTCTGCTGCATGTTGCTGCAACAAATTTATCAGTCGTAGCTCTTGTTATGGACAGATGGTTCCTACAGCAAAAATATAGAAAAATAATTTGGATTCAAGTTTAGAACACCTGTAACTTTTTGTATGCAAAAAATAAATCCAACTAGTCATAGAAAAATGGCTGATAAGGATGGAGAATAGGCTGTGCATCTGAATAGCCATGACTATATACATTCCAAACTTAAGAAATGATTATTTTTCCTCAGCCTCATAAAAATAGTTTGTCGATGAAAAATACCAATATGCGCTACATTTAATACAATTTATACTTGAATTTAAAGATCTCAGATTATGGAATAATAAGCTAAAATAAAATGTACTATTTCTTCAAATGTTCTTGTATATAACAATACTCTCTGTGTATACAGTGTGCATGCATGTACGTGTACACACGCACGGAAAGAAAGAGGTGTCTAGAGATTTGCAGAAAAATTCTACAGGATTATCTGATTTCATTGCAGACCACAGTATACAGGCTTCCTGGGACCCCTCTAAGACAGGCTGCTCTAAAAAACAATAATGTCGACCGGTACAACCACGTATCTACAACAGGTCTTTTGCTACAATAAATGTCATTATCGATTTATTTTTCCAATCTAAGATTTCATTTTTTCTAAGAAGTAAATGCTGCTTTGGTAAGATTCTGTACTGTCATGACAAAGTGACTGTGAACATATCGGGCAAAGCCTTGAAAGTATGAACTGATTTTGATAAGCAGTAAGTCATAAGGATACAGACAAGTTTTAAGCAGCAACAGATTTAAAATGAGTATGTTCTGACTGATTTTCTTCACCAACAAGCATCTCGAGCAAGAGACTAAAATGAAGAGATTCGATTTCTTCGCCTGCCTGCCGCCACCGTGACATTTCAAGCCACCAAAGTCACAGCTGGCACCGAGAGGACAGTGGCATCAGCAGAGACCTCCATCCTGGCAGGGCACAAGTTGCACTGGGAGCCCCTGCCCACGCTGCCCTGGAAGGGCCTGTGCTGGGCTGGGTCTGCTGCAGGCTGCTTGCGGCGCGGCTTTTCCGAAGGGGTCGCGGTCTCTGGGGTCCTTGGGGCTGTGCCCTGCTCTTGGTTTTTCACAGCTCCTTTATTTTTTGATCGGAAGTTGTTATGCTGCTGTCTTCTGTGTTCAGACCTGGAACCACTCTTGGTACTACTTTGATCTGCCTCATTATTGGCACCTTGGGACTTAAGAGATCCACTGAGCCGGGCGTTTTGGTGCTGGGGGTTGAATCTTCGTCTCTGGCTAGAAGGCCCGTTCTTCCCAGAAAGAAATTGGATAACTGTTAGGTTAGCTGAATCCTCCCGACAGGACAAGAAATACAGCAATCAGAATCAACACAAATTGCAGAATAAAGTTATCAGTTAAGTAGAAGAGGGAAAACACTACACAAGAGTTTTGATTGCTGCCAGAGCTGTCCATTTATAGCACTGAAAAACTGAACCCTGAGCAATGTGCTACATTCTGAGGAGCCTGGAAACAGAGATGGCAGGTTCCTCACTGATGCCAAATTAAAATCTGCCACGATTCAAGAGAATATTGAAAAGGGGATGAAATGCTAGACATCTAAACAGCAGCAGTTACAAAGCACTGAAAAACATGATACTGATTTTTTTCTCCAAAGTCACAAAAATACCCTTCCTAGCAAAGTGTAGTGTACATACTACAGTAAGACTGTAGGAAGAACAGAAACTGACATGCAGTTTTAAGTCAAGTTAAAGTATCCACATGGTGGGAGAGATGTCCATTGTGATATCTTGCTCAGAGGAAGGTTTGATCCTTAGTGGGAAGTGGCTGAATTGCTTTATTTGCATGCCAGGGCAGAAGATTCCACACAGGCACTGACATTACGTACTGCCCCTACATTTGCTTCAGGCACTTACCTGAGCCTAATATCCCTAACTGGGACAAAATTCAGACCAACTTCTGTGGCAGCTTTACTGAATCAGAACAGTACAAGATCATTCTAAGGTGCTCCTCTAACAAAATAGCCAGCCATATGGCACAGTGCTACCAGCTGTATTAATGTGCTTTTGAACCTGCCAGGATTCCACTTTCAACTAGCTATGTTTCAACAGCACATCAACTGATCATTTGTCAAGGACTGGGAATAAATGGTTTTTCATGGTGGCAAGTAGGACAATTAGAATTATGGAGGTTTTTTAGTTTTTCAGTCTATTAACTGCCACTAGTCACTTCTGAACATCAGACATCAGTCTGCTGGTATGGCATTTCTACTTTTTTCCACCTTGTATGCTCACACTGTCTTGAAAATTAAGCTGGAAAATAGATATTTGCATGTTTTCAAAAATTCTTAATTAAATATAGTGACTGCAAGCCAGTATTTTATTTTGTATTAGAAACTTTCAATGCTGCACATCTTTCTGAAATTTTGGAAACAATTTAGTGTGGTTCATAACTGTTTTCTTACCTGCTTATTGGTTGGGATTCCTTGGGAAGAAGATTCTGTAGAAGTGGAAGCAAGGTGACTCTGTGCTTTAGTGCTGGCTGGTTTATTATCAGAGTTCTTGGCATGGCTGGAGGCCTTCCGGGCGTGGGGGTGCTGCTTGCCAGTTGTTGCATGGGAGGTCATTGAAGACAGCACTGAACTACAGGGTGTCCTTGAGGAATAGTTGTTCTTTGGGTGAGAAACTATAAAACAAAAGGAAACCAAACTTATGCTGTGTTATCAGTTAAATTATCAACATTTAAAACATAAGGCTGTATTCTCACTCCACTCTCAGTTTTTTGGTAGCAAGGAAGGAGTGTTATGCTGGTACCTCTCTGAATTGCTTGAGATCAAAGCTGTGCCTGCAGCCATCACAGACTAAATCTGATTCCAAGTTTTTGTTTGGTCATGAACAGATGAAGAGGCTGGTGCTGGTTGTCTTTGATATGTACAAGCTACCACACAGGTAATAGCCCTGAAAGCTTCCTTAGTACATTCAAATATTTTAAAGAAGGAAAATGTCTAGTGCTTGGTGCTCATTCCTCTCTAAGGAGTTCTTCTGCTCCATGGGTATCTGTAGAAACTGGAACTGAATGCAGTGCCCTCACCCACATCCTGTAGCTCATGGCAGTCAGCACCATCAGGACCCACTACTGCTCCTCTCAGTATATTCCTGCTCCCTACTTCTCAGGGTTTTGAGACCACCTGATTTCTTAACCACTTTCAAGTCTGGATGTGAAGTGCACCACACAAAGCCCTGATTCTTTCCTCTTTGCATTTCCACAAGCTCTTCAGGCTGCTTGCTTCTGTGCAAAGCAGACCCAAAGATGACTCTGAGGCTAGTGAAGTTCTTGATCTTAATTTGCTATTCTGATTTTTCTGATTACAGAATTTTCCTGTCTCCTTCTGGTACAGACAACTAAACAGAGACTCACTTCAGGAAGAGACACCTGTTGTTTAAGCTAAGAGGTACTTACCTTTTTCTACTTTTAGTACAGAGGAAGAAGATGTGGAACAATTTTAGCAACTGAGCATCATCTGTTAATTTTTCTGAGGCTCTTATTAACTTATACCAACAACAGCTATTTCCCACTAGGTGTCCTCTTCAGAAAAATGAGGCAAAAAGCTCCACAATGAATTGATTTTTCTGTCCTAAGTTCAGTGAGGCTGCCTTTGACTGCATTCTGCTGCTCTCTCTTGTCAATAACAGACTACTTCCCATGGAAGCCCACATAAAATCCATCTGCTTGCTATGAAAATGTAATTTTAACAAAAGAGAATGTCTGGGGAAGGGGTATAACCCACCACTGGGCATTCTAGAGTCATTGGACATTGGTCAGTTCAATTATTTTTGTTTCTTCCTCTCCTTCATTAGGTGTTTATGCTGCCTGCCTCCTTCTCCTGCTAGAATGTGCCTTCCATTGCACAAGCTCTGTGGGTGTGGTTATTGGTCAAAGCCCTCAGCAGTGGCTGCTCTTAGCTACAGGCCTGGTATAATCTCTGTGTGTGGGATATTTGCAGCTCCTAGCAGAGTATGGGCCTCATGCTGAGATGCTCCAAACAGAACCACTTTTTGGACCAAAGAACTCCTATCAAAGAGGTTCCAGCAGCAGGAGTTGCTCATCTAAGGTCACTGAGGGCAGGTCAGAGCTCAGTCCTTCAGATGGCCAGTGCCCTCTCAGTCACTGTAAGGTGTCTCTGTTCTGGGGACTTCACTGACATGATTGCAATTGGTCTGCATCAGACTCTGCTTGAGTAATGCCTACTGAAATGAGGTATAAATAATTAACTTGCAGAAAGAACTGCAGCTGGAAGTTATATAGGAAAGTAGCCTAATGAATTTTAAAAAATAGTTTATGGTTGTATTAATAGCAGCTGTGCTTATATTAGCCAGAGAATATTTACAGAATTTTCAGTCTCTTAAGCTTCAGGGTGTGAGATAGGGCGACTGAACAATTAGATGCATTCCTGGGATGCTTATGCCTTCATCTGAAACACCCTGGATTGGTTTCAGTGAGAGAGAGGACAGGGGGTTAGATGGATCTTCAAAGTGTTCTGCACAAGCGGTTCTTACGCTCGAATGAGCTGAAGTGGTTATTCCTCACAGGAGTCAGTTCTTCAGCTGTGCAGTCAGAAGATCATATTGGCAGACTGTGACATTGTTCCTTTTTTCTATTTCTAGTAACTCCCTGAAAACATTAAATATTTCTCTTCCTGAAACAGGTTTCCTTCCACCAAGATGCACTAGCTCTGTGTTAACAGATTTTCTCCCGAGTGATGGTACCGATGGGATATCATGGGACAGGGTAACATTTGGCACAAAGCATTACAGCATTTATGTTTTTGATTGCCAACAGGGACGTGATACTTGGAGGAGAAAATGAACCTGAATTTCCAAGCAGAAGGGCAGATGGTTCAGAAATGGGAACATTTGGGACTACTTTTTGCTCCCCCAAAAAACAGTGAAGACCGTTATAAATCTAGGGAGTTATTCCTAGCAGGAGGATCTGAATTGGTCTCATAACATTATATTCAGACAAAGGGAAGCTTCTGATTTACTACTTATTCAGAAATTACTGAATTTGAGCCTTCCCAAGAGCCGACTTCCATTTCCACCTGGAAATCCTGCTTAGATGGAAAACTCCAGCTGATGTGAGCAACACCTGGCAAGCTCTGACAAGGAGGACAGGGTGCCCATGCAGATGGCCTGTGCAGCACACAGCCAGCCTAACCTGCTGCATATCATAAAGGGAACTTGTGCGTGTTCAGCAAGCCTGCTGCACCTAGAGAAACCATTCCTGAACAGGTATGTGGAACACTGTATTTTGAAACCTCCAGTATGAGAAATCACCAGAACTTACTTTCTCCACAGAGCTGAATTTGGGTCTTCAGCTGTTCTGTATCACAGGAAAAGCGAGCAGACCTGCCCAGCTCCTCGTCGTATTTCCGTTCACTGACAAAGTGCTGCAAAAATACAGACAGGATGGTGAGTTACATTCTGAGCAAAACACTACATGGATGGTACCACAAAAATTACCTAAACTTCACTTTAAGGCTCAGCAAGCTCTCCACCTGGCCCAGTACACAGGACTTTTATTTTCCCATCCTTACCAAATGCCAGGTCTCACAGCTAAAGGATGGGTGGCTTGCTCCCTGACTTGGGAAGCAGTTTGTGTCATCAGAGGATAAGCTTTTGGTCACTGAACCTGAAGCTATCAGGTTTACTTCTTGACTGAGTCTGATAAATGACAGACCAGCAGCCAAACCTCCCCACTGTTCCATTATGAGGGGGCTACTGACACTTCTCCGAGCAGCTGCAGACTGCTCAGAGGTGCTTTAATGTCTGCTTTCCCCATGGAAACCTAGCTACCCTTTGGTCCAGAGCAAGAATTAACACTCTGGGTATGTTAACATGACAGCACTTTCTTGGCATTTCTGCAGACAGCTAAAACACCCCAGCAGAAGTGAATGCCTGACCTTAATTTCAGCCCTGAGTTCAGACAGTTGAGCTTCAGCCATCTGACTGGCTAGGTCTGTCAGTCTCTTCAGCTCCTCAGCTTTCTTCTGCCGAGCAGTCAGGATTTCCACTGCCAAATACCAACAGACAGCAATTAATGCTAGGAAGGGAACTTGTTCAGTAATTCATGACTCTGTGGGCATTAACACTGTGCACATCACATGAGAGACAAACTCACACAGCTTGGTCCTCTGACTTCAGCTGGACTTCCCATCTAAATCTGCTCACACAGATTAAGTCAATCAGCATATTTAACTGAACTGAAAATGTTGAAAAGGTCTGAAAACAGGAGAGTTGTCAGGAAATCACAGTTAAACCAGTCCTTCACCACTTAGGTAAACAGGAGCAGTGACCTGTTGCTTTGAGTTTTCCAGTGTTTTATTTTTAGCACAGTATTGGGGAGCTTTCAATGGAGAGAGGGAAAGAAGCATTACACTGAGTCAGCAGCCTGTTTCTGAAGGCATGCTGGGCATTATTTACACAGGGGATTTTCAGCTCCTCTAAAAACAAATATTTGTATATATTTTGCATAAAAATCACAAGCACTGTGTTTTGCTTTCAAGTACAGAATATACACAGTTGCCATTTCTCCATCAAAGCAGTATTCCAAAGGCCAACAGTCTTCATGAAAAAATACTATATATTCACTACTACCTTTCTTGTACCTTCTGCATAAGGAAGGGGTGAACAGTTATGTTCTTATAGGAAAAGATTAATCATGAACCTCCAAGCAACAGCATACCTACATGCAGGATAACATGACATTGCAGTATTGGTAGAAAATTAAATTTATGCAAACTCTATAACCCAGAAGGAAGAAATAATTTAAATCTAACTTCATATCAACTTTTGGTCTGCCTTAATTTAATAATACAATCATTTTAATGTAAAAACCCTAGAGACAGAAACTACTTCAGAACATGAAAGGCTTATTTGATTGTATACATATACAATGAAAGATGCTACTAGCCAAATTTAGGTACTGTGTGATTTTCTGACAAACCAAACAAATGCTTCCATGACTATTCTCTCTGTATTTTTTTTACTTACTGGCTTCTTCTTTAACTTTATCAATTTCTGCCATTAATGACACTTCTTTGTCTACGATGCTAAAAAAAGAAAAGAAAAAAACCCCCACAAGTTAATCCATGCCAGAACTTCATCAAAATCAAAAGCTGTAACTACACAAAGACTTCAGACCTTAGCTATGGGCAGCTTTGAAGTTAATAAGCTTTAAAAAATGGAAGTTGAGGAAACAGCTAGGCAAAGTGACTCCCAAAAAACCAGGATAATCAGTGTTCGCTGATTTACACAAGCACCTCACCTCAGAATGATGTAACATCATTCTGAAACATCAGCTTTTGTCCCCAGTAAGGACACTGGGTTGTATGTGGTCTGGCTTCCACCCAAAGGAAGATGCAGCAGAAACCCCACTGCCTCCCAGCAGAAGCAGCTTGGCTGATGGCAGAGGATGCAGCAATAAAACTGCAGCGTAATGCATTTTTCTGTTTCATACATATAAACAAGATGAAAAATATTGTTTTGGCCTGCCTGACCTACACAGCAGAGGAAATAAAACAGCAGGGCTTTTTACATCAGAGCAGAGCAGTGAAGAGCCATACACTTATAATGAAAGGACATACTCATTCCAGTTGGCCCTCAGTATTCTCCAGGCATAGGCATTAAGTTTGGACTCCAACCAAGAAGGTGAAGATTCCAGCTTGCACATCTCAGCAGCCAGAGCTTTTCTGTATTCATGTATTTTCCCTTGCCTTTTATAAATGCACCATCAACTAAACCTCCTTGGCTACAACAGCAGATGGCTGAAAAGAGTTTCTTTAGTTCTCACCTGTTTCTACCCTCCACAAAATGAGATTTCCCCCCTAAATTTAACAACTCTGCACATTGTAGCTTCTGCTGTTACAAAAGTGCCTCTCAATTACATAAAACTTTTGGTTGGAAAAAATATTCAAGCAACAAGCTCACAAAAGCAGAGCTCCTCAGAATG
Source organism: Phaethornis superciliosus (assembly GCA_023637945.1). NCBI lineage: Eukaryota > Metazoa > Chordata > Aves > Apodiformes > Trochilidae > Phaethornis > Phaethornis superciliosus. The sequence goes on from JAJQWJ010000007.1 coordinate 1,156,310, forward strand.
GTGTTTTGGCCCAGTTCATTCCATGTTCTTTGTCCTCTTCCCACTCCAGCAACAGAACCTTCCTGAAATGCTTGCCCCTAACATTTTATTTTGATGCTGGTGCAGTAGAAATAAGAGATGCAGCAGGAGAGAGAGCAGCTCTCTGGGATTCATTGTGCTGAAGTTATGCTGAAAGCAAGAGGATAAGTGTCCTCTTGCTGGTCAAAGGGACAGTGCTGATGCCTTGGGCTTCTGCAGGCTGGCAGGAATCACACCAATATACCATGGCAAAAGAGCTGCAAACTCCAAATTGCAGTGTGCTGCCAGCAGAGCAGTGACAGGGGTAAATTATGCTGTTGGCTGCCTCGTTTCACAGCTTCAAACTCAGAAAAGATTCTAATTTGTTCTAACATTAGTGGAAACAAATTAATCTTCCTCTAGTTTACTGCATGAAGTTTAGTGCTTGCACAGTGTAAAAAGAAAATACATTTTCAATCAGCTGCAATACCTCAAAACCTCACTAAAATGATTAAAGTTATTAGTGCCTCTTCAGAAAAGCTGGCTCAGATTGCCAGGCTGGCTGATTTATAGCTTTACTGATGAGAATCACAGGAGTTCCAGATGACCAGAATCTTCTCTTCCCTTCTGCCTTTTCTAGGTGTTATGATAAACCTATTGTGCCTGAAGAGATGAGGAAATAAAAGGAGCAAGCTGGCACGGAGGCAAAGTTTCAGCACAAGGAACTGGAATGATGTGATGAAAATGTAAATACAAAGCCCAACCCCCCGAAACGGGTGATTACAAGCTTTGCAGGATCACTGAGTGGCCATGCTACTTTGTAACTGGAGAAACAAAGCTGTGGGGTAAGCTGCTGTTACATGACATATTTTGCAATGTCTCAGTAAATTATATTCTTCCAGTTCATGGTGCTTGAAGGTCATTATTTGATCATGATGTTAAGGCAATGCACAATGTTTACACAGTAAACCAGATTACACAAATTTTCATTCTCACTACAAATACTACCTGACAATAAGCAGATAAACAGAAAACAGAATAAATCAATTTCACTGAAATCCCTCCCTCTGCACTGGACCATCTGGCAAGAGTAAAAATGTCCAAAAGCTTTTAATTATTCAAGTTATTTCATGTCATTCTTTATCAACTTTCACTAATATTGTTCTCTTTAGCAGCCAGCTAAGCACAGTGGGGTCTGTTGAAGTCATCAGAATAAAAGGTGTTTTAAGATCTCTTTATAAACAATTAGATTTTTTTTGCCTCATTACAAAAACTTGTTATGCTGAAAACTGACATGGAAAAACCTTTTCCTGAAAGAACATTTCTAAATTTTATTACCTGGAAATGAAGGCATCAGCTCAGGACTGGCAGTTGTGCCAAATGTGAGTACAAGTTGGACCATGGCTTGTTAGCATCCTGCACATTTTCACATTGATTTGTAAAGCATTTCTTTACTCTCTGAGTTTCAGTTCTGACTACTGAGGTATATATATATAGATGAGTCTCTTACTTGTTTTACACATTTTTGCCTAAACATCCTCAGTCAATCTAATATATTAGATTTCTCCTTAGTTGGACATCAGAAGGGATATATTAACTTTTCATCCACTGTGACATGCATCAAGGCAACAGGACACCTGTGTGTCCCCCAAAAGTAGATGTGCTTGTCTGTACTGATGATGACAAACACACCCCTGGATGGCTGGAAGGGAAGAAGGGAGATGCAAGGCTATAAAGTATGGACAACAGGCTAAGAGACAGTGTAATCCATCTTGGGACTTCACCTCTGTCACCCTTCTTCACAAGCTTAATAAAAACTAAAAATAAAAAAAGCTACCAAAGGTCAGACAAAGAAAAGTAATGAGGAAAGGCAGAAGAACAGCAGAGGAGCCCTGCTCAGTGTCCAGCAGTGCCAGGCCTGGCCTTCCCAGCCAGCTGCTCCTGCTCCAAACCACCCAAGGCAGCTCTTCATCTGGAGCCACTGCTTCTGGAAACACAACCAGCATCTCTCCAGCCTGCCAGGCCAGGGTTCCAGGGAGGAGGTGACTGTGTGGCTGTGACAGCTCTGCACAGCTCTGCTCAACATCCAGCCCTGAGGTAGTACAGGCACAAATATGTTCTTTTCAACTTCTTCCCCCATTCAACCACTCCTCTGCCTTGATTTTAATTTGGAAAACAATATGGCCAGACACACAGTGCATACTGTCTAGTTGTTCCCAGAGTTTAATTACTGTTAAGTTGTTAGTATTGCTAAACTACATTATGCCAGCATTGTGTCCATTTTTTATACAGCCCACATAAGCTGGAGCTTTCAAGTGCTTTTTGTTCTCCCCAAAAATCAATCACTGGGGTGGTTTCCCTGCTCTTTATAAAGCATTGGATGTACCAATGTGTTTGAGATGCAAAGAGAGGAAGAAGCTTGTCTTTCTTTGGGCTAGTTCAGCATGCAGTGTAATTAAACCTGGCCCTTACTCTTTCCTACAGTCTATTTTCCATTTGTGGTTGGCACAGAACCACGTGGGCAACCAGCAGATGTTCCCTTTTAGTTCTCCACACGACTGTGGGGATACCCAATATGTGAAAATTATTTTCTGGCAAGAGGTATGGCTCCTTTTGTGCTCCACCCATTCCCTCAGATTTCTTAGGGGCTTATTATCCCCAAGATCATTATTCAGTCTCTTGGTGGAAAAGTGAGAACAGAATGGGTTTTAACCTTGGCAACAAACATCTCAAGTGCACTCATGGGGGAGAGGTGTTCACCTTGTAACCTCCAGATGCACGTATGAGCCTGAGAAACAACACCCTTCAGCTTGCTCTGCCCAGGGGAAGCAATGTCACAGGAAACCCTGCAAGAGTAAGGGTGACAAGAGTGCCAGGTCACAGCAGAGCCATGGGCCACATGAGACTGCACAAGACCCCTCACAGACCGTGGCAAAGAGCCCTGCCTGGGTCAGGCCATGGCCTGCAAAATGCTCTGGGGTCTTCTGGCCTGAAAAGCACTGGATAAAAGCAACTTGTTCCAAGCACGTAGAGAATTACCCCAGTTGGCAGGAACTCCTGGGAGGCTCTTTAAGAAGGTGGATCCAATGTGATGTTTTTAAGTAAACACCTTCCTGGGATTGTTTTTTGACCCCGTTTCACTTAACAGTTAGATCTGGAAGCACTGCATTTTTACTCCCCCAAGCATTTACACATGTTCACAGCACTCCTGCTCCTTTTTCAGGTTGTGGGAGGGTAGCATGCACTGTTTTGCCACATAGGTGACTTTTAAATAGCAGCATAGCACTAACTGTGTTCAGGAGTAACTTCCCTTCATCAGTCAGGTCAAGCTGTGAAATACTGAGCCAGAGACATGGACTTCAGCTGGCAACTATCAGCCATCAGCTTCTGTTTTTAAAAGAAAAAGTCCATGTGAATCTCTCTGCTGAAGTTTTCAGGACATTTTAGGCCATGTGTGCTATTCATTTATCTCTGTAACAATGGTTTCTTAAGCTATGTGGAGGTAGAAGAAAGATTTATGTTAGGTTTGCATTTCTTCCTGTGATTAGTAAAACCATGACAAGATGGAAAGAATATTATTAGAAAGTCCAAAAGATTACGGACTCTTGAAATGCATTTTTTATTCTGACCTTGTTAGTAAATGCAAAAAGGAGACAAAAAGGGTCCTTTATCTTATTGCCAAGGAAGAAAAACAAAAAGAAAAACAAACTCAGGAGACACAGCAGAAAGTACCATGTGTTTCAGCATTCATCTGCAATGCAAGATTAAAGCTTCTGCTTCTCTTAGCTTCACTGAGACCCTTTAGGGGGTGAGAGCAGTGTGTAACAGGGGCTGGTTAAGCTCCCATCTAGGTTAAGGTACTGAGCCCATTTCCAACTATTCCCTGCAGTTCTGACCACTGAGCTGCTGTCAAGCAGTGCACACTCCAGCAGCAACTGGGAGAACAACCTGCTTATAAAGAGCTTTGGAATCACTGTCCTGAAGAAAATGAGGTATCACAGTCATGCCCTTGCCTTTGTTTACTTCACAGCATTCTGGGAGCAACAATTTTGCTTCCTTTATCCTTGACAGACAAGCTGACTGTGCTGCAGGGAGAGTGATAAATATGCAAGAGGCTGAGTGCTCCCTTCATTACCTTATCCTCCCCTACCACTGACTTCATTCAACTCTGAAGCAAGGCAGCTGCCCTGCAACTATCACAAACTAAACCATTCAGCCAGGGAATAGGACATGGTGACTGAGGTCTGAAGGTGTATGTGTCATAAGTTCTGGTGATTTCTGTTCAAACCCAGTCACCCTACAGCAGCTGGCAGCAGACTTCTGTAAAAGAGGCACTGAAGACTGCTCTTACAGAGTTTAAACCACAAGGTCATATGAAATGTCCCCAAACCATTTTTAATTTTAGCAAAGAATGTGTTCAGTCATGCATTTTACTGTTTAAACCAACTTTTCCCTTCATTCATTTCACAAAACCCCCTAAATACTGGGTTTCTGAGCTGCCAAAAGCAACGTAGCTCACCCTGAGCTGCCCATGAACATGCCCTGTCATTACACTGCCCTTGTTGCCATGTGCATGAGGCCTCTGGGAGGCCTGAGCACAGATCTGGTACATCCTGGGGCTTCTGGAAGATGCCATTCCAGTAATTTAGGCACTGAAGCTGGTAGGAGGTAAAATTAAATGAAGTTTTCCAGGCTACTTTCCATCATTTTGAGCCTACTTAGATATACATAATCTTTTGGGATAATTTTGTCTTTTCCCATATTAAGCTCCCCTATTAAGCAGAACATTTTATCATTAAGCAGCACACTTCATCGTTTTTTAAGATAAAATATGAATACATGAAAAATGGAGAATTTAATTTCTGAATTTTCTCATCTATTCTTAGATCATGAGAGTTCTAAGCCTGTCCCATGACTGACCTGACTGTGACTGCCTGCAAACAAGATCAGACATGTAAGTCACATTATACATATGTTTAACACTGGTAAAAAAAAAAAAAAATTTGAGGGAGAACTACAGCACACTGAGTGGAGCAGAGAGGCAGGAACCAAGTTCTCCCTGCTAGACAGAAAGGGACACCTGAGGCTCAGTGCAGGAGCAAATCAGCTCAGCAATGCTTGGACTTTCCAGGGATAAGGAAGCAGAGCCCCAGCAGCACTGAAGTCACTTCAGACAATCAACAAACCACTGAAATCCAGAGAACTAACTTCTGCCAATACTACATCACTTTCCTATTCTATGATCATAAAAATGCTGACAGTTTTTGTACTCCTTAGTGATTTTTTAACTGAATCTTATATATTTTAGTACATTTTTTGCTGTTTACTGTAACACTGTATAACACACAGTTTTTACATGCCATCTATGCTTAACAAAAGGCCAAATAAAGCTTCAACCACAAAGTGTTTTTTCTATGAGAAGTGTACACAACATGGGCAACTTGTTACTACAGCAGTTATTTCTGCTGTGAATTTTCAAAGGGTATAGGCATATGCTGAAGATGAGGAATAATCAAAATTATAGTGGAAATAAAATTTAAAAAGAGAGAAAAGAATGAGGAAAAAGAATGAACTAAAGATAAGAAATGGAAATGAAGTGATGGGAAAGTTAGAAGAAACTATGAGGGAAAGAAAAAAAAAAAGGGTGGAATACGAAGCAAAGATGTTTGAAGATGAAGAGACAGTAAAGGACTGGCTGCCAAAGCAGATAAGATCAAAGAACATGTACAGAAAGAAGGGATTTAAAGAAGACAAGAGACTTCATAAAACTCTGTAGACAAGATATGCTGGCACTGAACTTGATACAAAAGGAATCAGATCAAGATGGATCATTTAAAGGAAAAAAAACCCAAGATTTTTTTTTTTTTTTTAAAGAACCCGAGTTTTATCCCCCTTTATATGTATATATGTAAACAATCAGGCATATATCACTTGCTGCATGGTGAGGAGCTACCCAATGGCACCATGGATCTTACTGATAGAGCCAAATGCTGAAAAAAAACCCAAAACAAACCAAAAAAACAGGGAGCAAGTGACCCTCCTCACCAATGCCAGTGGCCTGATTTGCTCCTCTTTTCTCAGGGGTTGTGGATGGATCTCAAACTGATTTACCTACCAGCTGTGTAATTCTGCAAAAGCAGCTTTGATTTTCTTCACTGAATTATCCACTTCCTCTTTAATCATCATACGATATCTAGTTAGAGAAACAGTGCAACGTTGCAAGTCTTTTACTGATTTTTCAATGTTTGGCCCTAAAAGAGAAAACAGAAATTGCACAAAAAAGTCAGCAAGCTGATTTTGTCTTTTCTGAGTAAGGGGGGCAGGAATAGCTCCAGGTGTTATTTGCCCAAACCAAGATGAAGTGATTTTCCTGCTGAAGTCCATAAATCCAAGTTTTCCACAGTGCTCTTCAGTTTCTAATCACGGTTGCTCAAATATATTCCCCAAATCAAATACACGTTAAAATGTCACCACTAATTCAAATTATTTAAATTTCATTTACTATCACGTTAAATAGACCATATATTGTTCAACTCCTTTTTATTATGCTCAACACAATTCTGCTCTCTGAGATTCCAACACATCTCTTCTTCATTTAAGTGGGTTTTCTCCCAGAGGCCTCAGCTGTCTGATCCCCTCAGCACACAGCAACCAGGGATCCAATTTACCTCTTTTTTTGACTGAATCATCTGTCTTTGTTTCAGGCTGGGCTGTAGCACTGGATGATTTAACTGAGGAAGATTTTGACTTTGGCCTGCCTAGGTTACACTGGAGCTGAACTGAGGACTGAAGAGGCTCATGCTGTCCCACTCCATTCACAGTCTTTGGGTTTGATTCCACAGAAACTCTCTGGTGTTCTCGTTCTTTGTCTGCAAGAAAACATTAAGGCAGAAAACAGGGTGTTACAAGATCAAGAAAGATATGAAACCTTATTGTTGAGACTGAATGACGATGTTTACACACTGGAAAAATCAAGGCTTTTCTTTTGCACTGGCACACATCCTACAGAAAGCAATGGCAGCAGAAACAAAATGGTTTTGGTTATTTAACACAAATCTGGACACCTCTATGTTTCATCAGTTTCAACAGACTAAGAAGACAAAACCATTAAAAAAAAAAAATCAACTCTTCCATGCTGCCATGAAAAAATACCTCATAACACAGAAAACATACCAATTGTGATTTTTGCCCAAATATTAGAGACCAGAGACAGAGAGGAAGTCTGTTATGGAAAGCATAACACTAATGTTGAGAAAGACATATATATACACACATATATACCTCTCTCTAGACATGCACCTATATGTGTCACACACTGTTCCTAATTTATAACAGCATTTTAGAAGCACTGATTAAACATTCCCACCTGAAACACTTACCTTATCTGACTACAGATTTGTATCAAAAGGAGCTGCTAAGAAGGGCCAAGCAGGAAATGAAGCAATGTCAAAAATTATGTTCCTGGCTTCAGCAGCTTCAGAGGGACAAGATAATGCCTGAACCTGTCTGGCTGCCACAAGATGACCTGGTTTGCTCTTTCCAAGACTCAAAAGGAATTCAGGATATCACTGTCATGTCAGAGGAACAAGCAGCCACAGAATGGCTGTGAAAACTGACAGGTAAGGCCACTGGGAATTTTAGTTAAAGAAGTGTGCATAGAAAATTATTTGTTGTGTTGACTCATTTTTGTCATCTTTGTACTCACTTTGATGAATGAATGATAGCATGTTCTGAAGATGCTCTTTATGCACCACTTTATTAAGCTCATCTTGTGTGGTGTCTGGAGAAAAGGGGATTGTGTCACATTCCAAGTGCTGGATGACAATCCATGGAGGAGAACTGATGGTGCTGGGCCTGAGGGATACCACCTGGACACCTCCAGGATACCAACTAGTGACTTCCTTCTGCCCTGTTGGGCACTGGGATGGGTGTAAAGTATATCTTGGTACGTTTCCATGGCAATCACAATGTCAGAGGAAAAAGGAGGAACACTGCTACCCACATTTCTAAAACAGCTTCTGTTTATGGGCCTTAAAGGGAGGCTGAAAACAGAACACTATCATATATAAAACAGCATGTAAGAAAATAGCTGAAGAAGTTAAAGAAACCCATCCACCTGTGAAAGCAAGAAACACAGGGAATGCAGCACTGAACAAAAAGTTTCCAAGCATTTCCTACTCTCACACACAGCCAGTTCTAAGATAACTACCATTAACTTAATGCAGCCCTGGCTGCATCTCACATTAATTTAGATGGCTTTGATTCATAATGTTCTTTCCCCTGTCAGCTGAGGCTGGCCTTGGTAACTCCAATAGATAGTTAGAAATAAGCAGTCTGTCAGCTAAGCTATAGGGAAAGGCCAGAGCTACTGATATGGTTCTGTCCTCAAGACTAGATCTTTTCAAATTTGTTTTCCAAGCACAAGATTGTTATTTACAGCATTTAATTAGAATGCTTTGGTATACTTGTCAAGACACAGGACAACCTGTGAGCTTTTTGCCTAAAGAAAACAAACTAGAACAATGCTTATACTCCAAAAACATTTTGATCATCTTTTGTCTGCCACATACTTCAATACTGTTTCTTCCATGATGACACACAAACTACTTTGAAACCCAGCAGCAAGACTGCCAGCACAGCTGGGCAAACAGTGCCCTGGTATGCTGCAACTGACCTTCCTCATTTGATTGAGGACAATCAACACAATTAAAAATAGATTGAGAAGGTCTACATCAAATCTATGAAGCCTTGGGCCAGCCAAGAAACACATAACAAAACCTAGGGACAGACTTTTAAATAATTGAAAGAGAAGGCACAGGTTTGACTAAGAGTAGCTACAAGTTGAGTGTTGCAGGGTACAGAACAGGGTGGCTTGGAATTTCAGCTCTAAGGTGTGTGACCTCTGCTTTATTAACTATCAGTTCTCACCAGCCCTACCAGTAATGGCAGCAGCTCAAATAAACTTCCTTTGAAATCTGCTGAGCTGCCATCTTTGAATCAAGGGGTTTATCTTTTTACAGCAGCTTGTCATTCAAAGCTTTTAAGTAAAGCAAACCTCAATGGATTCTTTGGCTGAAAGAAAAAAAAAAGTCCCTTGAGATACAAACAGGAAGCTTGAAGGATGCAACAGAAATCATCCTACGTGAGAAACAATTTTTTAAAGTAGGAAGGAGATCAGTGTCTGGTTTGTATCTGGTCTGTGCAACAGCAATTGCATGATAAGACAGGACTGAATGCCCTTCCAGTGCCCCTTCTTCCCAAAGGAAAGGGTGGCTTTAAGTCCTTCAGATCCTGGGTTGCCAAGCACTCTTAAGGAAAGTGACCTGGAGGGTTTGTTCTGCTCACAGTTATTTGGTTTATTTGTGGCCTTTTCGTCTTTGAGATTCAGGAGAGTCCCTGAACTGACTCATAATTGAATGACCACTCTCTGAGGCCCTTCATGATGAGGCAATTTGGGTTTTCAGGGCCTTGAATTCTGTGCTTTTTTGTCCAGCAGGTCTTGATTCCCCGTGGGAAAGAATCACACAAAAAAAGCAGCAACTAAAGACTTCTTGAAAAAAGAAAGACGGAATAACTGCAAGAAATGAGAAGACCTGAATGAAAGGTAATAGCCACATATTCTCCCCTGTTGTTTTCTAGCATAGGACACATTATGTACAAACCCCAGCTACACTGCATCCCCTCTTCTGGTCCCTGAAGTCTCTTCCTGGCAGCCAGGATTTTAGGGCAGTGGAAGACACACTGCACAGGCTGTGAGCTGGTTTAAGCAAAGCTTCAAGTTCATGTTTCACATGGAGATGAAAGCAGAAGAAACTGTCAGCAAACACCCATCATCCTTCCAAGCTGTGAGCTGTCTGAATGTGACATGAAATGACTACAGCACCATTAATTTGATAAGGCAAGGAACCAAAACAAACAAGCCAGACAAAGAGGAAACAAAAGAGATTACAAGATAAGAAGGAGCAATATGAAATGGGTGCAGTGTGGACTCACTTCAGCATCTCAAACTGCTTTAGAGCAGTCTGTGGGACTTCCTCAGAAAGCACAAGGGCACAGCTGCTGGGTCCTGAGGGATCCTGATCACCCACCTCTCCTTTTTAGTGCCATGCACTTTGGCACAAGTTCAAGAATATGTACCCAGGTGGCTTCAGACCTTAAGGCAGCAGCTTGTGTGCTGGCTGCAAAGCCAGGACTCCAGTGCCACTGAAAGCAAAGAAACTCTTTGCTTCTTTACATTAAAAAAGCTGTCTGGAATTACTTCACTATGCAAGGGAAACAAGAATATTAAAGCTTCATATTTTCCTTTCTCCCCATTTTTTTTCCTTTCTTTTTCACCTTTTTCTTTTCTCTTTCTCTCCCCCATTTTTGAAAAATGGGAAAGGTGTCAAAGTTTATAACAACTGTAAAGCTATGGTGATCTCTCAGTTGTCACCTGTAAAAGCAAAGAAAAATTCTGAGATACTTTTTGCCCTTGGCAAGTAACAACCCTAACACTGTATCATGTCAAAGAGAAAAAGGGAACAATATCACTAAAGCAAGAGTACTCTTCTTGCATCCAAGTCCTTAGAAAACACTCCTCATGCATGGATAAATCACTCTTTATTCATGCATTTAAAAAAATAAAAACTCACATTTAAGAAGTTTGACATTGGAGCTTAACATATTCATATCATTAATGTTTACATCTTGCAGAAGAATCGGCAAGAATATTTTTAGTATTATGTAAATGCAGAATTTTCTGGCTTATGGCATATTCTATCCAAAATAGGCAGGAGTCTTTAGCAAGGATGGGAAGATAAAATATCTCTGATCCTTTGCATGGCTCCAAATTCTCAGGACAAAATTTCTAGATAAGTAGTTTGCCTATTTGGCTGCCATAGGGTGCAGACCTTTCATTTAATAGACCAAAGGTTGGCTCCACCAAAGTCATCTGGAAGCAGGAAGAATTCATGTCAGGACATTTATCCACTGGGTACATTCCTCTAAAATAAGGTTTGAGAGCTGTTTTTGCACTCATGGAACAGGGGATATCCAGGAAAGTGCTTTTAATGCAGCCCTAGACTGGTTAAGACACAGGAAGAAAACACCAGCAGCAGCAGTGATCTCAGGCTGCCAGAGGCTGGAAATGCTGAGAAAGCATTACCAGTAGTGACAGCAATTAAATATGAGCTTTATGAAAGGATACTTGAAGACAAAAGTTTCACAGAGCTCCTACTCAGAGGAGATGGTTTGTTTTCATTGATGTTGCTATAGATGTAACTCTGTGCCTACTACAACCCAGTGGATTTCTGTGTAACTGTGCCCCAGAGTTGCAGAATCAGGATCTAGACCCTGACACATACCAAGAGGGCACCAGACTGCCTTCCCCCAACAGAGGGCAAGGGAAGGCTCTGGAGATCTACTGCAACCACTCTGTTTAGGGAAGAGAAAAAAAAAAATGGACCAGTCTGGACTAGGCAACAAAGAAATCCTGTTAGAGGCCACAAGCTTGTAATGCTCAGATAACTCTGCTCCAGATGAAGGGCTTTATCTCTTCTGTTACCATTTTACACTCAAGCCATTTTCTAACCTAGCATTCCTCTGTATTTATCTGTAACACACTGTATCAGCTGACCTTCTATAGTTTGATCCTTTTGTCTCTAGAAAAAACAAGACATTTTGCAAGGAAATATATTGCAAGGCAATTTGTGCTCAAATACACATCTACTTGCATGAATTCAACAGCTACATGCACTTTTTTGTACAAATACCTCTCTCCAATGTTTCACTATATTCTGTTTCATGGCAATAAAATTACCATGGTCTTTATGTAGATGTGGGCTTGGCTGTTGCCAGGTAATAAGGTGTCTTGTGCCAACTGAACTGACCTCTGACTTCTGGGCAGACCAGTGCTGACTCTACAAATCCTGAGCCTTTGTTCTTAAGAGAAGCAGCTTCCAGTTTCTGGTTGGCAGAACCACTGCAAGAGTTGTCCTTAGAGCATCCATTCAGATGGCACTCATATATTCCCTGGGGCTCTTGAGATGCCTTCTCAGGTCCACCATTCTTGTTTTTAGGATCTTTATTGCCTTGGTGCTGCTTAGATTTGTTTCTTTTTCTTCTGTTGCTCTAAATGAAGAAATATTGCAAGAACAGAGACATCAGTCAGTGCAACTCATATAAACTCAAAATATAATCAGTAAGGTGTCCATGTTCTCAAAATGCTATACAAGTGACATCAGTGTAATGCAATTTACAGGCCACACTGTGCTCTACAGCACATTGCATTTGTTCAGCTGAACACCAACTCTTTCAAATGACACCTGAAGCCCCAAACTGTTATTTTCCTTTCCCTTCCACACAACATTCTTGCAAATTCCCACACAAAATTCTTTAAAATGGTAACAGAGCCTCTGGCAAGATGCTGCTCAAAAGGTTTGCAGCCACTCAAGCCAAGCAGTTGTTACAATCCAGGAGACACAGACATAGTAAGATGGACAAACCCTTAAAGCACAGCTCTGACCAGACAAACTGATCCCAGAGGACACAGGTTGGCCACTACTGCTGTTGTTCTCCCAGCCATCAAGAGGAATCACCATGACACTGACAGAGCAGCTTCCTAATACATCTCCAGCTTGGAGATACAGGAGCATGTGGATCATATCCCAGATATTATGCCTAAGTTACTTTTATACCTGGCAGCAAAACCCAGAGTAAATGCTGTGACTACCCAGCATACAGATGTTTATTACAAAGTGGTTCTGTTTTGGGATTTGTTCTGTACTTGTCCAAGACCTGGCTCCTACTCATGTGCTGTCCTAGAAACTCTCTGAGAGAGACAGCAAGAAATTAAAAGGATTAAATACAATGTACACATTTGCTTTCAAGTGCCTGAAGGTGTGAATCATGTCACATAGGTCAGCAGTGGCAGATTCAAACAAAAAAAGTGCTCCATTCAACTACAGATAGCAGATAAATGGTCTGAGTATTTTGATTCTTCATGGTAAGACCTTACCTTCTTTTTCCCTGTCATATTCCATTCCTTTAAAACCTGAGTCGCGCTGCCTAGAGAAAATAAAGATAAAACACTTCAACAACAGCCCAGCTATGAAATACAACAGTTCAAGAACAGTTTCTGGCCTTTTGGCTGGGCAGCATTTCCATTTGTTGTTGCAAATTCTCTCATGTAGAGAGAGCAAGATGGGTACTGCCATCTGTCTCCTTTTCCTTACCCATTTTCATTACAAACATACTTAATGTGGGTGCCTAACTTTAGGCACTAGCATAAGCCCCCAGAAAAATCAACACTCAAGTCTCTTGCCTGAAAAGGGAAGCATCTCAGCAGTCCAGTATAAACACTGGGTAAACCAGACAGTCAGCCCTGCCTCTAGAGCTTCTGAAAATTTCAAAGTCTTTTGGCACTTACCATATACCTCGTGTGTTTTCTGTCATATTCACAAGACATAAGAACACAAAAATTACTTAGTTAGTACAAAAGAAGACTTCATTAGCATCCGAAAGAGTAATGCAGAAATTCTGCATCACACAAACACGACAAACTTAGACCTGGCAGAAAAAAGGCCATTAAAATATATATTGAAAAACGATTACAACTTTGTATGCTTGTAATCCTGTCTGGCAGCCCTAATGAGTTGGTTAGATAAATTTGTGGAACAAAGCAAGCTGAGCCTTGGTTAAAACAGTGCCAGCTGCTGTGTTGGAAGGAAACTCTTCTGCATCTAGATAATGTCATTATGTTGTTCTTCTGAACCCTAAAGCTGGAAACAGAAGCTGATGGTAAGCAGGCAGTCTGAATTGGCAGCCAAACTACCACAGCAGTATCTGCCTCAGTAATCTTTTTAATCACAATCAGGTTAAAGGTCATCTGCTTGAATTTAAGAATCATTACCATCACTGTATAACTCTAGCTAATACTCATTTATTATTCCTTCAAAACAGGTTTAATTTTCAGCCATTCTCCTCACTAATTTCAGTGAGCTCTTGACAACATTAGTATGAAGTAGCAATGCTGTTTTCAGACCACCATGAGCTGTCAACTTGTATTCAGCCAAAGATGTGCGAGGTTTTCAAATGTACCAAAATTATTTTAAGGTCCCTTCCAACCCAAACCATTCTATGATTCTATGAAAATTATTTTTCTATCACAATAATCCATATCCAAGATTATCTGGCAAGTCTGTTGCACATATTAGAAGAAGTTATGTGTCTTGCTAGGAGTGCTAAGCAAGATTTGTTAAATTGTGAAAAAATGTGTATGGAATCCATCAAAGCCATATTTTGTTTTCTAGATGACATGACAATGCAGACAGAGGGCTAAGAAAACTGCCATTATGTGTGTAACAATTCATATACCTACATTTAGTTGTACACATACATACTCATGTCCATACAAACAGAAGCCCCTCTCCTGAAGGTACACTGTCTGTGACAGACACCATTTCAGTCTGAAGAAATAAACCCAGACATTTCCTGCCTATTTTACTCTATGCTGCTGAAAATATGCAGTTTCACTTGACAGCTTTGTTGAGTGTTTTCACAGTACAGTCCAACACCCTTTTTGTGTTGGCTGGGGGTGTCTTAGCTGTGCTTGCCTCAGCTTCCCTGCCTGGGGAGCATTATTTGAGGGATTCACCCAACTAACCCTTGTTTCCTCCTGTTGCAAATGCGCTACCCGTGCAAGGGCCAAAGCCCTCATTTGAACCCAGCAGTTTATCTTCTTGAAAACATCTACAGAGCAGCTCCTGATGACCTCCTGATTATGCTTAATTAGGTACACACCAACATAGCAAATAAACATTGGAACTGATGTTTTATTTAACTCAAATTTCACATACAGAAATGCATTTGCAAGAGAGAGATCACCTAAATGCCACTCCAGAACCGAAGCAAGACAGGAGCTGATCTAAAGAAATTAAATTAGAATCTTGATTCAGCATGCAGCATCTCTGAGAAAAAGATTAAATGGAGGTGCTCAGCTGTTTGCACTGAGCTTCTCACTGCATGCAGCAATGCATCTCAGTCACTGGGGTATTTCAATCAGAACAGTTTGTCATTCACATGAAAAGCTCCCCAAAGTCCTAGATTCATCCTACCCCCTGTGGCAGCTGAATGGATACATCTCTTCTCACCCTGCTTCCAGACAGCACAAAGATGGGCTGTTTTCAAATGACTTCTGAACTCAAGGCACTGTGCTAATAAACTGGTGAAGTTCAAACAACAGAACTGTTATTAATTAGATGCACCACATTTTCCTTTCTCTGGGTGTGCACAAACTCCCATCTCCATACATCTATCAGAATCTAACTTTCCATGCAGATGCCTGAATCAAGAGGCACCACACAGATCTGACAGAAGAATTCTGGTGTGTTTATAAATAGCCCTGTTGGCTTGCATCTGCTTTTGCATGTTGGTAAGCAATTCCTAATACACCCTGATGCTTTTTGAAAACTAATCCAAACCAAAGTAAAGTAGAAGTAAAGTAGATACGAAGTAAGCAAGCTGGTGAGATGGCAAATCAACATTCTGAGGCTTTTTAAGACATGCAAGGCTTCTGAGACCACTAAGCTTCTAGTATCCTTTAAGCAGCCCCAAGCTACAAAGATTTTGGAGAGGATTTACTCATGGTATACTATTATTCCTGCAAAGGGTTTCTTACAGACTTCAGTGAAAGTTCACAGTACTTGCCATTACATATTTATCAGAAAAGTGTTAATTAAATACAAGTGACCTTTCATTAGAGAGGGTCTCTTGATGCAAGATACAAACTCGGATTCAGATTTAGAATAGCTCAAACTTTCAATGGACTCTTGGTTCAGCCATGATAAATGTCAAGGATATTTGCAAAATTCAGATTGAGGTTTGAATGTCAGTGTATGCATCCAGTTTAGGGCTTTTGGGACCCAGTTATCTGCTTCAGAACTAGCCCAGATTCCTATTAGTTACTCTCTTCAACAGTGAATCCTGTTCTGACACAGTTACTTCAAGTGGCATTAACTTTTATGCAGAAAAAAGATGATCTGCAACAAGAATGGCACCAAAAAAATGGCAAAGTGGGATAGACTGGATCAACAGCCATGTCAAGCATACTGTGGAGAAGAAAAGATGCAGACAGCAGGGCCAGTTATTTTTAAAAATTAACTTTCTAAGCATCACAATCACCTGAATTTCAACAGAACACATTCTGAGAATTCTCAGAATGCATTCTGAGCCACTGGGGACAATAAACACTTTAGCAACCAATTGAATCCCTCCTGCCTTGGTGAAAAAAGTCCACTGTACTCACCATCCATGAAAGCTTGAACAGCCTTGTCCACATTGTTATCAAACTGCTGCAGCACCAGAACTATCTCATTATTGCTTTTGTTCGGAACAACTGATCGGATCGCGTTGATCTGGAAAGGATAAAAGGAAGCAAATGACATATGGGTTCATCATGCTCCTCGAGACACCAAGGTACCTCTGGGCCAGTCCATGGTTATACAAATGCCTGTGGCACACAACCTGCTGACAAGTATACATCCTCCTTACCTGGCCTGTGCAAATAACAACAGTTTCTTCAAGAGACCAAATCAGAGAGCTGGTAGCAAGTAAGCCTGGAAGCAAATCCTGCCCTCAGGCAGAGTGGGAGAACTAGTTCAATGGAACTGACAGAATTCAGCCTCATGCTTCTTTCCCAAATGTTCTATTTACTGCCATATTTACTCTATTTACTTAAGAAAACTCATTGCCTGCACAAACTTACAGACTACACAACTACTTCAACAAGACTGGTGTGTATCCTCGGTACATCAGTCAGGGCTGGTGGTTTTCTGACATCTGAAAAACAGTCGTATGTACCAAAAATAGTCACAAGCCAAATAAAACAGTATAATGTTAAAAAGCTCTAGTAGCTGCTCAGCATGATTTCAGTTTTCTGTTCCATATATGTGTCACCAGGAAGCTTGTGTAACCAAATTCTGAACAAAGGACATGGGAAGCCAAATGCTTCCTCCAGGAAACTCTGCTGATGGATGAGGTGTTACCCCCACAGATGATTCTGGCATCCCATGCATCAATTTCACAGCATTTGTACTGTCTTCAGTATCCATTTATATCAAATGGTAATTCAACTCAGGAGGTTTTAAATAAAACGACCCTACTGGAATCATGTTGATTTACTTTCTCATGCCCATTTAATACAGCTGAAAGTAAATAGTTACATGAAACTTAATTACTACACTGTTTCAATGCTAGATAAGCCTTACTAGGTAGTACCAAAATCAAAATTCAGTTAACTGTAATTAGCAAAACTAAACAAAAGCCTGTGGTAGCACTTGGAAAAAACCCCCGAGCAAGTGTTGCCCCCAATGCACTGCAGGCATTCAAGTAATAACCACCCCAAACCAACAGGATGTGCAGAGAAAGCCCAGAAAAAAGTAGTTTGACTCATCTTCTGATTGTGGGTACAGGCATGCTGTTTGCTGGAAAGTGCCACAAGTGTGAGCTGACCTGGCCCTGTAACAGCACAAGCTGGGAAAGACACTAGGGTAGGGCAGGCCATAAGCTGCAGTCCATTTTATGTTCAAGCTGATATTTGCCAAACATTCCCACCATGTGGATTACATCTTCATATCCTAAAAAAAACTTCTCTCTTCTTTCACAAGCATGTGGATCATCTCCTGCCTCCTCAGAATTGCATAACCTTGTGGCAACTGCTTAGCGGAAAAAGAGGAGAAGGAAATATCTTGTGTATTCTGACCAATATTTTTTAAATACAAGCATGGGAATTTCATATGGCTTCTAGGTCCTTCTTTGCTATGAAAGGTCTGGAAGCCTCAGGAAGCATCTGGAAGCAACAAAGTAAGGCCAAGACCACAGGATGGATCAGGCAACTCGCCACACACTGTAGTTTGGAAACTTCTAACAGACATTAAGAAGAACATCTGTGGGGTGGAGAACACTGCCACACAAGAATTTGACCAGACTATGTTTCAGACTACAGAATCTACTGAAGCCTTTCTTCTTGCAATGTATGGTCTTTGTTAAGAACTTTCTGATTAATAGAAAAATGATATTAATTATTAGGAAGAATATTTGTCAATGTAGAGAAAAGAAATTAAGCATATGACCAACACTGTGGAAACAGTCCCATTTTAGTTGGATTCAATTTAGGGAACATGAATGAATGTTATGCATAGCTCAAAGTCTCTACTGCCAAAATGCAACAATATCCTTTTTTGACTCTTGTAGAAAATATACACTTGTTTATCTTTCCATTAGAAAACTAAAAAGAATACAATCAAAAGAACATCAGATTGCAAAGTAAAGCATCCAGGACTCGGTATATTCCAAATCAGGAGTTGCTCACACTTTCTTCATCTGCTTCCCTTGTGTATGCATGCTATGATACCCAGGACAGCTACAAGTGTGTGTCTCTACAAGGCTGCCCATCTTCCCAGACATGTAAGAAACAGATTATGGAACTGGGATAACCCAGTGTTGTACAACACCTCATCAACAGATGAGTAAAAACAGTGTAAAAATTCCTTAACATCCTAAAGTACAAGAGCCCACTCACATGCAGTGATACTGTGCTAATACCTAACAGCCTGCAAGAACAAACTCACAGTAGTCTGCTTGAGTAGATTTATTATTGTGTATGTGGGAGAAAACATTTTTTTTCCTACTCACTGAAACCTGATCACAGGAAGAACAACACTACCAGACAGACTGCAGGGAAGTCAACTATTTTAATGATTTTGTGAATCATCCCATCTTTATCCAGTATAGAATCCCAGTGAGCTTCTGTCATCATCTGGATGCTAGACAAGCATTCCAGAGCAGGAAGAGAACTCGGTAACATACCCCTGAACCACAGATCAGTGTGCTGCTGTTCATGGCAGCAGCAGCTGAGAGGCTGTCCCTGACAGCAGTTACATTCCTGGGCTCTCCTCCTGCAGCCTGACCAGAAAGCACACTTCTCTGTTAACTACCAAGATGGCCTGCTCAGAATGTCAGCTTACAAAGGTACTTTAAAGGCATCATAGACCTAAAATACAGAGCTATCACCTTGAAAATAACCCTGTGTGCTCAAGAACCTGGGAAGCAGAACCCACCACCATTTACACCCAGGATCCAGAGACCTGCACCACAGGTGTGCACCTAATTCCCACCTACTCTTCTGGCTAAGGCTGAAGCTACTTCCAAATTCAGACTTTTAAGCCCTTTTCTGAGCTGAAGTTTGAAGCACAGACTTAGCTTGAAATGCTTGCTTAAACTCTGTTAAAGTTGCTCAAGTTTGAGCCAGGCTGTGCCTCATCAGAACCAGAATTCCAGTCATGAGAGTGCTTTTATCAGTCTCTTACACAAATGGTCAAGGACTGCCCAGAAGGGATACTGAAACCAAAAAAAGGTTCCAAGTCCCCTCAGAGAAGCTGTTTCTGCCCCAAAATAAAATTCCCCAAGGGGTGGTCAGACACATTTGTCTATTTTTCTGAGGATTACTATTCAACTATAGGCAACCTCCTTGGTCAGAATTTTGGCTCAGCTAGGGGAAAAAAAAAAAAAAAAAAAAGTCAGTAACATGTGACTTCTAAGGATTGTGGCACACAGGAGAGGAAGACAAATTCTGAGGTCTCATGGCATCTCACTCCCGGTCCTCATGAACACCCATCCCATGTGAGTCTTTTGGTAAGTCAAGCTCAAAACAAAATACAGCCTGTCTAAAAGTTGTGACAGCAGATGACCTATTCTGCACCCAGCACCCAGCTGCCACTGCTGTGTATTCATCCCAGCCCTTTAGGTTCTCCATCAAGTTTCAAACGGTTCCCAGGCAACTGTAATAACATGGACTCAATTGCTGCCTGTTTGCTGCTCTGCTCCATCTGCTCCCCCTTGGCATCATCTCAAAGAGGATGTTTCTGGTGAATAAGGAATATATCCGGGGCTCAGAGAATTTGTTTATGTATTTCTGACATAGTGACAAATTAAACTTCTTTGCTGAAAGCTTACGGCTGTTCTGAAACCCCTGAACACAGCTGCTCTAATCCCCTTGAACCACGTTACTATCATGGTTACTTACTCAGAAATATTCTTCCTTACACTTTTCTCTAAGTTAGGAGACAAATTAATTTAGTTATGAAAGAATACGGACATTTTCCTACTGCATTTTTACTGCACATCAGTAGCAACTCTTTAAGTACACATATACACTGACTATACCCTCAGCAGCTGAGGACAGGTAGCAGAGCAGGCCATGTTCAAGCAGGTTATACCTCCAGCTGGGGCTGACCCAAATCCTGCAGGAGGAGCAGGGAAGGAGGGCTGTCTGCACACTGCTGCTTTCTCTCGTCGAGGAATTTAGCACTAGCAGATGTCCTGGATACATTAAGCAGGAAAATGCATTTTTAAAACACTTCATGGCAGAGTTTAAGGTTTTGAAAACTCCTACACAAACATACAACTTGATTTTGCTTCATTAAGAGTCTATTTCCTATGTTGGACACATTTTTCCAGAAGCTTTAGTAACTGAGTTAATATTGATACCCTGAACAAGTGTTGTTAACACTCCATATCAGCAGCATCACAGCTTTTATCAGGTCTGTGCCTCTCTCCACCACAGATACTTTCAGATCATTTATCCCCCAAAAACACAGCCTACTTGCTGCAGTAAACTACTTCAGGCAGTCACCAGGGATCTATCACGTTGCCTCTGCCCTCCAAATTTTTAAACTCATGAAATGGAAAAATCAGACATTCCAGGAATTCTGAAGGAACACATTAAAAAGTTTGGCTCAGTAAGAACTGTTCTGCTTCAATAATGACAGCACTATTCAGAGACCTGAACCTAGAATAACCTTAACCCAAGTTAAATGGCTCATCAAGTAACACACAAGCATATTTAGATAACTTTGCTGGTCTTTGGACTTACTTCATCTACTTAAACACATGACCGAAGAACAGCTGCAAAGTTCAACTTTAAGAAGACCCAGTGAAATCACAGGTTGGAAACTATCTGCTTTTGTAATGTACGATTTTAAATGTATATGCTGCTTCCATACCTTCTGCATGAATTCTACTCTTTCCTCACACGCTATCACTTCTGAAAACCCCTGCTATGGTGTAATGTAAACAAAACTGGGAAACACCCCCACTGAAAAACATCTGAATAATATTTCTTTCTTGCAGTTTATGGAACAAACCTGCCCAACTGCTCCAGCAGCTCTGGCACTTGAAATGACAAACGAAAAAGTAAACTTTTCAGGAGAAGTTCACCAAAACTTTACTCCTAACAGAATTCCAGAAGAATAATTTTCATCTGAATGAACATTTTGCTTATCCCACATAACACCAAATCTCACTTTTCCAAACATGCTTAGACACACAACAAAACCAGATACAGAAATAAATACATTTATAGGTCCAACAGCAATTCCTGAGGTTTGAACCATTTCTGTACTTTTTTCGGTCAAGACCAGAATCACATGCCAGAGATGAACGACTGTCCTGGGGAGTGCCAGGTATTTACTCTCCTCTTGTTAAATTAAGAAGCTCTAATTGTTGCAGGAGACAATGTATTGCTTCTATTCCTCACTCCAATTGCTGCTTCCTTGGGGATAAGATGCCATTCAGAATCTCAGCACCTCTTCTGGTGATGTACTAGGTTAATGCTTGAATACCTCCATTAATTTTATGGAATTATTTTGGATTCAAACCAAGGAGTTTGGCCTACTTTATCCCTTAAATCAGTAAACTTGTGTGCATGTGATCTGAACTATGCATAACTCTCAGTCTCTGAAAACCCTGGCACTAGAAAACAAGTCCTCAGTTATACTGTACTTTTATCCAGAGGGAGAGAGGCACAGTGAAGGAAGAGGATTGCAAGGGTCAGGGTGGAGGGAATTATTCTGAGACAGACCCTGACAGTAAACTTCTCCCTGTATTAGCTATGCAGGCATGCAATGACCCTTGTGGCTGCTGGAATGCAGAGGCTGTGTTATTCCAGAAAATGTGGGCTATAAGCATGAAAATATGGTAATCAGAACAGCCCTGGCTCCCCACAAGAGTAACACAGCTGCAGGAACCTCTGCCAGCTATGGAGATGTCCATTAGCCTGCATGACATCCCTGGCCAACATTTATGTAAATCTCTCAGGGAGAGGGAAACAAAAAACTCTCAGATATGAAATAGAATGTTTAACCTACTGACTTCATGAACTATTTCAGCTGAAATACCAAGAATGAATTATACAAGTATCAGAACTGCAGCAGTATTCTCTTACAATCACAAATTAGGAGTAGGGTCTTAATGGAGTGGAAAGCCACATCTAGAGTATCTTGCACACATTCATGCCAAATGATCTTTTTTTTCCTTGTTATCAGTCTGCTTCATTGCAAAACTTCAGTTTCACACTGCAAAACTGAAGCTAGGCAAATCTTCTGCTGACTGATATTTTCCATCATCTCAGGAGAAGTGGTAATCCAAGGAATCACACACAAGATTTCATTCTTTTCCCTTCCATAGACAGCCTTAGAGAGCAGAAAGTATTTCACATGCCTGCTGCCCTGCAGGAGGTGTCATGTACCACAGGCAGGACTTAGGACAGGGTACCATGTCTCCATTTCTCAGTTTCACACTGCCCTCACTGCATTTCCTTGACATTTAGTTAGTCTTGATTCTTCCACCTTGTGCATCTTTCATAAAGTGAATGGGCCTAATAAACTTTTCACAGATTCCTGAATAAACTTGGGCTCACTGACAGATTTAGATTCTGGCTAAATCGATGGGGAGCACCTATGGGTTAGGTTGTCTCTTCACAACCTGCCTGCTGGGAGTCCCAAAAGATCTCTTGATCTTAATGATCTCTCATATTTGCATGCTCATTAGCTCTAGGTCCTTTTCCCCTCCTGAGAGGGTGGCAAGGCCCTAACACTAGCCAAGAAACAGAGAGGACATACAGAATGCAGTTAAAAGCAGAGGTACTTATATAGGAAAAAACCCCTACTTTTTTCAAGACCTGTAATTCTAGGAATTGCCTTTAAGTAGTACAGGCAAGACATTTTTGGTCAGAAAATGTTATTTTCCTAAGGACATGTTTCTTCAAGATTCTTCTTTCTCTGTTTTGTACAGCAGCAATGATCACAAAGTGCTATTCTCCACAGCTTAAGCATTGCACAGGAATCACAAAGGAGTAAGAGAAGTCTATCTGACAAAGCACTGTTTCTTTGCAGAAAAGCAAAAATGTTTCTGATCAAACAAGATTAATGTACTAATCTTATCAATATCTGCCTGTGTACTTACCTTTATGGACAGAGTCAAAGCCTATTAAAGTTAAGTATGTGAACAGTGTTTGAAGGAGCACAGAGGAAATATATATGCAAATATCACTTTGGTTTGCACTGTTACTTGAACTTACCTTTTCCTTGATATTTACAGGAGAATTGATTTCTGCCATCTCTCTTCAGGTGAGAATATTGTCTGTGAAAGGAGAACAAGAACAAAACCAAAGTGATTCATCTGGAAGCTTTAACCCCAACCTGTCAAAGCTCAGCCTATGAAGACCTAGTTGCAGGTATTTACCTACAAGCATTAGAGAAACGTTAGAACACTTCATGTCCTGCATAGTAGTGCTTATTCTTGCCAAAAAGAAAAGTTAGTCCAAATTTCATACTTCTCCCAGAGTACTTCTGCAAAAAACATTTTTAAAATGCCTCACAGCTATGAAACTGCATAGAAGGGGAAGCTTGTCTTCTCCCAGCCATGTCTTCTAGACCCTCTGCATTATAACTTGATACCTTTGAGGCTTTAAAAAGGAATAATACCTTAGATGAACTCAATATCTCCTCTTTTGTCATTCAACAGCAACCTCAATTTTTGCCAGGAAATTTGTTTGAAGATCCTTTCTTACAAAGGAGCTAAATATGCCAAGAAGTTAGGCTGACAAGTGCTACATGAGATTTTTTTTTTTCCCCCCTTAAAAAAATCTAATTCAGAGGATTTAGTCACATGGCTCCTGCTGAAACTAACAGGATCTGCAGAGTTAAATCTCCAAGTTTTCTCTAAAAACTTGAGCACATGAATAGAATTTGCACGTTATTAAGAAACCCTGCAATATGCTTTTTATTTCCAGTTAGGTGTCTGGGTGAGAGACACTGTACCACATGATGAAAAGTTAATACAGGGAAGGTTGCTTCAAAGATACTGGCTAAATAATTCTTCAAATTTAACTGCAATTTGCTGATTAAACCTCACTACAGCATGTAGCCAAATTTACTCTTTGTAGAAATGCTCTGATTCAGTTTAAAACCAGACATAAAAACTACATACAACGCCTTGCCAGATCTGACTTGTCTCCTCTTCACTCTGTGCTCCAGGTATAATTATGATTACAATCTTCCACTGATGAATGTGGTGCTGATTCAGCTAACTTGCAACTGCAAGCTGTTTCAAGAAGGCTTGGCAAGCCACACAAAACATCCCCACTGTTTGTCTCTTTAGTCCTCTCATTTCCCCCATCCTTTTAAGATGAAGAACTAAGAAGACACCAGCTTTTACAAATAGACTCATTCTCTACACTTCAGACTCCTTAATATGCATATTACAGCTGTCAAACTGAAGATGCTAAAGCTGAGTTGGAGCTATCTGTCAGTCACCTTCTCAAGGACAGATAATTTAAATAACCTGCATAAAACACTTGCTCATTTATATAACTCGGTCCGGCACTGCTTGTTACATAAAGTACAACTGAGACATTAAAAAGAAAACGTCAGTGTAGCACTATTTAAAAAAATATCCTTTATGGCTATACTCAATAGCTAATCAATTTCATTTTCTCACTGTAGCACAAACTGATTTATTGAATTAACTGGTATTTTTTCTCTGATATTTTAATCTCCGTACTTAACAATTACTGCATTACTAATCCTGTGACAAAAGATTACAGCATGTGAATAATTTATGAACAATATAGTCCCATGGAATTTAGAAGTGTTAGCTCCAGCCTCGGGTCTAAATGTGAGCATTTCAGAGAAGCTCCTTTCTGCCTGAGCTCTGGAACACCAGAATACAGCCCTCAAGTGAGTCCTAAAGCTGCTGAGAGTCAGGAGAGAACACTGCTTTCCATGGCACTAACAGCATGTACCACGTTTGGAGAGAGAGATTTTACAGAAGATTTCCTGCAGTGGCTAAGAGTAAGTTAAACATAAGCAATACATTTAACACACACAAAGCAAACTGCATATGAGAGGTTCTCATCTTGAATGGCAGCTTACGTGCTTTGCCTTTCTCCCCATTTCTTGCTTGTGGAATGTCACCGTGTGTCATAATGGCAGGACTTCATGAAAAAGGAATGAGAAATTAAAAAAACCCTTCAGAATCCCTTATATAAATGGATCACTAATTTCTTATACCAATTTCCAAATGCTCTACCTGGAAGAGACGATTACTCAGTTGCTTGTTACATCCTGACCTCAAATACTGAGGGAAGGTTGTTATTTCTATACCCATTAACACACGTCCAAATGAGACATTTCACTTGCTTTGTGAAATGAAGCATTTCAATACAACAAAGAGCAGAGGCACTTCAAGGGAATGTTGCAGAGAAGATTAGATTAAGTCTGGCAGAGTCTTACTTCCTTAGCAAATGGTGCCATCCACATCACCCTACCCATGGCTGAGCTAACAGGTAACTGTGCTCTGTCCTGCTGATCAGGGAAAGCAGCAATGTCCAGCAGGGCAGACAGGAACAGCCTTTCACCACTGCAGCAAAGTATGTCAGGGCTTGCTGGTCACAGACACACTATGTGGGTGCTCACCCAGTCTTGACAGAATTTCCCTTTCTCCAAGCACCTCTGAAGTCCCACTGCTGCTGCATTCAACCTCCAGAGAACACTTGCCACCCTTCCACTCCTTCCATTCTCAGAAGCATTCAGCTCACACCTTCCACTTAGACAGGCCTTGGGGTGAAGCTGCCAAACACTCCATTTCACACACCACGTGTGTCATGTGGGACTGCCTGCATCACAAGCATCAGAGTCACAAGACCAAGTCTGTGTCCAACCTTTGCTCTGAGACCTGGCAATTGGCACCTGATGCATTTCTAGTTCAGACTTCAAAAGAGTATCAGAAAAAGAAACATGCTCCCTTACAACAAAATGAAAAAAAATCTCCTTTTTTTCAGGAAAGATGTTTATGAAAGGGCAAATACTGCCAGAAAGATAAGATTTGTGGAAATACCCCAGCAGTAAGATCTATCAGATGATGTGTGAGACATGTTCCACCATCTCTGACAACTGTAGATACAACTTACCTTTGGCAACAGGGAACAGAAAATGCCCCATGCAACAGCACAGAATATTCCAGCAGTGGAAGGATCTCACATCTGTCAGTTTGTGGATACACTCCTGCATTCTAAAATTGACAAATTTCATATGGCCACCTGTAAGTTTCCTTTCCTAATGCTCCTTCCTGCTCCAGCACAACAGGAATCCCAGGTCTGACCTGCTCCTTGCCAATGCTCTCAAACCCCCACCTGCTTCTGCAGTCACTGCTGCACCTTGCACTAACTCAGTCCTAACTTCCTTTCACTGTGCTCACTTCTTTCAAGTACCCCACAAGTAAAAGGTTCACACAGCACCCCCAAAAACCTCTCTGCCAGGTTCTTTCACACTGCCTTCTTCCCTTTGGTAAGTCAGGTGAGCCCATGGTTACAGACACTTTGTGTGACCATACAGCAACACAAGGCAGGAGATAAGCAGCTCCATGGCCCTACCACTGCTACACTTAGCAGGCTTAATAATCAAGACTGTACACACTCAGTCTCAGAGTAAGCTTTCAGTGTTAACACAGCAACTGGAGTTTACACATTTGTCACTCAAGTATATTCATAAAGCGGATCAGTGGTAGAATGTGGATTGTTTTTTTTTTTTTTTTACTTTTAATTAAGGATTATTTAGGCATTCCACATGGTTTAGTCAAAATCCCTCAGCTCCAAAAACCTAACACACAAGGTATGAGCAGAACAAAGCAATCACAATTTCAGAGCCAGCTTCAAAAAATAAAATGTAAATGCTAAGGATCTAATGGGACTACAGAAGCCTGCACTGTGCTTTCATCTTCTGCACTTCTCCTTCCTCTACAGAATTAGATGGCATTTTAAAATGGGGTTCCTCTCTGTCCATGTGTGTTGTATTACACTGTCTTGCCTGCAGACTTCCACATGGCCTAGGCAGAGAGAAGCCCAGCAGAATTAGAGACACAAGGCCTCCAGTCCACATTTGACTTTTATATTAGAGAGATGCTAGCAGAGAGCTGCAGATGAAGGCTGGGATGAACACGCTTTTCTGATGTGGTTTTAAGTTAACATTTTTGTATCAGAAAGATTGACAAAACTGCCAGGGTATGCTTCCAAAATTCAAGTATTTCAGAGAGGAATTCTCTTAGTTGTCATTCAGATTTTCTTTAAAAAGCAGAAGAAAAATTACCTTATTAGGTTGAAGGCCAAACATCAGCGTGTGTATGATTGTTCATTTAAAAAATCCGTGTCCCTAGCTATGCAGAAATCCCTGCCAATGTGCTGCAAAACTACTAGAGACAGCTTGAGATTTAGACACTTCTCTTTGCTGTAGTTGTGTTTAAATATAATAATTAAAAGTGAATGTATAAACATAACCAATGTCAAAACCATCTAACGAATGTATTAACAAGTGCCCTCCTAGTTGTCCATTCAGTCTCCTGTGTCCTGGATGCTCCTGACACTGGTTCTGTTTATGCAGTCGTTATAAATGAACACACGTAGTAAAAACAACAAAGTGTAACTAACACAAAACTGCTATTTTTCCAGTACTGTTTTATGCCTTTCTAAACCTTGTATCCACAAATGGTACGGGTGATCATTTTGTGTTTCCTGGTTTGCAGAAGTTGGAGATGAGCCACTTGAGGCTGGCTACACACCTCTGGGAATGTTTGATGATACCCGAGGCCTTTAGTACCCTTTTCCTTAAGTGCATGCATAAACTTAAGTACCTGAGTGCACAGACATTCCAGAATATTCTCCATTTGCAGGGCCAGTCAGAGGACTATCCCCTCCCTGGGCATGCTTGTCTCAGCCACAGAAGGCAGCTGCTGGCTCTGCTCTGCCCTGCTCAGCTGATGGACACCACACTCTGCCTGGAACCTACTGGCTGCAGAGCTGGAAGGAGGATGCAGAAAGTAAAACCTCACCGTTTCCACATGTAGGTATGTAGGTAGCCTCCAGAAAAGAGGCTTGTGCTCCCCCATTGTTTACCACCTACTGCCTGAGCATTTCTGAAATGACTGACATTACAGTCTGAGCAAGCAGCAGATGGCTCAGAGGTACTCCAGCCCTGAAAACAGGCAGTCAGGCATACAAGCTTGGAAAATATGCCATGGCACATCAGGAATTCAGTTATTTAACACTATGAAACCCACACCCGAGCAGTCATGGACCAATGTTCCATAAAGAGAAAAGGGACAGAGGTGAGAGTGGGATATGAGAGGAAGGACAGTCCTTAGCACCTGGGTCAGCATCCTCTGAAGCCTGTCCTCAGATTTCTGCCACAGGCAGGAATGGTTCTGAGCAGGTACTACAGTCACACTGTGACCTCTTGGCAGTGTCACAGCAGACTGGCTGGCTCTACATTCCCCACAGCAAATGATGGGAATGAAGAGTGGAGCTGCAGAAGGGGACACATCTGAGCTCTGTCTAGAGCAACATCCCCTTGTAACAGAGGGGTACAAAGCAGATGCTCTGTAACTCCTGATACAGGCAGACTCAGAAATGCTACTTCCACTGAGCTGTTCTGTGACAGCCCATGAGCCAAGGTGTAATCAGGTGTTTAGATATGCACCCATTTTTTGCTGTCTGCCAAGGAATCATCACAGCATCATTACATTTCACTACAACCACCTCAAGCCCCTCAGTGGAACACTGCTTTTCTTCTACTGACACACACATACATTCCCTAGCAATACACATACATTCTTACACCAGCAGTCACCTTCTCTATTTAACAGTTTGTAAACAATTACTTGCTTCCATGCAGTATGAACACTGCTCCTTCCCTTGATGGCTACATGGCTTCCATCCATAAAAAGATCTTTGATTTATTACCACACGGTCAGCACCAGTGCCTTAAAAATACCCACATACAAATATCCAAACTCATTTTGTGTGGCTTATTCCAATCCATTTACTGACTGCAGGAAATGGCAGTCAACTACTCCAGGGTGGCAGTGAGCTTAGGATGAGTGATCCCCAACATCTTTGCCTGGTGGGCAAACAACTACAAGTCCAGACCTGTAAAGTTCTCATTACTGTTCACCCTTCTTTCTCTGTTGTTTGATAAACTTGCATTAAATTGCACTGAAAAATCAATCATGGTAGTTCTAATTATATCATGAATTAAAAACAAAACATTATGTCATACTGTTGGCAAAAACAGAGGTAAAGCTACAAGGCAGATCAGTCTCCCACCCTGATGAAGAGGTGTCCAAACCTTATGAAGTCATGAAATATCCTACTATAGAAAAGTTATTCCAGTCTTTCCTAAATACTGAACACCAGAAGTTCAATTAACTCAGAGTGTTCTAAGACACACTCTAGTCACTTCAATGGGTGGACAAAACAAGTGTAATAAAATGCTTTATAAAATAATTATACTTTAAGTAAAACAAATTTGAAAATAATAAGCACAAAATTTAAAAAAAAAAAACCCAAACAAAAAGCATTCTAAACTCTGAGAAATACTCTGAAGTAATTTTCATCTTTCACTCTAATTCCACATCAGCTGGAGATGACCCAGGCTTACCACATAGGTCTCAGGAGCAGAGCTGAGTTCAGAGATTCAACTACATGGCCACTCAAGTGGTTCTCTCTGATACACAGGAAGGAGGGATGTGGGAACTGTAGGGAGGAATGTGGGAACTGTTGGAGGATTTCAGGCTAAGAAACCTCACTTCCCACAGCAATGCTTGCCAAAATAAACATGAACATCTTGCTCTTCCCCAAGCACCTGAAGGAATCTTGCCAAACATAAGGAGCAGAGAGCAGTGAAATGGTAAAATACAATCTAATCAAATCCTGCATTTGCTTGAATCCTCTGTAAAACTTAGAAAAATGTAAAAAGAAAGGCTGATTTCAGTTTCTACAAGCCAGGTATTATGTTCCAAAGTCATCCTTGCAGGTGCCTGAGTCATTAGAAGTCATTTACATTGGCTCCTATTTCAGCTCAGAATGGCATGGGACGGGTCAGGTGTGGAATGCAGCAGTACAGCTGCTTCACACCCAGGGCTTTCTCTAAGCAATAAGAACAGAGGGACTAAAGTAAATTCTGGGAATTGGTTTTACATAGTAAGAAACGAAACTATGACAAGAAATCACACTTCCCCCAGCAAATGGGCACAGTGTAATTGTTAGAGTACATTCTCATCATCTTGGAATAAGCATCAAGTTCAAAGAAAGTCCTGGAGCTACTAACTTCTGGGCCTTCTTTCTGTGAAGAGTTTGAAGTCCAGACCACCCTTCTTTCTCTCCAGCTCAGACCCCTCGGAAGTGCCAGGTTCCCAGTGCTCCACGTGCAGGGCAGGCTCTCAGCAAACACAGCTTGGAGTGACCTTGGCATTCAGGGAGCTGCATGGACTGGCACCAGCTGCTGGCTTCTGCCAGAGCTCTGGGAACGTTCCAAAACCAAACACTGCAATTAAATGCAGCCTTTCCTTTTCTAAGATCCAGTCAACCCACAGAGATCCTTAAAGAACGATGTAAGTTTTTCCTTGAGCAGTATTTTAAATTTTATGTGTATACAGACACACACAAAATGCATGCACGTAAAAATTCTAAAAAATGCTGGCAAGTTCCTCTGCTAGGATGAGCTGATGTATGCCCCTGACAGCCAGGCATCCTGGGTTAGCTGTACCCATAGAGACACACACTGCACTGGAAGCAGGACCACTAACATTTTGGTATTCCCAGTTTTACAACACTAACCTTCCTCTCCTCCCCCACCTTCCTACCCCCAAGGAAAACATTGATTTCCTATGTTAACAAAAGACATTCCTGGAAACAACAACAATAAAAGCATTAAATAAATTAACCCATAATTACTTATTGTTCATCCAGGCCTCCAACTTAATTGCTATTACATATTAAAACAAGTGGTTATTACAGTATTTACTGGACTTGGAACAGCACTTTTTAGAGGAAAAAAAAAACCCAATAAACCAATTATTCTTTTCAGCTGAAACCCACACTACCAAAGTACATAAAAATTAATAGCAAAAGTACAGTCAATCAGTGTAGACTGTGTACTGCCAAAAAGCTGCAAAAGCTTAACTAGTCTCTCCTCCCATCCTCACCCCAATGTTCAGGAGCATGCCAGAAAACATTTCTGCTTGTGAAGGTCAGTAACCTGTGAAGTGTTGCCCAATACACATAACTGAGGCCCTTGCTTAGATATGCACACAAGGGGCATTAAAAAAAAATTTAAAAAAAACCAGAAAAGACTCTTTAAGTTGGCAAGGGCAACCTTGATAAATCAAGGTGTTTGACTAGTCATGGAAGTGAACACTTATGGGAACAGCAAATGGAGTAACAGAATAAAACAAGGTATTTTGTTTACCTGATGAAGAACATTTTAAAGAAAATAAATGCTTTGGCAGTACTTTTCTCACAGACAGGTAAGATCAGTTACACTGTAAAGCACAGGTAGATAACGCTACAGCATTTCTCAGCTCATCTGTTTTTGCTTGTTCACTGGAGGTGATCTTTGGGAATGCCACAATCCCTGAACTGATAAACTCCGTGGCACATCAGCCAGACCTTTACTTTGCAGAAGTCCAGAATTTCTGCAAAGGAATATTTAATGTAGCTTTGTAGGACAAAGCAACTTCTTATTTGTTCCACAGAATCTAGTGTTCAAAAGCATCAAATTAAGCTCTCATTTACAGTTACCAGCAATGCTCTACCTGTTTAAACTCTCAGTTCACTGAAGGATGCTCTGCCAGCTATTCTTGGGCAAACAAGGATACCAGCAGGTTCCAGCTAAGTGCACAAATAATCATTTCAAAATTACCCTATTAAGTCTTTCTTCCCACTTGCTGCTGTTGCTGCTAATTAGCATCACCAGAGTAGCACTTACAAGCTCCTGTATCTTGTGTGCAGGCACTAACAAAGAAGCAGCCAGTGGAGTTGCCACACTGAGCAACCAAATTCTCAGTATCTCCACTTGCTCTTGCCACCCTGTGGGGAGGAAGAGCAGGCAGACAATGAACTGGGCTGGCTGGACATTTTGCAGCCCATCAGGGGGGTTTGTTGAGGTGGGTGGAGTTACTTCTTCATAACTGAAACAGTTCTCAAACATCTGCTGAATAAGGCTTCTCCAAAAAAACCCAAAACCAAACCAAACCAAAAAAAAAACCAACCAAACAAACAAAACCAAACAACCAACCAAAGAACCAAACACAAAAAACAAACCAAAAAGAATGCTCCACTTACCCTTCCCCTGAGAGCCCAGATCACAGCAAAACTTGGGATAAGTAAAAGTTCAGCTTATCAAAGCAGGACATGAATGTGGGTTGTGCAGCCACAGAAGAGCTGAGCACAGCCCTGTATCACTCAGTGTCTTTCCCTCACTCCCCTCCAGCCATCCCTAGAAAAAGCAGGGGGTATTCCTTGACAGCATGGCTCTTTTTACTATATTTTCATGCAACCATGCATAAAGTTATCACTTTCATTCACATAGAGCAGTTTTGGCAGTCATTTGTATAGATTTCTTAACTGTAGACAAAAATCAAAGAGTCAGAACTGCCATACATTCACATCTCCAGGGAATTTAGCCACATACCAAAATGCCCAGGGCTGGCTTGCAGGCAGCAGATCTGAGCTGCAACCAAATTCTGTGGGTAACACAGAGATCTATTGTGGGCATCCAGAGAAGCAAGGATGCTGGCTGAAGAGACCTGGCTCTGAACTGGCTCAATATTTGGACCCCTCTCTCCAACAGTGGAGGGGAGGAAAAAAAAGAAAGAAAAAAAGATCCATGTATGAGAAGTATTGTCTAACTCACATAGGATGAGATTATTCAGTTCCACTGTATTCCTTAAACCTGCAGAATTCCCAGTAATATTGCCATAGGTAGAGTTGTTCCAAGACCTGAACTTTATCCATTGTTATTTTTCCAGGGGTTCTGCTCACTAACAGACTGGCCACCTTGTTCACAATCAGAGCACAGCAAACAGGGAATGTTTTGGCTCTTTTTAAACTGCCTGAACCATGCAGGCAGCTGGAGGGTAAATACGAGATCTCTTTCAACACTTTGTCCCCAAAGAGACACCCTGCTTTTAGTCATGGCACAAATGGCAGTGTCTTGGCCCTCCAGCCCAGCAGAACACACACTCCACCCTCCTGCCCTCAGAGAAGGTGTTTATTCCTCTGCTGCTGTGGATGAAGAATGTACAACTCTTCCAAACTACCCCACACGCATGCTCCATAGAGAGAATGCAAGGTAACACTGGCCAAGAAAAACTACTTGCTCTGATCATGAGCCTTTAGAGCATGAGCCATTTCAGAACATACTGGAGGGGGGGAATTCTGTCCTCCTTTCACTATAGGCTGCTTTTTAATATGTTCACTCTTCCCTGTCATTCAAGGAAACCATTCAAAGCAGGGATTTACTATTGAAAGACCAGAAGAACTGCATAACAAAATTAATGAAGTCACTGAAGTTTCAGTTCCACTGTGCCTACTGCATGACCAACCAAACCCCAGCCTGTCCTACCTCTCCTGGAAGGGGCTAGAATGGACTGACTAATCCAGTGGGAGATCTGAAGAAGGCCACCTTCACACTCACATTCAGTCCAGTCACACTGCTATGCACTCACCAAAGCCTTTGTGATGCTTTTCCAATTGCTTGTCCATCTGGAACATTAGCACAAGTGGAATGAAGAAGAGGCAGCAGTACCAGCAGAGCAGTCCCGACATCCGGAAAGTAAAGAATCACTTCAAGAACTCAAGAGCCTCTTTTAACCTCAATGATTTCCTCAGAAAACTCTGAGAGCCCAACCTGCTTTCAGTTTCAGACTTTGATATTTATCAAAGCCATCAGTGAAAGCTGTTCTGAATTATTTTTGAGCTCTTTGCGTCACACAGCTACCGCTTACTTTGCAGTGACAGCAGCATACGTGGTGAAAAATGAAACAGTACAGGAAAGAACAGGGATGCTGACAGGAAAGGGATTCACTGCATTTTGTTTTCAGAAGTGAGCCAAGATTTCATTCCTACTTCAGATCTTCTCTTTTAATTTTATAGTTTCCTAGGATAATCACATAATTCTAATTCTTAATCTTTTCATTTTAAACCATTGTATCTGCCCACTCTCATGATAAAGGCAGACAATTCCACCTCAGAGAGCATGAAGAGTTGATTATTTTAGGCATAAACCTACATATTTATCCTGGCTGTAACAAGATGCACCTACAGTTAATTACAGAATTACCCATTTCTGAGCTAATTTGCCCAGTGTGAACATCAGGCCTTTCCCCTGCAGGACAACAGGACATGCAGGTCACCCTGAACTCACAGCCCCGATTCAGAAAAGCACTTTAGTGCTACTGAATTCCACTGAGACGTTTTGCAGAGAAATTAACTTCACCACATATTTAGGGTCTTTTTGAACTCTTCCAGAAGTGCCCATAATACTAATGCAAATATCTCAGCTGCACATGCAAGAAAACATTTTTTAATCAAGAAAACACTGTTCTTAAAATGTTACAAAAAGGATTTCCTTCTGTTAATTCTGTTTTCAGTAGTCCCTTTCCTCCCAGCAGTCCTGGCTGTGGCTCCAGCCGTGCTGATAACCCCCCCGTGTTGTGGCTGTGGCTGAGCTGTGCTTGCACAGTGCCAAGGCCACAGCCCCACAGCTGGCAGGGACACAGCTGGGACACCTGAGCCAGACTCACCAAAGGGACACTCCATACCACCTGCCCTCGTGCCCAGCTGGAAAAACTGGGACTGAGATAAGAAAGAAGGGATTTTTTGTTTCCAAGGTGACTACTGTTAGCAGACTGGCTGCACACCTTACTGCCTGGATGCCACCTCCTTTGCTCCCCTGGGTTTCTCCCCTGCTCCCATCTTTTCTTCATCTCTAAAACTGTTTTTATCTCGACTCAAGAGCTGTCCTGATTTTATTATTCCTATTTTCTCCCCCTCTCCCACTGTGGAGAGCTAGTGAGGGGAGTGAGCAAGCAGCTGTGTGGGTGCTGGGCTGTTGGCCAGGGTAAACCCACCACAGCAAGTCATACAGAAAACTCATTCCAGATGGGTGTACTGGGGCCTGCCTAGATTCCAATGCAGAACTTGCCCCAGTATTCAATGTCTAGAATATCCTATTATTTCTGTATTTTATGGTACTTTACATCCAACTACCTGAGCCAAGTACAAACCTCAGCACAACCCTACAGTCTGGGGAAAGAGGCACTTATTATCTTCACCTTACTGATGGGTAGAGAGGTGGAAAGAGACTACAGAAAAGATTTTAGAATTGATTAAAACTTTTATCCATGTTTTCAGGAGGAACACTAACACACACAAGCCATCTTTTAATATCAACCTGAAGGTCTGTCAGAGCTGGAAACCCAGACCTTTGCATGTCTGTATTGACCTCCCTACTAGTGCCCCTCCAAGTACATAACCTGGTTCATAAATCTGAACCTTCACTAACAAGCCAGCAACAGCTTTCCTATTTACAGAGACACAAAACATTATTCTGATGTGGAAGACCAAGTACAGCTGAAAAACTACCATCTTTTCATAGAAATCATTGAATGCCAGCACTGTTCTCCTGAAAAATCCCTGTGCTGTGTGACATTGCTGACAAGGCTGGAGATGTTTCCAAGGTATCTTGCTCTCTAGGCAGGCCATCTCTTCCAGACAGTTCAAGGGCTGCTCAGGATCTGACCCAATGATTCACTTAGTTGTGCTAAGGGGAGCTCATAGCCAGAAAAGTAATATTTCATCATGTACTTGGCTACACTTGGGATGAGCAGATGAGGAAGAACCACTTTGGGCATCTGTATCTTTTTAACTCTTTCCTTTGAGGAAGTCACCCAGCTCACAACTACTGATTTTAGTGTGCTCAACTATTAACTAACAGATTGGTTCTATTCAGCCACTCCCTGTAAGCCTTCCACCGCCAAAAGCTTTGGAACTTTGCCACACAGCAACTCTTGTGTTTTGGTTTTTTTTAAAAAAAAAATAAAAGAAAAAAAAAAAAGAAAAGAAAAAAAAGAAAAGAAAAGAAGAAAAAAAGAAAGAAAAAAAAAGAAGAAGAAGAAAAGAAAAAAAAAAAGAAAAAAAAAGAGAAAAAAAAGGAAAAAAAAAGGAAAAAAAGAAAGAAAAAAAAAGCTTAGAGCAAAAAGGAAATCCTTAAGGAACAGTGAAACAGCCCTCATGCAGACACATGCAAATGAGTCCTTCTGCCTACTGTCATGTCTGAGCATTTCACCAACCTCAATACACAATCTATTCATCATCCCAACCCCCATGCTCAAGTGCAGGCATATTGTTATCTCATTTTACAGATATAAAACCAAGGCCTTAAGTAACTCACTGAAGAGTTCTCAGACTGCTGTTCTTAGGGAACACGATCCAGATGCCCTAAGCTGCATGGAAACTGAAGAACCTTAAAGACATTTGAAAAAAAAAGATCATCCCTGTTAGAATTACACAGAAGAATGAAGTAATCAGCTCACTTGTTAGACCTGGATTGGCCTGTGCTTTTGTAACATGCTGGACAGAGAGCATTTCAGAGCTTTCAGACACAACAGCAAAAGGACTAACTTGAGATGCTTAAACAAGTATTTTCTTCAAAACAGGTGGTAAAAATTGGATTCGGAACACCTCTGAACTAAGGCAATTGCAAAGACCCCATTTCTCAGTTTGTACTCTATAGGTTTCTCTAATTGTCTTTTTTATTATTTATTTTTTTATTTTTATTACCTGAAGCCACCCTTTCCCATCATTCTCTGAACATCACCTTGGACTATGATGGAATGCTTTCAAAATACCAGTTCAGCAGAACTTTCAATTGCAAACCATGAAACACCTCCACAGCAGCTCAAACAATAAAAAAAAGGATGAGGAATAGCAGTAGAACAATACAGTATGAGTTAATCAACTTCATGACACAAAAAATATAAAAAAAAAAGAAATTGATCTGGAGTGGTGAAAGACTCTGCAGAAAACCAGGAACCAAAGTAGCTTCTGTGGTGTTCAACTAGGCTGCATTGCTCTGGTGAGAGAAGCCACCCCAGGTTCCTGGCTGTCACCTGTCCCTGATCTGTATCTTTTTAAGTCACCAAAACTACACAGTAGGTAAGGAAAGCAGCACCTTGCATTTGTCTCTTTTTTTTCCCCGTGATCACTCATGTGGCACTAACATCAGCTTTAGCAGGATAGCTCAAGAAACCTGATAACTCATTGTCAAGTATAGGATGAAAGTGTGACTTGCAAGCTTCTGGCCTCACTTGGTCACAATGATTAGGAGAGAGATATAAAGGGTATCTTACCACTGTGAATGACTCCAGTTTCTGCTCTTATTTTTCTGTCTTCTCCAATAGACTATCTCCTGCAAAAACAGCTGGAAATTAAAAAGAAAAAAATTAGATAATTTACTCTTGATTCACTTTACTGCTCTTTCCTCACAGGAAAGTTTTGTAAAAAACCATCCCTGATACCCTTACTGCTCTGGCTGACACATGGGGGTGGTGATAGATGTCCTGACCAGTTTTTACACCACCACGTGAGCTCAGGCAAGCATCTGAGCCTTGTTAGCCCCGCTCCTGACCACACTTACAATTCTCCCAGCTCAGGCAAACACGTTCCTAAAACCAACATGTACTTCAAACTCAAACAAGCCAGCACAGTGGGATTTGCAGAACTAAACCTTAAGTGATGTCCATTAATACAAGAGGGTTGTAGGTGCAAGTCACAGTAATTCACCAGTTACTAAGCAATTCCCTCTGAGCAGCACCAGTGGGTGCAGCTGCAGTGTTGTCACTCTTTAATAAGCAACATTATTACTGAAGCCTCCTAACTCAGATGAAACAGAGAGAAGCCCAAAGAGTGACCCCAGCACAAGGCCTTGCCCATCAGAGTATACTTTTGACGACTGGAACCCAATTTCCTGATTCCATTAGCAGGAGAGGGGGGGGAAAGAAAAAGTGATCGTTTTGTACTCTTTTCTGCAAGAAGAAGGTAGTCATGAACTGGCCTATAACTTAATCACACATGCCAGACAGGAATTATTTCTTTCTGGTTGCTACTAAAGTGGGCTGCACACTAGTCCTCGTTTGCTTTGGAACAGGATCTGTTCAGCAGCCCCTCAGCTAACCCAAGAAGTGTAACTTCAGAATGCTTCAGGACATCCTGACTGCTGAAATCAGCTGCTACTAAGCTACCACATCTGGATCATCTTTGCAGACTTATTTTTCCTTCTGTATTACAAAATACTCACTCTCTGTAAGAGATTATAAGTGTGATTGCTGTCCTATTCAATCAGTTTTATCCCTACTGAAACTACACATTTTGCCAAAGCCAAAGTGAAGTGTGAGAGTGTAAAAGTCCCATCAGTGTTGCAGGGTT
This sequence comes from Phaethornis superciliosus, assembly GCA_023637945.1. NCBI lineage: Eukaryota > Metazoa > Chordata > Aves > Apodiformes > Trochilidae > Phaethornis > Phaethornis superciliosus. The sequence goes on from JAJQWJ010000007.1 coordinate 1,194,939, forward strand.
TATTCTAAAGCAAGGCAGAAAGCTCTTAATTGCTTCTACATCTGAGGCAGCCAGGTGTTCCCTGAAGCACTTTATCTAGCAAAGGCTCCCACAACAAAGGCTCTCACAGCTTAGGTCCCAAAGTCCATGGCAATCTAAACACACATTTCTCCATGGCTTGCTGAGTCACAGTTATGTTCAAAATCAAAGGAACGAATGGAGCAATTTAAAATGGGATGCTTGGATGAAGAAATACAATTGCTCACACATGTCACAGGGTTACAGAGCACTTGGGAGCATTGGAATCCACACAACAGGCACAGACTCACCAGATGAATAGAGCGGCTTGAAACCTGGTGAGGAAACTACACCCACTTAGGGGCTTTTTGGGCAGAATACCCTAACCAAGAGCTCAGACAAAGGTGCTATGGGCCCTACCAGCACTTTGTTCCCCAGGGAAGAACAAATGGCTATTTATTCCCTTCAAAGGGACATAAGGAAGGGCTGAGGATGAGGGAGATGTGCATCCCTTTTGTCTGGTGAGCACCTGAACTGAGACTGAGACAGCAACATTCCCAAGAGCCACTGCATTTCTTATGCCAAAATCTGGGCATCTAACTCCCTCCAGTAATGTCCATAATCTGCAGGTGGTATTTTTAGGATCTAAACACAACAGAGATTCCTCTCCAAATTCAGTGGGAAATTAAAATCTGAAAAATCAAATGAAGAGTTTTACAACTTAAAAAAATACTCCCCCCATGCTCTGTGAGTTCTTTGGACAATTTTTGTCCTCTTGAACTTCATGAAATATTGAAGGCCAAAGTGACAGGCAATCTCAGAATCCCACTCCTGTATGTGGTCTCAGATATGAAATATGGTATAAAATTATCCACCTTAGAATGAAAGTTCTTGTACTTTGAAGGCTGCTACTATTAAAGACTATTATAAAAGACAATATACCAATATTGTACCCAATTGGCTACCAAATACAGCAATATACCACATGTAAAAAAAAAAAACACCAAACAAAAAAACCCAAAACCCACCAAGTTTTAGCTTTATTGGAAATGGTAAAGATTTCTTCTTTCCAAAAAAAACATCTATCAAATCTGACCAAATGAGATGTAATTGAGGGGGGGAAAAAAAAAAAAAAAGAAAAAATAAAAAGGATTCAAAGGATTGTTATGAGACATCTCTCCACAATTTGATTACCTTCCTAAATCACTGTTTTGTCCTTACTCAATGTTCCATGGCATATTATGAAAGAAAATATTGTGCAGGAAATAATGACTTAAGGGAGGAGAAAGGAAAGCAAGAATAGAAGGTACAACAGTTAAAAGGAAACCTATTTAATTTCTTTATTATCCAAGAAAATACTGTTGCTTAACATCGACACATTGTTAACTTAATTTCCTATCATAATGAAGGGTCAATTCTTAAAGTGATTTTTATTGTCAAACAAAAAAGATGGTGAAATAGAAAGCATGCCCTCCCAAAACCTTCAGTGCCCTGTCCCCCACTGCAGGGTAAGAGAAGACAAAGCAGCAGAGCTACCACATCCCCAAACCTCACATCACCCAGAGCTCAGTGACAAACAACTGCACCAAAACAGAAGCCAAAAAAGCAGCAGGAACCAGTGCTGAGCACAGCTCTACATCTCTGACCTTTGTAACAGTGCCCTAACCCCAGTACTGGTGTAACATACAGCACATCAAGCACTACAACCAGATACTAGGAAGAAATCTGGATCACAACAGCTATTCATGGAGATACAGCCCTTAATGACCCTAGAGAGCAGAATCAAAGCATACCAGGAGCTAGAGAACACTCTGGACAGGAGTCCTCATCCTCTATGAATCTCCCTTACTCTCTGGAAGAATACAACAGGATCTTGAACCACTTTTCTTCTGATGCCTGGCCCTGACCACAGCTTGAACCTAAGCTTTCACAATCCATCCTTGGCATGGGAGAGCACAAAACTAAACACTGCACTCCCCTAATCCCACTGCAGACCTATGAGCCTTCTAGATCCTAACAGTAAACATAACCTTCAGTCCTTCCATTCCTGAATACATACCTCCTAAACACAGCCCAAAATACCCTAAGTATAACCCAGTGACAAAGTTTAGCACTGAAATTAAAGTTATTTGGCTGTGTCTAAACCAGCTCTTAAGCTTTGCTAGAGTCAGCAGTAAAATAAAGTCCTCCAGTCCCAAATAAAGTCCCCAACTTATAACTATCATCCAGCACATCTCCAGGGTAAGCAGCAGCCATGGGACCCTGCAGTAGCCTGGACACAACCCTGTGTACACTGAACTCAACACCACACATTCCCCAGCTCAACACAAGACTGCTCCAGGGAGGAGTGAGGGCTCCAGTTCTGCTGGCTTGCAGAGGAGCCCAATTCTCACATTTCAATCTAATGTCTTTGTCACTTCTATAATTCATGTTAAGAATAGTCTGTTTGTGTTTGGTGGTTTTGTGTTCTGTGGGGGTTTTTTCGTGTCTGTGTTTTGCTTTTCCAAAAGGAAAAGCTAGATTTATTGCTGTAATCAGAGGCATGCCAAGCTGGGAAGAATGTTGGTACAATGAACTCCAGTTAGTTTTTGTTCCAGGATATCTCTCTGGCGAGGCCACTGCTGGAACATCTAGTGTGAAAAGTCAGCAGAAGGCAGGGAATGTTCCACTGAATGCCAACCTGACCAAGGGCAGAGGCCATTTGGACTCTGCTGGCACACACACGCACACAAAGTGAGATTTTGTTGAGAGTTTTGGCACTTGGTTATTCTGGACCTTTTTGGCTTTTGATTTTGGCCCAGCTACTGGGTCAATCACATTTCTCTAAATGTCAGTGTAGTTATTTAGCACAGGAAGCTCTGATGTAGTCAAAGTAATCAGGGGTTGTTTCCTTGTTTGGCACCACTACACTTCAAAACAGTTGCAAGATTCCTGTTTTACATCTAATAACAACACCCTTCAAAGCTGAACTCCTCTTGCCTTCACAACTAACCCAGGATGTGCCATTTTGTGCACTGCAGTTTCTAACTCCAGTGGAGGAGGCAGTGGCAGGATGCTCAGCTTTCAGAGGACAACAGAGACTGACATTTACTTTCCACATTTCTTATTACAACAGAAGATACACACAATTATAAAGTAGCAGGAGCTCCCTGACTAACACCACTCTCACCTGGGGTTTGCCAAAGATTTTATGGCAAAAGAATCTGATTGGGAGACAAGCAAATAAAAGGACTGGACCAGCACTCATCCTATGCCAGAGTTCTGTGCAGTGACACGAGTGGGATAACAATAGCACAGCAAGATCCATGTTCAGCACTGCTCCAGGAAGGAATGACAGTAAATGAAGAACAGCTGCAATGAGGAAGAAAAACTGTAAATGCTGCGTGGTCTGGTCGAGGAGTAAAATTGTTCTTGCAGAGAGGCAGCAATGCAATCAGCCACACAGCTGGCACTCCTTCAGTTTCAGCCAGCATGAAACAGCATGCTTTAAAACCCAAACCAGCTCTGGTGTTTGCTGTGATCTGTACCTCTCAAAGGACTTGACTAGCCAGTCCTTCTAGCCATAAAACTCTTTCTGGCTGTGTGGGAACTTCAGTGTGATCTAGAGCATCAAGGTGGGCCTCAGCCTCTTCTCTGCAGATCCATTGCTGAAAACAAGTCCGCTGGGAGAGCCTCTAAGCACCTTTACTCTCCTGACAGTGATTTGTCATCATTGCACTCTGTTTGTTATTCCTCCTAACTTAATGCCACTCAACGTTTCCCTCCCAAAGCATTCAGGGTCTTATCCAACTCCTACTGACAGAACTGGAGCTGGAATTCAGTTATGGGCCTCTGGAAATTCAACACCACCATTATCTCACTGGATGAGAAGTCTCTCTTAGAAATCCAATCTGAGAAGAACTGGATCCACTGGAAACCCGAAATAGTCATAGGATGGAGGTGTGGGTCCTACTCAAACCCCAGCTTTCAGACAAGGAGCATGAGGCAACACTTCCAAGTTCTACTTCCTAAAAGGAACTCTGTCTGCTTCCTGCACTTCCCATACTTCTGATGAATGGGAGATCATTTTTGCCACAGCTGGGAATGTTTTACTTGGATGTGGTTGGTTTTCCTCAATCTTTAGCTAAATATTTCCATTTATTCTCCTTTTCTCCACTCTCAGAAACAGCAAGTGTTTCTGTAACCAACTCTGAGTACATTGTTAATGACCCTAGGAGATTTATGGAAAGGTCTCTGTTCACCAATGAACTCCCTCTTCCCAGAGAAGCCTTATTTTGGTATTAACTTCATTAAATAAAATGTATACTTATTTGTAATGTATCAGTAAAACAGCTCTCTCAGAGCTGTTACCTCTTTTAGTCTAAAGGTGACCCAAAAATAAATAAATTACGTTTTGAATTTTGCAGAATTCTTCTGTGGTTATATACAGAATTCAGAATTCATTCTGTGAATGAATAACAACAGATCAGCTACCCACACACCTATGCTATGTTCATTTCTCAGACTGTTTGTATACTTTATTAAGATCAACTAATTGGGTTTAAGGTTAGAATTTTCCCTGAAATACCCAAGCCCACACACCAAAATTATTCCCCAAGGGCAGGAGAGGACTTCTGAAGCTATATTTGGAGATATTCATAACATGACCCAAGATCTTTAGCCAAGTGGTCGTGACAGTTCTTAATTATTATTTTTACTAAGGAAAATATTCCCCAACACATTCCAAACTAAGTTTTGCCTTTTTCCCTGTCCTGAACTGAGCATGCTCATATATGTAAAGAATATCTGAAAAGGCAATATTCCCAGCTGGAGTTAGCCAGACTGCCCAACAACACAAGCCATTGTTTGTTATTCCTTGCTTCCAGTCAGGATTCCAACTTCTGAAGCTGACAAGCTTGTGCAGAATCCTAGATGTAGTCCAATATACTGAAAAAAAAAACCCAACCATATTTAAAATAGAAAGCCTTTGAGAGTAGCCAAGTGGAATACTTGAGGAAAAAAATGATCATTAAAGAAGCTGCAGAGGATTTACAATTCTGTTTTGTTTGGATCTGTACAGTAGCCT